>VSWD01000009.1:23632112-24832112 GCA_033119305.1 Pinctada imbricata
CACGTAGAGTTAAAATTGCGATCAATATACAATTAACATTTTGAAAGCTGTTTCAGACCTTCATAAAAAATACACTGAAATGGCTTTTTTTCAAAGTTTAACTAGTTTTGCATTAAAATGCAAAATGCACATCGCGCATTTTTCATTTTTGTGAAATGCGACATCCGAAAGTGAAAGTAAAATGTAGCAGACGGCAATCCAGAATCAGCTGTTCCGAATTTATGTCGCCGACTTAAAAATACTACCTAACTAAAATATTTCCCAATTTTCAATGTATTCCGCAAGAGAAAACAATATTCTTTCAATTTCTCCTACATCAGCAGCTTATACAAGTGGAATAAAGTCGAACAGTTGGGCTGGTGAACACGAAAATAAAGCAAAGAAACGTCCGATATCGTTAATAAGTGAAAAAGTAAAGGTTGTCAAGGGACATGATATGCATGAAGAATTTATCAATGTGGTAGAGAACGTACATCTGGACGATGGTCGTCACTTTGATTGTAATTGGCCTGCCAAGAAGCAAAAGCGGTTTCCTGCATTTGATGTTTCATGTAACCAAATTGACTTGACTTCCCCTTGCAATAGCTATTCCAGACTTAAATCATGTATAAGTGTGTCAACGCCCAAGAAAAGACATGGCTTTGTTGTAAAGGGAAAGGAGATGAGATCCTTTTTTAGGCTACTTGGTATGGCTAAATTCCAACATACATGTACACTGCATTTTCTTAAGAATAGCAACCCTAACACTGCAAAATACAACCGTCAGGATTTTTTTCATTAAGTATGTATGCAAGGAAAATCAATAAGGTTCATCCTCTAGTCATAAGCAAGAAGTGTATAAAGTTTGGTTAAGATCCAATAAAAACCTTTTCACATCTCTGATTAAACTTTACCTATGACCTTGAAAATCAATAGGATTCTTCCCCTCGTCATAATTAAGCAATCAGTGTATAAAGTTGGTTAAGATCCAATCAAAACTGCAAACTCTTGGCTGTATACAAGGATTTTGTCTATTTCCAATCTGTATCCATGACCTTTTAACTATGACCTTGAAAATCGATGGGATTCTTCCTCTTGTCATAAGAAATTAGTGTATGAAATTTGGTTAAGATCCAATCAAAACTACAAGGATTTTGACCATTACCAATCTGTGAGACCTTGACAATCAATAGGGTTCTTCCTCTTGTCATAAGCAATCAGTGTATGCGGTTTGGTTAAGATCCAATCATAAGGCCATAATTAAAAAATTGTTTGTTTCCCCTCGCCCCGACCGGGTCAGGAAAAACACTGCCGAGTCAGATTTTTTTATAGCCAAAAAGTCTGATTTTTTTTTTTTTTTTTTTTTTGGTCCAGAAATCGAATCACGGCCATGTCCACTTTCAGTTTCAACGTTACGGTACAATATTCTATCCAAATAGAATTGTAAATCAACTCAGTGTTTGAACGCTATAAAGACCCATCGCTCATTTGGAAGGGTCCGCTGAGTGTGGGCCAAAATTCAGGCATATTATCTAAATGCATAAAATCGAGTGAATAAGAAAACTACTACCTGATCATAGTACTGTACGTATTCGGTTATGATTAACCTACGTTTCTCTAGCGGTTTTCAGCGGTCTGTGCTAACTTCTTGCATCGTGAACGTCATTATCAATAGACTCAATATTACAATGAGTTCTTGATGTTGTTCGTATAATTATTTTTCACTTTCCGAGTTTCGCTGTTTACATACAATAAACAGACCGAGAAAGAAAATTATACAAACTTATTTCACCTTTATCATGCACTAGAAAACACCGGCCTTTTATAGTCCGTGATTCTTGGTTGCGCGTGGTCAGTATCTATACAAATTCAATATTGAATATTTACAAGTCGTAAAAAAAGTTGAGATGTAATCGTTCTATAGCATGCATGGATCCAGAGGGAGGATGGGATCGTGGATCTGGATCCCCCCCTGAGATTTTCGGAGATGGGGTCCAGCTAAATGACCCATTTCTAATAGTGACAGGGGTCTAAAAATGCATAAAAAGGCTTTGAAACCTAAAATTTTGCTCGCCATTTACAAATACTGTGCACAATGATTTTATCTGCAAAATTCCTTGATCATTTTCATTTTTTTCATACTAAAATAATCTTGGGTCTCATGAACTCGTATTTTCAACAGTCCCTTTCTTCATAGGATGTAACCTCCCTCATCTTTTTCAAGATTTTTGTCATTTTAAGATATCAAATTATTTGGGAAAATGACTTATCTATTTATTCTCATGAAATATAGACAAAATGTGAATTAATCAAAATTTTTGATGCTCGCTCCGCTCGCCGATACAAGCTAGAAGTGAAATATTCATTGTTATAAATAATCATCTCAATCGAAGCAAGACAAATTACTATTCATATCTAAAACAATTTCAGGCTTGCTTAGCTAACCAATTCTTCAAAAATAAATGTGAAAGGAAAGCTAACAATACCCGCCCTCAAAAATCAATCCTTAGTGCACACGTTGCCCCTCCCCATGATGTGCACCGAAATATACCTACATCATAGGTAGACTTACTACAATTTTGGACCCCCTCCGACCAAAAATACTGGATCCGTGCATGTATAATGCATCTTTATTCTCGCAGATTTGACGTTGCCGTAAAATGACCCGTTGCGCCGGCTGAAACACTTGATGCAACTGTTGCGGAAGTATTTATCGTGTATCTTGGGACAATCTGTTTATATAGAGTAGGTTTTACAGGACAACGTAATTTTCTTTTGAACGTGTTCAATAAAATAAATAGACATTTCATACTTAACCAGCGATAGAAATTGAGACATAACGGATATTTTTTACGGAAAGCAGGCGGCGATTTTTCCCGAAGTAAGAGGCGAGAAATCGCCGTGGTTGCCAGCTCTTAGTCTTTATCATATTATATTTAGAAACACAGAGCATGACTGCGCAGCTGTAAGGAGTCCAGTAATGTGCAATTTGGATTCAAACGAGTTTAAACATATTTGATACATGTAGTTCTGGCAGCAAACAAAAAAAAGAAAAAAAGTACCCGCCTGCCGAGTCACTTGGAAAAAAACAGACCCGGGGGGAGGGGAAACAAACAATTTTTTAATTGTGGCCTAACTGGGTTCTTTCTCTTGTCATATGCAATCAGTGTACGAAGTTTGGTTAAAATCCATTCAAAACTGCGACCTCTAGGCTGTATACAAGGATTTTGACCATTTCCTATCTGTGACCTTGACCTTTGACATATGACCATGAAAATCAATTGGGTTCTTCCTCTTTCCATAAGCAATCAGTGTATGAGGTTTGGTTATGATCCATTCATAATTGGGTTCTTCCTTTTGTCATAAGCAATCAGTGTATGAATGACCTCTAGGCTGTATACAAGGATTTTGTGATGCACACAAATACACAAGTACACACAAACAACTGTGTTACTATATCCCCCTGCAACTATGTTGTGAGGGGATAATAATATGCCATTAAGTATATTCCATTCTGAAAAAAAGCATATACATGTATATATTTTTCCTGAATGTTTGAAATATTTTCTTCAAAAAATCCAACAATGGCCTTGACCTTTCATCGCTGGCCTTGAAAATCCAAAAAAGGTTCTTCATCTGGATACAGTGCAGAGAAATAGAGAGTACATGTATCAAATTCAATGTACAAAAAGCCAAGGTTCAACCTACAACTTTAGTAACCCTCCTTCCCTTTATTTCTACATTATATCCCATAACATATAAAAATCTGTAATATAACAGTATGTAAAAGAAATGCTTTCTTCTTTTAGTCTTCAAAGTTTCAAAACATTTTGTCTAAAAAAAAAAAAAAGATTTTTAATGAATTATTAAAATATATTCACCAAAATTGCAAAAATCTATTTTAATCTTTGAATGACCTTCACCTTTGACCCCTGACCTTGAAAATCAATAGGGGTTTTTACTCGTTAAGGTCAATCTACTTGGCAAATCTGAAATTCCAAGCTCAAACAGTTCGGTCTTTAAATGGTTTACAAGACACACAGCATTAACAGATGTGGACATGTAACGGATCCCCTTCTCCTTATGCATAATTTCTCAAATATGAGAAAAAAAAAAATATGAAAGCCTATTACATACATGTATGTGAAATATCATTCCATCTCCACAGTTTCAAAACATTTAGACCAAAAATGGATTTTAAATGAATTAAAACATAGGTAATCACAGATTACGAAGCTCACCTCATGACAGCAAAATTCAATTCAAAATATTTCTAAGTACATGTAAATCTGAGTTGAGTTGAGTTGAGTTGAGTATACTGGCTTTTAAAGGCAAACTCATTCAAGCGGAAAAGGAAGGTCAAGGTCATTTTATGAAAGTTTGATCAAAGATACATCCAATATGCAAGTTTGGTACCTATAGCACTTATACATTGTTCAATATTGGCTTTTAAGGGCAAAATCACCCAAGTGGAAAAAGTACCTGTAGGTCAAGGTCATTTTATGAAAGTTTGATCAAAGATACATCCAATATGCAAGTTTGGTACATGTAGCACTTATATTTTGCTCAACATTGGCTTTTAAAGGCAAAATCATTCAAGCGGAAAAAGTAGGTCAAGGTCATTTTATGAAAGTTTGATCAAAGACACATCCAATAAGCAAGTTTGGTACATGTAGCACTTATACTTTGCTCAATATTGGCTTTTAAAGGCAAAATCATTCAAGTGGAAAAAGTAGGTCAAGGTCATTTTATGAAAATTTGATCAAAGATACATCCAATATGTAAGTTTGGTACATGTAGCACTTATACTTTGCTCAATATTGGATTTTAAAGCAAAATCACTAGGGGGAAAAAGTAGGTCAGATGCAGCATCAGATGCATGGGTTCCCCTCAGCATCCCAATGTGAATCACTTGTGCAAGTTTGGTTACTGTAGCATCAGTACTTTGTCAGATACTGAGCTACCCCAAACTTCTTAACCAAGCCACTCTGAGCTACCCCTAACTTAACCAAATCACTCAAGGGGAAAAAGTAGGTCAGATGCAGCATCAGATGCATGGGTTTCCCTCAGCATCCCAAGATGAATCACTTGTGCAAGTTTGGTTGCTGTAGCATCAGTACTTTGCCAAATACTGAGCTACCCCATACTTCTTAACTGGACGCGGACACAACTGCGGATGCGCGGGGGTATAGCATAAGCTCACTCTACTTCGTGAGGTGAGCTAAAAACAATTTCACCAGATTTTTTTAGTCAGAAAATGACCTCAACCTTTAACCCCTGACCTTGAAAATCGATAGAAATATTTGTGGCAAATCTTCATGGCAAATTTAAGTTCCCAGCTCAAATGGTTTGGTCTTTATCTTGTTTATAAGGCCTACAGCATTAACAGATGTGGGCATGTAAACCCCCTTCCCTTTACCAATAATTTCACAAATATGAGAAAAAAGATATTAAAACTGGCTACACATATGAAAGATCATGCCTTCTCCTATATATACCGTACTGTTATACAAAGTTTCGAAAACTATTTAAAGTCCCAAAATGACCTTGACCTTTGACCCCTGACCTTAAAAATCAATAGAAATATTTTGTTCCCTAAACCCAATGTATATGGCAAATTTGAAAAAAAAAACCCAGTTTGGTCTTTATCTTGTTTACAAGGGGACATATGGATGAACGGACAGACAGACAGACAAACTAATATCGCCATACCATCTACCTTCTGTCTATAGAAATTACAACAAAAAGCTTTGGTATTAACGAAATCTCTAGTCAAAAGAAATACAGATTTGAAACATAAAGCCCTATCACTTACCATCTAAGGGTTGTAGTCAAAGATAATTTCAAGGTCATTCAAAATACTTTGAATTAATGGAAATGTCTTCTAAATGGATGTATATGGAATTTGAGAGCCATATTACATACCATCCAAGAGTTATGTCCTTTAATCCTTCATTGACGATAGTTTACTTTAGATGGGCAAGTTTTCATGTTTCACAAAATTTATAATGCTATAGGATTTGCTCACCATGCTTGCAATAGCTGTTGATTGGGGCATTTCATTTCAATTAAGGAGACTATTGGAGTTTAGAAATAGATGGACCTGGCCATTCTGTCAGGTGTCTAGAATTCCCATTTCCCGTTGCCCGGGGCAAGTGAAAAGTTGGGTCGGGAAAGTGCTAAGCAGATGTTTACTTACGTGAGGGCAAGTAGATTAGCTGAGCATTTCCCCCTCTTCATTTAGATTTCTTTCTTATCTCCTACTTCAAAGACAGGGTTTTAATTCATTCTGAGAAATCAAACACTCGATAGCTAAGTTTGCCACACTTCAGCATGCATGGCCTAAAAAAATAAGATGCAATATACCTACCCTTCTCTACATATAATTTTGATGGGCAAGTGATTTTTTTGGGTTGGGCAAGTAAATTTTATGTCATGAGTTGATTTGAAAAAAAATTCTAGACCCCTGATTCTGTATGAATTTACATATAACTACTGTCTTTATTCATAGATGATGATGTTGTACAAGAATTTTTGGACATGGACAGCTGTTTACGGATATCTGATAAGGTATGGATTAATCATTATAGTAGGGATTTTCCCTTGATAGAACTATACTAGGGAAAATTTGTTTTTTTAAATGTTGTCTGCAACACATAAGTTATTAGGGATCACTCTGTCCAAGTCTGACTGTCTGGCAGACCTGGCTATCCAACTAATGATTTTGTGTATTTTTGACATTCGGTAATGCCATAGAAAACCCCTTTTCTGAAGAAGGATTGAAGCACATTAAAAGCTTTCCAAACGCATGGCTCAGAAGCTTTCAAACATGCATTAAAAACATAAAATTATACTACTGTTATGGATTTTTTTTATTGCAGAATGCCACAAAAATATATTTTTTCTAAGGCCATGTAAAATAAATTCTATGTTTCTCAGATAATTGGGTCTAAAAAAAAGTGGCAAGGTAGGTAGGGTTTTTATTTTTTGTTTTTTTTTTCATCAAGAGTGCTCTTATTATTCATGTAAGACAAAGAAGTCGTCTGTTCTGCCCCCCCCCCCCCATTATTCATGTAAGGCAAAAAGTCTTACAATGTGAATGTCATTATTAATAAATTCGGAAGTATTACAATGGACACTTTCTATTGTTCGGCATAGGTATTCACATATGCTGTGGAGAACGTTTTAATACATGTAATACTCGATGTATTAAACACGCGAATAGCCAGTCGTCCAAGTGTCTGCGGCACATTGTTAGCATTTCCTATACAATTCCCTTTAAACGACGCGTGGATAAAGTCTTTACCCATTACGTAAATATGGAACGCGCCGTGATTTATACGGGCTTTTAAAAGTATTTATTCATTGGGTACAGTTTTGACGATTTTAAAGGACAATAAACATGTTCAATGAAATAAATGGATATTTCGTTTTTAATCGAGGATGAGACACGGCGAATATTTTTTTCTGAAGTTGCAATAAAAACGTCTCGTCGGCGGCAAATTCTAGCGCGCGGAGGTGTCTGAGAAACATAGATTTTATTTTACATGGCCTAATGTTAAAATTAGATGATTTGGTAAAAAGACAGGAGATATTGGCTTCAGATTGTAGGTCATGTTTCATGGGAAAACTATGGACAAATTGGGAGGGTGGGCAGCTCTGATCTGGTAGTCACACTTTCACATAAATGGCAATAATTTGATAATTTTGCATTTATGATACACTTCCATCAAACATGCAGGGATCATCTGAAAGATCAAGGTCACAATTAAGGTAAAACATGCACATATTTAAGTCAAGAACAGGTATGTCATATGTTGTACGTTTTACCCTCATTGGGTACTGAGTTTAATCATGCATGACCATCATTGCAAGATTGATGGAAGTATCATGTACATATGTATATCCATCAAGTTTCAGCCAAGTGGGACAGACAGAAGATGCTGGACAGAGAGATCCTTGTTGAAACATACTTTGGCTAATGCTGGAATCATCCCAAGAGATGAAAAAAATCTTTATCTATTTTGAAATTAAAGTAGTATGCTTACCTGTAGTATGTACATGATGTTGATTTAATTTGGATATAAATTCCTCCCTTTGTTTTACAGTATCTTCTTGCAATGGTGTTTGCTTACTTCAAGAGGGCTCAGCTCCGCATCAGAGAATATACCAGGATGAATTTCTTTGTAGCACTGTAAGTTCCATGTTTTAGATACTTCAAATGACATTATAGGAAGAACTTACTAGTAAACTGCAGTCACAATATACTATAGGAAGTAAATTTGTTAATTCAGAAATTTAAAGATCATATCAAATAATATTTGGCATTGTATTTATTATATTTGCATTTATCACCAGAACTTACTAATAAACTGCAGTCACAATATTAGGAAGTGAATTTGTAAAATCAAAAATTTAAGGATCATATAAAAAAATATTTGGTATAGTATTTATAACATTTATCGCCATCATCTTTTATTTTAGTTACTTGGCAAATGACATGGAGGAGGATGAGGAGGAAGATAAATATGAAATATTTCCCTGGGCTTTAGGACAGAAATGGAAAGATAAATTCATCAAATTTCTGAGGAAGAGAGATCTACTTTGGGCAAAAATTGGATATAGGGCTGTTGTAAGCAAGCGATGCTGTGAAGAAGTAAGAATGGCTTCAATGCCATAATTTGATTTATAATTAATGTTTTGCAGCAAATTGTTAAAAGATATCTGCTAAATATAAGGTGTAAACAATTATTTTATGGCATAAATCCTGTACTATCTATCCTTGTATATATATGTGATCTCTTTTAAAATAAACTGTTCAGATGGGCTGCAAATGAGTCTTTTGTTCTCGTGAGTTGCACACATGAAAAATTAATTCGGAAGCATTTTTTTTTGAATATTTGCATTCATGTATATTTTTTCACAAACATTTTCATAGATTATGGCTTTTGATGCTACCAACCCTGCTTGGAAGAGAAATCGACCCATACATCATGCTGGTGCCATCAGGAATTATGCTCGTGATCCTGATGATGACGGTTACCCGAGGGGACCAAATGCCTCGCCCCGTCGCTGTGGACTATGTGATAAGGACAGTCAGTATGATTCAGCCAGCCCTGCCAGTGATTCATGGTACATCTCTTCTGATGATTGTTCTCCAGCTGTCTCTGCTTCAGATGATAATGGAGTTTCTCGATTCAACATGAAAAGTAAGATTATTCAGCTTTAAACTTTGAATGCACAGATTTTTAACAAAATGTAGCAAGTACGTGGACATTTGATAATTACTAGAAAATAGGATAGTCTTGATAAAATGTACAATTCCAGAATTGAGATTAGATGCAATTAGACTGAGTTTTTACTAGAAAAGATGATGATCTTTACTTAATACAAATGTAGGTTTACTTTATAATATCATTAAATGTATTAATAGTACTGTAACCATGTGACTTTGACATACTAATTTACATACTGTACCCTCTTGTCTATCTGCAAAGCTTGGTCAATGTATACATCTTGAGGTAGCCATTAACATGGCTCTCTGCACATTTCCCCCCTAAACTTTTGACTTTAATGAACAAACTCTATCAGTGAAACATTAATGCTCTTAATTGGCAAACAATATGTACATTTGTACCATTAAAACAGTTGAAGGTTCAAAGGTCAAAATTTCTGCACATCAAGCAAGCCTTTAAAAAAATGTGCATCTGGAACATCAAATTTTCCTGCTGCTTTCAGATTTTGACCATGTAAAATTCATCAGACTTCATGCAAACTCAAAAGCCTGAAAATATGAAAAATTTTGCTAGGCACGCAGAAATTGTGTAACAAACTACACATTTGGCTAGTAGAATTTGTCTGTGCGATGGTGCATCAAAATAGTTTTTGTGATTACTTATTCAGAGAATGATACTGGTTGACACAGTGCAATTAACTCAAAAATCTTGAAGTTGGTAGTGCAGTTTTGTTCATGTGAAATGGAAGTAATTTTAAGGATACATTGTATCATAATATGCAAAGACTGCAGATACTGCTAACCTTGTGACCTTGACACTTAACACTGTGACACTAAATGAAGAAAGTTGAATATTATTGTCTATTCTAATATGACTTGATTCTTTTTCCCTATTAAGACAACAGACGCGAGCCGGGCTCTATTCTCCAATATAGGCCCTATAACGATAAGCCACGCCTACCCATTTTCTGAAAGCAGATAAACTGGCAGGAACTGGTTTTTACCAAGAATCGAAAGGTCTAAGTTTGGTCATCATTAGAATAGAAATAAAAAATGACAAGTTGGGCTCTCTTGTCTCATAATGCCCTCGCGTCCTCAGCCAATCACATTTATCACCTCGCCGCTGACGCGGCTCGGTAATAAATGTGATTGGCTGAGGACGCTCGGGCATTATGAGACAATAGAGCCCGGCTTGCCATTTTTTATTTCTTAAACATACAATATGCTGCATCACCGCTTTGAATGTCTAAGAGTCTAATTGAATAATTCACTTTTATTTCATTTGCAGGACTAGAGAGAAACTTGCCTGATCAGAATTTTGTATGGCCAACTTGTGAAGAATAACTCTGGTAGTTAGTTAGACATCTGCTGATTTTCAAAAACAGGATAAAATTTTGAAGACAATGATGAAATTAATTGAATAGAAATTCGTTAAGTTGTATGTACATGCATTTTATTTCCATTCAAATTTATATTATCATTTTAAAAATCAAAATGCAATGATCGCTGTGCGATATAAGTCCCCTACCGGCGGCATAAATTTATGACTTGCATCCCTGTTCATCAGTTCATCTTCTGCAACAACAGCCAAGAAAAGTCTGGGAAACCGAATTCACGAAATTTGCTAAGTCCAAGGGCCATAACTCTTGTGAAAATTAGTCAATCTAAATTAAACTCAAATCTGCATCACACTATAATGTATTCACATACAAAAAATCAGCTCATGATCTGCAATAACAGGTATGAAAAAGTCTGGGAAACTAAAAATTTCATGAAATTTGCTAAGTCCAAGGGCCATAACTCTTGTAAAAATAGGCCAATGGAAACCAAACTCAAACTTGGTCTGTATCACACTGAGATGTATTCATTTACCAAAAATCAGTGCATTATTTGCAATAGAACGAAAGAAAAGTGCGGAAACTGAAATTTTCATAAAATTTGCTAAGTCCAAGGGCCATAACTCTTGTAAAATTAGGTCAATCGAAAGCAAACTTAAACTTGATCTGTATCCCATCGAGATATATCCACACACCAAAAATGAGTTCAATTTCATCCAACAACAGCGGAAAAAAGTCCGGAAAACTGAAATTTTCATAAAATTTGCTAAGTCCAAGGGCCATAACTCTTGTAAAATTAGGTCAATCGAAAGCAAACTCAAACTTGATCTGTATCACATTGTGATATATCCACATACCAAAAATGAGTTCAATATATGCAACAACAGCAGAAAAAAAGTCCGGAAAACTGAAATTTTTCATAAAATTGGCTAAGTCCAAGGGCCATAACTCTTGTAAAATTAGGTCAATCGAAAGCAAACTCAAACTTGATCTGTATCACATTGAGATATATCCACATACCAAAAATGAGTTCAATATATGCAACAACAGCGGAAAAAAGTCCGGAAAACTGAAATTTTCATAAAATTTGCTAAGTCCAAGGGCCATAACTCTTGTAAAATTAGGTCAATCGAAAGCAAACTCAAACTTGATCTGTATCACATTGAGATATATCCACATACCAAAAATGAGTTCAATATATGCAACAACAGCGGAAAAAAGTCCGGAAAACTGAAATTTACATAAAATTGGCTAAGTCCAAGGGCCATAACTCTTGTAAAATTAGGTCAATCGAAAGCAAACTCACACTTGATCTGTATCACATTGAGATATATCCACATACCAAAAATGAGTTCAATATATGCAACCAGAAGTCTCTGATGAGACTGAAGCTCTACTGTTTGTTTTTGTTATCTTCACCAATATGCATATGAGTAGAGATAAAAATCTTACTTTCAAAGTAATCAATCAAAACCATGTAAAAAAAAAACCCAAGACCTTAAAATTATGTGGATGCACATGCTGTAAATAACCTTTTGGATAATATATGTATGTGTCATTGAGGTGGATGGTTAAATAAGATTATTGTCTTGTTATCAGATTCCATAGTAGCAACAGTACATGTAACAGAACATACATGTATGCATATTTTTCAGTGATTTGGTAATCATATTGCATTTCTATGCATTTTTCAAATCAAACGCTGTTAAAACCAATGTCTTCGCAACACGAAAGAGTTAAATTTTCATCTTTTTCTCTGTTTGTAATGACGTCGAGGCCTATTAGATCCATTTTCAACTACCATATTAGTAAAGACTTTAACTGGTCCAATTACATGTTTGCAAAATGTGACTAAAACTAATGACAAATATTGAAATATAGTCTCCTCAGGAAAAATCAGACAGAAGTAACACAGATATTTAACTGCCCCAACTTTTGTCAAGCATTCAAGTTAGCTGTGTTCAATGAGTAAAAAAAGCAAATTAAGGTGTTAATCTGTTTGAATGTTGGACAACAACTGTAGCTGAACTTTTGCTCGAGCGACGGGCTGTGGGTACTGGTAGCTGACATGAGTGATCCCCATTTTTATCCCTGTTGCATTGTATTTGAAATCATAACAGGCTTTAGTCCCAGTCAGCCGGTTGCTGAATTACTGAGTTCATGCATGCATATAGAAACTATTATCACATGATACACCCGTTATGCAGTTTCATAAAGCCATTTCATAAATATATGATATGATAACACGTTACATATCGCTCTGCTTGAATGCGATTGGTCAAGTTTGGAACCGAATCACATAAACCTTGACAAATGTGACCTTTCAAATATCGGTCAACTGTTAAATTCAGACCAAGAGTCAATATCAGTGATTAAAATTGTTGTTGTTGAATCAATTCTTGCATTAAAATACTATTCAAAATTAAAATACTTTTCTCTTACGCACAGAATATCTATACGATGGGGACACTACTTCTTAAGGCGTAGCAGACGACCTCAAGATCACGGCGTGATTCGCCTCTGTAGTTCTCGGAAACGTTGATTTCACGTTTGAAATACACATTTTTAGGAAATATCATGTGATAAAAAGAACCTCAAATGAATTTCCATTTCATACGATGTATTATGAAACTCGTTGTGCGTTTTATATCCCCTCGCCAAGGCTCGGGGATATAATTTAAAACACACAACTCGTTTCATAATACATCGTATGAAATGGAAATTCATTTGAGATCCTATATTTATGATTACAAAAAACAACTTATTTCTATATAATGAACACATGACCCCAGTCACATGACTGTTACAGAACAATCAGAAACTTGTTTGTACCTTGAGCCACAGATTTAAAGATACGTCGAATGTTTGTATCCGGACTCGGCCCATGACTGGCGCCCCAAGAGAAATCAGCCCTCTTTTGACACAATATAAACCTCCCCTTTCCTTTCCTGCTCTTACAAACTACTAGCTGCTTTCATAGATTAAAAATTATCATGTATTGCACAGAATTATATGTACATAATTCAATTACCACACTGCTGCACTGAACTTAAAACTCAGAGCTGTCATTTAAGTCACTTAGATAAAAAAAATGGTCAAGGTAATTTCTGAAAAATTAGGAAGAATTAAACTTGTAGCACTTTTAAAATTGTAATGAACAGCATAAATATAACTTACAAGAAGTATTTGAAGAGAAATGCCTTCTGTTTTATTTACCAGAGGGAAAATTGAGGTGAACTGAGAGAGCAGTGGCTGCCATTGTTGTTCTTCTTTATTTATACTGCACAAGACAATTCGACCTCGAAACTAATTCATACCAAAATCATTTCTTAAAAAACTTTGTCACACCTATCAGAAAGCAGTTATCTCATGTAAAAAAAACTTGAAATATGAGTAAAATTGAAAGAAAAGCATGGAGTCTTACTGTCTTTACATTTCCAAATACAGATAAAAGTATGAGCCCATATAGCTTGGTAAAGGCTAGTATCGGTGCATGAATTATAACAGAAAAGAAAGAAAGGAAAAAAAACAAGTAAAAATAAATAAAGGCACTCAATTGTGATACTATAAAGATAGATGAGCTTCATAAAAATGGAATGTACTAAAATAGCCATGGTTTTAACTTTCAATCTATTGAATTTTCTGAAGATAATTGAAAATGTACAGATCTTCAAACTGCCCGACAAAAAGACCACACCCTTTTTCTGAGTCCCTTGAGGTCAAGGGCTCAAACAAAATATAAGGTGCATATCTAGACTATAGACCAACCATTATGTAGGAAACAATTACATTTCTATCATTTACTGTTTCAGAGGAGTTGCATACAAAAACCCCTTTAAGGAGGAAATGACCACACCCTTTTTCTAAGACCCTGGGGGTTAAGGGCTCAATCAAAATATAATCAAAACAACTAGGCCACAGACCAATCACAATGCAAAAAGAATTACATTTCTATGATTTATAGTTTCAGAGGAGTCGTGTCCACAAGAATTGTTTACGGACGCCGGACAGACGGACAGACGGACAGACGGACGGACAGACAGACGGACGACGGACGAAGGGCGATCGCATAAGCTCGACTGGTCTTTGACCAGTAGAGCTAACAACAGCGAAAAAAAGTCCGGAAAACTGAAAATGGGACAGACGGACAGACGGACAGACGGACAGACAGACAGACCGAGAGGAAACTAAGAGTCCCCTTCAGCGTTGCCGGTAGGGGACTAAAAACCCATAAAAAGATGAGATAAGATAGTTATATTAATTTCTATCAACATAGAGTACTTCATACTAATTTTCTAATGTTGTTAGAATTGAATTTTAATATTCATGAAATTAAAATTACTTAAATAATAATGGTCACCAAAAGATATAATAATTATATTTTGATCTCACTGAATTTTACAAACAAAAATTTTATTCTATTTTACAATTGAGTTGAAGATTAGGATTATCAGATGTTCAGATGTTAGATCTGATCAGTACATAATTATGTTACTCTTTTATTCTACTATTTATTTTTGGTCCTGATACAAAGATGGATGAAATAGATAAGTTGTTTCAAAAGGATTACCTGAAATAAATGTAGAAAACATTAATATTGAATCCTGATAATTTAAACACATTTCATAAGAATTTTAAAGATGATAGGAACATTATTCAATGCAATTGTTTTGATAATACATGTATGTATTTGAAAATAATTAAATATATTTGACCTGCTTTGTTGTCAACTGCTAAGCTACAGCTGTGATAATAACCTGTGAGCCATTATACTCGTAGCATTACTTGTACTTCTAAACTGTACAATGTACATGTATTCATTTGTGTAACTGTTTATTAATTATTTATGATGTGTTATTGTAGACATTCTTGAATTCCATTAAACACGGCAATATACATATGGCATAATTTTGTTTTGTATGTTTCACCATTTAATATTCAGTTCTTCTAAAAGATTATTTTCAAAAGGAAGAACCAAAACCTGGGCTGTCAATATCTTTAAAATAATCCCTAAACTGCTAAATGTGGTATGGCCAGATTGCAAAGTGCCAATTTTAGTTGATGTATACTTTATCTATAATATTATTACAAGGAAATTTACCAGTTGAATGTTGGAACTTATTTTAAAGGCATACCAATTACAATGCAAAAGATAAAGGTAATCTTATGGTCAAGGTCTTGTTTTCATAATCAAAGGTTCAAGGTCAAGGCCACAGTCTTACTTGTAAAATATGAACGCAAAGCAATGTATGGTGAAAGAGATTTAGTCAATTTAAAGTTTTGAAAAGTATACCAAAGGTTAAGGTCAAGGCCACTAGGTCAAGACTCAAGGTATTATTCAAAGGTCTTGTTGTAAGGAATCTATGAGTGAATATGGAAGCTCTGTCCTTAAAGTTCAAAAGATATAGCCAAGGCTTATGTTTTTTAAAAATGTTATGATCGCTGAGCGATATAAGTCCCCTACCGGCGGCATATATTTATGTCCTGCAACTCTGCCTATGAATTACTCTTCAATTAAACATGAGTTTTAATTAAACTTACTGTCTGTGCAGCTCAGTTCTGAGGTTTTATCTGCTTTATCGATTCGAACGAGAGGTCAAGCGTCACGGAAGATGAACTTGCTCTGTAACTATCCAAGACTAAGCTGAGTATCAAATTTTACCTGAATATTACTATTTGTTGCAGGAAAAAGTATGAAAACTGACAAAAACTGAATTGTGCAAGTCATCAAGGGGCATAACTCCTCGAAAAATAGGTCAAGCGTGACAAAAGTCAAAATAGGTCAAGCGTGACGAAAGTCAAACTTGCTCTGTAACTATCCAAGACCAAGCTGTGTATCAAATTCCATCTCAATATCTCCATCCGTTGCAGAAAAAAGTCCGGAAAACTGACAAAAACTGAATTTTCCAAGTCATAAAGGGGCATAACTCCTCGAAAAATGGGTCAAGCGTGACAAAAGTCGAACTTGCTCTGTAACTATCCAAGACCAAGCTGTGTATCAAATTTCATCTCAATATCTCCATCCGTTGCAGAAAAAAGTCCGGAAAAATGACAAAAACTGAATTTTCCAAGTCATCAAGGGGCATAACTCCTCGAAAAATGGGTCAAGCGTGACGAAAGTCGATCTTGCTCTGTAACTATCCAAGACCAAGCTGTGTATCAAATTTCATCTCAATATCTCCATCCGTTGCAGAAAAAAGTCCGGAAAACTGATAAAAACTGAATTTTCAAAGTCATCAAGGGGCATAACTCCTTGAAAAATGGGTCAAGCGTGACGAAAGTCGAACTTGCTCTGTAACTATCCAAGACCAAGCTGTGTATAAAATTTCATCTCAATATCTCCATCCGTTGCAGAAAAAAGTCCGGAAAACTGACAAAAACTGAATTTTCAAAGTCATCAAGGGGCATAACTCCTCGAAAAATGGGTCAAGCGTGACGAAAGTCGATCTTGCTCTGTAACTATCCAAGACCAAGCTGTGTATCAAATTTCATCTCAATATCTCCATCCGTTGCAGAAAAAAGTCCGGAAAACTGATATTCGGACAGACGGACAGACTGACAGACAGACCGAGAGGAAACTAAGAGTCCCCTTCGGCGTTGCCGGTAGGGGACTAAAAAGTAGGTCAAACTTCAAGGTCAAAGTCACTAGCTCAAAAGTGAGGGTCACAAATGAAAGGTCTCATCTCATCAAGGAGTTTGAACATGAAATGTAAAATCCCTACCCATTAAAAGTTCAAAAGATATGGTCATGGTTAATGTTTTTGAAAAGGAGGCCAAATTTCCAGGTCAAGGTCACTAGGTTAAAAGTCAAGGTCTCTAGAAATTATCAATCATTATGAAAAGTTAAATGTAAAGTCTCCTCATAGTCTTCTCCCTTATGGCTAAAACATAAATTCATAATTTTCTCTATCTCAAGGTCAAAGGTCAAGATTAAAATTTGTTGCTGCATTTAATTTGTCTCATCATGGTCTATCACCACGTGAAAATTCAAGGTTTTCTAAAAATAATGCAACAGTTTAACCAAAATGTTGACGGACAGACAGACTTTTCCATTTCATAGACC
Source organism: Pinctada imbricata (assembly GCA_033119305.1). Lineage (NCBI taxonomy): Eukaryota > Metazoa > Mollusca > Bivalvia > Pterioida > Pteriidae > Pinctada > Pinctada imbricata. The sequence goes on from VSWD01000009.1 coordinate 23,649,727, forward strand.
GGATTTGGCTTCGCAATACGACCAAAAGTGCAAGAAGGAAGACCTTTGAATTTGACCTTTGACCACAGAAATTCTCATAGCTCATACATGTCAGTTCTTATCATTTCTATGACAGACAGCTAGCTGTAAAAAGTAAAAATCTTTTGGAAATATTTTTTTTTTGTTGAGAATTTAATTTCATGTTGAGTTAACCATGTTAATTGCTGACAATAATTTCATGGTTTTATAAAGCTGATGAGATAAGAGCAAGAATAGACATGTGGCTGGACAGAACTGACACATTATTCTTTTTGGGCTCCCATATTTTTATATCAGACTGCAACGCCATGAATTACTTTGATTTACATTAAAATGTTCTTTTTTAAATCTAAGCAGTTTCCCTATCATTTATTTTCAGGATAAAAGTGTTCAGGTAACTGGCACTTTAGTCTTTCTGTTGGAGACAAATGTTTCGAGATTTTTAACCTCTTCCTCAATTCAGTATAGTTCTTTTGCTCAGATTGTACACTAGTCTTTTCACTGACAGAATGTAATATAACTCCATCATTTTCTTCATTTCTGCATTCATTTGTATCAACCTCAGACACATTTAGATTTTTACTATTTTCATGTCCGTTGTAGTTGGAGCTTTCATCTACTTTTCCCTGATTTGTTGGTGAACTATCCAATTGTTTTACTTGGTATTCATCTGGAAGAATCTTATTTAGTCTGTGAATGGGAGACACAGCACTTCTTGTACCAAAGCCAAGATATTTCCTTTGTTTAGAATATGTTTCAAAGTCTCTTGAATTGTTTTTGTTGTTAGCATTTGTTTCACTATCGTCTTTATATCCAGACATATCATGCTTAGCGTTTATAAGTACCTGACGTTTCTTCTGGAACACTGATGTCATTCTCAGAATACATTGTATAGGTATCCGTCTTCCTTCCCTTAGAGCTGTCCTCATCATCTGGCGTTCTTTGTGAGATATCTGAATAGTCCTGAGAAAATGAAACACACATTAAATATCTTGCTATATTTTTATGTATTGAGCAAAATGTGAAGTTTCTAAAATTGAATTATAAAGTTTTCTATGTAAATTGCAAACAACAAAAGTCCTCTACATGTCTACTGTCAGTAATATTTTTTTTTTATCAAACCTTAACCGGAGTAACACAAATGGTACAACATAAGCCTGTCACTTGTTTCAATGATGTACTTTCAAAATCAAACAACACCTTTTTTTTGAAAAAAAAAATGTACAGAACTGAGAAGAAATTTCTTATTGATTACAGGGACATATATGAGTTATATACATCCTTGTTGATTACTTGATTATGTGCACTCAGGCCTTAGCTTTCCATCTTGCCTTGAGGTCATGACATACATGTATTTGAAGGTCCTGTGCAAATGAACTGTAAAACAGACTAAAGGAGGCCACAACGCTCACCTGAGTTGCAAACAAAAGAATGATGGTGGACAATTTGGTGGAGGACCTTGATATTTGCTTCCTGTAAGGTTTTGTGAAACTCTGTGCAGCAGTTGCAGAGAAGAAGTCAAAAATGTGTCGGCCAATCAAAGCCCTCATTGGCCATATTTGTTGACCCATTGACACAAAAAACACAAACTTGGTAGAGGACCTTGCGTACTTGCTTCCTAAAAGGTTTTGTGAAATTCTGTCAAGCAAGTTCAAGAGTACAAGTCGAAAATAAGTCAGCCAATCAGAGCCCTCGGTGGCCATATTTGTTGATAGATCTGCACCAAAAACACAAACTTGGTCCAGGACCTTTAGTAATTATTTCCTGTACAGTTCTGTGAAATTCTGTGCAGCGGTTGCAGAGGAGAAGTCGAAAATGCGTCAGCCAATCAGAGCCCTTGGCAGCCATATTTGTAGCCGTGGAAACTGCCAATGACACTTGGATATTTGGTTGGTAAGGTGTAGGACTAGGACCTTGACCTTTGATCTTGGTAATAACACACCCTTGGGTCCTATAAAAGAACAATTCTGTGAAATATAATTGAAATCACTGAAGAGGGGAAGAAGTTATTTATAAGATATCCCTCATGAGGTGTACTATGACCTTGACCTATTACCTTTGTTCAATGTCATGACACGCCCTTTAGTTCTAAGCAACAAATCTGCTAAATATCATTGAAATCCATGCAGAAGGCCAAGGCAAACTTTTACCTACATGTATGAAACAAAGTTTACTGTGATCTTGACCATAGACCTATGATAAAGGTTAAAGGTCATGGCACAACTTTGGGTCAAATGCAAAAATTCTGTGAAGTATTGTCATAATCAATGTTGACAATGAAAAGTTATGACCTTGACAAGATTTTTTTCCATCAAGTGCACTGTAACTCTGAACTATGACCTTGGTTCAAGGTTATGACAATGATGCCATTTGCTTGAGTCTTTAGCAACAATTCTGTGAAATAAATAAGAAATTCATGCAGAAAGGAAGAAGTTATGGTCTCGACAAGGTTTTATTCATTAGCGTACTGGAAGTTCTAATGAGTTATGTTGACGTTTGGCCTAATTCCTTGTTTTAAGATCATGACACAATTGGATCCTATTAAAGCTGTGTAATAGAGGATGCAGTCTATGCCACAGGCGCAGAAGTAGTCCTCTTGAAGATAACACATGTCAATATATAGGAAAAAATAACGGTTTCCAATGTCAATTCTGTACAAATTCTGTATAACCTACAAACTCAGCCATGCAGTTTCACCATAGTCTCTGGGCTTACTACTTAATCCATGTAATTTGGAATTGACTTCTGGTCTTCATGGATGGAAGATTATTGGATAACCTGTTTTCAGCGGTATATATGAATGAATCTATTGAATCAATTGCTTAACTGACTTGAAACCGTTTCATCTGATCCCCTCTAAGCCTGGTTTCACCTCTTTTCTTCGATTTTTCCTCTAATTGACGACATTTTGTAATGAGCACACTGATCAGAACCAATCCACCAACTATGAAATCGCAAGTTACATCCAGGGATTTTAAAAAAACACAAACATTCTTAATATTCACATCAATTGTTATAAAAAAAATACCTTGCTCCAACTATTTTGCCCCGGTCCGGGGCGAAAAAAAAAAATCTTGCTCCGACAAAAAACCCAAGCCCCCCCCCCCCCAGAATATCAAATGGACCGTGCCTAAATGCAGGCTATAATTTTAGGAAAACCTGCAATTTGATTGGATCTCGGTGTCTGCATGACAAAATGTCGTCGATCAGAGGAAAAATCGAAGGGAAGAAGAGGTGAAACCAGGCTTAAAGGGGATATTTTTAGGGGCAGGAGGACTGGGCGAGTAATTTTTTTGGTTGAAGTTACTGGAATTTTTCAAAAAATGGACAACTTGCCAAAATGTTTCTTGCACCGAATTTCTCAAGTTTTGCCTTTGCATAGCAGTCAGCTAGACCAAAGACAAAAAACAGATAACACTGTCAGCTTGCCAGAGGTTTTGGTCCTTTCGTTGTATGGCCCCGATAGTTTTTGGCCCTTTTCTTTTTCGGCCTCTGAGGGTTCAGCTCCGCATGAAAAAAATTGAAATAGCAGTTACCCTTGGGGAATAAATTGGATGAAAGGTTAAGATTCCATTAAAACAAATTTACAAAGAGTGTATAAAGTGTTCTGCCACCGTTGTAGACTAGACCATTACGTGCCTTTTAGGATGCACAGAGGTAGACTGTGTTTTAGCATTGGGTGTTTTGCTGTGGGTGCTGCAACCGAGCGGTGTTGGAGATCCCCTTCTTAGAGCCCTTTCTTCTCTGACTACTGGTGTCAGAACAGTTTCTGGACAGTCGCCCTTTTCAAGTACTTTGAAGGAAATTATTTTCAAAATTTTGAGACAATTTTGTAGATTTCTAAATGCAGAACTTAAATCACAAATCAAATAAACAAAATTTTGCATCTAAGTTGCTTTATCACACCACCTTTTTACTCCTTTCTGCCCTGTTTAATATCGTGCAAGAGGGGGAGTCACCGAGAACCATACTAACTTAATCTAAGTGGTTTGATAAGTTTCGGTTCTATTTTCAAAATTATTTTTACACAGTCATTTGTAGAAAAGATTGAAGAAAACAAAATCCAAAAATCATCCAGTTTGGGCTGAAATTGATCGAGATTGACAGATTTATATCAGATGCGTTCAGGTTTGAAATTTGGACTTAGCATAAATTGGCCAAAGTTTATTAGGGAAAGCTATTTTTAAACGTGAGAGTCTCATGAGATTTTATAACTTGAAGAAGCCAGTAGAGAAAACTTAATTTCAAACGTCAGATTCAAATATGATTTTCTCATCAGGTTAGGAAAAAGTCTTTCAAACGTCTTCTCATGAGCTCTCATTTAGAATAACTCATTTGCATACTGTTCAAACCTCAGTCACATTTGATTCAAATGTGAATCAAATGTGATCATGTTAGAAAATTCTGTACAGGTGTAGATTCGGTTTTTACAGTGTGTAATATATAAAGCTAGAATGAAAAGTAGTGAAATGGTTGAAAAGTATTAGCTTATGATGTCTGTAACAGGACACTGAAAAATTATGAATCCTTAGTTTTGTATCCTATATGAAAAGTTATGAATCATATTTACGGAAGCTTATTAGGGCCGCAGCATTGCTTTTTTATAATTTGTTATATCAACTTATTAATTTGATATAACAACTTATTAATTTGATATAACAACTTATTAATTTGATATAACAACTTATTAATTTGATAAAACAAGTTATTAATTTGATAAAACAAGTTATTAATTTGATAAAACAAGTTATTAACTTGATAAAACAACTTAATAATTTGTTATAACAAGTTATTAATTTGTTATAACAACTTATTAATTTGTTATAACAACTTATTAATTTGATAAAACAACTTATTAATTTGATAAAACAAGTTATTAATTTGATAAAACAAGTTATTAACTTGATAAAACAACTTATTAATTTGTTATAACAAGTTATTAATTTGTTATCACAAGTTATTAATTTGTTATAACAACTTATTAATTTGTTACAACAACTTATTAATTTGATAAAACAACTTATTAATTTGATAAAACAAGTTATTAATTTGATAAAACAACTTATCAATTTGTTATAACAACTTATTAATTTGTTATAACAACTTATTAATTTGATAAAACAACTTATCAATTTAATAAAACAAGTTATTAATTTGTTAAAACAACTTATTAATTTGATAAAACAACTTATCAATCTGTTATAACAACTTATTAATTTGTTATAACAACTTATTAATTTGTTATAACAACTTATTAATTTTTTATAACAACTTATTAATTTGATAAAACAACTTATTAATTTGATATAACAACTTATTAATTTGTTATAACAACTTAGTAATTTGATAAAACAACTTATTAATTTGATAAAACAAGTTATTAATTTGTTAAAACAACTTATTAATTTGATAAAACAACTTATCAATTTGTTATAACAACTTATTAATTTGTTATAACAACTTATTAATTTGTTATACCAACTTATTAATTTGATAAAACAACTTATTAATTTGATAAAACAACTTATTAATTTGATATAACAACTTATTAATTTGATATATCAACTTATTAATTCGATAAAACAACTTATTAATTTGATATATCAACTTATTAATTCGATATAACAAGTTACTTGTTTTATGTAATATTCATCTTGAAATGATGATGTAGAAGAGATGATTAAGCGAATCAAGAGACCAACAGAGTATGATTGGACAGTATCTTATGCTGTAGCTTTACACTTTCATGTATAACTACATGCACAAACAAAAAAACATCCTTCCCAATAAATTTATGGTGGATTAGTGATTATTTTAGTTTTTTAATATCATTTGATATGATCATAACTTGGTCCATGAATGACTGACCACCCTTTAGTTCATTAGTCTGCCAGTTGCAGCAACAGTTTTTCCCCAATAGTAAGTTGTTGGAGAACCATTCGCTTTCGATTAAACATCCAGCTCAGGCGGACTATCAACATTTATATATATGATTTTTAATCAAGCCCTTGACCTTGACCTTCTGACCATAATGTGCACTAGCATTTATAGACAATTATAATGAAGATATGATCACTTACGGCATTAAGTAAAGTTGATTTCTTGCTTGTTTGTATTTATAATTTTTCAATAAAGAATGCTTTAAACAGGTACCCACCTTAAGTGTAAGTGTGTGTGTGTGTGGGGGGGGGCTCGATTTATAATTGCTCTATAGAAACTTGTGCCCCTCTTTCCCAATCAGACCCTGATTCCGCATCTGTAAAGATTTCTGACAAAGTTGTAATGGATGTCAAGGGCTCCTATTGGATGGTTTTCCGAAGTCAAAGGGAAAACAATATGGAATTTCAAAATAAATTAAAGAAATCAAATTTTCTCTATCACCATGTTATCATATTTATCATGTATACATGTAGCTCACAGAACCCCGGTAGTGGGGGTTGCAAACGCATGGATCCAGGAAGGGGGTGTATTGTCTGTTTAGGATGGTCCAGCCTTTGACTTTGAAAAAGTTTACACGTAAAGATAAGAAAATCATAACGGTAATTTTTGGCAATTTCCAGGAGACATCCTTATCCCTCCTCTAGAACCGCCCTTGCACACGATACACAACACTATGGTTTGCGGGAGGAGTAGAACTTGAATTTGAAGACGTTTAACATTTGAACGAAAATTGTAATAATGGACTTTATAATAACTAACTTGAAACATTTTATAATACTTGTGTTTTTCAACCATATCCTCATTTTCATTTTCCGGACCTTAAATTGGCGGAGTTAAGAGTGGTGGGACGGGGGCGCAATCCCCTCCCACATAAATCGTCAAAGTAAAATGTTTTTGTTGGGGGTGGTGGGGGTTGGGAGGGAGGCTTAAACGTCTATGTGAATAGGCTGTTTTGAGTCGCAACTTTTCGCCGGGTCGCTGTCGCTCGCTCCCTATAGCTTGATTTAGATGGATTTAGATATCATTTTTTAATTCAAAACAGAAAAGCAAACAAACAAACAAAACACCCCCCCCCCCCATAAAAACAAATAAAATAAAACACCGCTAAAGACGGTATGGCCGGATTGCAAAGTAAGTTTTTGTCACTAACTGGGTTAAGGTCAATAGGTCAAATAATACAGTATAAATTGAAAGGTTTTGTCAGTATAAAATAAAGTTTCTACTGCACACAGTTCCATAGATTTTGCTCATAAACCAGGAACTTTAACCTTAATCCTTAACTAGGTCAAAGTCCAAGGTCAAGGTCACTAGGTCAAATGTTACCGCATAAATTGAAAGGTCTTGTGATGGGCAAGCTTCGTGTATAATATAAAGTTTCTACTGCATATAGTTCCTTAGATTTTTGCCTCAACCAGAAACTTTAACCAAAATCTTCAACTAGGTCAAAGTCCAAGGTCAAGGTCACTAGGTCAAATGTTATGGCATGAATTGAAAGGTCTTGTCATGGGCAAGCTTCATGTATAATATAAAGTTTCTACTGCATATAGTTCCTTCGATTTTGCCTCAACCAGAAACTTTAACAAAATGTTGACGGCAGACGGACAGACAGACAGACAGACAGACAGACGGACGGACGGACATCGTCAATCTATAGGCCGGAATTGCTTTGCAATCCGGCCAAAAACCCCAAGGAATTACCATTTCATGCTTAATAGCCAGTATTACTAGTATTATGTATTAAAAACTCTTCCACACCCAAACCTAACTTTCAATAATTTTTGACCGGTCTTTTCAGATATTGTCAACATATTATTCATTCAAGGGATGGGATTAGTGGTGTGACCCCCCCCCCCCGAAAAAAAAAATCGCTGGCTCGCTTCATTCTCTATCATGCAGCTTCTATAAAAACGATTTTCCGTACGAGGGGACAGGACGTCCCCCCCCCCACCCATATCCGTCCCTAAACTCAAATCCTGTATCAGCCTCTACCAAGTAAATTAAATATATTGAAATTAATAAGGGGTCACTTTGTCCATTGTCCGTCTGTAAAACTTTCGATGTCACACCCATAACTTTTGATTTGGATTTGATAGGATTTTGATATTTCATATGTGTATTCCTTGTGACAAGACCTTTCTACACATACCATTATTTTTGAACTAGTGACCTTGACCTAGATATTTGACCTACTTTAAAAAAAATTAAGATTGGTATCTTTTGATTGGTAAGTGATAGGGCTTTGATATTACATGTGCATTCCTGGTGACAAAACCTTTCTACACATACCTCATTTTTTGATCAAGTGACCTTGACCTAGATACTAGTATTTGACTCACTTTTTCAAACAATGAAGATGGACTATATCATTTAATTAGTAAGTGATTAGGTTTAATAGGGCTTTTATATTTGACATATGTATTTCTTATGACTGGACCAATCTACAGTTTTGTACCAGTGTCTTTCCAAATGCTGTACACTGGTCAACGGTGACGACGGGATTCCACGTCGGACCTTGTTCAAATCTCGGCAGAGTTCTAAAACTTGCTTCAGATCCTCTGTCCTATCTGAAAGTTGGTAAGACTTCTCGGGTGAATGATCTTGAGCGCGCTTCAGCCAGCAGAGCACATACTATTATACGCATGCCATAGAATTTTTAGATCCATTTACGCGCACGTAATCCGGATTACTGCACAATTTGCTGATAGCAGTAGGCCGTCCAAAGTCGGTGCCGGGTGCACATTTATCTCCTTCCATTTATGTGTTGTAAATAATGTTTGTGTCGATTTTTATACCCCTCGCAACAAAGCTATGTGTGTGTAGGGGCGGGGAGGGGGGCGGGGTTGTTAATACTGTATTCATCCTGTTTGTCCGTCCGTCTGTAGACGAGAGCTTGTCATCGCAACTCATCCCAAACCATGGCTGGATTTCAATGAAACTTTACACAATGAAAGAACATGATATGTAGATGTGCACGAAGAAAGGGAATTGCTGTCGAAAAAGTTAGACTTGAGTTATGGCCCTTGGACTTAGATTCTTCATGCATTAAATTATTTTCAATGTCAAACCTTGTCACCGCAACTCCTTCAAAACCATTTGATAGATTTCAATGAAACTTTACACAATGGAATATCATAATATGTAGATGTCCATGAAGAAAGAGGTCTGCAGCCAAAAAGGTTATAAAAGAGTTATTGCCCTTTTTTTTTAGATTTTTAAATATTGAATCTTGCCATCACTCATCCCATAAGGCTATCTCATATATATGTATCATTAAACATTTTTAAGACATTCTATAGTAAGTATTTTATTCGACAAAATGACCTTAACCCTGAATAATGACCTTATATGAGAGAATATCCATTTGGAAAATATATAATGTCAGGTCTTAAAATGGATCTGTTCAGAGGGGGTATAATTCGTCAATTTAGGGCATTTAGGGCAGTTTTCATTTTGTATGGTTCTAGTGAATATTGTCGTGTCTATTTGCGGTTTGTAGTTTTGTTTGATGTCATTTATGTGTCGCTTTCTTGTGGGTTTGTTTCGCTGGGTCAGTGTAGGGTGGTCATGCTGAAGATTCGATGAGAGCTTTCTTTTTTTAAACAAAATCTTTGGCCTTTCCATCTCGACCTAGATGATTGACCTTCTTTTTTTCTGAAAAATTGACCATGTCTTTTGATTTTTATGTAATAGGTCAGATACATTGTATTTCACATGTATAATTTTGACGTAGTAAAATTGGCTAACACATCCACTTTTGAAAAATAAGCCTCTTCACAGGCGACACAAGCATTCCTTGGATTGCTATCTTTAAAATATAATTAAACATCTTCATGGTAGAACACTTTCTTATCGTTCTGTTATGGTCTCTATGTTACATAAATCCCTTAATCTCAGTGACAATGGTAGGTTGATATATCAGATTAATAAGTTGTTATAACAAATTAATAAGTTGTTTTATCAAATTAATAACTTGTTTTATCAAATTAATAAGTTGTTATAACAAACTAATAAGTTGTTTTATCAAATTAATAACTTGTTTTATCAAATTAATAAGTTGTTTTATCAAATTAATAGTTTTAAATTAATAAGTTGTTATAACAAATTAATAAGTTGTTTTATCAAATTAATAACTTGTTTTATCAAATTAATAAGTTGTTATATCAAATTAATAAGTTGTTATATCAAATTAATAACTTGTTTTATCAGATTAATAAGTTGTTATATCAAATTAATAACTTGTTTTATCAAATTAATAAGTTGTTATATCAAATTAATAACTTGTTTTATCAAATTAATAAGTTGTTATATCAAATTAATAACTTGTTATATCAAATTAATAACTTGTTTTATCAAATTAATAACTTGTTTTATCAAATTTATAACTTGTTTTATCAAATTAATAAGTTGTTATATCAAATTAATAAGTTGTTTTATCAAATTAATAACTTGATATATCAACTTAATAAGTTGTTATATCAAATTAATAAGTTGTTATATCAACTTAATAAGTTGTTATATTAACTTAATAAGTTGTTATATCAACTTAATAAGTTGTTATATCAACTTCATAAGTTGTTTTATCAAATTAATAACTTGTTAAATCAACTTAATAAGTTGTTATATCAAATTGATAAGTTGAAATATCAAATTAGTAATTTGATATAGCAAATTATAAAAAAGTAATGCTGCGGCCCTAATAAGCTTCCGTACATATTAGTTTCTTATGCTATATGGAATTTTTTAATCCTCAGTTTGGTATCATGTATAAAGTTTAAACACTGCAACGTGCTTCTGCCCATGTGATTTTTGCCGGAATTTTCATGCACTGTTTTCGCTTTGCCTCAAGGGCTTTGCCATGATTCATAGCGAAGCAAAGTGAGCAAGCGGGAACATAAAACTAGGATGAAAAGTAGTGAAATAGAATAGTTGAAAAGTGTTAGCTTTATGATGTCTGCAACAGAAGGCTGAAAAATTTTGAATCTTTAGTTTCGTATCCTGTAAGAAAATTTTTGAATCCTTAGTTTCGTATGCTATATAAACACTGCAACTTGCGTCAGCCCATGCAATTTCATGCACCATCTTCGCTTCGCTTCAAGGGCTTTGCCATAATTCGTATTATTATTTTATTTTCTTTCAACATGAGTATTTGTGAAGCGCATAGCATTATTTGAGAGAAATTTGAATGTTTTCCAATGATGGACGGAGGAGTTATCCCCAAAAAACCTTCAAAAGCATCTGGAAACTGTTCCGACACCAGTACAACTTTAATTGTTACCTTGTCCTCGAGGTCACTATGTAGACCTTGCCTCTCTTACCCGTCTCAAAAATCTTTCATCTTTGCCCGCCTCCAGTCCATAGCAGTCTGCTTCGAATTTTAGTTTAAAATTTTTCAACTTATGAGATAACTATTGAGCAAAATGCACACAATCTGGGTACTCACTCGAAAATCAAAGGTTGCTCAAATAAAAATAAACATGAATTGTTAATGTGTCGTGATGTTATCAACAGAAACTGCAATAATTTACTTTTGAAAAACTTGGATTATGGGCGCAGACATCTTGGTGGAGTTGATTAAATTCTTGAGCAGGAGTTTCGGATTTTAGATTTTTTGTTTGATGATGAATATTTCGTACTGCAATTCACGATGTAAAGCTATATCATTTCATAATAAAAAAATAAATAGAATAAGTATAAATATAAATGAAAAAGAGCTGAATTCGATCACTGAAGCAATCTTCCGAAACAGTGGAAAAGTGAAAGATAAATCGACCATTGTTTACTTCATTCCGATTCTGTATCCATCGACAGGTCGTGCCCATTCGGTGTGTTAACTTATGCAATTATGACAACTCGAAAAAATTCTCCTAATATTTTTAAGTATCTGCAGATAGCTAGACAGGTAAACTGATAAGGAGATGATTCCAATTTTTTCCGTGAATTAGCTGATATTGAAATTGGCACGTCGACATCTTGCAGTTCGGCCTCAAGTCATTTCGTTCATTTGATATCGTGAACATATAACGATCTCAGTGACATAAAAAAACCCCTCAATAACTGTTATTTTCTTGTGTGGAGTCTTTTAAGTTATATGCAAGAAAAAAACCCCGAATATCCGACTGTTTCAGTTCTGGACAAAAATGATCTCTCTAGAGTCTCTGACACCCCCCCCCCCCCAAGATTAATCTACAATTTGATCTAAATGGGTCCTATGGACCCAATGAAACTTGGCCAATGGGTCCACATCCAAAACAATGGGTCCCAGCGAAAATTAATGAGTTCCAATTACTATAGATAGACCTCCTTTTTTCGCAGCATTGTAAGTTTGCGAATACAAGTGAGATGACCGGTTCGTAGCCTTTTGTTCCAATATACAGTTTTCGCGCACTGTTCTGAAAGCGCAAAAAGTATGCGCGTCATGCTAAAGTTGAAGTCATTAGACTTTTATCGTAGTCTACATAACTTTATTAACCAGACCTAAGTACAATCAATACATCTTAGTGTTGTAACGATTATCGCCGACATCGACGACATCATCGCTAATACCCTTTGATTTCGATTAATCGATTATGTTTTTAAGAATCGATTATAATCGGAAATATACAACGTAGAAGAGAATGAAATAGTTTTCGGTCGAATACGCGTATTACAAGTACGAATAAAACGAAAGTAGATCAACGATTGTTTTAATGAGTTAAAGTTACAGGCATAGCGTAGATAATTCGAAAAGGATACGCTTTCTAAGGAATACAATAGGTGGGATCAGGATTCTCCTTGAATTTTATAGTAATGACAAGTGCTGTTATAGAAAGCTTCGACGTCAAACGCGATACGTCAATATCTACTCGTCTGGAAAAACGCCGAACTCCATAGCTTTAATTGTAAGAAGGACAAAGTGAGAGAACTCCACGGAGATATTGCTTGATTCTTCATTGAAGAAGCAAAAACTTAATTGTTGGGTCGTATAGAATCCCCACCCCTTGCATCTGCTGTATTAAGTTGGAGACTATTACAATAACATCTTTGTTTTGGCTCTATTACTGTTGTTATCTTAACAAAATATTTATTTACTAGACAGGATTTTATCTTTCTATGGTTGGAGTTCTTTCTAGACACTTAGCTATGTATATTAGCATATGATTTGGTGAAGTTTTATCATTACTTTGCATATTCTGTTCAGTAAAAACAAGAAAAATATATTGCCGATTAAATCGAAATAATCGATTAAAATGCTGTCCGATTATAAACCGATAATTGATTATGAAATTTGTCCGATTATACAACACTAATACATCTAGACCTACATGTACAAAACATGTGAAAATCATTGCATCCAGATTTACCGTTTTTAAATCGTTAATCAGTATCGAATGATGTGAAAATGGCAGTCGAGCACATGCGTTCAATGGATGCAGTAGCCCAAGTAGTGAGGTCAATACAGCATTGACGTTATCCAAACATGGCACGCTTTGGGTGTGAATTAAACAATTTCGATAGAATGAAAAATGTCATGTTAAGTTTACCATTGAAGAATTTTTCATGAATAGATTGTATATTTTACATCCGAATCCGAATGATAAGTAAGACTCACACTGGACTGCATATTACTGTTATATCGAAATATTTTACTCCGCAATAATTTCCACAGACATGATCAACCTTCTATTAGGTTTAAGAGAGCTGTCAAAAAAATATAAACTAGTGACATTTACACCTTATACAGCTAAATAAATACTTCACTTTCTCGACTTTGAAAGTTTAACTTATGTAAACATGAATTAAAGCGGATGCATTATATGAAAGTGAACAACGTGTACAGTGGGACGCAGTGATCTGAAATCAATGGGTCCTGGGTGATTTTATGCATCAGAGACGCAGGACGCAGAGGTAGATTATTTCCTCCCCCCCCCCTTCTTCATCTTCTTTTTGTGAAGTCAGTCTCATGTTTTTGCCTTAACAAGGTTCATGCTGAAACAAGGGGCTCACTTCTCGATGTAGAAGACCAATAAGATTATATTTCACACCAATACTTGTGATAAAATGTGAATCACAACTCAATGGTATAACTGTATCACAAAAATTCATTATTAACACAGGGATTTTTCAAGCCAGTTTTTGGGTTTGATTATCGGACCCATTCCCAATGCCAAAATGGCCTGTATTTTTTTCCTATTTATGGACAGAATTACACACAAATCTTCAAAATTCATCTACGTTCCAGACCTTGCCCATGATATTTTTTATGCAAATTAAGAGGCCGATCAGAAATCCATTGATTGGTACAAAAATATTCATGGGCAAGGCCTGGAGCGCTACTAGATTTCATAATTTTGTATCGGAATTTTGCTCATTTATTGATATTTTCAATTATTTCAACATTTTTAGACGCTTCGAGCGGCATAATATTCAGTATAGCCTACAGGACAGTGAAATCACAACAGGCTTTCTTGATTTGGATTCACCATATATTTGACATTTTATAAACTAGAATATTATGGATATATGAGCAACTTTGAAAATAGGGCTGAAATGGCAGGTTACCGCACCTACTCCTTTGCATGGATGATGCATCTGATGATGCTTGGCATGAATGCTGCATCTGACCCATTTTACATGCTTGAACAACAAGTTTAAGTAAAATGGAACAGGTCCATTCCCAAATTACTTAAAGTCCTAGGTCATCCAAAATTGTGTGGGGGATGCATCTGAGGATGCATACTGCAATGCATGGTACAGATGCTGCATCTGACCTATATTTCATGATTGAGTGACCAGGTTAAGTAAAATGAGACAGGTTCATTCCTACCTCACTATAAGTTCTACATCAACCAACCTTGTGTGGATGATGCATCTAAGAATGCTTACCATAGTGCATGGTATGGAGGCTGCATCTGACCCACTTTCATGCTTGAGCAATTAGGTTAAGTAAAATGGGACAGGTCCATTTCAGGTCTATTTTACGTCCTAGATAAATCAAAAGCCTTGTGTGGGTGATGCATCTGAGAATGCCTACTGCAATGCTTTTTACAGGTGCTGCGTCTGACCTATATTTCATGCTTGATTGTCCAGATAAGGTAAAATTAGAATCTTCATTTCCAGCCTTCTTTAAATTCTTTATAAACCAAACTTGTGTGGGAAATACTTTGTGCAATGTAGGTACAGATACTGGTCATGTGACAATGATGCTGTCGAGGTGAGCTCTGTCATCTATGATGAAACTATGTTTATTTTCTTTCATTGATGGCAATTTGATAAGAATGCTTTATTATATCTCTTTGTAATGATTTGTATGAAGAAACAAATGAAACTGTTTGAAATTCCCAAGTTCATAAAATCGCTGCGATTTTTCCCAATTTCGCTGGGCCCTGGACCCATGCATACAATGTAAAATATCCTGAAAAGTCCCTTATAACAGCTTTCCAGATGCTGGATGTAATTGTACCAGGGGTGTGTTTTTAAATTTAATGAAATTGATGATGTACAGATTGCAAATTGTTTTGAAGGAATTTCTCTCCATCATTGTCAAGCCTGTGCTATGATAGTGAAAGCTGTGAAGGTAATTTATCGTCAGTAAGAGCTTCATGATACATGTACCTTTACGACATTACGTCTGTACATGTACTTTACATTACTCAGTAAAAGAGGTTCATGATACTGGTACCTTAACATGTACTTGTATAATATTCAGTCTTTTTCTCTTATTACAGATGAAAATACAGGAGAAGAAGAAGGTGTAATTGAAAAAAGAGATATTCACTTTTGTAAGTGTCACTGTGTATTAGGGCAAGTAGGACATCCATGAATCCTAAGCAAGGAACAATGATGAGACATTTATACATTGTAGTGATTTGGTTTGATGTAATAAGTGGACTTGATGTCAAACCACAAAAGGAACGTTACTTGCCAGACTACAGCAAGTATCATAACCTGTCTGCTATAGAAAAGGAGCTACAAAGTATAGCTAACAGAAACCTGAATTACGTCAAACTGGACTTTTCTAGCTTTACGTCTAGACAGCGCAGGTCCCAATTATTTATTCACCTATCAAACTTTACAGGGAGAAACTTTAACCAGATTTCAAGCTATCAAGAGACTCCTCGTCTAAAAGTTTTACTGTCTTACGGGGAACATGCAAGAGAGTTTTTACCCATAGAGAGTATGTTACATCTAGTGAAAAACTTAACTAGTGGATTGTCCTATCATTCAGGAACTCCTCAGGAGCTATTCTCTCGGAAAGTGCTCTCTAATATTGATTTATACATAATTTCTATGGCCAATCCAGATGGAAGAAAGCACCTTGAGGTCACCCATAACTACTGCTGGCGAGGAACAAGTACAGGGGTGGACTTGGACAGGAATTTTGATTGGGAGTTTGCAGGGAAAGGCAGCTCATCCAATCAAAATGATGAGGAATACAGGGGACCGGAGGCATTTTCAGGTTTAAAGCATTGAAGTGTAAAAGATATGCAAAAATTATTGAAAGGCATTAAAGGAAAAATAGCAATCCAAGGAATGCTTGTGTCGCCTGCAAAGCGGCTTGTTCTCAAAAATGGATAAATATGTAGGTCAAGGTCACTTTTTAAAAAAATATTGGTATCAGTAGGAAAGTCTTGTCAAATGAAATTCATATGTAAAATATCAGACCTCTTACTTACTGATTAAAAGATATGTATGGTCAGTCTCAACTTTTAGAAAAGATGGTCAATCATCTATATCAATGTTACTACGTAAAAAATTATGGTAAAAATGTTATGATCGCTGAGCGATATAGTCCCCTACCGGCGGCATATATTTATGTCCTGCAACTCTGCCTATGAATTACTCTTCAATGAAACATATATGAGTTTAAATTAAACTTACTGTCTGTGCAGCTCAGTTCTGAGGTTTTATCTGCTTTATCGATTCGAAAAAGAGGTCAAGCGTGACGAAAGTTGAACTTGCTCTGTAACTATCCAAGACTAAGCTGAGTATCAAATTTCACCTCAATATTTGTTGCAGAAAGAAGTCTGGAAAACTGACAGAAACTGAATTTTCCAAATCATAAAGGGGCATAACTCCTCGAAAAATAGGTCAAGCGTGACATAAGTCAAACTTGTTCTGTAACTATCCAAGACCAAGCTGTGTATCAAATTTCATCTGAATATCTTCATCCGTTGCAGAAAAAAGTCCAGAAAACTGACAAAAACTTAATTTTCCAAGTTATAGAGGGGCATAACTCCTTGAAAAATGGGTCAAGCCTGACGAAAGTCAAACTTGCTCTGTAACTATCCAAGACCAAGCTGTGTATCAAATTTCATCTCAATATCTCCATCCGTTGCAGAAAAAAGTCCAGAAAACTGACAAAAACTGAATTTTCCAAGTCATCAAGGGGCATAACTCCTTGAGAAATGGGTCAAGCGTAACGAAAGTCAAACTTGCTCTGTAACTATCCAAGACCAAACTGTATCAAATTTCATCTGAAAATCTCCATCCGTTGCAGAAAAAAGTCCAGAAAACTGACAAAAACTTAATTTTCCAAGTCATCAAGGGGCATATTTCCTTGAAAAATGGGTCAAGCGTGATGAAAGTCAAACTTGCTCTGTAACTATCCAAGACCAAGCTGTGTATCAAATTTCATTTGAATATCTCCATCCGTTGCAGAAAAAAGTCCGGAAAACTGACAAAAACTGAATTTTCCAAGTCATCAAGGGGCATAACTCCTTGAAAAATGGGTCAAGCGTGACGAAAGTCAAACTTGCTCTGTAACTATCCAAGACCAAACTGTATCAAATTTCATCTGAAAATCTCCATCCGTTGCAGAAAAAAGTCCGGAAAACTGACAAAAACTGAATTTTCCAAGTCATCAAGGGGCATAACTCCTTGAAAAATGGGTCAAGTGTGATGAAAGTCAAACTTGCTCTGTAACTATCCAAGACCAAGCTGTGTATCAAATTTCATCTGAATATCTCCATCCGTTGCAGAAAAAAGTCCGGAAAACTGACAAAAACTGAATTTTCCAAGTCATCAAGGGGCATAACTCCTTGAAAAATGGGTCAAGCATGACGAAAGTCAAACTTGCTCTGTAACTATCCAAGACCAAGCTGTTTATCAAATTTCATCTGAATATCTCTATCCGTTGCAGAAAAAGAGTCCGGAAAACTGATATTCGGACAGACGGACAGACGGAGGGACAGACGGACAGACAGACAGACGGACAGACGGACAGACAGACCGAGAGGAAACTAAGAGTCCCCTTCGGCATTGCCGGTAGGGGACTAACAAAGCAAAGGTCTCATCATAATCGAAATACAAGTGTTAAATATAAAAGCCATATCACTTACCAATGAAAATTAAGCTAGTCTTAATTTCTTTGAAAAGTAGGTCAAATATCTAGGTCAAGGTCACTTAGTCAAAAATTAATGTATGTTTAGAAGGGACTTTTTACAAAGAATAAATGTGAAATATCAAAGCACTGTCATTTACCAATCAAAAGATATAGCCAATCTTAACTTTCATGAAAAGAAGGTCAAATATCTAGGTCAAGGTCAAAAGCTAAAAAATTATGGTATATGTAGAAAGGTCTTGTTATATGAAATACAAATGTGAAATATCAAAGCCCTATCACTTACCAATCAAAAGTTATGGACTGTGACACCCATA
The DNA here is from genome assembly GCA_033119305.1 of Pinctada imbricata. Classification (NCBI taxonomy): domain Eukaryota; kingdom Metazoa; phylum Mollusca; class Bivalvia; order Pterioida; family Pteriidae; genus Pinctada; species Pinctada imbricata. The sequence continues at coordinate 23,668,321 of VSWD01000009.1, forward strand.
GTGTGACAGACAGACAGACGCACAGAAGGCAAAGTGATCCCTAAGTGTCGCTATGCTTCGCAGAGGACACAAAAATAATGAATTAAATAAATTACTGTATTTTCTTTTAACTTAGAAGTCAATTTAATACAATAAAATTTAAAATTCTATATTGTTAAAGAACTTCAAGTTTTTATATTTTGAGCATAATGGTTTTGAAAGTTGGTAATTCAAAATTTTGTGTCATGGTCTTGATTGCTTAACTGTTTTCTTTAGTAACTTTCTATTTCTATTCTTTCAGAGCCTGAAACAAATGTGTTCACAGGACTTGCCAACAGAATAAAATTTGATCTTTTTATCTCATTTCATTCAGGGATTAAACACATTTACATTCCATTTTCAGGTAAATGATTTAAAACATCCTTCAATTCTTGCATATGTCATTTAGCTGGGTCTTCAATTAATTTATTTATGGCCATAATTAAAAGCAAATACCTTTTCTCCTTAATGGTTGTTTTAAGTTTTGAGATCACAGCCAAAAAAGAAAAGACAACAAGTGATGAAATGTAATTAAAAAAATTGACCACGTACATCAAAGAAACTCGGTCTTTTGATACCACACTCATATAACCTTTATTATCAATTAATCCTCTGACAGTATTTATCATCCCCTCGTAACAAAGTTTTAGAGGTTTTTAGAGAGCCATTTCGTGTGTTTGGTTTTGTGTGTATGTGTGTCTGGAACCTTGTGAACACGTGTACTATAAAGACAAACTAAACAGTGCAGAAGTTAAATCACCTTTCCTTTCACATGTTTGCCATGGAGAGAGCATAAACCCTTTTAATTTTCAAGTTTATTGGTAAGGTTACAATAGCATAAACCTTTGACCTCAAAAACTAGTGTTCTACACCCAAAAGCTGACGTCATTTACTGACAAAATAGAAATGGCTTATATAGAAAGTGATATATCAAAAGAAAGATCATTTCCTGTAGATTTCATTGGTACTAAATGATATATACCTTTCCGATACTATTGTCACTCTGAAAACGAAAGTGAAAGTGAAAATAGGGAAATTTTGACATGTCATTCAGATGGACTTTGGTCCCATTTTGACCATTGTTCCAAATTTTTTCTTGAAATAAAGATTATGCTGATTTGAAGGTAATATCTGTCTAAATAATATATGAAATTTATTAAGGGATTTACCGCTCCGTTTTTGAGAAATTCCCAATACACCACGAAGAGCCGAATTTCACACGTCCCCATTCTGAGCCCCTCGCCGGAAATCACCTCTACGTTGTGACTCCTTCCAGTTTTATTTATACATGCATATCCAAAAATAGAACCCATGAAAATCTTACAAAGGTTCCAATATACGGTTTTAGTTTCGTATTCGAAGAAATGGCCAGGGATGATTTTTTTATTTCTAAGTGTTGAGACTTGAATTTTTTGTAGTAGGCACAGTTAATGAAAAAACTTGGAATTTTGGGGTTTATATGAGTTTGGAAGGATGTAAAGAAGAGAACTGGACATCAATTTTAGCCATTGGTCCATATAGTAAACAGCGATAGGAGACAAAGGCGAAGCGAGTACCGCGCATCCTGGGCTCCTGATGCCGGTAGTGCCGGAGGGGTGTTTCGCACTCTTCCGGATATATCTGAAAATCCAGATGTTGAAAATTCAAATAATTTTTCATGATAAAAGCTACTGATGTTCTCTTTCAATTCAGTATTAAATGATGTAGATAATGTTTTGAGAACAATGCTGTATTGACCTCACTATTTGGGCTACCGCATCCGCTGAACGCATGCGCTCGACTGCCATTTTCACATCGTTCGATACTGATTAACGATTAAACAGTAAATCTGGATGCAATGATTTTCACATGTTTTGTAGGTCTAGATGTATTGATTGTACTAAGGTCTTGTTCATAAAGTTATGTAGAATACTTTAAAAGTCTAATGACTTCAACTTTAGCATGACGCGCATACTTTTTGCGCTTTCGGAACAGTGCGCGAAAACTGTATATTGGAACCATATACGCACATATGCTCGTCAGCTCAAACTTTCATGTTTGGTTGCTATGGTAACCATCTATATCATAAAAAGGTCTTGACTCTGCTGTTTCTTAAAACATAAATATAGGCATGTATATTTGAAAAATAAAAAAAATTTGATTGTTATGAAAATTGATGCTGCTCCAGTCATAGTGCATTTATGCAGAAAAAAGACTGTTGAGTCTGTGACACCATTGTGGATATGGTACATCTTTACAATACAGGTAAAAGGTTTACATAGACTTGAGAGGTATCAAAATATTCTGAAAATGTTAAAGTATATCATTTGTTTTAAATTTACCAAAATATGGTTACCATAGCAACCAATATCCAATCATAATATCAAAGCTTACATGGACATTTCAATTGTTTGCAGTAAACCGTTATTGTATATACTGCTGAGCTTCCAAGTGACAAAAATATGTCGTTACGACAAAAAAGTTTGTTGTAACCATGTCAACAGTCTTATAAGAATGACATTTAGCCTTTATTCTATCTTTTAATGTACCATTTGAGTGCTTCAGCATCACAAATAGCACCTATTGATCACATATATGCTTCATATTATAGCCATATAGTGTTACATAGGGGACAATGCTTGACGGCATCATGGGACCTTTGACGGAGTGTCGCGACAAAAGTATAGTGCGTAATGCAAAATATGTGGTATCGCAAGATGCGAAAGAGCGTAAACATTCATATGAACACAAAACTTTTATCGGATAAGAAAAAAAAATTATCCTTTAATATATACGCACATATGCTCGTCAGCTCAAACTTTCATGTTTGGTTGCTATGGTAACCATCTATATCATAAAAAGGTCTTGACTCTGCTGTTTCTTAAAACATAAATATAGGCATGTATATTTGAAAAATAAAAAAAATTTGATTGTTATGAAAATTGATGCTGCTCCAGTCATAGTGCATTTATGCAGAAAAAAGACTGTTGAGTCTGTGACACCATTGTGGATATGGTACATCTTTACAATACAAGTAAAAGGTTTACATAGACTTGAGAGGTATCAAAATATTCTGAAAATGTTAAAGTATATCATTTGTTTTAAATTTACCAAAATATGGTTACCATAGCAACCAATATCCAATCATAATATCAAAGCTTACATGGACATTTCAATTGTTTGCAGTAAACCGTTATTGTATATACTGAGCTTCCAAGTGACAAAAATATGTCGTTACGACAAAAAAGTTTGTTGTAACCATGTCAACAGTCTTATAAGAATGACATTTAGCCTTTATTCTATCTTTTAATGTACCATTTGAGTGCTTCAGCATCACAAATAGCACCTATTGATCACATATATGCTTCATATTATAGCCATATAGTGTTACATAGGGGACAATGCTTGACGGCATCATGGGACCTTTGACGGAGTGTCGCGACAAAAGTATAGTGCGTAATGCAAAATATGTGGTATCGCAAGATGCGAAAGAGCGTAAACATTCATATGAACACAAAACTTTTATCGGATAAGAAAAAAAAATTATCCTTTAGGTTCCAATATACGGTTTTAGTTTCGTATTCGAAGAAATGGCCAGGGATGATTTTTTTATTTCTAAGTGTTGAGACTTGAATTTTTTGTAGTAGGCACAGTTAATGAAAAAACTTGGAATTTTGGGGTTTATATGAGTTTGGAAGGATGTAAAGAAGAGAACTGGACATCAATTTTAGCCATTGGTCCATATAGTAAACAGCGATAGGAGACAAAGGCGAAGCGAGTACCGCGCATCCTGGGCTCCTGATGCCGGTAGTGCCGGAGGGGTGTTTCGCACTCTTCCGGATATATCTGAAAATCCAGATGTTGAAAATTCAAATAATTTTTCATGATAAAAGCTACTGATGTTCTCTTTCAATTCAGTATTAAATGATGTAGATAATGTTTTGAGAACAATGCTGTATTGACCTCACTATTTGGGCTCCCGCATCCGCTGAACGCATGCGCTCGACTGCCATTTTCACATCGTTCGATACTGATTAACGATTAAACAGTAAATCTGGATGCAATGATTTTCACATGTTTTGTAGGTCTAGATGTATTGATTGTACTAAGGTCTTGTTCATAAAGTTATGTAGAATACTTTAAAAGTCTAATGACTTCAACTTTAGCATGACGCGCATACTTTTTGCGCTTTCGGAACAGTGCGCGAAAACTGTATATTGGAACCAAAAATCTTACAGAATCTAATGATACCTTAAAACTTGCCTTCAATTTAATTATCATACACACTTTAGCGATATCAGCCTCTGACTCTTTATTTAAAGAAAATTGACCGGGGCCAAATCAGCTTCGAGGCTACAGGGTTTACGCTATTAAAACCTAAGAAGTCAAAATTCAAGGTCATCATAGGCAATATCAGAAAATATATTGTGAAAGTAATTGAAGAAAAACCAAATGATGTAGAATTACCAAACCTACAACAAATGTTTGCCATTGAAAGAAGATTTAACTTTTTTCATGTTCAAGGTCAAAGGTGAAGGTCACAGTGTTCAATATAGGAAAGGTCTTTTGAATATAATAACGTAAGCCAAATACATGGAGCATAGAATCTTCTAGCCATTTACTAATGTTAGCCATGGGAAGAGAATGACCCTGTATATTTGAAGTCAAGGTCAAGAATATACATTGAATTTTAAGTTTCGTTTATTAGCATGGACAGAATTTGGATGAGAAGATCAAACAACCAATCTAATTAAGGTCAATAGGCATTTTAATATACCACAATCATTAGATGTACAAAAGTCACAAATCAACAAAATAACAAGTTTTCTTTTCTGTCATATTTTAAGTACTACAAGTTGGTAGCCAATCCATTTATACTAATGCTATGAATATTAATATGTTTTTTTTTGTTTGATGATTGAGGTATTTTTTACAGATACAAAGTCAAAGATTTCAAAAAGGAACCCACCAAACTTTGAAAACATGTTGGATTTGGCTTCTATATTATCTCATTCCACTCAGTATGTGTACAAGTATGGTCATTCATACGATCTCAGTGGATATACCGCAGATGGAACAATATTTGATTATATGGCTGGTGTTAAAAAGGTTTGTGATGGGAAAAATGTAGTTGTTATATATTTATTCATAAAAGAAGTTAAAGGTAATTAACATGCATTCAATATCCAGATCTTCTGGCTATGTAATACTTTATCTTAGATGGTTTTGGCTGTAAAATGAAACAGAAATGTAAAATGAATAAGTGTAATTGATCTTTTGAACTATTTTTAACTTTTTTGTTTTAGATGAAACCTTATAAATAAAGTTCCAAGGTTATTCTGACTTTACATAGCAAGTTTAATTTCAACAATGTTACTACATCAGTATTTGAATTCTAAAATTTCACCAACACTTGAACAGAAATGATTGTGAAGGAAGAAGAATTGTAATTTTTGATTTTGATATGATTATTTCCATCTGTTTATAAGTCCATGTCATATAACTGTAAAGAATCATTTTGCAGGTTCCTTTTTCATTTGCTGTGGAGTTATGGGGAACAAATCATAATGGTCCAAGCTGCTTTGATCTCTTCAATCCAAAATCAGAAGATTTACATGTAAGTCATGCTGACCTCTGTATAAGTACATGTTCCTTTTGCATATTTTTCCACGAAAATTATTAGAACTTACACCACCTTGAGGGAGGGATGGCGATTTTTCATCCCAAGTGTACATATTTAGCAAGTCCATGATTTTTACACGAGGGTTGAGAAATATCCATCCCTTCCTTACGGTGATGTTTGATTGTTTTTCTCTCACATCATCTACTAAGAAAAACTACTTCCTTGTTGCCTTACTTAAGAAGCGATGACGTCAGAGGGTGAGATCAATTTATCTCACCCCAGGAAAATTTGAGAGTTCTCAGTCTCAAGTGGGAGAATAAACGAATCATCATAAAATTCTTTTTGGTAAAATGAAGTGATGTCAACAATGAATTGATCTGTATTTTGAATTTCAGGAAGTTGTGAAGACAATACATCCCATGTATGCCAAGTTATTTTCCTATCTAATAGAATGGAAGGAAGCAAAAATTAGGCACTTGTCAGATCCATTGGTAAGTGTAGCATTTAAGAATTGGTTCAATTTTGATAAATTATTACATTAATAGTCTAGTCTATATGACAATTAGTTGTACTTTAATTATTAAGGGGATGGGGATTTGGAAGGGTGGAGGTATTTAAACCCTAGCCATTGTTATTTCTAAGCTTGATAATTATCAAATCTAAATAACTAGCATGTCATGAAAAACATATTTTTGACTTACATGTATACCGGTATGTTCTTACTTACCGTTATTTGACTCGTTTCTTTCAGAGTGATGCTCCATCGTTAACATTTGGATATGTACTACTAGGATGTATAGTTATAATTACTGTGATAACAGCTTTACATGGGCGGTACCCTATATGTAACAGACTGTATCAAAGAAGGAGGATAGTCAGTCTTAAGTCACTTAGTTCTACCTTTACCATGTATACCAAATAATTATGTCTTAAAATTTGTTCTTGTGTATTGAGATGAGTGAATGTATTGTTCTAGATACAATGTAATATTTTACTATTACTATGTAAATCATGTTATATGTTCTTCCACAGGTAGGCACTGCTTACCTTTAATGATAAATCTTATAATCTATGCATGCATCTTTGTTTCCTTCTGTCTACAAATTTTTCCAAGTAATTTTTCAGCTACTTTCAAACAGAAAATATATCTACACAAATTCTTTCCATGTAAAAAAAAAAGAATGTTATTTTGCTATGTGTCAAGGTCATACAATAAATCTCCATTATCAAGGTCAAAACAAAAGGAGGTTGTCTGAACCATCAGAGTATCATAAGAACTTAGCTTTATCACACATTGTGACAGATGTCTACATTCAGACCTAGTAGTATAAATGTTAATCCAGGTCATTACTGTGTTTAAGGTCAAGATGTCATAGCTGCCATTCTCACAACATGTGCAATTACCCAAGATCGTGTCATGACCTTGATCCTTAATTATGCCCATATCTTCTATCTTAATATGTCATTAGTTTGTGTTTTATATCACTTCCAACTACATGTACATGTATGTTTTTGTGAGATTTATGTTTTTATCATTATTATCCATTTGTTTTTATTTTTAAGATACTTACATGTACTCTCTTATAGAGTCAGATCACCTATCATGATGAAAACCATTTTCTTATACAGTGTATGTTTTACAAATATGAATGGTTGCTGTTTTGTATGAAAGAATAAATAATGAATGCCATCCAGGGATCTTTGTTCAGAACAATATATTTGGCATAACTAGTACATGTATATAACCATATTGGTATGATATGGTAGATATCATGGTGATGAAGCTGCCTATTTATTTCTATTGTATTATAAGATAGCTGCCAATACCATCTTCTATAACTTATATAAAGTCGCTATTAAAGACTTAATAGTTTTTCATCCCAATGTTAACAAATTACACAGTATTATTGGCAACTTTATATATATATATTCTTTACTAGTCTGTAAATATAGGTTTCACACTAATGATTTTGAAATGTATATACACAATCCCATAGTGAAAATATACATTCAGTAATTGCAAAGATGTAAAGAATATTCAAAATATTTTTAAGTGTACTGTATTTGTATAAAAAAATTAAATGATGCTTACTCAAATATCCTCTTTTATAAAGTTTGATATTACATTACAATTGTTGTGCCAAAACTTGAAAAAGTACTTTAATGACAAAATATGCATTATTTTATAAATACAAAATTGATGAGATTATTTTTATAAGCAAAATCCTTGTTGTACAAGATAATATGCATTTCTGCTGAATAATCAGTAGGTCAGGGACATGCAGATTTTTGGATGCCTGTCACTCTGCAGTTGTAACCAAATGTTTTTTTTTTACCTCATGTCCTTGACCTTCTTTACAAAGAAATGGCATGGGCATTACTGTTTTGAAAACACAATTTAATTTTTTAAGCTTAATTTCCTAACAATCTTGAATAATACATTATTTCTTTCTGAGAGCTTTTATATATTTTTATATGAAATAGGAAAAGGAATTGTACCATATAAATGATTCCTCAGTAAACACTAGGAAATGTTCATTTATATATTTACTTGTGATATAGTAGTATGCACTTATAGAATTAACTTGTGTAAATCTTATAAAACAGTGTGATGCAATGATGACTACTATCCTGTTCACTAAATCCAGAGCACCCTGTTTTGGCGATTCATTCTGTCATCTGAAGAATTTTCCTATAAATTATAGTTTCCGAGAATTGACCTTCTTTAGTCATAACTGGAAATTAACTTCAATTTACCCTATCAGCTGCCTTCAAATTGAAAATGAAAATAAAATGTCTCAGGGAAATTTCCATGTTAATGTCAATATTATTCTTCGTGTCAACAATAGTAAACAGTGATGTCAAAGCTCCCAACGTCACACATTTTCAGCGATTTTACTATAGAAAATCCCCGTCCTATTTCTAACTTAATTGACGTACAGCCAAAACAATGGTATTTTCTGTTACGAGGAAAAAGGTACTATAAAATTGATACCTTTTTGGAGGATGACAGTATCATATTTTAGAGAAAACTGGGAAAACAGGGTGCTCTGGAATTAGTGAATAGGACAGTATGTATTTACTTTGTCAGGATCAATTGTTTTGAACTTTGTTGAAATGATTCATATTTTGTTATACAAGTTGTACTGCCTTATTTATTTTATCTGGTTAATCTGTTCATCAGTCACAAAAATTTCGCCCTGGGGCATAAATTTTGCATTGGTCACTCAAAACTAGAAATTGATATGTATTTCTGCAGTTTAGAAAGCATTTACAGATTTTAATTTGAAAAAATTATTTGAAACCAAGCCAAGGTAATTCTCAGTTTATTTCTTTGTATATTTCTTGTATGTTTCACTAGATTATCTTTACTTTAACTCACCTAGCTTGGAAAAGTAAAGTGAAATTATTCTCACCTCTTGGCATCTGCATTCCAGTTCCCCATCTGTATTTGGTCTGAGGCTATGGCAGTGTTGTGTAAAGAAGTTTGAGTACCTCGGTATTTGACATGAATGTAATGATGCTACACTAACCAAACTTACATAAATGATCCATCTTTGGATAATGAGATTGACCCATGCATCAGATGCTACAACTGAATAACATTTTACACTAGATTGGTTAAGGACTTTTGGTTAGCACCACATTGGACAAAGTTCAAATTCTACAAGAGTTTATCGCAAGATGTTAAGAAAAGAAAAACATATACATCATAATTAGCTGCATCTGACCTAGTTTTTACCGCTTGAGTGACTTTGCTTCAGGAAGGTAACATTTAAGTTGTACATGTACCAATACAAAACATTACTTGCAGAATTTACATTTTTCAAAACTCTTAATAGAAGGTTGAATAATCCTACATTTACTTCTTTCTTACTCGGAAAAGTGATTGAAATTTGCTGCCATGATAACATGCTGCCATGAAATAAGCTTTGTAATCTGTGATAACCTAGTTAGGTTTTCAAATTATACAGGCATCAGTATTGTTTGTATCTTGTTACCACATGGTTGATAAAAAGGATCTGTTTACTTGTACATGTATTTTTTTTAGTTTTTCTGTATTTTAAGATAGAGGTATCCAAGAAATGAAAGCGTTAAAGATAGCAATAAGTGTGAATTGTATATTGATCACATTCCAATTCTTGTTGATTACTAAGTTTTGTATTGTAGTAGAATGTCATATGAAATATAGATTGAATATTTTTCCCATTAACTTAATCGATTTTGGTATTTTCATTTGAATTACCAATTACAGTTGCAATATTATTCAGTATTACATTAGTCTGTTGTTGTTTTTTTTTTACACATTTGAATCAATTGTTCCGATTACTTAAGTATCTACATGTCATAATTCAGATATGGAATTGTGAATGATAATGTCAAATAATATTATCAACTTGGTAGCCTCACAATCGTTTATAAAACATAATTCTGACGGAGAAGAACAGATACTCTTTGTATTTTGGCCTGTGCACTTAATATTGAAAGCCTTGTCCCAAATGTGACTAAAATGCTGTTGTTAGAATGTAAAATAATGACAAGTAAAACTGAAATATGAAGATAATTATATTATCTATTCGGAGGGACGTTACATCTGTGATGCTTTAGACAGAAAAGAGCCTGGAGATAATAGAACAGTAAGGTTGCCAGTCACTTCGACTTTTTGCAACTTCGACCTTGACCTAGGTAGAAGTGACTTGCAACCTTATCGAATTGCAAAGCTGCATCTTCTCTGAAAAAAAGAGTCGAAATGTAGGTCAAGGTTGCAGGGTTAAATGTCATAGCACAGAATGAAAGATCTGATCTGGGTATCAAAGCTAAATCCGTAAAATGTTTCAATAGATAGAGTACAAATAAATACATGTATTTAATTTAAATATGTAATTTTAAATCAAGTTCCTTTCATGTAGTTATGGTAGAGAATGAAAGTCCTCACCACATCCCTAGCTGAAAAAAAAAGAAAAAAAAATCCGGAAATTGAATTTTGCACCCTATTTGTCGTTACAAGTGAAGTAGAGTAACCTCGACTTTTAAAGTTGGTCACTAAAATGGAAACCGAGGAGACAAAGCCAGAGAGCGACAATGGTTAGAACGGTCACATGCTATAAAAAATAGTGAATGATGGGATTATCAAGAACCTCTATCCAATATATGTACACAGAGGTCACCATGGAAGCGAAGTTGTAAAAAAAATATCTATTTCACAGTTACTGTATATTGTAATTAGAATAAAATATGAGACTGAAGATCACATCACAAGTAAACAAAACACAGTGCAACAAAAGTAATTTAGTATGCGACGAACATTCCATGCTCTTCTATTCTGGTTCAAACGATTTAGGCTTGGCCATTATCAAGAAGCATCATGGAGTCATGTCCGGTATGGAGGGGGATTAGGGTCACAATGCTATTTGACTTGCTTACATGCTTCATTCTATGTTGCTTCATTCAATGTTTGATTATTCCATGTTCATTTGTCTTGCTTTCATTTCAAATTGACTTTATCTTTCTTCTTTGTGTAATTTTGCTTCCCTGCATTTTACATTTGTCCTTCGTCAATGCATAACTGTCATTATACCATGCATTATGACATCCTTCTTTCTGCCATTATCCTTTCGTCTTAATGCTATTATTGCTTCGTCAATGCTAACTTCAATTTTGATACCAGATGGCGCTTCGCGCGACCGCATGCGCCCGTTCCTTGAAATGAACTTTGAAACATCCCCTGTCGTTAGAAATTTCTTTTAAATTCTACTACAGTATCGTTCGAAAAGTAATTATATTATCGCACGAGAGGACAGAAGTAGATTGGCTGTATGAATGTTTGAAAAATATTTTGAAATAATTAGTAAATATTTGATTTTGTATGCATAAGATTTTTGTAAGTTTTAATCATGACTATAAACCACCCAATGTTAGAAAGAATCTTTGTGGAGTAGTGGTTAACACGTTGGCCCCTGGAAATTATGTTGCATCTCTCCGAGTGGGTTCGAATCCCGGGCGAGGATACATTTTTTTCCTTTTGTTAATTCTAAGTATAATGTAACTTGTCCATGTTGTCCATCTGCCAAGAAGAGGATGTAGAAAATAATTGGGGGTACTTATAAAAATAAAATGTTTTTATGCAATTTTTCAGTTTTTATAGGGGGGTCATTGTTTTGGAAAAAAATATGACGGGCAACTGTACATTATCATTATTCAGTTGAAATAAAAAATCATTTTTATTACAAAACTTGCAAACGCTTCGATGGCTCACTATCGTCGCTTGCAAGTCTTCTATAAAAAGTCATAATTTTAATTATTTGCCTTTTATGCCCGTCAATGTCGTTTCTGTACCATAAGTCGGTTGATTCTTGCATAAAAAGATAAAACTTCTATAATAATTGACTTTGAAGTATGGACTTATGAAGGTCAATGTTCAAGGTCAATCCTTGCAAGCATCAAACGCTTGCATTTCAATCTTAACCTTGATCTTGGGTCGAACAACAGTGGCGGATTTAGTTGATGCTCATGCACAGACCCAATATTTTCCCGACGAAAACAGGTACATCAGTAAAATCAGTATTATCGGCAAAATTCGCCCCTTGAACCCCGGCAAAAGGGGCGCTGGATCCGCCACTGAACAAGAAAAATCTGACAAGTTTGCAATGCTGCAATCTAATTAAAATTATACCTTCCTTGCGCTCCTAACACGGAGTATAGGAACACAATAAAGGTCTAAATTTTGGCCATTTTTGAAAAAGGCTGTGAATGACACTGAACTGTTTTTGTGCCACGTTCCTGAGCAGGCGTACTCCTGGACCAACGGCGTAGCTCTGCCTGAAAAAGTGGAGGGGCACAATATCCCAAAATTTCTAACAAGCAAACAAAAAATAAATAAATAAATAAATAGAAAAAAAATGAAAAAAAAAATAATAATAAAAAAAAGGGGGGGGAGATTTAAAAAAAAATAAGGGGTTTCATGTTCTGTGTGCACAAATTTTAACATTTCTGGTGCAATACTAAATTTCAAGTACATTTATAAATGTCTGGCGAGCGGTAGCGAGCCAGGAATTATTTTTAGAAAAATATTGACTTATCATAAAATACTTTCTATACCCTCTATCGTTACATGTAAAACTATTCTATATAGATTGAGTTAATTGTCTTATGGATCAGAATAGCTAAATTATTCAGAAAGTCCATAAAGAACTGGCGAGCGGTAGCGCTGCCCCCGCTGCCCCCCTTCTCCTACGCCCCGCTTGTCCTGGACAACAGCTTGGAGTAATTTTTGCATACAGAGATGTCAAAAGGTAAATTTCCAAGGTCAAAATTATGAAAGGAGACTAGAAACTGCATTATTGACTGAATCAGTGGGGCCGGGGGTGTTGATCTCTAGGTTCGATCAGTGTAGGACGCGCGGCAGTTTCAATTTATCTAGAATTTTTCGATATGAAATACCGCCTTTCCCACGATATCTCAGAAAAAAAACGGACTTTTCCCACTCACAATTCAGAAAAAAATTATTCAGCCGATGGGATTCGAACCCACGCGGGAAAGAAAAAGCAAAGTAGTACCGGCTCGCTACCCGTTGAGCCACGAAGTCATTCCAACGTGGTGGAAAAGTTGGAGCTCTTGAATACTCAAATGGCTATTACTGTGTAAAGAAAAAAAAAACCCAAACAAACAAGCAAGCAAACAGAAAAGGCCCAAATATTTATCATCTAATGATTTCTTTTTTTGTTCAAATATTTCAATCGGCTTTTGTTTTTTCCGCTATTTATACATTTGTAACTCATTTTTCCAAGTACTGCAACAGGGGACGTCTCAAAGTTCATTTCAAGGAACGGTCACAAACGGAGCGCCACCTGGTATCAAAATTGAGGTTAGCATTGACGAAGCAATAATGGCATTAGGACGAAAGAATGATGGCACAAGGAAAGATGTCATAAAGCATGGTAGAACGACAATTATGCATTGACGAAGGACAAATGTAAAATACACGGAAGCAACATTGCATAAAGAAGAAAGACAAATGCAATAAAGTCAATTTGAAATGAAAGCAAGACAAATGAACATGGAATAATCAGACATTGAATGAAGCAACATAGCATGAAGCATGTAAGCAAGTCAAATAGCATTGTGACCCTAATCCCCCTCCATAGTCCGGTACGACTGGTTAAGATGGGTCCAATGTCCTACGATCAATTTTAGTAATTATAGAGCGAGCCTATAGAAATTCTAATTTCTTAAGGTCTGCATAACGATTGAAGCATATCCTTCGAGAAAATGAGCCTGATTGAAAAACAAAATAAAAATATATTAATTTTTGTGTCCTCGGAGAGAAATACCACTAGTCGGATACATTTTTAAAGCTTTTTGTTGCTAGAATGCGCATAGTAGCGGTCGCGGTCATAACCACATAGTTTATTTATTATTTCAATATCGAAAACAATATATATCGCACAAAAATTGATGTGGTCACGTGGGTGACTAGAACGCAGAGTGCACTTGTTCTCTGTCATTGGCAATCCTACAAAGTTTGAAGGTCACAGACATGTATTACATTCAAAACAATTTTCTGCCTTTAAATCGATTTATCGGTGAATGGCATTTTAGAAATTGCCACGCATACAAATTTGATCGATTTTCTCCTATAAATAATGTATCTCTTGTTTCCTTCTGTAGAAAATTTTATCTCGATACCTTTTCTAAATGGGAGACCGATTTTGAAATACACGAGGTCAAGATAACGTATTTCCCCTTTATTTGATATTTCATGACTGCAAGTTTGATGTACAATAAAATTCAACACCAGATTATTGATCCCGCGATCTGTCGATTACCTTGCCAATGACATAGAAAGAATAAACATAAATATCATATAGTAAATAGTTCACCTCAGGTATACCCCAGTAGGTTGGGCCAAGTATATTTCGCAATTTCTTTTCGACATACATGACCAATTTCTGTTCAAATTACATGCAGGCATTTGGACAGCAAGGTAGGAACAATTTTATCTCATATGTATTATCAAGTAATTTAAAACATATTTCGGTTGATTTATTTCTTCACAGAATAAAAGACATTAGTAAATATTTTATACACACGTTCATCATATTTAAAATTGCAATTACGCAAGTCGGTCATTTATCTTTCTTTCCTATTTACAGATTCTGCAACATGGGATCTGGCGGAAGTAAAAAGCAAAAACCACCGACAGCAACACCGAAGCAACAACCTGCAAAAAATGTACAAGCTGCTCAACCTATGCTTCCACCACAACCACCATACTTTGGTCCGCTATGCGAGTATCGATTTGAAAACTTTCAGATTCCCTATGAGGTGAAAACTGGCGTTGTTTTCATGCCAAATCTCGACATGCAGATTTCCACGCTCGACGCAAGCGTCTATATCCCGACAATCGCATCTTTGTACGACCTTGGATATCGCTTAATGTCTTTTGCTGTGTTTCCTGGATCCATGACTACTTCCGGTTTCCTTACAGTTAGCGCCAAAACGCTTATGAAATGCCAAGCGATTTGCAGAAAAGCAAGGCCGGATGAGAGCATTAGATACAGGATGCGGGTGGAGAAATCCATATTACCAATGCAGATGTTTACATATGGAATGTTCAGAATCGGAAGTGATGGTAAAGGAAATGCGGACCATATATTCAAAACAATATTTGACGTCACATCCGCAGGTGCCAGATTAGTCAGCATTGAGATAACAGGTGGAAATGCCCAGAATGCCCGACCAGTGGGCGCCCCTGGGCCTGTTACTGGTACCATGAACATGGGTATGGGGCGAGGCATGGGTATGGGTATGGGCATGGGCATGGGAATGGGAGCCGGAATGGGCATGGGGACGGCCATGAATATATCAGTATTTGGATTCAGTGCTGGAATGAGTAAGCTTGAGTTTCTCATATTTTTTCTTAAATCTTGCTCAGTAATGTTTTGTAATAGATTAACGTACTATCGTCCTACTTTTTTTCTGTCAACGAGTACACTTTTACATATCAAATCCCTACATGCCCATTAAGTAAAGATAAATTTTTTGTCATTATTTTTGGAATTCAATTAACATACAATGTCATGTACTAAAAGCCTTGAGTTTAACCAGTTTTTCTGTTTCTGGTAACTTCTATAGGAACGCACCTATCTCATGCGTATGTGTATCGATGTTGTCACTGCAACGTTCCTCCTTATACTCATATTTACCCCCCCCCCCCAAATGGCGGGGGTATATAGTAATGCACATATAATATACATGTACTTGTTTAATATTTATTGAAGACATTAAATACATGTTAAAACAAACTGAGAAATTACTGGGACTTTTTCAAAACATCCATGAAAAAAAAAAAAAAAAAGAAAGAAAGAAAGAAAGAAAATAATTGGCGATTTTCATATCCTGTATAAATTGATTAATTTTTGGACTGCTTGAGAAATATGTAAAACCAAGGGGGGAGGGGAGGTTATCTATTTGACTCAACAAAAAGTCTTTTTGCAAGAAACGCACATTATTCTTGCGAAAGATCCACTTTGGTAAGGTGATTTTAACTGACAGTGAGAAATGCACTGATTTAAATCTTTCGTATATTGGCAATTTTACACCGCTCACATTGAAATTAAACAAGATCTATTGACTTTGTACCTACCATACTATTGGAAGACTATTCAATGATTGTAGATAGTGCACGGATCGGGGGTAAATTATGTTTTGCTACATGTAGTTTTTGTACAAAAGTCTACCTAAAAAAATTATTAAGACTCGTGTACACATATACAAATCTGTCACGGGAGCTTGATGTCACAGATGTACAATCGCATTAAGGGGCGTATATCATTGAGCTCCTGTGAAATCTGTATGTTTGAGTTTTTGCAAAGGAAATACAAACAGATTGTACATGGCAAACTATTTATGAAGTCCTCACAGAGGGATGAGCTTTAAGTCCTGAAAAAGCAACTTGGTTTTCAGAAGACATGTTAATCTTTTAATATTAAAAATTAAGATAACTATAATAATGTTAATTTCTAAAATCTTATTATTTCTTTTTATAGTTCTTGGCGTTGACATCTTCTTCGAAGAGCCCGTGTCCCCGGGTGCTCAACGTTACGTATATCAGTGCGTACCCCTCAATCTTCATGCAACATGTAATCCAATGACCCTTGGTGTAATGCAAGGGATGAAGTGGCACCTTCAAATGGACTGGCAGGGACTGGTGGCCCAGTATTGTGGAACTGGCTGGCGATTGGTCGAGATATTTTTAGACCAGAGCAGTAACACTTCAGTAAACAGTCCAATATTCACCACGAAGGTAGACGTGAATCTTGGCGCCATGTTTATTTTTGAAAAAGAAGAGTCCAAAATAAACGACAACACTCCAATATACGAGATTACAATGGTGGAGTACCGTGCTCCTGGTAAAATAACGGCGGGCATCGGGACGACCTCCACAAACATCAACGTGGAATGGGACGCAGTGGTCGCTAGCATGGGGAACGCTGGATGGGAACTTGTTCGAATTATGAATACGCCGGGATTGGAGATGAGGAAGACAACTCTGAATAATATGATGGCGCCAGAATTTGACGTAATCATGTGGATGTTCTTTCAGAGAGAAATAGTGCGGGAACCTCAAGATAAAGCTCCTGTACCTCAAAGTGAAGAGCCGCCTGCACCGGTATTGGCCCCAAAGTGAACTGAATTAACTTGCTTTTTTCTCTGGCATTATAAACTGAAAAGGATTCTGTGATACAATGATGTTTGTGCAATTCTTTTATTTTCATCAGTTTTTTTTAAAATCATCAAACGTCCATATAATTTGATGTTTTGTTATATGTATCGATTTTGTGTATACTTTTAAGTGCCATTATTATTGTAATCATATAGACCATCCTTTATCTCCTACATGTTTCATTGACAAGCTGCTTTATCGAGCTGCATGAATAAACCATCTAAGTGAGACCTTTCTGTTTGTTAACAAAACAGTTTTAAATCTTTACTTATCGGAGAACCCCTTGATGTTTTAGAAAAAAGAGGTCTTTTAATTTCACGAGTCCCCCGATAGTAATAGAATACCTCTTATTGATCATACTATACGCAAACGAATATTAATATTGTTTGTATTCTATCGCCTATGAAGTTTTCCCCGTCAAAGATCTCGTGCTCTGCACATACGAATGCGCATATTAAACACGTATTATACTATTCCTCTTTGTCTTGCACACAATTAATCAGATTGCTAAGTTATTCCGGTGAATGGATTGCTGGAAATCTGTCCGTCTGCCCGTCAATATTTAATAATGAATACATAGGTTGATATATCTCGTGTGCATATACATCATAGTTTATGAAATAGCTAGCAGGTCGTCGCATTGTCCAATAACAAAAATATTGAGCGATTTTAAATTTAATGTTTAACGTCTTCAAATTCATTAGCATCATCTTAGGACAGATAAATTTACAGCATGGACCAGACATGCATATTTCGGGTATTTAACCCTCGTCAGTGATTCTCAATCTAAACAGTGTAAATATGGCCAAAATCTGTGAAAATTATGTCCTAAATATACCGAAAAACGTAGCAAGATGGCTGGGATATGATGCTACAGGACCCAGGTTTTAGAAATTTGAGACAATTTTGTAAACAGAAAATTTCAAATGCGTTTGAAGAAAGGACAAACCGAAATTGATCGAACTTGGCTACATGTGCCCTCGGGGACTCCTGGTCCACCAGTAGTGGCATTCACCAAGTGGTACAAATGTTTAACGTCTTCAAATTTATTAACATCATTTTAGAACAGACATATTTACAGCATGGACCAGACATGCACATTACGGGTATTTAACCCTCGTCGGTGATCCTCAATCTAAACAATGTAATATGGACAAAATCTGGAAAAGGCAAAATGACTGGAATATGACGCTACCCGACCCAGGCTTTAGAAATTTGAGACAATTTTATAAACAGAAATTTTCAAATGCCTTTGAAACCTACTTTGTGAAAGAAAAGTCCTATTCTAAAAAGAAGTACACCGTAAACAGATATTATTCAGATGTTAAACTTCCTGATTGACAACATTTTTGTGGTGTTGGAGAAAAAGTCTTCCAGCAAATTGTCGGAATTCCAATGGGAACCAATTATACCCCTTTCCTTGCCGACATTTTATGTACTCGTACGAAGCTGAATTCATTCAATCTTTGGTCTCTGAAGGGAAAAGATACTTAGCTTCTGACTTCGACTTCACTTACAGATACATATGTACATAGACGATGTGCTTTCCATCAAAAATCCAAAATTCGCGGATTACCTTAGCAGAATCTTTCATTCGGAGTTTGAAATCAAAGAAACTACAGAGATAAATAATTCAGCATCCTGTTTTGACAGTATGTTGTCCTACGACAATGATGGTCACATGGAACGCCTCCTTCTATGACAAACGCGACGACTTCAATTTCGGCATCACAAACTTTCCTTTTCTGAGTAGTAACACCCCTTCATCGCCTGCTAATGGCGTGTTCGTATCAATTGATACGCTATGCCAGAACAAGCACCAAATATACATATTTTGTTCTGAGAGCTAGGCGTCTTTCAGATAAGCTTTTCAGTCAGGGATACGTTTGTGACCGACTAACATCGTCACTGAGGAAGTTCTACGGTCGACATGGGGAAGTCGTCATACACTATGATGTCCCACTCTCCAGAATGGTGGATGATATTCTGTCATAAACCATTTGAACCATCCAACGAAAGATCGTACTCTATGTCTTCCGAAATAGAAATAACCGGATGTGAGAGTTCTACCGAATTGAAGCGGCGGGTGTTGCATGCAAGCAGGAGATTCTTCCTGGGCACCTGGTCTCTCTCCCATATCGGAAGTTCGCTTCTTTTCATATGGTGGAGGTTTTTGTTTGTTTGCTTTGGTTCCTGTTTTATCCTGATTTTGTATGCTTTCGGTTTCTGATTTTCTGAATTATCGATTTTATGCTGTATACAGTGATATGGTCATTATCCATATTTGTCATTTAGATCGTTGTCTAAGTTTTCTGTCTCGTCTTTTCCTGTGACTGGGCTTGATGGTTGAAGTGTATTAATTACTTCTTTCCAGGCCTATCGCCTGAAAGAAGCTTTGTTTTGGCCGTTTATCAAATTGACATCATATATGTTACATGTATTTTGCTATTTCGGAAACTTGTCATTTCATCCAAAAATAACATCGAAATTAAAGAGGTTAAAATCTGAACACCATCCATACAATGCTATTTTGGTCATCGATTCTATTTCACTTTGCTACTGAGTCGACCTACATGAAATTTGGAGCCACTCTCTGCAAAGAAATTACACAAATTTGAATTGAAAAAAAAAATAAAACCAGAGGGCGCTACTGAAATGAATTTTTGCTGTCTGAAAATCATTGGCTGGAAGAATGAGGATTTTACTATGTGTCTGGTGCATTAAAATTGGTTTAAAATTTTCTTCAAGAAGATAAGGAGATTGAACATTTCCGTATAACTGTATTTCCGTTTAGCGTTTGGGCGGATTGAAAAGACATTGGCATCTGCGGAGGCTGAGGAAATGTTTCCTTCTCCATAGATGTGATCATAAGTCGAATTATCTAGAAATTAAAAGAACAGTCTGTGGTTTTATAATGTGGGTCCTGTAGCATCATATCCCCCTATCCTGCTACGTTTTTCGGTACATTTTTAGACATAATAATTTTCACACTCTTTGGCCATATTACATTGTTTAGATTGAGGATCACTGACGTTTTAAGTTAAGTACCCGGGTTAAGTACCCGAAACGTACGTGCATGTCTGGTCCTTGCTGCAAATTTTTAAATGATACTATTGAATTTGAAGACGTTTAACATTCAATGGTTTGATTGACGAAAAATGTATATTATGACAGTAAAATGAAGATATTGGCCGCAATATTACTTTTATTGGGTGACCTATCAAGCCAAAATGCTTTCTTCTTCATCCATGAAGTTTGTTTTTAATATGGTGCAGCAGTTGCAGATAATTTGAAAATGTTTCAGTTTGCTAGTAGTCATTGTGACCATGTAAGTTGAGAGGATGAATCGAATAACACAATGTATATATTGATAGAACCATGTGAGACAAGGCTGATGAAAATGGAAAAAAAAAGAAAAAAACAAAAGCTGATCCGATGAGTGTTGTAAAATTTTCGTTTTCCCACCTGACATTTCTTTTAAATTTCCCGTCTAGATATAAAACCGAGATTCCGTTTGGTCTTTCATAGAATTCACTTGGGCGCAAATACAGCTTGAAATGACTTCTATATAGACATTCGGTTCTGAGGAAAACCAGATTGTTTAACTCATATGGAATTTCAAATTTGAAATAAAATAAATAATGTTCTAACTATATGTATGTTAAAATCAGAATTCCACAACGCATATTTCTAAGCTAAACCTCGTCCTATTTTGAACATTACTGTAAATAAACACCTGTCCAATGCATTATCCGTATAAAATTCAACTTGCAAAGAAAAATTGGTATGTCAGCTTCATGTAAGATATTTATATCCCAGACCGAGCATTTTATGCAGCTTGAAAGTGCATGTTAATCAAGATGCATTGTATCTTAATATGTCATCGTATGTGGTATTTCCTCATGCAATGTAAGTTTTATATATAAATCAAACCACATTTGTTTTGTGAATATTTTTGTGTATGATACGTCATGCATTCTATTCATCATGGCTATGATATATACCTACATACATGTAGATGAACCGATGTAGGTATCACTCCTAAGTCGGCACCGATTGTTTCTGGTCTCGTTGGTTTATGTGTAGTTTTTTGTGTTTTGTGTT
The DNA here is from genome assembly GCA_033119305.1 of Pinctada imbricata. Classification (NCBI taxonomy): domain Eukaryota; kingdom Metazoa; phylum Mollusca; class Bivalvia; order Pterioida; family Pteriidae; genus Pinctada; species Pinctada imbricata. The sequence goes on from VSWD01000009.1 coordinate 23,689,770, forward strand.
TTGTTAATGTCGTGTTTGGTGTGTGGTCTTCCTTGTCCCACTGGTGTATGTTGTGCTTGTCCACTCTGTGTTTTTGCATTTGGGTGTTTTGATGTTTTACTGTTGGTGCTGGAACGGAGTCGTGTTGGGGATCCCCTTACTTTTCTATAGATCTATTTATAGAATTATAAATCAGAATGAGGTAAAGATCTCCAACAAGACACAAGAACACGTATCAGTGAACACAGACGCACAAGACAGATCTGCTATTCCACATAAAACAACCGCACAAAGACCTGGATATTACGGGAAAAAAGAATAATTGCACAAGATAATTCGCAAAAAAAGAAAAAGAAAAAGAATTATAATAATCATAATAAAAATAAATAGATAAATGAAATAAGCCCAGCCACAATTGAAAAGGACAACACATAAAACTGATGATGACCAATGTACATCAGGAGCCGACTTTGACTGACTGACTTGATCCCCTCCTTTCTTGTCTACGTCATTTCATATAGAATGGATGGGTCATCCGGATTGCATGAACTAGACCCTCCAATTCCATAAAGAAGATTTGGATAGAAAGGTCTTGTCACAGAGAATACACATGTGAAATACGATAGACCTATCTCTAAAGAAATCAAGGATCAGTGCACTATGATAACTAAATGTAATAATTGTATTCTACTATAATTTGTGATTCTTAGAACTGTTTTTTTTCTAAGAGGCCTTATGTTTGAAAGCTGAAGGTAAAAGAAACGAGCGAACATTTTTTTTGTGACGTATTATTCTCTTACAAAAAATGAATTTCTTTACAAAAACAAAAAGAAAAAAGAGAGAAAAAAAAATGTTTACAAATATCTTGTACATGTATATGAATACTGCGCAAATTGGTGAAGAAATCAGAAAACTTTTTTTTTAATCTGATGTGGCCCTTACTATAATTTATACGTCTGTTTTGTAATCATTTCACGTGATTCTGATTTATCAATAAGGAAAGCGGTGCAAACTGATTCTGACTCAATCCATCAACTTTCAAAGGGATTTTCTAAAGACATGAATATGTAATTGAATGTGTCCACTATTTGACACCTCTAGCATTTAGTTATTTCTCATACAACGTGGAATGAAAGTGTAGGGGGAAGCATATCGTTGTTTTTATTTTTCACCTAAAATTTAGATAAATTCAATATGACAAGGTCACGTCAAGAATGACTTGACACTCCTATCTAATTATTGATGAATCTGAATCGTAATCATTAGAACATTGAATTTATAGACGATTTAATCTATATATACATATATCTATTTGCATTTCAACATAATATGGATGCTCAATAAATTCAATTGGTAGTAAATAAGACCATAAATGTTGCGACGAAAAAAGATATAGGAAATTTGTTTTCATTTGTACAACTATTTGCCTTTATGAAATAACAAGGAATAAGTTTGGCCCACATGTCAAGGGAAGGTATTTTCTTACTTTGGACGATTTTTCTTCTTGTCCTTTGTCAACCAGGAAATTGCCAGAGTGCCAACAGTCGCTTGGACAGTAAAGGTAAGTTGTACATACATTTCATATTAATTATAATTTTATGACAAAAGACGCAATTAAACAATGTATGAAAGTATAGAATTTTCATGGCTATAGAAATTACAGAAAAAATATTCTTATCAAAAATAAATGAAGGGAATTTGGACTTGTATAAATGTTTCGTCTCTTAAAAATGTAAAGACAATCTTTGAAATTACGACATTAACATATTTCGAATTTCCCGAATGGACTGCATCTACTGACTCCAGATGTTGCTGTCCGGTACGACAAAGGGAGTGATCTCCAACAAGACTCTATTGCAGTAAATCACGGCAAAACACTCTAGACTTTGACCTACTTGTGAAGAAATAACTAGTGGGTATATTGCAATATAATGAACGCAATCCGTATCTATCCGTACGCGTATCTTAGCAATCCGTAGTAATGTCGGGGCGATATCCTGTAGCTATCTTTAGCTATCCGTACTCGATTCGTATCAACCCGTAGCAATATGTAGCACAGTAACAATCCATACTGCATTCGTAGGTTCATGGTTCACCGAACATTTTTCATCCCGACTCACCACGGATAGATCTTTTTTTAAAGTCGGGGCTGGCTCCGTGGAAGTGTTAAGGGGGCTTAAAAGATTTTCTGTCTCATTACGGATTGCCAAGGATAGCTACGACTTGTGCCGGATCGAGCTACGGATAGCTACGGATGTAATTTTGTTCTCGATCCGTAGCTATCCGTGGCCCTATCCGTGTAAGTGTGAAGGAGGTTTTACGCAAATATATTACTTTCTTACAGAAACAGTTTGTTCGATATGTAGAAATTCATATGTGACAGTGAAGAATGTGCCAGAATACGTTAAGAGAACAGTAGAAGCAATGTACATGACAGGTGACTCCAGAAATTATGGCTGTGAATGGGGATTATCAGCAATGAAAAGGTGTGCTCGACCGGATGTACTGGTTCCTAACCTGGTCGTCAACAAGTGCTACTCATTGAGAAGAGTAACGACTGCTATCGGAATGAAGAAACTTTTCCCAGGTGAGAAACTTTTAATCTCAGAATTAGAATACATTTTGTATATTTTTCATGAATATGCTATGAGTCTTTATCAATTTATAATTGTAATAGTTGATTTGATAATAAACATGAATATTTATTATTCAAAATTCTAGATGCAGTTTTTGAACTTACGCTCCATAGAAGGGGCTGTACGAGCCAGTGGGCCAATAGAGGGGACGGGTGCTACAACTTAGAAGACTTTAGAAAGAAAAGGAAAGCGAAATTATCTGCGATTGCTGTACGTCTTTTGAAAAACTGGAAGGATGTTAAAGATTCGGGCGAACTGTGTATATACACTCCTTAAATGTTTTACATACATTGTACAATTTTAAATGTATATACATTGTATTTATTCATAAATTATCTTTATTTATAAATATTCTCATTTGTCTGTGTTTTTGATTGATGGTTTAATGTCGTGGTATTTACAAATGTGTTAGCGTTTAATGTTTGCTTTTGTATTTTGATGGAAAATTATAAAAATGATCCCTTCAATTTGATTGTCTTACAAAAACAAAATAAGCTCAACTCTATATGCAAATGAGAAATATGATTAAAAAAAGAGAAAAATTATATATAGCTAGAATAAAATTTAATGAAACGATTTAAAGAAAAAAAGCCGTTCAATATCTCTTGAATGGAGTTACATATTGAAATGAAATTTTGTATACAGACACATCAAACAAAAATCTAGGTCAAGATTATATTTGGGTCCGATCGAAAAAAAATTTGACAGAGTTATGCCCCCTTCATTTCGAAAATACAAAAATTTCAGGGTTTCCGTTCAATATCTCTTGAATGGAGTTACATATTGAAATGAAATTTTGTATACAGACACATCAAACAAAAATCTAGGTCAAGTTCATATTTGGGTCCGATCAAAAAAATTTTGACAGAGTTATGCCCCTTGCATTTTGAAAAATACCAAAATTTCAGGGTTTCCGTTCAATATCTCTTGAATGGAGTTACATATTGAAATGAAATTTTGTATACAGACACATCAAATGAAAATCCAGGTCAAGTTCGTATTAAGGTCCGATCGAAAAAATTTGGACAGAGTTATGCCTCTTGCACTTCGAAAAATACCAAAATTTCAGGGTTTCTGTTCAATATCTCTTGAATGGAGTTACATATTGAAATGAAATTTTGTATACAGACACATCAAATAAAAATCTAGGTCAACTGTATATTTGGGTCCGATCAACAAAATTTTGACAGAGTAATGCCCCTTGCAATTCGAAAAAAACCAAAATTTCAGGGTTTCCGTTCAATATCTCTTGAGCGGAGTTACATATTGAAATGAAATTTTGTATACGGATACATCAAATGACAATCTAGGTCAAGTTCATATTTGGGTCCAATCAACAAAATTTTGACAGAGTAATGCCCCTTGCACTTCGAAAAATACCAAAATTTCAGGCTTTCCGTTCAATATCTCTTGATTTGAGTTACATATAGAAATGACATTTTGTATACAGACACATCAAATGAAAATCTAGGTCAAGTTCATATTTAGGTCCGATCAAAAAAATTTGGACAGAGTTATGCCCCTTGCACTTTGAAAAATACCAAAACTTCAGGGTTTCTGTTCAATATCTCTTGAGTGGAGTTACATATTGAAATGAAATTTTGTATTCAGACACATCAAATAAAAATCTAGGTCAAGTTCATATTTGGGTTCAATCAAAAATTTTTATGCCCCCCTTTGAAGAGGAGGGGACATATTGCTTTGCTGTCTGACTTTCTGTCTGTCGGTCCGTCGGTCGCCCACGACATCAGTTTCCGTTCAATACCTCTGGAGTGGATTCACATATTGGAATGAAATTTTGTGTACAGACATATTAAATGAAAATCTAGGTCAAGTTCATATTAATTACCTTGTAGATGTTTATTAGAAGAAGAGCTTTAACAAAGCATAAATGCTGTACATACAGGTCCTCCTGACAGTTATACTTCTTTGACTTTTTTATTACACTGTTACTTTATACCCCCATAAATTGTATCAATGCAAGTATAAAGTTGTGACAGACTTTAATCACAGAAGGGGTAGGGGGGCATTAATGTTTTACAAACATGACTTTTAACTTGTTAAGTAAAGTCCTTCGTAGGAGGCTCTAAATTTTTGGACAAATTGAGTCTTTTTTTATTTATATATAAAATAAATTAATAATGAGAAAAAAAAGAGAAATAAAAAGGTCTCATGAACGCGAAAGAAAGTTTATTTTACTGAAAAATAGGTCAAATTGATAAAAAAAAACCGCAATGGTCGTCAAAATCAATACGTCAAAAGTCAAATTCTCACATATAACTTTTGGTCAAAAGTCAAATTCTCACATAAAAGTTTTGGTCCCAAAAATATCCAAAGATAAGGAGGATGTCTCTACATGACAACGTTACAAAAACACACGGAAGACACACACACATGGGATGAGAAATCAAGGAGACATCACGCAAAACCACGACACGATTAAACAGATGGAGGAAACGAAAATAGCGATCACATTACATCCTCAAATGGCTCAAAAGTAAGTCATTTCAAAAGAATACCAAAGGTACAAGTCAAGGTAACCAGATCAAAAGTCTTGGACTAAAATTAAACATCTGGTGCCTGTTTTACAAAAAATATTTATAAAAATTTAAGGAATTTTCGTAAGTCTTGATCGCCAAGTACTTCTTATAAACTAAAAATCACAATGTTTTGTTTCTGAATTTGTATTTAGTATGCAGAAATGCTATTAGAAAGAAGATAGAGGGGAATCTACAACGACACCCATTGCAAAAAAAAAAACAAAGCAGATACGCACAGAAATAGACGCAGACGGTACAAGGAACATCGAATCACATAGAAGCATCAAACACAAATTACTATACATAAACCAACGAGACCGATGGGCAATCAGTGCCGACTAAGGACGGCCACCTGCCTTGTCAGTCGCAGACGGTGTGGTTATCTTAAATTAAGTGCGCTAAACCCTCCCACTTTTCCGATTACCAAGAGATCTCGAAGAACGTACATTGTGTTTTAAAATAACTTCATTACTGTTAGATGAACATACAAAACGACAGCATGGCAAAGGGGTCCAAGAAACAAATACATGGATATGTAAATAGGATGTAAAATCAGAAGGTGTAGGTAATACATGTACAGTCCATGCTCTGCCGGCTGTAGCGAACTCATGCATGTGATCACCCGAAGAGTCCGTCTGAGATTGAGAGAGGACACTTGGGGTGGGCCCTGTCTTCTCTGAAGAGGTTTGAACAAGGCTCGTCATGGAGTCCCATCGCCACCGTCAGTTAGAGTGCAGTTCTTAAGAATGCGTTGGTACAAGGCTGTAGAGTGGTCCAGCGTCCGTCTGTTGACAGAAGGATCATGTCCATGGTATAAAAGGAGTTTGATGATTCTAACACAATTTCAATGGTAATTCTGTCTACCTTTGATACTCTTTATTCTGTTTATTATGTCACTATAAAATGTAGGTTGTGAAATCAAAAGACGCTGACAATATTTTTTTGTAAAATTTCCAGAATGTCTTTACTAGTTTGTGAAAGAAAAATCCCTGACCTGAAAGTTTCTATGTTAATTTGTAAATTTCTACTATGAAATACCAAAACATCAGTACATGCTCTAGCATACCGGATGAGCTGCGAAATGTACATACCGTATGACGGTAATCTAGGAACATCACCGCCAAGCCAGGGAAAATTTACTTTGTTGAATCCAAAATCATCTCTTGCGTAAAAACTATAAAATAGTTTACAGAAATATGCAGTTGATGAATACATTAAATTATATAGAAATTAATAATTGTTTAAAACTCGCTCCGGATGAAACGTTATGACATATCACTTGAACTGCTAGTAACATATTGTTCCCGATCTTACAGAAAAGCACACTGAAAACTCACTTCCATCTCATGTTCAATAATCAGAAAAGAAGTCAAACAATAGTTCAGATAAAAATGCTATCATGGCATTTAGTTTTCACCAGCCTGTGGTATTTGAACAGCTCGTGACGTAGATTTAATTTGCATTTTAAAAGTTTTGCACAAAACGGTAGATTATTACAGTACCACCATGTAATCATAAATATTAACAATGCTACTGCGATAAGGAAACATTGGTCTGTGTTGTCATTAATATTTCGTGTTTCCGCGTTTCTACTTGAAATGATTGTCTGTTTGTCCATTTGGTATGTCACTGTCTTAGTCTATTTGTTAACTTCTTCTTGCCTCATTTAGAACTTTTTGGTTGTGATCAATGTTCATTCTGTTATGTGTCTAGTTGATCCCTGTTGTATGTTAAAAATTGCGCGTCTTCAAATTCATGGCATCAGTTAGAACAGATGAATTTGCAGCATGGACCAGCCATGCATGTGCCAAGTACTTAGCCTTCATCACTGATTATCGATCCAAACACTGTGAAAGTTATGTCAAAAAAAAAATACGAGGGCTGGTTGATATGTTTTGAGCCTTGTATTGAAGGATTTGAATTTTATCAGACATTTGGCATTATTTTTCTACATAATCCCCTTCAGTATCTATACACTTTTTGCCATCGGTGTTTGAGGGCTTTAATACCACTTTTAAAGAACTCCTTGTCATCACTGCTCAGAAAGCCATTCACTACAAGTATGACGTCATCATCGGACTGAATGTGGGTGCCAGAAATTCGGGAAAAGATGAAAGTCTGATTCAGCAAGATCAGGTGAATAAGGCAGATGCTAAATCAAATTAAAGCCAAAATTATGAATGGTGGCCATGACAGCGAACTCGTGATCATTCTTGAAACTTGCACTATGACTGACTGTGACGATAGGACTCAATGACGGGCAATGTCCAAACTTCTTTAATAGAGAAGACAGGAACCTGACCGTCTGTCCTCTCTGAAAGTCAGTCGGACTCCTCGGGTGATTTTATACATGAGCTCGCTACAGCCGACAGAGCACGGACTGTATTACGTATGCCCTCTTTTTATATCTATTTACATATTGATCTGTGTTTTTTGCGGTCTTGTTCTTGTGTGGTAATCTAACAGTGAGGAGGTTGTTTTACACCGCACTTGTACGTTCTTGGAGAAGTGAGAGGGTTGTGCGCACGTTATCCAGGATTACCACACCATTTGCTATTTGCGTGGCAAATGGCCGTCCAAAGTCGGCACCGGTAACCCATTTGTCTCGTTGGTTTATGTGTAGTCTTTTGTGTTTCATGTTTATATGTCGTGTATCTCCTTTCCGTCTCTTGGTATGCTCGTCTTTAGTGTTTTTGCATCGGGTGTGCACTGTAGCATATGAGGGGACATGTCCCCCAGTGTTGTTACCATATCATTATGAATATCCTTAGGTGTCTAGAAAACCCTTTTTATGCATATATTGGATCGATGCATTTTCATCGATTTTGTCCATTTTGCAAAAGCAAATTATCTTGTTTCCTTTAGAGTGTTACCTCGTCGATTTAAATTGTCGAAATGAGGCTAGTCCTTTGGTACATGGCCTTATATAGTCAGAGAATAGCAGGACTTAAAAAATTCCCTGCGTATCTCCTTCAATACCTTGAATGTCTGATATCAGTTGTATGTTGCAATCGTTGGGGTTGTGCTCCACTGTGATCAATGCAGGTGATAATGGAGACATTCCCATAATCCATTATTGAGGATATTAAGAAAAAATATTTCAATTTGCATTAAACGTAATGGTAATTGCGCATGATCTAACGACATTAATTTCTAATAATGTCGAAGGGTTCCAATTCTATACCTTCCCAAAAAAAAAAAAAAAAAAAAAAAAAAAAAAAAAAAATTAGGTAAACAGGATACTCTAACATGATACTAATGTGATATAGTATCTTGTTAATCTCATTTGCATGTGAATTTTGATACCTATGAGATACCAATGGGATACTACGATGTGATGCTAATGGGATACCCAATGTGATACCAATGGGATACTACAATGTGATACAAATGGGATACCCAATGGGGTAGTATAATGTGATACTAATGGGATACTTCTCACCTGGCTTTGCCATTGAAACAAAATACCAACATGATACCAAAATGTGATATCAATGAGATACTTCCTTTGCTACCATAAAAACAGTAATAAAATACTAATGTGATACTGCAATATATATTTTGACCCTGACATGGGGATGAGATGGAGAACATGAGGGTTTGAATTTGTTTATACCTCACTCATGGATTTGAATGATTACAGAAGTTCAAAGGAATAAATATAAGTTATTATGCTTGAAATAATTGAATTCATTTATATCAAAATAATTTGTAAAACATTTTTGGGTGAATATGGGTAATCCAATACATAAACTTTACATTTATAACAATGTCACTTAATAAAACAAAATGTGTTATTTAAGAGGGGTGGACAGGGTGAAATGGAGGTGGGAGGAAGAGGGGCGGGAGGAAGGAGAGAGATGGGGAGGGGGAATTGGGTGGAAGGGGGCAGGAGGAGGGAGAAAAGGAAAGGATGGAAAGGAGGGGGAGGTAAGGGGGTGGGAGGGAAGAGAGATAAAACCCCTGTCTGCCCCCCCCCCCCCATTTGAATAAATTTTATTTTTAAATACATGCATTATTATACAGTAGCAAAGAAACTTACTAGTCATAATACTTTCAAAGCAGACGAAGCACAATTGATCCAACATATGCACAATCTGGCATCCATGGTGTATAAATATTATATTGTCCTTGATATTGTGTCCAATGATATTAATATCAGTCTTTGAAAATAAGTTAAACTTGATATCCATCTTCATTCAAACTAAATTTTAACATAATTCCTAACAAATCTCAATCTCCATGTGTGTATCAGCCAGATTTGAAATTTGTGATGTCACTGATGACTCATTGATGACATCACACAGGATGCAGTTAAGCAGGGCAGTATCATATAAGTATTTTGTTAAACTTCCATAACTGGCAGGTCAGAACAAATTTCAAAGTGAAACAAAATACCAACAAGATATCAACAGAGGAAGTTTAAGTTTAATGTGATACCAATGCGATACTCAGTCTTAATGGGATACTAACAGGATATTCATCCCTAATAAGACTGGAGTATTTTGTTAGTATCACATTAAGAGCTGATATCAAGAAGATACTGTAACGTGATACTAAAGTGTACATATCTCATTTGTATCACATTGGTATCATGTCAGTATTTTGTTAAAAAATGATTTTTGTTTGGGTTCTTGAAGAATTTCTAAACCAGTTGCCATGCACCAGACACGTGTTTCGAAAATTTAAATCTCATCAGTGATGCTTCTAGCAGAGCCACCAAAAATCATTTCAGTAGCGCCCTCTTTAATTTTTTGAATTTAGATTTACAAGTTCATTTACATTACAGAGAGCGCACGGCTCCAAATTTCCTGTAGGGTCGATTCAGTAGTATATCAAAATAAAATCTATGTTCAAAATAGCATTGGAGGGATGGTGCTAAGATATTTAACTCCTTTAATTTCGATGATATTTATCGGTGAAATGGCTAGTTTCCGAAAAAGCAAAATATATATCTATGATGTCACAATGATAAAAGGCCAAAACAAATATTCTTTCAGGTGACAGAGCTGGAAAGAAGTAATTAATACTCTTGACAAACATCAGGTCACGGGGAGCGATTTTAACTGGTCCACACTGCAATGTGAAATAAGTGTTTATATCAATAATGTCAAAGGGTTCCAACTCTATACCTTCTTGAAGAAAATTCCAAACCATTTTCAATGCACCAGACAAGTGTTTCGAATATTAAATTCTCATCAGTGATGCTTCTAGCGGAACCATCAAAAGTCATTTCAGTAGCGCCTTCTTTAATTTTTTTAATTTAGATTTACAAGTACATTTACATTACAGAGAGTGCGCGGCTCCAAATTTCCTGTAGGGTCGATTCTAAGTTCCGGGAGTGTTGAGGATGGTTGCGAGTATATCATACATAAATATTTTTATTTCTTGTTATTTATTTTGGACTTGCATAGAATTTTAAATAGATTGTGAAAAGGCAGGATAATTTTACATGTGTTTCTTAAATATCATCTACTAAATTGAAAGGCTTAAACTGTTTCATTTGTTAAAGTCAGTTTCGAATTTTTTCTTCCCAGCTCCGTGATATTTTCAATTGACTCTCCGCCTGCTCCGAATTTACAGTGCTAGGAATCAAATCCCATGACATGTTAACATTCTTCATTTTCTTTACAAAATGCCCCGATAGATCGTTCTTCGTCTATACCAGAATAAAAGCTATTCATATGTTGTTAAATCAAGCGTCTTTTTCATTTAAATTTATCATGTCTCTGTAAAATTAGGCAAAGCAATTTGTAATATAGATAATCATACGCTTGAAAAACAGTTTTATTATCTTATAATAAAAATAGCTAGAAACATGTTGTTCAATCCATCACGTTATTGCTAATGTTATTTTCTCTTACATGCAGTTTAACATGTATTCTAATACGACTTGATTCTTTTTCCCTATTAAGACAACAGACGCGAGCCGGGCTCTATTCTCCAATATAGGCCCTATAGCAATAAGCCACGCCTACCCATTTTCTGAAAGCAGATAAACCGACAGGAACTGGTTTTTACCAAGAGTCGAAAGGTCTAAGTTTGGTCTAAGTTTGGTCATCATTAGAATAGAAATAAAAAATGACAAGCCGGGCTCTATTGTCTCATAATGCCCTCGCGTCCTCAGCCAATCACATTTATCACCTCGCCGCTGACGCGGCTCGGTAATAAATATGATTGGCTGAGGACGCTCGGGCATTATGAGACAATAGAGCCCGGCTTGCCATTTTTTATTTCTTAATTATACGGTTTACAAGTTTAATAGTTCTCTAAAGGATTTCAAAGTGATTAGGTGATTCGAACTTGCACTGAAATGTATCATATTCTAATAGTCAAATGTCTCATTCTCTTTCAAATACTGACCTAGTATACATTGAAGATACATGCAGTTCTTTATAACACGTCTTACTCGTTTTCGATTGATTGACTTTCTTTCCCACACGGCTTAAAAGAAGGGTTTTGGAATCAAACAGGAGATGCTTACTCTCACCCGTCACCCGATTTCATCTTCATTGAATATTCGATTTTGCTTCCTTGGAGAATGCTTGGGAGAGTAAGCTTCTCCTGTTTGCATGTAACACCCGTCGTATAAATTCAATGAAAACTTGTTAAATTCGGTTATTTTCTCGATGTACAAATCAGGAGAAGATGCCTTGTTTTGTGATGTCGACAGTCATTCAACCGTAATCAAGAATATCGCTGATCATTCTGGAAAGAGGGATCTCATATGCTTTTACAATAATGCGGAAGGGTTCCAACTCTATACCTTCTTGAAGAAAATTTAAAACCAATTTTCATGCACCAGACACGTGTCTCGAATATTAAATTCTCATCAGTGATGCTACCAGCCAAAAGACCAATGAAGCGACAGAAGAACTTCCTAAACGATGATTTCACCCGTAGAGTAATATAATCCGGAACGAGTTTAACTAAACTTGCAAGCCGTCTGGCTCAAACGATAAAATCGTAAGCTCAATATATGAAAGGGTAAAAGGTCAGTGATCGCAGTCGCACGTCCATACTCAGAATCATTGCAAGCCATATGAGAACACGTCCTGGCGTAACGAATTATCTGAGAAAAATCGCCATAAGCAGGAGAAGACAGAATGTTGCTACTCATGAAAGGGAAGTTAGGTATGTAGAAGGTGGAATCATAACGCTTGCCATACAGTGAGGTGTTCAAAAGGCAATTTGCGTCGAAAGATAGACGAATATCCAAGGATATCCTAGGTGAAACGTCATGTTGTCAATTCATTTCATTGTGTCATTGTTGAAGAATTGAATTATGCAAATTTGTTGAAGGACTGACAAAAAATATCCTTTTCTTTCAGGGATTAAAAGTTGTATGAAATGAATCAAAGATGTATATGAAACCACATTTAACCTGTCCGATGTGTTGCATCTAAGATTAATCCTTATTTTGTCCGAACAAAATAGTATTTGTGTCCTAGATGATGAAGGGAAAAAGGCTGTGGCGCAAATTCATGTGTAGTATAAAGATACTGAAATATCTTCTTTAATCATTTGAAACATGTGACAATACGAATAATGGTTATTTAAATATTTCTCTTCTCATAACTAGAAGATTGTTCGAAATTTTTATTCATGTGATATTACGTTATACCAGATATTCATGAGTTTTATGAAGTCATACCACTTACGACGTTACCATGAACATTGGAAATCATGACACGAGCATAGACACCCCTCCCTTCTTCACCACATGATACTGACTATTGAATGACAAATATGGATAATGACCATATCCCCATATGTCTACATCTAATAGTGCCGTGTATTTTCATTGGTTTAATCACCGAAGTACAGAATCTCAAATTTCATTCTACCGTAGAAGACCCCCTTTCCCTTTCCACTGTTATATATGTTAGATATCCGGATGTGACAGTTCTACCAAATTGATGCGGCGGGTATTGCATGCAAGCAGGAAATGCTTACTCTTCCTGTGCATCTGGTCTCACTCCCATATCGGGAGTTCGCTTCTTTTCATATGGTGGAGGTTTTTATTTGTTTGCTTTGGTTCCTGTTTTGTCCTGATTTTGTATGCCTCCGGTTTCTGATCTTCTAAAATTGTCGATTTTGTGCTGTGTACAGGGATGTGGACATTATCCATATTTGTCATTCTCCTTTCCTATGAACGACTGTTTATTTGATTAATCTTTCTTGCATGATCTGAAAATAAACTTAACTACCGGTCATATTCAAAAACCATGCAATGATAGAAATTTCACTTTTTGGTTTAAAATTTGTAGTTTCGCCTTTTCGAGAAACACTGAGGTCACAATGGAACCTACAGGAATTAATACACTGTGTCGAAACATTCAGGGACAATTTTTTTCGGTATAATGTCTATAATGTTAAATGCCTTCAAATTCAATAGCATCATTTAAGAACATATATTTTGCAGCATGGACCAGACATGCACTGCACTTTTCGGGCACTTAACTTTAGGATTTTCCAGAAAACAACCCAAGTCTTGTTATGATTGTTTGAAGTTGGCATTCCACAGCATTTTGCGATCATTTAGCTTGAATTATCATTCGAAATATATAGAGATTTGTGCTTCGGATGTTAATTTTACAAGGGAACCTCTATTTCTTCATGTATTCTATTGCTTTTTGTGTCAAATGAAAACTTTTTTATAACCGTAACAATTCCTCTTTAAGATTTTCGAAATTCAAGGTAAGTACTACAAAAATTAGATCTTGATTAATTTACTTATATAATCCTTTGCTCAGCCATAAGCTGATCCAATATGGCGAATATGAATTAGCAAAAAGGTAATATTTCTGGCAATGTTAAATACATGAGTATTGGAATATTTTCTTATTCTTAATTCTAAATCCGAGACCATCCGTACGAACCCCCTAAATTATACATTATTCTTGCGTTGTATATTTAACATGATCCATGTAATATACGAATCAATATGTTTAAGCTAAACTAATTAAAATACTGCACATGTATTTAGCAGCGCCACCTACAATACATTCAGTTCTTGCACTAAACTCTGGAGATTGCTTACCAGTGCCATCCGCTTTTTCTTTTCTCGCAAAATGTGTGACTTACAATACTGAAGATGACACATCTTTGTTTTGATTAACGTACATCTTTGCTTTCTTTCATGTTTTTTGGAGTAGCATTGGTATCCTTGTTTACTTGTCTGTTCATATATATTCTCTACTTCTGCCATATTAAAACCGATCGATGACTTACAATTATGATATGCCAATTTGCACCCAGTTAAGCGACACAGTGTATGGATGCATATAGATAACCAAATCTATATCTGATCTACTTATTCTCATTTCAGATTAAATATCTATCTTACTCTGATTAAAGCTGATCAGGATCGCAATTTCTATACCTATTCAGGCAAGTTTTTCATATATTTAAATCTAAAGTTCTCTTCTGTAAAGGTAGCAATATGTTATTGGACAATTATGATTTTTACATTACTAGTAGATTCTCAATATTAAACGCCCATTAGGCATCTAGAATTATATTCCAATAACTTGGGTCGCTATTGTGACGTCACTGTTTAAATTTGGCATGTAGGGAGAATTTATCAACGTTAAAATACATTAAAATACATATATAATTCTGGTTGGCACACAACAAATTTTCCGAGAATAGCTTCGAGATTCACACAATTTGCATGTGATCAACCAGAATTATACACCCATTAAACACCAAAAGTAAGACGGTCATTTCTTAGAATAAAGTTTCCCGCTTTTAATGAAAGGAAAATATCAGCAAAAGAAGCACCAAAATAAGTCATATGAAGTCATCATTTGACGGTATTATCAAAGCATGGTCAAGATTGCTATAAAGTTGTCTTAAGTGAAAGTTGATGTATGGATGCATATTATGTAAATGTTGCTAGGGGTCCGTCGATGCTTAATTTGTACTCTATTGTGAGTGCTGTTGAGATTATCAGTCAGGATCTTCTTTAACTTATTTGTGTCACACTTATGCCCTTTGCCGTGTGGAGCTAGTAAAAAAGTTCCCCGCGAGGGGTTTGACAGTAAGTGTTTTGAATATATTTCCCTGACATTGTCGCCATAGCACTTTCAATATAGACAGAAAGTCAGACAGTGCATGAAGTTTATATATTGTTTTCATTTTCGTGCTTAAACATCGACGGCGGGTGCGGCTAGCCAACAGGGGATGCTTACTCCTCCCGGGCACCTGGTCCCATCTCTAGCTTGCTAGGGGTCCGTCGATGCTTAATTTGTACTCTATTGTGAGTGCTGTTGAGATTATCGTCAGGATCTTCTTTAACCCATTTATACAGTGGTAACATGCGTCGACAAACATACACCTTTCATGACAAGAAGATATATAACGAAAATATTTCTTTTGTAGTTTTTATGTTTATCGATGCATTTGACCAATGCTAATTATAAGGAAACACGTAGGGTTTGCAGCAATTTTAAGGAAATTTGTGTATTTCAGGGCTTTCAGATGGCTCAAAGATCCTGAAAATTAGATTGTTTACAAATCTCAACACATTATTACATGTAATTGAATAACTTTACCAAGTATCAAATCACAGATGAATATATAATGAATTCAAATGATATAAATAGGAAAATATCGGGCTTCGTGGCCCTATCCCTTTCGAATTGAAATATATGCATAACCAATGCTACTCACTGAAATAATACTCTTAATACCAAGCTATCGTTACTCCTGAATACCGTAGCTCTATAGAACCATTACGTGAGGGCTGTTCTTTCCTGCAAATTGAAGCTGCGATGACCTATATTTAAAGGTATATTTTTATATTAAAGAAGGTTTCAGAAAACAAGAATAATGATTATTTGGATGTATATCTTTAGAATAAATGCCATTATTTATGTTTTGTTACGACTATTCAATACAATGCAAGTTATTTTTAAAAATCCGACAATTGTTTTGTGTTACATGCTCGTACTAAACGGAAATTAAGACACTTGTTTAATAAAACCCTAAAGGAAATAATTTCATTTACTCATCCTTTTGATGAAACAATGGGATAATTTCTTCATTGTTTGTGTTTCACTCTTTGAAGGATTAAAATGAGGATGGCAATGCGAAAGTAAGTTCCCCATCATACACCACAACACAAGTATCACCAAATGAGGGAAGAAAATGTTGATCGGTAAATAAAAGGAGCAATCAAAATGGATAACTTCATTAATGCAAGTGAGTCAACAGAGACAGATGGTGGGAAAACAGATTCTGAATATAATATAAGGATAAATACTAAAATTGAAAAACTCGAGAAAACTGTGAGCTACAAACATTATTCAGTCTTACCAATAGTTGTGATATTCATGTATGCTTTCTTTTCTACATCTACAACGATGATACTTTTTGGACCATTTTCAATAGGAATGACATTGTTTCCGAATAAGAGCTCCGCTAATACCTATGGCCGATCGTCAAGTCTGTGTACCGTTAACACATCGTCAGAGGAGTTCAAAGATTCTATTATTGTGAATGAATATGCGTCAGTTCTTAATATCTACTTCACCTTAGCTTCTGGACTGCCTTCGATCATTTCAAATGTTCTATTTGGTGCCTTTTCAGACTATTTTGGAAGGAAATTCCTATTCATTATACCAATTATTGGGTCTCTTGTCAAAAACATTGCATGCATCGTTGGTATTTACTACAAGATGAACTATCTAGTATTAATCGCGGGTTTCCTGGTGGAGGGCATCACTGGTGTGTTTTTCAGTATGCTCCTAGGTGGATTTGCAGTAGTAGCGGACATAACGGAAAGTGACCAAAGACGTTCTTTGGGCATAGCTTTACTTACACTAGGGATAGGAGTAAGCACGGTTGTGGGAAGCGCTGGAACTGGCTATTTCATCAGCGCTACAAATAGCTTTATATGGCCTCTAGTATTATCGTGTGGATTACTCGTGCTATGCCTTTTTATTGCAATTTGCATTCTTCCCGAAACATACATCGTTGAGGGAGACAAAGAAAAAAACTGCAGGGTTGTCACCACATACATAAAAGAAGTCTTCGGATTTTATTATAAGAAATCTTCAAATCGTGGAATGTATAACCTATGTATATGGGCATTTATCTTTACTAACTGCGAATGGAAGAACAACTGTAGAGACGTTGTTTCAACTGAAAGCCCCATTCTGTTGGAACACTATAGAGGTAGAGTGGTTCAGCTCGTTTAGATACTTCGGTCAAATCATTCTAGTTCTCAGTATGATCAAGCTATTTCAGATGTGTATGGAGGATGATACTATAGCAATGGCGGGAAGTTTCTCAGGAGCGGTTGGGTTTGTCCTTGAAGGATTTGCAACTTCCAACTTACTTTTATATCTAGGTACGAGTAATATGAATTATAGATACGTATAATTAAATGATAAGCAATCAAACCTTTGTTATAATCTCTGGTTCATTTTGCTAAATGTAGCTTTGCATAATGAGGATTCAAAAGAAAAAAAATCAAATATGCATTTATGCATATTTATTTTTTTGCAATTTTTGACCAAAAGACTGTCCTCTGACTGAAGAGTCGGATAATTTTGTCGTAATGCATTGTGCATAGAGAAAGACTGATAACTTACGATGATGCTCTGTCTACAAATAATGCTCAGGTACATTTACAGAAACGTAAAGCTTCCAAGATACTGATTCTTTAACATTATCCGTGGTAGTAAGTTTGAGTTCAATTCAGAGGAATTACATATTGACGTCATTTCTAGACATCTTTGTTCTTAAACGTATCTCTTTTATAGATAACGGGTCTCTAAAAGACAACGTTTGTGTTGCATGCTTAGTTTAACTACAGATTTAGTTCCTTTTCATAACATTCAAAGCTTAGAAAATATTTGATACCAAATGTGTATACTCTTAATTATATAATAGTCTGTCACTCTAACTGGAATCAAAATTTTAAGAATAAAACAAAATAGTAATATCGAAATCATGTAAGAAATAACATCTTTTATTAGAAGATATGACTGATATGTATAAGATCTCATTTATAATTCGAATTCTAACAGTTCCAGTTGTTGGTGTAGGTGGCTTTGTTGCTTTACCAATGATGAGGTCAATCATGTCCAGGATAACGCCGGAGGACAAACAAGGTTGTTATTTCTTATAATATGAATTGTTTTACTACAAGAAAGGAATTGTGCTCTTTATTGTTTTCTTTTGATAAAAGTGAAACTCCTTCATACACTGTAGGACATTATATTTTCTCCGTTGTCGTTAGAAGGAATGTAAAATACTTCTAAAGAGTTGATGATGTTATCATTTATTTTCTTTTTGCTCTCTGGTAACTGGAAAGGTTTCTCAGATTCTGACAGGTTAACCATAAAATTGAATACTCGATTACATGTAACATCTGCTCATTCAAAATAGGCTAGAACCATACAGAAAACATGTTTGATACACATCTCGTTACACATCAAAATAGGTCAGAACTATACAGAAAACATATTGATACACATCTCGTTACACATCAAAATAGGTTAGAACCATACAGAAAACATATTGTAACACATCTCGTTACACATCAAAATAGGTTAGAACCATACAGAAAACATATTGATACACATCTCGTTACACATCAAAATAGGTCAGAACCATACAGAAAACGTATTGATACACATCTCGTTACACACCAAAATAGGTTAGAACCATACAGAAAATATATCGATACACATCTCGTTACACATCAAAATAGGTTAGAACCATACAGAAAACATATTGATACACATCTCGTTACACATCAAAATAGGTTAGAACCATACAGAAAACATATTGATACACATCTCGTTACACACCAAAATAGGTTAGAACCATACAGAAAATATATTGATACACATCTCGTTAAACATCAAAATAGGTTAGAACCATACAGAAAACGTATTGATACACATCTCGTTACACATCAAAATAGGTTTGAACCATACAGAAAACATATTGATACACATCTCGTTACACACCAAAATAGGTTAGAACCATACAGAAAATATATTGATACACATCTCGTTACACATCAAAATAGGTTAGAACCATACAGAAAACATATTGATACACATCTCGTTACACATCAAAATAGGTTAGAACCATAAGAAAACATATTGATACACATCTCGTTACACATCAAAATAGGTTAGAACCATACAGAAAACATATTGTAACACATTTCGTTACACATCAAAAAAGGTTAGAACCATACAGAAAACATATTGATACACATCTCGTTACACATCAAAATAGGTTAGAACCATACAGAAAACATATTGATACACATCTCGTTACACATCAAAATAGGTTAGAATCATACAGAAAACATATTGATACACATCTCGTTACACATCAAAATAGGTTAGAACCATACAGAAAACATATAGATATAGATCTCGTTACACATCAAAATAGGTTAGAACCATACAGAAAACATATTGATACACATTCACATTGATCGACATGTCGATTAATGTGAATTTCATTACAATCAGTAAATTAGTACGCCATGATAAATTCCCAAAAGGAGATGGATCAGGTTGGAGGGACTGAATGTCTATTTCTGGCTAGCTAGAACATCCTTTAATGTAGATAATACTAGATGTGTATCAATATGTTTCTGTATGGTTGTAACCTATTTTGAACGAACGGATGTTACCACGGTAAGTAATCTAGCAAAACAGAACATTATGTTTTAAGTGTGATATTACTTACTAAATTATTATAAAACGGGAAACATGATGCAGTGTTAGGATGGCTCGTCTTTGAGTTGCATTCTCCACACTAATATATTTATAACAGGCAAAGAGACTGAAATTGAGAGTATTTATTTTTGTGCAATTTTAAAAGCAACTGATCTCTTGTTTTAGTTTTGTGTTTTCAACATAAGGAGTCAATATACATATATACATTTGACTGACGAACATCCACAAACTACTGATGAATTTTCTTCTTATGACAGGTGCGTTACTCGGCAGCGTAGCCGCAATTGAAACTGCTTGTTATATGGGAGGCACTGTTCTGACTAATGCTGTATATGCAAAGACAGAGAGCATCATGGGAGGCTTTGTCTTCTTTGTCATGGGCGGCTGCAGTTTCTTGTCAATGGTTTTACTTTTGTAAGGATCCATCGTATCTAACTTTGGTTCTCATAAAACTGTCTCCGAACATGAAGGACGTTTATTTTCATAATTAATCTATTAAGAAGTAAGATTGATTAAGAGGAGATACCTCCTTTACACTTTACTTTTTATATTAAGCATGAAGAAACACATTCTTAACTTCGTTAAATTTTCTATTTCAGGGTTCTAATTGGCATTCGGAAAAGATCTGAGAAGAAAAGTTACCAAGCGCTGACTGATTCATGACATTATGAAATACCTTATTATCCTCTTTAGTTCTTCGATATCTTTATGTAATTGGGAGTAATCAATTTAACATAAGTAATAATTTTTACATTTTCCAACCTTCAAATCATGCTTTTTATACATCGAGAAGAATGATATATGTAAATTCATATTTTCTGATTATTCAATATATGTTTACCTATAATGCATGGGGAAATACAGGATTTGTTGTGACAGTATTGGTATGCTGGTATGGAATATTGCTACCAAGTTATCAAGTCTTTGCCGTTTTCAGGAAGCAATTTCTGATGTAAGTTGCCTGGTTCTCATGCCTTTGGTTAACTAGATTTTGACTGACAGATAGGGAAAAACCATATCTCTTTTAAGAAGTACAAAATCGTTAATCAAAAAATCATCGACACAAGGGCATACAAAACCAGGATGAAACCAGAACTAAAGGTACAGAAATTTAAGAAATCTACCATATGAAGAGAAGTGAACTCCCTGCGAAGAAAGGTATTCCAGCAAATTGTCGGAATTCCAATGGGGACCAATTGTGCCCCACTCCTTGCCGACATTTTCCTTTACTCGTACGAAGCTGAGTTCATTCAATCTTTGGTCTCTGGGGGAAAAAGATACTTAGCTTCTGACTTCAACTTCACTTACAGATACATAGACGATGTGTTGTCTCATCAATAATCCAAAATTCGCGGATTACCTGAGCAGTATCTATCCTTCAGAGCTTGAAGTCAAAGAAGCCACTGAGACAAATAATTCAGCATCCTATTTGGACATAATGTTGTCCTACGACACTGATGGTCACATGAACACTTCACTCTATGACAAACGTGACGACTTCAATTTCAGCATTACAAACTTTCCTTTTCTGAGTAGCAACATCCCTTCATCTCCAGCTTATGGCGTATTTATATCTCAATTAATACGCTATGCCAGAGCAAGTACCAAATATATGGATTTTGTTCTGAGAGCTAGGCGTCTTGCAGATAAGCTTCTCAGTCAGGGATATGTTTGTGACCGACTTACATCGTCACTGAGGAAGTTCTACGGTCGATATGGGGAACTTGTTATACACTATGATGTCCCACTCTCCAGAATGGTGGATGATATTTTGTCATAGACCATTTGAACCATCCAACCAAAGATTGTACTCTATGTCTTCCGAAATGGAAGTAACCGGATGTGACAGTTTTTTTTAATTTAAGCGGCGGGTGTTGGAGAAGTTGGAGAAGTGAGAGGGTTGTGCGCACGTAATCCAGGATAACCACACCATTTGCTACTTGCGTGACAGATGGCCGTCCAAAGTTGGCACCGGTTACCCATTGGTCTCGTCGGTTTATGTGTAGTCTTTTGTGTTTGATCTTTACATGTCGTGTGTCTCTTTTCCGTCTCGTGCTGTACTCGTCTTTCGTGTTTTTGCATCGGGTGTTTTGGTGTTTTACTGTTGATGCTGCAACGGGGTCTTGTTGGAGATCTCCTCCCTTCTTTTATGCATGCAAGCAGGAGATGCTTACTCTTCCTGGGGGCACCTGGTCTCAATCCCATATCGGGAGTTCGCTTCTTTTCATGTGGTGGAGGTTTTTGTTTGTTTGCTTTGGTTCCTGTTTTATCCTGATTTTGTATGCCTTCGGTTTCTAATTTTCTGAATTATCGATTTTGTGCTGTATACAGGGATATGGCCATTATACATATTTGTCATCAGATGCCCAGGAAGAGTGAGCATCTCCTGTGAGCATGCAACACCCGCAACTCCAATTCGGTAGAAAGATCACAATCCCCACAAAGATAGACAAACGTATGAATTGACTGATAGAGACAGTTTCATTTGCCAACTACGGTAAATACAAAATATAAGTAATACCTTTTTCATTGATGGATGATTTTCTTCATATTTGGAATACTATTTGGAATACTAACATATTGGATAAACCAATTGACTGAAGCCAATAAATTAAAACCTTTCCGTCTATACCTTGGTGTGAAATGACATAAACTTTTTTGAGTACTTCATAATGCAAATCGGGAGTTGCCTTTCTTGTAAGTCAGCCAAATATTAATTGATTATTAGGCATTTTTTTTCAAAAAGAAAACTCCGTACTTTTATGTAATATAATATTGAAGCATAATTTAACTTTATCAACATTACAAAAATAAACAAATATTGCAAATTCAAGCAGAAGTAAACAGATACAACATGTCAGTCGGTAATATACTATAAGGCGACATTGCCGCCATAGCACTTTCTATATAGACATAACGTCAGACAGTGCATTGAGTTTATATATTGTTTTCATTTTCATGCTTAAACATCGACGGCGGATGCGGCTAGCCAACAGGGGATGCTTACTCCTCCCGGGCACCTGGTCCCACCTCTAGCTTGCTAGGGGTCCGTCGATGCTTAATTGTGTGCTCTATTGTGAGTGCTGTTGAGATTATCGTCAGGATCTTCTTTAACTCATTAGATAACTGTATATGTATTTTGGGTTATGGGAACTCCTCAATGTGAAGACTCAAAATTTTGGGTGCCGTGTATGTCCTTAAATAAATATGGAGAAATCGTGGAAAGAGCATATATATATATGTAACACATAAGAGCACATAAGAAACATATAAATAGTAAGAAAACTCCATCCTTATTTAAACAAACTTAATAACATGTATAAAAGATATATTATATTATCGTCAGGATCATCTTTTACTCATTTGTGTCACACTTATGCCCTTTGCCGTGTGGAGCTCGTAAAAAGTTCCCCGCGAGGGGTTTGACATTAAGTGTTTTGAATATATTTCCCTGACATTGTCACCATAGCACTTTCTATATAGACAAAACGTCAGACAATGCATGAATTTTATATATTGTTTTCATTTTCGTGCTTAAACATCGATGGCGGGTGCGGCTAGCCAACAGGGGATGCTTACTCCTCCCGGGCACCTGGTCCCACCTCTAGCTTGCTAGGGGTCCATTGATGCTGTTTTTGTGCTCTATTGTGAGTGCTGTTCAGATTATCGTCAGGATCTTCTTTAACTCAATTGTATTGTAATTGAGATACGCTATTTGTATAAAATCACTACCACCAGTTTATGCCTATTTTAGGTAAACGTACTAGTATGAGGAATTTTAAAAGCATAACTGTGTCTTGATTTATACTTACTCTGATATTCTAATTCATTCAAGTTATACATTTAGTACACTAATTTATCAAATTAAATTATGGAATTCAGTCCTCAAGTATTGATACATTTGTAAAATAGTTACACAGCATCTTTACCGACAAGGGATTGTATTAAAGGAATATCATTGTAAGATGCTAAATTGGGCTAAAATCTGGAACAAAGGCGTAGATGATATCAATATCAATAAATGTTTAATAAATAGGTCAAGATATTTCTGCAATGTCAACTAATTTACCTTCCCAATTTTTTAGGTATATGTGGAGCTCTATGTAACGAAAGCAAATCGCAAGAAAGAAAATAATAATTGTATATAATACATAATTCATTATCCTTTACATATCTTTAATATGATATAACAATAGAATAGATACAACAATTGACTTAATTTGCATTAATTTGTTTGTTTGTTTGTTGATATTTTCGAGTGTCTGAATAAAAGCAGATTCAACTTATGATGCATTTGACATATATTGAGTTTTTAAATTATACTCCTTTGGCCTCATCGTCTTGCTTGTGAACTTATCTTTATATCCATTTACATATCAATCTGTGTGTTTCTGGGGTACCTGCACCATGCTGTCTGTTTATATGTTCATCTTACAGTGAGGAGGTTATTTTACACCAAAATTGTGCGTTCTTCGAGACCTCTTGGAAATAGGAAAAGTGAGAGGGTTGTGCGCACGTAATCCGAATAAGCACACTGTCTGTTTCTTGCGTGGCAGATGGCCGTCGGCACCGGTTGACCATTGGTCTCGTTGATCTTTTGTGTTTGATGTTTCTATGGCGTGAGTTGATGTCCCTTGTCCCTTTTACGTCTTTTTTCTGTGCGTGTCTGCTCAGTGTTTTTGCACTGGGTGTTTTGGAGTTTGGCTGTAGGTGCTGCACCGGAGTGTTGTTGGAGATACCCTCCTTTGTTGTTTTACAATCTGATAGCTGTGAGCCTTTGTGAAATCTCTGTGTGCCCGAATTAGTCGAAAAATTGTGCGCACATACTCCGAATAACCAAATTGATTTGCTACTTATGAAATAGATGAACCTTCGACTCCGGTTGTACAATTGTGTTACTTGTTTATGTCTTGTCTCTCATTTCCCATCCTTAAATTGCTTAAATTTGTCGGTTGAATCATTCCCTTCCTTATTTTTTTAAAAGATTATTTTCTATAGTTTGCTCTTCAGTATGGCAAGTGGTGCTTGTTGCAGGAGTGTGCATAATCGTCAAATCTATTATATCTGCAGAATTTCACCGATAGACCGTAAATATATCAAATTCTTATCATTGTCGACCATAGTTATTTCTTTTATTAATATCAAGGACTCATAAACAGATATGTTTATAAGTCCTTGCTAGTATACATTGAAGAAATACCATTATTCTTGATTTTAATATATCTGTTTAAGAAGGCATGTGTTGCATTACATATAAATGTTGTTTCATGTATGATATCTTTTATTTTGGTTACGTAGGGAATGTTAATTTATCAGGTTTTAAATTATGCTTTTGAATTTAAAGACGTTTAACATTTGAACTACTTGGTGAGTGCTGGTGGACCAAGAGTCCCCGAGAGCACATGTAGCCAAGTTCGATCAACTTTGGTTGATCGTCTGTTTCTTCAACGCATTTGAAATTTTCTATTAAAAAATTCTTGAAATTTCTAAAACGTGGGTCCTGTAGCATTATATGCCACCCATTCTGCTAAGTCTTTTTGTTACATTTTTGGACATAATAATTTTCATACTTTTTGGGCATATTACATTGTTTAGACTGAGGATCACTTACGAGGGTTTAGTACCCGAAACGTGCATGTCTGGTCCATGCTGTAAATTTATCAGGTTTTAAATGATGCTATTGAATTAAAAGACGTTTAACATTAGTTCTTTTTGTATTGGAATCTGGAAACCTCAGCATTTGCACTTAAATAGAGTGACTCTTCAAGATAAGGCTTAAGGCATTAAACTAAAATATTAGGCTCAAACATAGAGGCAGACTTTCAAGCGGATGCGAATACTCTCTAAATGGTTTGCCTGTGAAAGAGTACAACTTTTCAACCAAAACTTGATGAAACTTCGCATAAGTCTACATATGAAAGATGTATTCTATATATCTAATGCAACATTATGATTAAGAAGTACCGAAAAGCGTACATTCAAAATTATATCGCTGTATACTTTAAAAACAAGCGGGTCGCACTTCGGACGCCGGATCAAAATTAGAATGAGAAAATTACCAAAATTCATTGTCGGTGGCCCCAACTTGAATAAATAAACTAGAATGCGAAAAAGTGCAATTCCATCGACCCAAGGCCTGTCAAACGTAATACTTTCCCCATTATTTTTCGATCGTAGTACAAAAGGCAAGATGTACTCCAGCCGGCAGAGCACGGACTGTATTACGCATGCCCTCTTTTTATATCCATTTACATATTCATCTGTGTCTCTGGGGCCTTTGCGTTTCGCGGTCTTGTTTGTGTGATGTCATCTTACAGTGAGGAGGTTGTTTTACACCACAATTGTACGTTCTTCGAGACCTCTTGGTAATTGGAGAAGTGAGAGGGTTGTGCGCACGTAATCCAGGATAACCACACCATTTGCTACTTGCGTGACAGATGGCCGTCCAAAGTCGGCACCGGTTACCCATTGGTCTCGACGGTTTATGTGTAGTCTTTTGTGTTTGATGTTTACATGTCGTATGTCTCTTTTCTGTCTCATGCTGTACTCGTCTTTTGTGTTTTTGCATCGGGTGTTTTGGTGTTTTACTGTTGATGCTGCAAAGGGGTCTTGTTGGAGATCTCCTCCCTTCTTTTTCTCACTAGCTCTGATTTCCCGAGTAAAGACGTGCACTTCGTGCCAGGACGCGTCTACAAAACCAAGATATTCCTTCGTGAGTTAATTCAGGACCGTTACATTGGTATACCTCTGTCATTTACCCAAACTTTAAGGCTTCCCAACTTCCCCTCCTTTCTTGTATACTACGCTACCAGAGACATCTTGTTAAAGGATATCATTTCCTGACTTTTTTCCTAAGTAGATTTTGTGATAGTTAATAACAATAAATTGATATTTGCGATTGCCGTTTTTGCTTGTAAACGCAATACTTATAATTTTTGAGAGTCTTTCTTTCAATTTAGAATGTGGGATTGTTGTGTGTCGAAAAATCAAAGGCTTTGATCGAATGGACTTTACTGAAACGAGTGGATTTCAGATGTTCTAAAAGTTTTTTCGAATTCTTTGAAATCCTCAAAAATTGTGCATGTAAGTTGTTCATGGTGAGAAGACGACACTTATTGATTTTCGATGTCAGATGTCAAAGGTCAAGGTCACAGTGGGCGATAATAGAAAACCTTGTGGACACTCTAGAGGTCACAGTTTACTTCAAATATTTATCAAAGTTGTCAACAATGAGATGACGACATCAATTGATTTGCAGTTCCAAATAGTCAATGTACCAATAAATGATATTGAGCTGATTGGATAAAATAAATTTTGTTGCCACGCCAGGGGATGCTACGCTTTGCGTTTCTTGTGTTTTTTTCTTGCCCTTAGCAATGACAGTAATATTTTCTTTCGAATCCAAGAAAGTTCATAACAAGGTAATTTCACTTTGAATAAATGAACCACACATCGCTTATATGTGACTGGGCACTTGACCAATCTACAGTCTTGTATCTGCTCATTCTTAAGAATTGAACTCTAAATGACTGTGACTACAGGTATCTATGGCGGGCCCTGTCCAACCCTACTTAGAGAAAACAGGGCCTCCACCATCCCTCTTTTCTGAATGTCGGTCGGACTCCTCGGTTAATAACATGCATGAGGTCACTACAGCCGGCAGGGAACAGTCTGTATTTTGCACGCCCTCTATTTTTATATCCTCTCGGGCGTTATGTTGTCTTGTTTGTATGGTCATCTTGCAGTGAGGCGATTTTTTTACACTACAGCTGTGCGTTCTTCGAGAATCTTAGTAGCGGGAAAAGTGGGAGGGTTGTGCGTACTGCGGCTGCCTATTAAACTCGTTGGTTTTTGTGTCTTCTTTAGTGTTTGATGTTTTTGTGTTGTTTTTTGTGCATGTCAAATCTATGTTCTTGCATTGGTTGATTTGCTGCTTTGCTGTGAATGCTGGAAATGAGTGGTGTTGGAGATCCTCTCCTTTCTTAAATCAATCTGTGGAAAAAAAAACTATTTGCGTTTTATCTTGATCTTTCCTTTTTCTCTCTGTTATTTGTAGAATATGAACGAAAGAATTCAACATTTCTTTACATATGTTTGTCAATTGCCATTACGTATTATCCATCTTCATCCATGACATGATATTGGAGTTACTTTTGCAAACTCTGATCGCTTTAATTCAGAGGTGAACTCAGATGTATAACAAAGTTCTAAACAAATTTTCATATGACGTCTGCAAGGTCCTACATTACCATTAACAAGTATAAACAATCTAATGTTGTTTTACTTTTAAAGGAATGAAATATTGAAAAAAGAAGAGTTTTGTCTGTTTAATACACCACCATACATATAAATGCAAAATCTCTTTCATATATTTTGGTACCAGGCTCCTAATCATTCCTATAATCAAATCATATCATATAAAAAAGATTAATATTTTGATTCAGACAGAAATAACAATATAGAATCAACTCCCAATACTGACTGATATTTGAAATTTTCTTACGGGGTTTCACAAATATAATGATACGCTGCGTGGCAGTTTCTATCATCCCATCTTCCATGATAATGTCTATTTAAAATAAGACAATGCTCATTATGTCCTTCATTATCTGGCTGACCCTTGTACCAGTTGGTGTAATTAAGCGTCACACCCTCTGGCTCCCACACCCACTCGCTTTCTTTTCCCCAATCAGATCCTCCGATCCAGAAGATATGGTCCACTAACAATTGTAAAGTAATAAGTAAGTTGCCAGCTGATTACAGCATTATTACATATTTTCCTTATTTGAATCATATTTACATTCTCCGCTTTATTTGTTTCAATTGTTTATTTTTAAAACAAATTAAAACAAAAACGTAAATCTGAAATATCCTAATCATCACGACAGTTCATAATTTATTTTGAAAATTTGCAATATTTGCAAAATTTTCAAATCGTTACCAACATTTGTAATGTGCCACGAGTCCGTTGATAAATAGCTGCTCTTCCGGTGTTTCAATTTTCGCCAAGGACCCACTATGGACTTCGCACATTCGCTACAAAATTTTAAGGTAAAGATAATATGGATAAGTAAACATATTTTGTTTTCAGTTATCATGAAATAATCTGGCATTATTACTCTGAACAATTTGATTTGAATCAAAAACAAGAGAAATTTATGACAATCCGACCCGGCCAAGAACTCGAAGATCCTTTTTAAACTACCCATGTTGACTTGTTACAAGAGAATTAAAGAAAAAAAGCTAAGCCCTGCATAAAAAGCCAAAACTGATAAATGTTTCAAATTGTATCTATTGGATGGCTGTATGCATTGCAATGTCATATCGAGGGCTGAACGATGTTTCATTTTATGTAAAGTTTTTATTTGTTTATCAGGTAGAAATGACTTAACACGAGGTGTAAAAATTTCCGGGAATGTCTTTTGGAAATCAAATATGTTTTTCTCAGACTTATTTCATTAGTGTACTACATATAAGATTAGAATCGATGAAATGGTCATACATACCAATGCTTCTACCCAAGAAGCTGAATCCCGACTAAGATGATAGCAAGAATGTTCATTTCTTACCCAACCGTTCTGGCAGGGTGAAGCTGCAACTGGACCTTCGTACAAAACAGATTATGTTTTACAATTGTTCTCATTACCAAAAGAATTATAACAATAATAAATGAATAAAAAGTAAAATGAAATGAAATAAAATAAAATAAAACAAATATCGTATACATTATAGGATTATCATAATATATGTTGTTTCATTAAAATTTCTGTTCACCATAAGTACATTTCAAACTGTAATATCTTTTTCTGCCTCGAACCATTGATGTTCGAGGCCGAAAAAGAGGGAAATTCAAATAATGAATAAATCATCGTCAAAATTCTATACATTACCGACAAAGAACCAGCCAAATATGGTATCGCAGAATTAACAAATTTTCAAGTCTAGTGTCGAAACAATGAAAAAAAAAACCCAAGGAAAGCAAGGAGAACAATATGCTATATTTTCATATAGGTTCACCCAAGTCAGCTAAAACCTTATAAAATGTAAATTATAACAGTAAATATGATTAAATTCAATGGATGAAAAACCCACAAATTTGAACCACATTTCCATTTCTGGCCTACTTCTGTGTCAGTATGGTTTACTTGGACGATTCGGATACAGAGGTCTTCCGAGACGAACAGCTAATGTATATATAAAAAAAACACCGCAAAATTTGCTGCAATAGAAAGTTCCATAACCACTAAAACTAATGATTCACGTTTATAATCATTACGATTAACGGCCAGACATTAAACTAAATTAAGGATATTATAGAAAAGCACATTGCTACAATTTATTGCTATAAAATGGTGATAAATATTAACCATATTTAGGCCATTTCTTGTTTTTATTCTGTTTTGCGTCCTTTTGAAATTGAGACAGCCAGGGAGAAAAACAAACAGGCATATAAAACAAAATTACAATTTCATATAATATGGCTATGTGAAATCTGACAGAAACTTGTGTTATTTGATTAATAACAGATTTCAGTCAACAAATGCACTGTCTTCAATCATTGCAGCTACTTTTACATCAAATATGAAAAATTAATCAATTTCGCTTTATTTTTGTAGAAAACACAATTGAATTTGCAAAAGATTTTATTATTTTAATTTTGTTTTGTTTTATGACTATGGGCTCAAAACCTACCAGCACGTGGACGCAAAACAGAAAATAACAAAGAAATGGCCTTAGAAATAGAAAAAAATTCAGTGACATTGTGAAAAACATGTTATTTTAACAGGATGAAACTTTTATATAGGAATTAATATTCCAAATAACATTTTCTTTTCCTTTTGATCATCAGTTTCTAACTGTTTTCTGAAAAATATATACCATATATTTTTATGCCCCCGGAATCAAAGATTCGGGGGCATATAGTTTTTGGCCTGTCCGTCTGTTTGTCTGTTTGTCTGTTTATCTGTTTGTCTGTTTGTCTGTCTGTTTGTCCGAAAAACTTTAACATTGGACATAACTTTTGAATGGGAAGTGATAGGGCTTTCATATTTCACATGTGTATTCCTTGTGACAAGACCTTTCCATTGATACCAAAATATTTGACCTCGTGACCTTGACCTTGACCTTTGACGTACTTTTCAAAAACTTTAACATTGGGCATAACTTTTGAATGGGAAATGATAGGGCTTTCATATTTCACATGTGTATTCCTTGTGACAAGACCTTTCCATTGATACCAAAATTTTTGACCTCGTGACCTTGACCTTTGACCTTTTAACCCAGTGACCTCACATACATGTACTTAACAGAAAATAGTGTTCATACTAACAA
This sequence comes from Pinctada imbricata, assembly GCA_033119305.1. Taxonomy (NCBI): domain Eukaryota; kingdom Metazoa; phylum Mollusca; class Bivalvia; order Pterioida; family Pteriidae; genus Pinctada; species Pinctada imbricata. The sequence continues at coordinate 23,720,973 of VSWD01000009.1, forward strand.
AGATGCCACCGGGGGCATTCGTGTTTCACAAACACAGGCTTTATTCATATGGCATTCTTAAGTGGAAATTCAAAATAGGCTGATATTCTGATTCTAAACGCCAATCATATTTATCTATAAACAACAACATCATTAAAGAGCAAATATGAAAAACAACATACAAGAATACGTTGGAGGTCTTAAACTCAAAATATTTCTTACTTTGATGGACAAGACATACCATTCATAGGAATAAGTAGAGTTTGCGGAGCAAAAAGGAAGGGAAACAATGAAAAACAATCCTATAACTGTTACATGTCAGTCGAACAGCTAATCTAGGGCGCTACTAAAATGAATTTTGGTGGCTCGGTCGGAAGCATCACTGATGAGAATTTAATATTCGAAACACGTGTCTGGTGCAGAAAAATTGGTTTGAAATTTTCTTCATGAAGGTATTGAGTTGGAACACTTCCGTATTATGTTTATGTATCGTAGATATCGACATATAAGAGCATAAACTCGGCTTCATATGAGTATAGAAAATATCAGCAAGTAGTGGAACACAATTGGTTCCCATGGATAATTCCAAGATTTGCTGAGAGACTATTTCTCAACAAGAGCCCCAGGAGGGCACAACGCTCACCTGATACCCATGCATGCTCTAATTGACATACTGACATTGAATAAGACGTAAAATTGATAGTGCCAGTATCACGATTTGAGCCCACATTCTTTCTAAAAAGATTTTTGCCGGATGCAGACAAGATCTTTTTTACAGCCTTTAAAAGTACAAACAAGAAGATATAGTCACATTGCAAAACATTATCTTTTTTTACTGATTTGAAAAGACGGATAATGTGATCCAAAGTCATATGCCCAGCTAGTGTATAGTTCAATTATTCAACATAAAAAAAATCATTTTGTAAAATTCCACATTCATGTGCAGCAGGTGATGAAAAAACAGACAAAAAGAATAAAACAATGAAATAAACTTAATATTCTGGTGTATGCTGCTTTTAGGGAAACAAATTAATAGGCCCACGACATTGTAAAGCTACATGTACAACTAGCAGACATACGAAATCGTTATTTACTGTTAACTATGTTTCGCCTAGTGATAGGACTGTTACACGGACTAATTATTAGCTGACAGAGTTCATGAAAAGTATCAGCTGCATCGGATTTGCTGATAAAAAATTATTTGGTCCGATAAAATCTCATGTTGTATCTATTATTTGGATAGATAAAAATTCCCAAATGTCTGACCACAGGAACCTGTTGTTTTATGAGAGAAAATTTTTTATTAATCACAACCTTAAGCCTCTGTGTTCATCTTTAGAAATGTTATACATTGAAGATGTCGAACACAGTGGCTTGAGGTTGTGAATAATAATTTCTTTTCTCTTTTAAAACAACAGCTTCCTGTGGTCCAACATTTCATTGAAATATTTCAAGAACTCTGAACTGAATTATTTTTTTTCAAGAATTTCAGATATATCAAATGTCCTATACATTCTCTAAATCCTCAGGGAGAGAATTTACTCATTAGATGTTTCTTCAAGAAATCGTTCATTATACTTCATCTAAGAGAGTCTAAGACAAAGGAAATTCGAGCTAAGTTTATAAATGAGTGTTCCAAGTACATGAATGATAACAAGTATGAAAGTGTTCCCAGTATATGCACATTAAATAAAAATCTATTCAAATACCAGTACTATTTAGTTTGCATGATAGATTCTATTAATCTCCTGAAATGTATCACGTGCACAGTACTAACACGGTGGGTAATCTCGCAACGCAGAACAATTTATTTTTCTATATTTTTTTTCGCAAAATAGATAATTTGTTACAAAAAGGGAAATGTGATGCAGTGTAATAACGCCCAAGCTATGAGTTGCATCCAAAATAAGGTGGATATCAGCTTTTTATAACGCACAAACACGATCAGCGTTCTACTTTCGCTTCCATCTACACCAATCATGCCGATAGTTTTTTCGGCTTTATAAAAGGATATTACCCCTCTTACTTTCAATCAAACTCGTATCTAAGGCATCCTTACACTGTATCACATTCCCCTTTTTGTGAAAAATAATTTGTAATACACGAAATTTTATATAAACCTAGTGTTGTGCGTTGCGAGATTACCCACCGTGACTACGTGACTATTAAATGGGCGTGGAGGAACCAATCAAATCTGTAACACAAGATATATGGCGACTTTGTTTACCATAGATACAAATTTGTTGGGGTCCCGCTGGGGTTTGGAGCCACTCCCCATTGGTCCATTGGGCATGGAAAACATACATGATACCTATGTACAATCTTAAAAAATATTCCTTAAAATCCAAAAGTGGATATCTTGACAAAATTCTTTCACTTGAAGGGTACCATGCATGAGTACCTCATACCTACAACATGTCATGACAATCTGAAGAGTGGTTATAGAAAAGAAGCAGAAAATGTATGAAAATCAACCCCCTCCCTTCCTTTTTACATAAGAAAAAAATTCATAAAAAATCAAGAAAATAAAATTTAAGCAAAAAATACATATCAAAGCATTAAGTAAGTTAGATATGATAAATATGCAGTAAATGAGTGTGTAAAATCATACACTTTTTGAGTTATTTAAAGAAATAGTGCAAAAATTTGGATTTCTGACTAAGTCCGAAGAGACGTCAAAAAAGCGTCAAAAATTTGACTTCGGAGTGGAACCAAAAATAACAACACTTCTTAAGACATCTCTGTAGAGCATCCTGATGCTTTCGGTTTGTCGATACGTGCTTCCGTTCTGAAGAAGTTTGTCAAAGGAGGGTACCCCCCGTGACCTACTTTTGCCTGTGGTGGCGCCACCTGTTGAGGGATCCGGACGAAAAACAACAACACTTGTAGGGGATCATTAGTACTTTATACCTACCAAGTTTCATCAAAATCCCTTTAGCCATTCTTGAGAAGAAGTCGAAAATGTGAAAAGTTTACGACAGACACACGACACACGACAGACGACGGACGCCGGACGGATCGCTATGACAATAGCTCACTAGAGCCTTTGGCTCAGGTGAGCTAATAAGGGAAAAAAATTTGTTGGGGTCCCGCTGGGGTTTGGAGCCACTCCCCATTGGTCCATTCGGCATGGAAAACATACATTATACCTATGTACAATCTTAAAAAATATTCCTTAAAATCCAAAAGTGGATATCTTGACAAAATTCTTTCACTTGAAGGGTACCATGCATGAGTACCTCATACCTACAACATGTCATGACAATCTGAAGAGTGGTTATAGAAAAGAAGCAGAAAATGTATGAAAATCAACCCCCCCCTTCCTTTTTACATAAGAAAAAAATTCATAAAAAATCAGGAAAATAAAATTTAAGCAAAAAATACATATCAAAGCATTAAGTAAGTTAGATATGATAAATATGCAGTAAATGAGTGTGTAAAATCATACACTTTTTGAGTTATTTAAAGAAATAGTGCAAAAATTTGGATTTCTGACTAAGTCCGAAGAGACGTCAGAAAAGCGTTAAAAATTTGACTTCGGAGTGGAACCAAAAATAACAACACTTCTTAAGACATCTCTGTAGAGCATCCTGATGCTTTCGGTTTGTCGATACGTGCTTCCGTTCTGAAGAAGAAGTTTGTCAAAGGAGGGTACCCCCCGTGGCCTACTTTTGCATGTGGTGGCGCCACCTGTTGTGGGATCCGGACGAAAAACAACAACACTTGTAGGGGATCATTAGTACTTAATACCTACCAAGTTTCATCAAAATCCCTTTAGCCATTCTTGAGAAGAAGTCGAAAATGTGAAAAGTTTACGACAGACACACGACACACGACAGACGACAGACGCCGGACGACGGACGCCGGACGGATCGCTATGACAATAGCTCACTAGAGCCTTTGGCTCAGGTGAGCTAATAAGGGAAAAAATTTGTTGGGGTCCCGCTGGGGTTTGGAGCCACTCCCCATTGGTCCATTCGGCATGGAAAACATACATTATACCTATGTACAATCTTTAAAAATATTACTTAAAATCCAAAAGTGGATATCTTGACAAAATTCTTTCACTTGAAGGGTACCATGCATGAGTACCTCATACCTACAACATGTCATGACAATCTGAAGAGTGGTTATAGAAAAGAAGCAGAAAATGTATGAAAATCAACCCCCCCCCCCCCCTTCCTTTTTACATAAGAAAAAAATTCATAAAAAATCAAGAAAATAAAATTTAAGCAAAAAATACATATCAAAGCATTAAGTAAGTTAGATATGATAAATATGCAGTAAATGAGTGTGTAAAATCATACACTTTTTGAGTTATTTAAAGAAATAGTGCAAAAATTTGGATTTCTGACTAAGTCCGAAGAGACGTCAAAAAAGCGTCAAAAATTTGACTTCGGAGTGGAACCAAAAATAACAACACTTCTTAAGACATCTCTGTAGAGCATCCTGATGCTTTCGGTTTGTCGATACGTGCTTCCGTTCTGAAGAAGAAGTTTGTCAAAGGAGGGTACCCCCCGTGGCCTACTTTTGCATGTGGTGGCGCCACCTGTTGTGGGATCCGGACGAAAAACAACAACACTTGTAGGGGATCATTAGTACTTTATACCTACCAAGTTTCATCAAAATCCCTTTAGCCATTCTTGAGAAGAAGTCGAAAATGTGAAAAGTTTACGACAGACACACGACACACGACAGACGACAGACGACAGACGCCGGACGACGGACGACGGACGCCGGACGGATCGCTATGACAATAGCTCACTAGAGCCTTTGGCTCAGGTGAGCATAAAAACCACAAATATATCATCGACCAGAAAGTTCAATATTTTGATTACATCTTCTATAAGAATAAGACTTTTCCCACAACAAAGTATATGTCACTGCGATTACCATTTATGCAGGTAAAACCATTTGAAATAAGTTGAGAGATTTTTCTCTAGAATTAAGAATGTGGAATCGTTGTATAAAAAGTCGACAAAATCGATTGACTAGTATTGCAATTTACAAAGTTAAGGTATTCTGAAAGTTCTTTTGATTTTTTTTAATATCCACATTGGTTTTGATACCACTTCTCTCCCCGGGCACCTGGTCTCACTTCGGAATGTTGTTCATTCCGGGATTCGCAACCGTTCCGATGGGATTCTCATTTTGACTTGCTTTCTGGACTTTGAGACTGAATAACTGTTAGGTACTTCTTTGATGTTTATTCTTGGGAAAATTGTTTTACGATTTTGATTTATGAAATAATTTTGTTAAAATAAATGGAGTACTTCGACAAGTAAAAGTAGAATAAGCATAAAAGAAAAATGGGGATCTCCTACAACATCCGGTTGCAGTACCCACAGCAAACCCCCAAAACACCAACTGAAAAAACACAAAGCAAACACGCAAAGAAAGAGACGCAAATGGTACAAGGAACACCAAATCACATTGAAACATCAAACACACATGACAACTCATAAACCAACGAGACCAATGGGCAATCGGTGCGGACACATATAAGTAGATTTTGACTAGGCAAAAGTTTTATTTTCACATATCTATTTTTGCATATTGAAAGTTCTGTTGTTTTAATTTGTAAAATGAGAGAAGGTTTATATCTTTGTTCTTTAACAATGCCCTAATTGATAAAGAGAAATAGTATTGTATATATTATATTGTATACAAAAGCCAGCAGAACAATATGCTTTATTTTCATATAGGTTCATTCAGTTAAGTGAAACCTATGACTTATAAAATATAACTTATAACATATATATAAAGTTATAAATATGATTTAATTTAATGGATGAAAACACATACTTAATGATAGAATAATAAATATTCCAAATTTGAACATTTCCATTTCTGTCCTACTTTTGTGTCAATATGGTTAACTTAGACGTGTCTAGTTACCAATGCCAAAATGTCTTTATCAAGAAAAGTAGGACACAATTTTCTGAAGGTAAACAGATTAGAGAGAAAGGAGGGTATCTCCAACAACACTTACAGCAAAACAGCAAACACCTGATGCAAAAACAAAGAGGAGATACGCAAAGGAAGAGACGCAAAAGGGACAAGGAAAACCAAATCAAATCATAGAAACATCAAAGAAATCGATCATGGCAATCCCCGCGAACTGTTTATTTCCGACTGACCGACATTGTCAGTAATGAGTTAAAGAAGATCCTGACGATAATCTCAACAGTAAGTTCTCCTATCCGACAAACGATTCTAGTCATTATTTTTTAAAAGTGAAAAGTCAATAATAAAAATTATTGATTCTATTGCATTTTCTTGAAAATACCCGTTTAATTTTACTATTTACTTTCTCGGATACTTGCAAATATGACCCCCATCCAACAGCTCAACAAAAAACATGACTGAAAATTGGTGGTTTTTTATGCCTAATGAATGACAAATATGGACACTGGCCATATCCCAATACACAGTACAAAATGGATTATTCAGGATATCTCAAACCGAAGGCATACAAAATCAGGATAAAACAGGAACCAAAGCAAACAAACACAATCCTTTTGAACGATTTAATGAAACAATATTTGAAAGGGTGAATTGTAAATTAGTGTTGGTTGTTCATGCTTAAGTAAATGGAATGTATCTTTTATTTGGATCAAAACTTTTAATTTGAGTAACTTGTGATAAATCGATTATTATCGGTAAAACCGCATCAGATACACAGCGGACCTAACCGATAATCGATTATGCTTCTAAACCGATTTCCCATCACTGGTTCTAGAGAAGTCGAAAATGTGAAAAGTTAACGGGAACATGACGGGCAATAGAGCTAAAAAGTACCTATGCGATACAGAGAAGAACTCATTCACAATATTTTCAGACTAAAACGCGTCCTGTCTTATAGTAATTGATATATTGTCCAATATGGTCTTTCTTTCAGTGCGATCTTCGTTTGCTTTGTCTGATATCCTTCTAGATGTGGTTGCTCTTTCGTGATGATCAGTATTATGCAGGTATATGATACGCTTCGCTGCAGTCATTCTATCGGAAAAACATTAAAGTTTTAGATTCCTAGACTTTTCTTGATTGTAAGAATATTCTTTTAGAGTTACCAACCTTTTCGTCTTGACATATTTTCGTTTTTGTGTCGCCTGCGAAGCATAGCGACACTTAGGGACCACTTTGTCCGTCTGTCCGTCCGTCCACACTTAGGATGTCACAGTCCATAACTATTGATTGGTAAGCTATATGGCTTTGATATTTCACATGTGTATTCCTTGTGACAAGACCATTCTACACATACCATAATTTTGGCCTAGTGAGCTTGGCCTAGATATTTGACCTACATTTTTTTCAAAAAATTAAGATTGTCTTTATCTTTTGATTGGTAAGTGATAGGGCTTTGATATTTCACATGTTTATTCCTTGTGATGACTATACCTTTCAAAACATATCTTAATATTTGACCTCGTGACCTTGACCTACATATTTGACTTACTTTAAAAAAAGATAAGATTGGCTATATCTTTTGGTTGGTAAGTCATAGGGCTTTGATATTTCATATGTGTATTCCTTGAGACAAGACCATTCTTCACATACCATAATTGTAGCCCAGTGAGCTTGGCCTAGATGTTTGGCCTGCTTTTCAAAAAAAGTTCAGATTGGCTATATCTTTTGATTGGTAAGTGATAGGGCTTTAATTTTTCACATCTGTATTCCTTGTGACAAGACTTTGCTAAAGATACCATAATTGTTTACTAAATGACATTGACCTAGATATTTGACCTACTTTTCAAAGAGATTAAGACTGGATAACCTTTTGTTTTGTAAGTGATGCGACTTTAATATTTCACACACGTATTTCTTATGATGAGACCTTTCTGGTGTTACCAAAATTTTTACGTAGTAACCTTGACCTAGACTTAGATTATTGACCCTCTTTCTGAAAATTTGAGACTGACCATATATTTCTATCGTTGAGTAAGAGGTATGATATTTGACATATGAATTTTACTTGACAAGACTTTCCCACTGATACCAATAATTTTGAACCAAGTGACCTAGACCTACATATTTGATCCACATTTTAAAATAAGCCGCTTCGCAGGCGACACAAGCATTCCTTGGATTGCTATTTTTATCTATTATGCCACATTTCATGGGTTAGTCTTCAATCCCTAATGTAGTGAAATTTAACCATGAAAAAATAAATTGTAATTATTGTTCACCTTCCTACTGTAGATTTTCTTCATTTTCCTGACACCTACCTTAATCATAGATATGCTATATTATCTATATGTTTGATCGTTTGTGACGTTCGTATCATTTGGCATCATATGTATATTGTGAAATGTGATTAGTGCGAATGTAACTCTATTCCCATTGCAAATAGGGTTTTCGGAGATATTTCCTCTTCCGTTTCAGGTACATTTCTGAGAAGGAAAGAATAGAGGGGAGCTTCAAAAACACTCGATTGTAGCACTCACATCAAAACCCCAAAACACCCATTGCAAAATCACAGAGCAGACATTTACAGAGAGAAAAGAAAGGAGGGGATCTCCAACAACACCTAGTTGCAGCATCAGAAAGAGACGCAAAAGGGACAAGGAACAACAACTCACACCATAGAAAAATGAAACACAAAAGACCACACATAAACCAACGAGACAAATTGGGCAACCAGTGCCGACTTAGGACGGCCATCTGCCACGCAAGTAGCAGACGATGTGGTTATCCAGATCACATGCGCATTGCCCTCCCACTTTTCCGAGTCATATTTTTCATGACAGCACAGAAGTGAGCGATGAAACGTCGGGTACTTACAAGACAAAGGAACCTTGAAACACAAGGATTGCTTATTCCTCTTTCGACAGGATTTTAAGAAAAGTTTTTAAAATGTCATCTAAACATCGCTTCTAATTTATGTTGCAAAGGCAGAGGGCCATTTTGGCACTAGTTTTGGGTTAATAACAAAATGTGATGACTTTATTGGATAGAACACAAGAGGTCTAAACTGAATAATATCGTTATCTGATCCTTAATACAAAATTAGAATAATATTTTGCAATGATATTGATTTCGATCGGCGGGGTGCAAGGTATGACGGATAGTTGTAAAGCACGAACTACTTTTCGTGTGAAAGTGTATTTTTCATTATCAACAATGAAGATTCTCCAGTTATATGTTACAGTTATACAATAGTATACATTACGTTACGTATGTTTCCTCAGTTTCCGACAATAATGAAAGAATATGTGCGCTGTATGATTTGAATAATAAGGAATTGTTCCAACTCTATACCTTCCCGAAGAAAATTTGAAACCAATTTATTATGCACCGGACACATATTTCGGATATTAAATCCTCGTCAGTGATGTTCATCCGAGGTGATTTTTGAGAAGATGTTCAAATGTTAAAAGTCTTCAAATTCAATAGATAAGCACCAAAGAAGTACCTAGCAATCATTTCATAAAGACAGATAGATATGCAGCATGGAACAGAATGCACGTTTCGGGAACTAAACCCTCCTCAGTGATCCTCAATCTAAACAATGTTATAGCGCTAAAGAGTGTGAAAGTTATTGTGTCCAAAAATGTACCTAAAGACGTAGCAGGATGGGTAGGATATTTTGCTACAGGCCTCATGTTTTAGAAATTCCAAGAAATTTCGATAACATAAATTTTGGAATGCGTTAAAAAAAGGACTTTATTTAGATTAAATATGACATTGTTAAAGGGACCTCCTAACCTGACTTATACGCTTTTTTCTCACGTTATGTCAAATTCATGTTCATTAGAAGTTCAGTTGAAACGGTTTCAAATCTCGGATGAATAACACAGGTACCAGTGGAGAGTCAGATAGATACCATATATTGTTATCAAAACTGATTAAAATGAATAATATAAAGACATAAATAAAACTTCAGTGGCATCGTGAAAAACATATTACTTTAATAGAGGATGAATCTTTTATGATGGAATTAACGTTCCAAACGGCATTTTCTACTCCTTTTGGTCATCAGATTCTCCCTGTTTCCTGAAAAATAGATAACAAAAGATAGAGAAAACTATGTATAGGCTGGTACTTTTCTCAAATTCTATAAGGCAATCGTATTTACAATTATTACTTCTTTCCAGCCATGTCGATCTATTTCACCTCTCAAAGTATAAATGATAATGACTTTTCTTACGCCGTTTCACATATATAATGGTATGCTGCATGGCAATCTCTATCATCCCAACTTCCATGATAATGTCGCTCTAAAAGAAGACAATGTTCGTTATGTCCGCCATTGTCTGGTCGACCTCTGTACCAGTTAGTGTAATTAAGCGACACACCCTCTGGCTCCCACACCCACTCGCTCTCCTTTCCCCAATCAGATCCTCCGAGCCAGAAGTTATGGGCCACTATAAAGTCAATATAAATTACATCAATTGATTAATCATCAGAGTCGATAATATGAAGGGGATTGGAAAGAATAATGCTTATAAAATTGTGATAGAAACAGAAAAATTAAGTATCATACTTTTTACCATTAATTTTTTTGTGTCAACCACGCATATGCACTATCCTCAAATGAAAGGTCTGGTCATGAGGAATCTATATGTGAAACATCAAAACCATACCTCTTGTAGTTGAAAAGTAGGTCAAACGTCAATGTCAAGATCACTTTGTCAAAAGTCATGATAACAAATTAAAGGTCTGGTCATGAGGAATCTATATGTAAAATATCAAAACACTATCTCTTGTACTTTAAAAGTAGGTCAAACGTCAATGTCAAGGTCACTTGGTCAAAATTACAAATATGAATAATGACCATATCCTTGTATACAGCAATGCTATCAAATAAAAGATCTAGTCATGAGGAATCTATTGTGAAATATCAAAGCCTTATCCCTTATGGTATGGTATGGAATTTTAAAAGTAGGTCAAACTCCATGGTGATGGTCACTAGGTAAAAAGCCTTTATATAAAATGAAAGGTCTTGTCATGAGTATTCTGCATGTGAAATGACAAAGCCATATCCTCTATAGTTCATGAGTTCATAGCCAAGGTTTATTTTTTTAAGTAGGTCAAACTCCAAGGTCAAGGTCACTAGGTCAAATTTTGTTGCTGAGTTTAATTCGTCTCATCATGGTCTATCGCCAAGTTTTAAGTTGTTAATCTGATCAGTTTTCTCTTAACATACTTAAGCGCGACACCTTAAACAAAATGTTGACGCTTTGATGGACAAACAGACGGACTTCGCCATTTTATAGACCGGATTTTGCTTCGCAATCCGGCCAAAAATTACATGAACCAACAGCAATTAACAGAACAGAGGACGTCTTATGACAACATTTAATCTAAACGGAATAGAACAGAAATTCACTTTACGTGTGTTCTTCGAGACCACTCACAAGTGGGAGGTATGTACGGACTAATACGAATAACCATACCATTTGTCAATAATATGGCAGATAGCCGTCATGTTGGTACCAGTTGCCAATTTATCTCACTGGTTTGCGTTTAGATCATGTCTTTTGTATTTGGTATCCCTTGCCGCTTTTGCGTGTCTACTCTGTGATTTCTCACTTGATATTTCGGAGTTTTGCTGTAGGTACTGTAAACAAGTCATATAGGAAGTCCCCTCTCCTTTTTGCAGAAATACTCCACACATTAGCTATTTACATATAATTAATTGATAAACGAACATCGACTACTTACATTTAAAATTAGCGATGAGTCCGTCAACGAAAAGTTGTTCCTCACTTGTTACAATATGTGCCAAGGACCCACCATGGATTTCGCACATTCGCTTGAAAAAAATAGTGAAATAATAATCTTGAAAGTCTTGTTAATAGGGTGATACATGTACCTCCAATAAGACCATGGTGCAGTAGCCTCGACAAAGACTGTAATATACAAAAATCATTCAGAAGGAAATCAAAAAATGAAGCTCTAAATATCGAATAAGAATAAATAACAACAACAACAACAACCAACGGCTTCTTTTTATCCAAACATTTCGTTTGTCCGTAAGTTACGTTTGTCTTATTTTATTCTTATTTTCTTTATTTTCATCAATAATTTTGCTCCTTGTATATCCGTTTCTTACGATTTCTGAAAGTTTTGGAATTCAAGATATAATGGACAAAGTGAATTTGAGATCTTTTTCATAATCATTGGAGGATGTATAAATCAATTTTGATTGAGTTAGATGTCAGATAGTAAGTCACAAAGATGTTCTTTTTTATCATTTCAATAAGTGTGAATGATTTACATGAAACAACTCACCAGTGCTTCTACCCATGATGCAGAGTCACGACTCACGTGGTAGCAAGACTTTTCATTCAACACCCAACCATGCTGACATGGGGATTGTGAGGTCGTGCCTATTAGAAAATTCGATTTCTTAAGAATTTATATATATTTTACGAACTATTTCTAAATTTGTTGAATGAAATATGACGTGTTGTTTCTATTGCTTTGTAAGACACGGTCCATTTGATATTCTTGGGAGGGCAAGTTTCTTTTTATTTTTGGTCTAGACCAATAAAATTATTTTCATCTCGCAAAATTGGAGCAAGATATTCTTGCTAGAAATGTTTTATCATGTGCAAGAATGCAAGCTCGCAAACATGGTCATAGGCGGGGCAGGCTTGCAATATAAACTTGCCGTCAACGCTATTTTTTCACATCATTTCAAGCAACGATAAAGCCCGAGAGACCTCGCAAGTACTGCATGTCGTCACAGTGACGTCATTTGGATTTCTTATGTAAACGGTACAAAAGATTCAAAAGCAGTGGCACACACATATTACTTCTTTACTTCTTTGAGTGTTTAGGGGCGAGTACATTGGCATTGAAGGAGTCTTATCTTGATGTAGAAAATTTTACAAAACGCACGTCTAAATACGGCAGGTTTCGATTTATAGCTTGATTTTTTAAATTTATATTGGAGACTTCTCCCTCACCTGATCGTGTTGTCAACGTACGAACGTAGAAAGAATCCCAGATCTTGCATCGTATTGCATTGAAACAAAGATATTGCTTTTACACTGTATACATCATAAATGCAGTCAAACCTTATGGTATATACTTTTATTTATCATTTATTAACAAATATGAAGCCCAAGTTTCAATCTACAAAAATCTAGCAGACAAACAATAGGCGATGACGCGGCACGGAAGATTTCAAAGTGAAGAAAAAGCGGAACTGAAATCGGACGTATGCGTAGGAGATTGAAAGAATGTATGTGCTTTATCAGTAGTTGTATTCATAATTATAAATATTCTTTATCTTTATGCAAAAGTTTTATTAATTTAGAACTAAATAGTGATCAAAAGATTTTTACAATATCTCTTTACAATGTAAAAAGAAATAGTTATACTGTATTATGAGATAAAGTATATACTGACAGCACTCACAATAGAGCACAAAATAGAGCATAAAAAGATCCCTAGCAAGCTAGAGGTGGGACTAGGTGGCCGGGAGGAGTAAGTATCCCCTGTTTGACTAGCCGCACCAGCCGTGGATATTCATATACGAAAATGAAAACAATATCTACAGAAAATGCACTGTAAAATACATATGTAAGAGGTTTTGGAGGGTCTTCAAGACATATTTTGAATTCATATAGAAGTGTAAATTTGTGCAAAGGTTCTCGCGCAACGTTGTTGAACATGTATACCTCACTCTATGGTAAACGTGACGACTTCAATTTAAGCATCACAAAGTTTCTTTTTCTTAGAAGCAATATCCCTTCATTGCCTGTATTTGGTGTGTTTATATCCCAATTGATACGTGTGCCAGAGAAAGAAAGGAGAGGATCTCCAACAACACTAGGTTGCAGCACCAACAGCAAAACCCCAAAATACTCAATGTAAAAAACACAGAACAGACACCCACAGAAAGAGACGCAAAAGGGACAAGGAACACCAACTCACACCATAGAAACATTTACATAAAAAACCACACATAAATCAACGAGACCATTGGGCAACCGGTGCCGACTTAGGACGGCCATCTGCCACGTAAGAAGCAGACGCCGTGGTTATCCTGGATTACGTGTGCACAAAGTACTAAATATACAATTTGTTCTGAGGGCTAGGCGTCTCTCGGATAAGCTTCTCAGTCAGGGATACGTTTGTGACCGTTTCTTTGCGTGTAAGTGTGTTGAATATTTTTCTTGACATGCACGTCATAGCACTTTCTATATAGACATAACCTCAGACCGCAGTTAACACTATCATGTTTTAAAAACATTTCAAAAATATTGCAATAAATGTTATAGAAACGTGATTTATTGAATTTGAAGACTTTTAACGTTTGTATGGTTTTAAAATTCTATTCTTCGTCAAAATCTTTTTGACTTGTCCAGAAAAGAAGACGACACCTATTGGTTTTTATAGTCAACGATCAAAGGTCAAAATGTGCGATAATGGAGAAACCTTGTGGACACTCTAGAGGTTTCATTTTACTTTAAACCTTCATGGAGCTTTGAATATAAGATGTCCATGGTATGAAGACGACACCTGTTTTCAAGGTCAGAGGTAAAAGGTCAAACAATGGACGATGATAGAAAAACCTTGATGAAACTTTTGAGGTCACGTTTTTCTTTCATTCTTCATAAAACTTTTCATCTAAAGTTGTCAATGGAGAGAAGGTAACGGCTATCGGTTTCAAGGTTAGAGGTGAAAGGTGAAGGTCAAAATGAGAAATAATAGAAAAACTTTGTGGACGCTACAGAGCTAACAGTTATTTCCAAGCTTTACCAAACATTACATTAAGTTGTCCATGATGAGAGGACAGTCAAGAGCTATTGATTTCTTAGTCAGAAAAAACCGTACAACAAATATATTTAAATCTGAGAAGATTCATCCTTCTTCACGAGATCGCTAATTTCAATCCCTATTATTTATATATTGGCTACCTCTCCCTTTGGTTCCTTATCTTTTTTGTAAAAATGTGTTGATATAAAAATTTAGCGCAGTACAAAATACATACCAGAAAATATCAAACTCAGAACTATTCCATATGTCAACATGATGATGACTGATCTAGTTAAATTATATATTAGAAGTAAGGTAGAAAATTTTGAGATAAAGGTTGCCTGGGTTCTTATCGGGACACTATGTCCTTAACTAAGCGTAGATATATAAAATACTATTTTGGAATGATATGGCTATTATACACTACAAGATTATGTTCTTCGAGACAGCTGAATATCGGAAAAGTAAGAATGTTGTGTGCACGCAACCCCATCATTTCCTTTAAATGTTGCAAATGGTAGTTGTAATCGGTTGCCCATGGGTATCGTTGTTTTGTGTATATTCTTTGTCTATAGCGTTTGTTGACGTCTCCAGTGTTCGTTGTTTCATGTGCATTTGGTTTTTCCTGTTGTTTTTTTTTTTTTTGCGTTAGGGGATCTTAGATATTAAATGACTTCAAATTCAAAAGCATAAATGAGATGTTTAAATTTGGGCGTTGTAATCACCTCTTTTCTTTCAATCAGTGAGTGAAAGAAAACAACCAGGCATAATTAGGATTCAACCCCCCCCCCCAAAAAAACATACAAAACATTAAAGACACAAAGCAAAGATGTGGAAGATATCTAGAACACAAAACAACCCATCGGAACACACTCACGAGACAAGTAAAAAGATAACAAACAGACCGATACAAATGAGTCAAAGAAGATCCTGACGACAATCTCAACAGCACTCACAATAGAACACCAAATTGAGCATCGACCGAACCCCTAGCAAGCAAGAGGTGAGACCAGGTGCCCGGGAAGAGTAAGCATCCCCTGTTGGCTAGCTGCACCCGCCGTCGATGTTCATGCAAGGAAATGAAAACAATATCTAAAATATATGCACTGTCTGAGGTAAGTCTATATAGAAAGTGCTATGGCGACCATGTAGGGGAACAATATTCAAAACACTTACTGTCAAACCCCTCGCGGGGAACTTTTTTAAGAGCTCCACACGGCAAAGGGCATAAGTGTGACACAAATGAATCAAAGAAGATCCTGACGACAATCTCAACAGCACTCACAATAGAGCACCAAATTGAGCATCGACCGAAAACAACAACTTAATTTAAGTGTTGTCGTTGTCAACGGGTATTTGTTGTTGTGTTGTGTGATTATGTGACTTTTCTAGATGGTGTTGACCATTTCGGTCTTACGTTTTTATGTTATGTTGTGAGCAAGATAAGGTATAAACCCTTTCGTATAAACAAGGTTCGCTCGGATCACTTTTATCCTTTCGTATGGTACTTTTTTCCATTAAAAACAACAGAATGACGCCACACCGCACAAAGCCGTGGCATGCACTGCTGCGCAATGACGTCATTTCATTTTCTTAAGTGAAAAAGTACCATACAAAAGTGATCCGAACGAACCTTATCGTGAAAGAATTAGCAAAGACGAGGAAATGTCTTTGGACCTTACCGATAAATTTGCTATGAGACACTTTATGTTGAAAACATATATACCTACCATTCATCTTATAGCCAGTCCACGTAAAAATCATGCAAAATCAGAAGAAGTTGATATAGCGTGTCTCTAGGAATCTAATGAAAATAAGTAGAAATTGAAGATAATCAATAAAAAGGGGATCTTGAAAGTTTTAGCGATCTTCGTTGCGAATTAAGGAAAATATCCTCATTTAAAATTTGACACTTGAATTTTCCCTCCCATAGCAAACACTGTTAAAATCTCCTTTGAATTAATTATTTTTCTCAAAAAGCCAGCTTACACATGAAATCGGCATACTAAGAAATGAAAGACGGATAGTTATTCTAACAGTAATAATATTTTGTTCCGTGGGATTTTTAATCAGTGATGCGCATAATGATAGAAAATAATGGGTTTAAATGTCATTATTCAGTATACAATGCTACGAAAATTTCGGGAAAATGTAAACAAATTCGTTGCAGACAATACAGAAACCACGCTATTTGTTGAATTTCATGAAAGTTTTCGTCATCTAAACAACAAAACGTAATTTTCCAATCATACTGTTACTTCAGTCTTTATTTGAACGTATCAACTTCGTGTGAAATACAATACCGGCGGAGTCGGGAAATGTCTGTAAATTCTGTAAGTATGTGTAGATCTACGTAAATCACAGGACTTCATGTACGCTTACAGTAGAAGATGAAGTGGACAAAACATATGAGCTTTTGTGTAGCCATGCTTGTATAGCTGATTCATGAAGGTAAGCAAATCATTTTGACCCCTCCCTCAAAAAAAAAAAAAAAAAAAAAAAAAAAAGCAAAACAAAAGATGAGCATACACAAAATAATTTTTATCTTTATTTTTTATTTTTTTTTTATTTTCAGTCTGAGTTGATATGATACATATATGCAATATGTCATTTTGTGTTCTTAGTATAAATCAATACATTTTAATCTAATGACAAATCTTATTATTCATAACTGAGGGTTTTTTTTTGCATCATTCATTCATTCATTCATTCATTCATTCATTCATTCATTCATTCATTCATTCATTCATTCATTCATTCTGTCATTCATTCATTCAACTATCCATCTATCTGTTCATTCGTTCATTCATTCCTTAAGACGTTTACCAGTTACATGTGACAATTTCAAATACAATAAATAACTTTTCAATTAAATGCGTTTATCAATGGAATCCATTTTTCAATTAACATGCTGTATTTTCCCTGAATTCTGTAATTGTATTTTTCTGTGACAATATAGTATTTTATATCTTTTTTTTAATTCATTTATTTGGAGTCTTTTGTCTGTGAATCTCTTTCTGTATAATTTTGTCAGTACAATAATCAAATTTATATTTGTATACTTCTTTTCGTCAAATAAAAGAAATACAACCATTGGTGACAATTCTATTTCTACTCCACATTTTTTCTTTTATATTTGCTTCTAGATTTTTCCATAAATTATTTACTGGTTCACAGTAGAAAAACAAATGTTCTAAAGATTCTATTGCATTAAAGCAAAATGTACATAGAGGGTTTTGTACAAGTTTAATAGTATGTAGAAATTTGTTTGTGGCCAAAATTCTATGGAGAAATCTATATTGGAACCAAATAAGCCTACTTTATTTTGAAAAACAATGATTAGATATGTAAATTTGTTTCCAACATGTACTGTCAGAAAGGCTTAACAAGGTTTTCCATTTTAATTCAAATTTTTTTTTCCATATTATTATCTGACATAAAAATATCATACAATGTCCTTGAACATTTTTTGTCTTTGCCTAGTATTCTTGCAATAATTGGTTGGTTTGGTATAAAACGGTCTATTTGTGTGTTTCTTAAAATAGGCCATGCATTTAATATAGTAAGTCTTATTCCCATGAAAATAGTGAATGGTGTTTGAAAATTAAACTTATCACAGAAATTTTCATAAGATAGCATTGTACCATCAATGTCAAATAGGTCTTGTATACAAGAAATCCCATTTATGCTCCAAGGTTGATGTAGAATAGGTTTACTATCTATTTGAATGCTTGTATTCAACCATAGTGGTGCATTCATTATATCTTTAATTTCTTTTATTTCATTTAATGATATTGAATGTAAGTGTGATGTATATAATAAAGTCTCTTTCCAAAATTTATTTCTCGAGTTTTTGGATAGGTCATGTGTATAACTATTCCCTCTTTTTAATATCAAACTTACTGATGTATCATGAGAATTTTCTAATAAATTAATCCAATCTACTTCATTTGATGATTGCATCATTCTCCTGATCCAAGTAATCTTTAAACCCTTAACAAAATTTTCAATATGAATCATACGAAGTCCCCCCTGATTATAATCCCTAGTTAAAAGTTTCCTACTAATTCTATCGGGTTTGTTATTCCATAAAAATTTAAACAACAAGGATTCTAGATCTTTAACAAAATTTCCTGTTGGAAGTGGAATAGTTAAAAACAAGTGTAATAATTTTGGTAGCAAAATTGATTTTATCACAGTTATTTTTCCAAGTGGAGTAAGATTACGTTTATTTCATAAACAACATCATGGTATATGTTTTGAAACTAATATTTTAAGTGCACATGTGGGGGGGGGGGACTTGTCCAGCCTATGGATTTGGAAAAAAAAACACGGGGAAATTCAGCGTTTTTGTCACTTATGGCAAATAACGCACTCTGTATCTGCACGTGCACTCTATAATTCTGTATATTAAAGCATTTACATGTGCATGTACAAGCATGTACTCTGAAATGAAGTAAGAATAGAAATAATTATAGAATATTATTAGAATAGAATAAATTTGAAATAATATAAAATAAAATAAATGAGCATTTGGGGTTAAACATGCAAATTTAAAATTACTAACCATTATTTATTCATGCAGTCAGGTCTTTTCTTCCTACCAGCAACCTTTAGAATTACATTTAATATAGTAATTAAGACCCATCACTTTGATATAGGCTCATTTAAGAACAGGTAAATTTTCAGCATGGACCAGACATGCACGTTTCGGGTACCCTCGTCAGTGATCCTCAATCTAAATAAAGTAATATGGCCAAAGAGTGTGAAAGTTATTATGTCCAAAAATGTACCGAAAGACGTAGCAGGAAAGCTTGGATATGATGCTACAGGACCCATGTTTTGGAAAATTCAAGAAATTTTGATAACAGAAATTTTTGAATGCGTAAAAGAAACGATCAACCGAAGTTAATCGAACTTGGCTACATGTGCCCTCAGGGACTCCTGGTCCACCAGCAGTGACACTCACCAAGTGGTACAAATGTAAAACGTCTTCAAATTCAATAGCATCATTTAAGAACAGGTAAAATTTCAGCATGGACCAGACATAAGCGTTTCGGGTACTTAACCCCGTCAGTGATCCTCAATCTAAATAAAGTAATGTGGTCAAAGAGTGTGAAAGTTATTATGTCCAAAATGTACCAAAAGACGTAGCAGGAAGGCTGGGATATGATGCTACAGGACCCATGTTTTGGAAATTTCAAGAAATTTTGATGACAGAATTTTTGAATGCGTGAAGAAACGATCAATCGAACTTGGCTACATGTGCCCGCGGGGACTCCTGGTACACCAGCAGTGACACTCACCAAGTGGTACAAATGTTAAACGTCTTCAAATTCAATAGCATCATTTAAGAACAGGTAAATTTTATTTAACAGCAATAAAAGAAGGGATCTCCAACAACACACGGTTGCAGCTCCCACAGCAAAACCCCAAAACAACAAATGCAAAACACAGATTAAACACACACAGGAAGAGATGCAAACGGTAAAAGAAAGAGCAAATCACATAGAAACATCAAACACAATGACTACACAGAAACCAACGAGATCAATTGGCAATCGGTGCCGACAGAGGACGGCCAACTGCCACCTCATTAACAAACGGTGTAGTTATCCGGATAACGTGCGCACAACCCTCCCACTTTTCCTATTACATGTACCCAGAGGTCTCAAAGAACGCAAAATAGTGTGTAAAAAAACCCTCACAGTAAGATGACCATACAAACAGACAGCATGATGCAGGGGCCAAGGAAACACATATATGGATTTGTAAATGGATATAAAAAACAGAGGGCGTACGAAATACAGTCCGTGCCGGTCGAAAGGAGCACATGCATGGTGTCACCCGAGATATCCGACTGAGATTCGGAGAAGACAGGTAGTTGGGCTCTGTCTTTTCTAAAGAGGTTTGAACAGGGCCCGTCATGGAGTCCTGTCGCCAGAGTCAGTCAGATTGCAAATTTTAAGATTGCGCTGGTATAGGGCTGTAGATTGTTTAACTACAAAGCTGTCGGTCTGGAAACAGAAGGATTATATCCAAGGTATAAAAGGCGTTTGATAATTCCAACACAATTTCGATGTTAATTCTGTCTACCTTTGATCCTTCTTATTTTGTTAATTATGTCACCATAAAATGCTGGTCGTGAAATACCCATAGTTATATACTCTGTTGCGTGTATGGGTCCGAATTTCAAAAGAAGTTGACCATAATTTTTGTAAAAATTTCCAGAAAGATTTTACTAGTTTATGAAAGCAAAAGCCTTGACCAAGCCTTGAGAAACAATGAAACATGAATGACAATACGAAACAAAACTGTAAAAGTCCGATGTCCGGTTCTTCAAATTTAAATTATTAATGTCCTGTAGGCCATTCTACTTCAGCAAAGGTAGAACCCATCAGCGTTTTAGAATTTAGCATTCGGCCCAATTATACCGAAAAAGTAAAGTGTCAATTTGATCAATATTGCCTTTTATATTCTTTAATAAAAGAATTGGTTGTACTAGCCTATATGCGCATTGCGATAAGTAATGCTCATCAGTGATTCTCGAGGACGAAATAGAGGAAATCCATTAAATTAATATATGACGAGACAAATTCTAATTATGAAATTAAGGTTGGTTCCTACTCGAGCCGTTATAGTTATGTTTTTCCTTATATGCAACAGTCTGTGTATAACGTATTGCAATGACTGGTTGCAGACGAGACAGCGCATTGAAACCGCAGACAAAAGGTCTTAAATGCCAAAAGAAACAAAAGATGGGGCAATCTAAAATGCCCCACCCATCATAAAGTATATATTCTCAGTTGTAAATGTGATGATATTATACTGGGGTACCCTTATGTTTCGAGCCACATCTTGATCATTTAAAAAGAAGGGAGGAGATCATTTAATCATTTAAAATAATCATTTGATCATTTAAAAAACGGTATACTTCTATGTGATTTTTTCACCATCTAAATGTATATACAAATGTACACTATCTTATGAAATGATGCAATATGAAGAAATTCCATTTGTTTTTTTTTTGCAAAAAGCGGAATATACCATGCATACTATACTAAGGAAACAACAGAGAGCGACAGATCCGCTTCGTGCTTGGATATACTTCTATCTTTCGACGCAAACGGCCATTTGAACACCTAACTGTATGACAAGCGTAACGATTTCAGCTTCCACATAACTAACTTCCCTTTCATGAGTAGCAACATTCCGTCTTCTCCTGCTTATTGCGTTTTTGTTTCACATCTGATACGGTACACCAGGACATATCCAAAATGTGAAGATTTAATAATTAGAGCTAGACGGCTTGCAAGTAAGCTACTTGTTCAGAGTTATATCACACAATGGCTGAAATCATCATTGCAGAAGTTCTTCGGTCGCTACGGGGATATTATTAAAGCATATCAGATCCCCCTTTCCAGAATGATCAGTGGCATTCTACATTGTGACTGAATGGCTGTCGTCATCACCAAACAAGACATCCTTACCTGATCTGTACATCAAATGTACATCGAGACAATCTTCGAATTTGACAGGTTTCTCATTGAGCTGTTGCGACGGGTGTTGCATGCAATCAGGAGACGCTGACTCTCCCCGGGCACCTGGTCTCACGTCGGAACGTTGTTCTTCCCGGGGTTATCAACCGTTCTCACGAGTTGGTCTTGCCTTCTCGACTTTGAGACTGAATAACTGTTAGGTACTTCTTTGATGTTTATCATATATTATTTGTCTGTTTTTTACTTCTTTGATGGTTATTGTCGAAAATATGATAAAATTATAAGAGGGTACCCTTATGTTTGGAGCCATATCTTGACTGTGTACCTGTATGTGATGTTTTCTTCATCTACATACATAATCTTACGTAATACTACAAAACGTAATAAAATCATCCGTTTTTTATGCAAAAAGTTGGATTTAGTATATATTATTGGTTAAAAATGTGATGAAATCTTAAGGGTGCCCTTATTTTTGGAGATATATAATACTTCGATGTATGTTAGAATATCATTTTATGTGTTATATTTCTTCGAAATGACTTTTTGAAATAAAATAAAACAGAACAAATAAACATATTCGTATCATTTTAAATATGGAGGGTTCAAAAGCATATGCTGGACATATCTATGTCTTTGTTTTATTTCTCATTTATATCAGAGTGTTTAGGGAAAAAATAAATACAAATTTCATCTGTTACAGTTGGAATCCTTCAACATTACATATAAATCTTTGAGTAGGGGACCACCTTAAATTTATGACGAAGTACAAGGAATGTCGAGCTTTGCCCTCAGTGAGATATCCCTCAGTTTAATACATCAAACCGATGACGGAGGATAAGAAATATGTTTCAATTCAGGTGACGAAACACTGTGAAACCACGTTAAAAATAAAACCAAAGACATATATTCGTGTCTAATATTACGATTTTCGCATAGATCTTCATTGAAAGTTTGATTAAATTAAAGTGACAAGCAACCTTTAATTGAATACGGACAATTTTTCTGACGCAAGTCGTTCTCTCGGTGATGAGTACATGTACTGGCAATGTGACTGAGAAATGGAATAAGGTCGTTCCTAAAGAGACGTCATTTCGATATCCAATTATCTAAAATAGTAATCCATCTCCCCTTTTTCGTTTTTCGACTGTGGGACATCCCCGCACTGGTTCATAACCCCACCTGGCTTTTTGTTTTATTGATATACAACTTCGGTGAAAATATTCTAAACGGAGATGGGATCAATGTCGTTATAATATATCTTTCCGTTTTCCATTTATTTCTATGGGGAAAACAAATATTTTGAACTAAATATCAGTCTTTTGATAATCCGTCCAACCTGACAGAATAGTCTTATATGGTCCAAGGTACTTGCCATCTTTACAGAAAAACATTGTCAATTTTTGCATTTTGAAATTTCGACTTGAAAGGATTAAACGCTATTTCTTAACAGCTCTCCTCTAAACATGTACACGTGAATGCAGGCTACGAAGGAAATTGAAAAACAGCATCATGAAACCAAAGGGAAAAAGTAGCGATTCACAAATCGTCTACTTAATAAAAACAGTCACATTATTTTCACGTTTTACGTTTAAAATTTCAATATCAAAAGAAGATTCAGCATTGTAAAGGATCTGTCTAACATTTTGTAAAAGCATTTTCCCAGCTTTGCAAACTTACAAAGCATTACGACGGGACTTCATGACGGACCCTGCCCAATTCTCGCCTCACCAAAGAAGACTGGATCAGCTCATGCCCTATCTGAAAATCGATAGGACATCTTTGGTGGTTTATCTTGAGCTTCAGCCGACAGAACACTGAAAGGAATTTATCCAAAATCTTCAAAAGCAAAGAAAAAATGATGATGTTAAATGTTGCATTGGTACTTCTAGGTACCTGGATGATATTCTTACTATCGACAATCTTGTATTTGAAAAGTATAAAAATGTTATTTATCCACAAGAACTGATTCTAAACAAGGCAGACAAACACAGAAACACCATTTTTGGACCTTGATATCAAAAAGGTTAATGGAGAGATTCATACAAGTGTCAGTTGATTTTGAATTTAACATAGTAAATTTCTCCTGGCTATACGGTGATGTTCCTAGATTACCGTCCTATGTTATCTACATTTCACAGCTCATCCGGGATTCCAGAGCATGTACTGATGTTTTGGATTTTCATAGTAGAAATTTACAAATTACAAAGAAACTTTTAGGACAAGGTTTTCGCTTTCACAAACTAGTAAAGACTTTCTGGAAATTTTACGAAAATTATTGTCAACTTCTTTTCAAATTCGGATCAATACATGCAACTGAGTATATTACTTTGAGTATTTGACAACCTGCATTTTATGGTGACATAATTAACAAGATAAGAAGGATAAAAGATAGACAATATAACTATCGAAAATGCGTCAGAATCATCAAACGCCTTTTATACCGTGGATATGATCCTAATGTATCCAGACGGACACTAGGCCTGGTACTAGACCAATCTACAGTCTTGTACCAGCGCATTCTTGAAACTTGCACTCTGACTGACTGTGGCGACGGGACTCCATGACGGGCCCTGTCCGAACCTCTTCAGAGAAGAAAGGGCCCCGACCACATGTCCTCTCTGAATGTCAGTCGGACTCCTTGGGTGGTAACATATATTAGCTCGAGGTGGCATCTATATACATACTCATCTGTATTGCTTGGGCCCCTGCCTTTTGCGGTCTTGTTTCTGTGTGGTCATCTGACAGTGAGGAGGTTGTTTTACACCACAATTGTTCGTTCTTCGAGACCTCTGGGTAATCGGATAAGTGGGAGGGTTGTGCGCAACTTATCCATGATAACCATACCTTCTATTTTCGTGGCAGATGACCGTCCTAAGTCGGCACCGGTTGCCCATTGGTCTCGTTCGTTTATGTGTATTCCTTTGTGTTTGATGTTTCTGGGTTGTGCGTTGACGCTCCTTGTCCCTTTTGCATCTCTTTCTGTGCTTTTCTGCTCTGTGTTTTTGCATTGGGTGTTCTGGGGTTTTGCTGTGAGTGCTGCAACCTTGTGTTGTTAGAGATCCCCTCCTTTGGGATATGGTCATTATCCATAATTGTTACTAATCAGAATTATACTGCTGCTCGGATTGAGAAGAGGGAACATTTAACACCGATACTATTTGACTTGCACTGCCTTCCGGTAATTTTAGTTCCCAGTACAAGCTACCCCTCTATGTATACAAGTGTCTGCACGGAGCGGCTCCTCTTTTCCTATCGGAACTTACTCATGAGTATGTACCATCTCAAACACTTTGCTCTCAGTCGGCAAAGCAACTAGTGGTACCGCAAGTAAAGACAAAACATACGGCGAACATAGGTTCCATAAGTCAGCCGCAGCCTTACCATTTCGCATTAAAGACACAGACTCTGTCGAAGCCTTTAAATGTTACGTATTCCAACTCTATACCTTCTTGACGAAAATTTCAAACCGATTCTTCTGCACTAGACACGTGTTTCGAATATTAAATTCTCATCAGTGATATGTTTCGAATATTTTCTCATCAGTGATCAGTAAAGGTGCACTGAAGACATTCCTGTTTTGAAAAAGCTTTTAATTTGTAAATATTTATCAATTGAGGAGTTATCAGTGACTTCAATGTATCATAATCTGACTTTTAAATATATTTTATCAATGTCGAACATTTTCTATATATGCATGTAAAAAACATTTTGTATATTTTTATGTCTTGTTAGTCGATATCAAGATATCGACTAATTCTAGATTTGCACAGGTTTGTCAACTTTCGATTTGATTCATCAGATTCAACATTGCAGTAGGGGCAATTGTCCGATGGAAAGAAACATTCTTGTGACTAGTGAAAAACACGTGACCAAAGCTATCCACTTCACAAAAGTAGGATATGTCGTCATGACAACGCTTTGGCATCGCAATTCTGAATTGAAATATTGCATATTAACGTAATATCTACAATGATATTTTTTCTTGAACAATTTTTACTTTTAGACCAATAAGTGTGTGATACAGTAAACCCTATGCCTTCAAAATTCCTAATGACATTTCTGGATCCTTGGATCCATTGCATCAAAGAAACGTTTGGATACTTAGAATGCGGGGCTGCCAGTGGGCTAATTAAGAAGTTTCTCACCATCCAGCCGACTAAGCTGTTTCGCTGAGGATAATCCATTTTGTTTGTATATTTTCTTTCCAAAGACAGATTGATATATGCAACAAAGAAATTAATGAGCGATATAAAAATCGACTAGACTGTGCGTAGTCACATAATTTAATAGGAATTTTTTTAAGAAGCTTCCCCTTATTTCCCCCAAATTCTTTGAACTCTCTGCTTTTCCCGCGAATATATACTGAACGGCTTTTGATTGGTCAAGTTAATTTGCGTTATAATGGAATTTTCCTACCGCACAGGTCAAGCAATTTATGAATGACTGTGACTTGAGTTGTCTAGTGCAAATGCACTATTTTCTAACTTTTCAGAATTATCAACACATAAGTTCCTATTGCGTATTCAGTTTTTTTGTGTTAATTTCATGCATAGCCTTACTAATACTACTCTTTACTCTTTATTCTAAGAGTCAAAATTTAAACCTAAACTGAACCAAAATTTTTATCTTTTCGCTTTAAAATAAATGTTGATATCGACCAAGCTTTTTTTGGAAAGCTAATACTTGTAAAGTGCCTTAGAGTTGTTTAGATAGGGCGCTCTATAAGAATCTTATTATTAGTGTCTTATTATTATTATTAAAAACGATCTTAATATCAATGTTTTATTGTCACGTCGACGGTAGCTTGTTTGTTTTGCGGGTTGAAATCATGACATCACAAAAGCGTAAAACAATTGTGTCACGTTATATGAAATACAGCTGTCACGTGATATGTGATACAGATGTCGCTCACATCGCTGTATCTCAAGGGCCTTCTCTGTAAATCATACGCGGGTATGAGAGAAAATTTAAGATTTGATGTAATTCTTTATTAATAGGAAATGTTAGATAAAGAGGGCGCTACTGAAATAATTTTTGGTGGCGCCCTCTTTATTTAACATTTCCTCAGCTCCGCTGAAAAAGCATCACTGATGAGAATTTAACATTCGGAACACGTGTCTGGTTTGGAAATTTCTTCAATAAGGTATAGAGTTGGAACCCTTCGAAATTATTAATATCAACACTTATTTCACGTTGCAGTGTTGAACAGTTAAAATCGTTCCCCGTGACCTGATGTTTGTCAAGTGTATTTATTACTTCTTTCCAGCTCTGTCACCTGAAAGAAGCTTTGTTTTGGCCTTTATCAATTTGACATCATATATATTTTTTGCTTTTTCGGAAACTTGCCATTTCATCGATAAATATCGAAATTGAAGGAGTTTAAAATCTTAGCACCATCCCTCCAATGCTATTTTGAACATAGATTTTATTTGGATATGCTATGAATCGACCGTACAGGAAATTTGGAGCCGCGCACTCTCTGTAAATGTACAAATCTAATATCAAAAATTAAAGAGGGCGCTACTGAAATGATTTTTGATGGTTCCGCTGAAAAAGCATCACTGATGAGAATTTAATATTCGAAACACGTGTCTGATGCATGGAAATAGGATTGGAAATATCTTTAATAGGGTATAGAGTTAGAACCCTTCGAAATTTTTTATACTTCACACGTATTTTCTCTGGGAAAATACCTTTTTATAGATACAACATGATGAACGCGTTACCTTGGTATAAATGCTGGACCTATTTTTTTTCAAAATGAAAGACTTAACATAAGCCAAAAGTATTAAGTGATACGAATTTTGGTATTTCACATATGTGTTTCTTGTGACAAATTAAGAATATTAATTAATTCAATAATTTTGAACATTTGACCTTGATCTAAATGATTTAAAATCTTATCTGTATATTTATTTCTTTTGTTAAAATCCTCTAAATATACCAGCATTATTTATGTGACCTTTTGCCTTAATGACTAACCTATTTTTCTGTTAATGTAAGATTGATAATAAAAGTAACATGTCGTTGAAATACATTTAATATGTATAGTTTTTTTGCTTAACAAGATTTATAAATATAGCTGTATGTCACTTCACTCAGTTAAGTGTTTTAACATTGGTCGGATTCCAGAGCGAAAGCAGCTTGCGATTGATATCCGGTTGTCCTTCTTAGTCAACATGTTTCTTTAGGTGCTGTTTTGTTATCTCTTTTGCACATAAACAATTGCGTATCATTTTCTTTTTTGGTACATAGAAGTCATGAAAGGACGGTTTAAACGAGATTTTTTATAATCATCAGTTCTTCCAAATTATATGATTTACTTCCCTAATGATCACTTGCGAGTAAAGATGTAATGCACTAATGAAAGAAATATATATATTTAAATCAACGATTTGATACATCATAATACGGAAGTGTTCCAAGTCTATTCTTTCATGAAGAAAATTCCAAACGAATTTTTCCTGCACCAGACACGCGTTTCGAATATTAAATTCTCATCAGTGATGCTTCCAGCGGAGCCACCAAAATTCATTTCAGTAGTTCCCCTTTTATGTTTTGAATTTAGATTTGTACATTTACTTTACAGAGAGTGCGCGGCTTCAAATATTCTGTAGGGTCGATTCAGTAGCATATCCAAATAAAATATAGGTGCTACGATGTAAACGTCTTCAAATTGAATAGCATCATTTAAGAACAGATAAATTGGCAACATGGACCAGACATGCATGTTTCCGTAAGTAAACCCTCGTCAGTGATTATGATGCTACAGGACCCACGTTCTAAAAATTATAAGAAATAACAGAAATTTAGAATGTGTTGAGGAAACGATCAACCGAAATTGATCGAACTTGGCTACATGTGCCCTCCGGGACTCCTAGTCCACCAGCAGTGACACTCACCAAGTGGTATAAATGTAAACGTCTCCAAATTGAATAGATGTTAATCTCCTTTAATTTCGGTGATAGTTTTGAATGGAATGAATCATGTATACTTAACTGATTTATTTCAAGTCAAGAAAAGCATAATTGTTTCACATGAATGTAATATTTTTAATCTTGTTTCATGTATAAATATATTGATAAAAATGAGCATTTCAAACGGTCTTTGCGTAATTTATTCCCTTCATTCTACCATTAAATCGATCATATTGTCCTAGGACACACGGCAATGACCACCTTTGGTGACCACTTTATTACAAGAAGTCTGATAGAATGAAGGATTGAAAAATTACCTTAACAGTCAGATATCTTTAAATTGTAAATTAATCTTTAAAGCAAACTTCAGACATAAAATATTGTCGGGGATAAATCAAAGAATACCCGTGGTTTAAATTTGTCATTTACATTGAGATAAATTTCAATAACTATGGGCTAGAAATTCAGATAAGATTTCAAATCCATGATCAATGCATTCCATCTTGTAGTCTTGTTGAGGGGTTATATTTCTATCGATTTGTACTTGCAAGACATGCTAAACATCTATCAACAACAAATTTTACATGTACCTTCCAATTGTAATCATATATTTTAAAACACCCTTGTTCTTCAATCATTTATTTCATCCTTGAGCACCTCAGTTATACATTTTAAGCTCACAAAAGGTGAATTATTCCCAGAAATATGATACATACAACAGAGGTAACTTTTGCAAAAATAAGTTTGTATATTCATGTGGATTGCTTATGGACTCATATGCTGTATGACCGAGTCCGTATCAGATCCAAAATAATTAATAAAAGTAACTGAAAACGGTGTTGCTATTGAAATGTAAATAAAAAAGCAGTGATTGAGAATATTCTGAAGTCGTTTCAAGAAATAGATTATGCCAATTTTCTGCGAATTTAAAATTGTAATTTTTTTCAGGATGTATGTCATGACGTTATCCAGACATTATCGGGCGGTGACGTTCATACTCCAGTCTGACAAAATTATGATTAAAAATGATACCAAATATACCTACATGTAACTGAATCTTTGGACATCAAAAACTAAAAATTCTGTGTTTATCATGGCGCACTCTTTGAAAATTTTACTGTTTCATAAAAAAAAATCTAGCAATAGCATTATTTTTTATTTTGCTTGTGATATGCTTTTTCAAATACAGTGCATACATGTAGAAAGTGAACAAAACTGGACACGATAGTTGACTGCAATATACGTGAAATTCAATCTTTTCTTGAAATCTTATTTTCTGAATTAAACACAATTATTACACATTATTTATTCATAATAATTTTGTAAGAAAATTTCTTTCATTATCAAAATTATAATTTGTACAAACTGTGGAACATTATTTACATTTTTGTATTTTACCGAATGTCGGTATACATAATTAATAATGACATATCATAACACAATATTTCCCGCTGTTTTAAAGTTGGATTTTCTGTACACGTAGGTACACAGAAAATCATTAATCACTTCTTAATTGGCATGGATTCTTAGTCAGGAGATTAAAGTAGTCTGTCAGAAGGAAGTAGGGGGTGATTTTGCATTAAAATCTCCCTTCATTTTAATGACATCAAATGTAAGCTGATACAGAGTGTTTGAAATGTTCATTTTCAGCACAAATACTTTAGGTTAATAGAATGAAAAAAACTCATCAGATATCAATTTATAATGTCAATTTTGAAAAGATGGTAGTAGAATGATATAGATGTTTTCAAGCTCTTCATCTTCTTGAATAAAATTTCAAAATGATTTATACGCAGCAGACACGTGTTTCGGTTAACAAATCCTCATTAGTGATGCTTCCAGCAAAGACATTTTCAGACACAGTGAAATTTATTTTAGTAGTTTTATCTTCTTAATTTAGTCTATCTACCTAGGGTCGATTCGGTAACATAGTTAGGCCGCCCTAAATAAATTCTACGTTTAATGCCCTGGTTCAATCTCCAAACCAACGAGGGTGGGAAGAAAATAAAAAACAAACGAAATTTTCAAACAAAGCCTTGCTTCAATAGAAATAATAATTAGATATTGAATTGATTAAAAATTGCGTTGTGACCTCTTTCACAAAATGACATGAAAACCCATAAGCAATATATAAAGATAATTAATATGCAAAATAAGGCTCAGACAGACAAAAACTTGCCCATTCTATTGTACATATGCATCATGTTTGTAACTGAATCATGATAGTATGTGTTACCATATGAAATAAAATGATCATAGAATATCAGCTTACATTATGACTAATATTCCTCCTGGATAGTCCTATAATATAAGACTTCAACCTAGATATTTGGAGGGGGGTCGAGGCCCTAGGGTCATGCATATATTATAGGACTACCTCCCGGGTGTTCGATATGTCCTTTCAGAGATGTCAAAATCTGTCAGACATTTTAGTAATTTTGTCAGTCCGAACAATGAAAAGAACTGCCAACTTTGTCAGTCCAGAAGAATATTTGTGAGATATTTTGGAGGCTTCGGACTGAAACTTTTCAACATCTCTGGTCCTTGGCAGAACATTATCTCTTCTGATGACAGGTAGATGCCAAGAAGCAAGAATTAGATTCTAACATGTATTTGTGACACTTGCACAATTTACAGTTACATGTACAAGGACCATTAAACATCATGAAAGTATGTAATCATATACAATCACTTCTCTTTGATTTCCATGTACTGGTAATCAATCTTGTATCTGGATATTATGCAACCTCTTGTACACAATTTATACTAACCCTCGCTGTTTGTTAAGACAAATGTTCGTTTGTGAAGGCTAAAACGCCTCATAAAGACAAGATATTTGTACTCCCCTGAATTTTCTTTATGGAAACCAAAAAGTGAATGTAAAATAGAGAATTGCAACGGTTACGAAAATCCGGATCGCACAAGTCGGAATTTTGATAATAATTTGTTTGTGTTTTTTTTATTTTGGGAAATTTTCCAAAGCCTACGCGAATTTATTTAGGCCATAAATAAAAAAAAATCTATGACTTTTATAACATTGGAAGCATGGTGCTAGGATGTTAATATCCATTAATTTCGATGTCTTTCGTTGAAATGAAAAGCTTCCGAAATATAATAAATAATGTATGTCAATTATATAAAGGAACAAAACAAAGCTTCCCTCAAGCGACAGAGCTGAAGAAAAGTTAATTAGTGTATATTTAGAAACCGTTGGTGAAGAAATCAATGTAAGGGTTGGTGCAACTAATCGTACTTTCTTTTGTCACTTTGATTAGTTATGCAGCATGTTTCACAAAAATACTTACGAGCAATTTCAGGAATTTGGAAACTTTTGATTGTTCAGTTCTATTAACTTACATTATTATTTGAGGAGTTTTGTTTTTGGATTTATATTAAGTATGTAGAAATGATATTAGAAAACATGATACAATCTAACTAAAAACATTTTGAACCTTCGGACGAAAGTTACAAAAATCCCTTAAAATGTTCGTGAGAATTTTTGTGAAACTGGGCACAGTCTCTTAGATAAGAATTTAACGAAGTACAAAACATGTAAATAATACAGTATAGTAATTATGTAATCCAAAGATAATCATGTTAATCTGTCGCTAATGAGGTTCAGAGATGAAGAATAGATGACTCGTTCACCGAGGACTCGGATTTTCGTGATCGACTTTTGATAGTTTTACTAGTTTTAGACAATTCTTCAGTACCATTTCCTTAGACTTTAAACAAAATGATTTGTTATCTATTTTGGTTATTTTCATTATTCTAACCGTTATGATTTCATGTTTTTCTCTTTGGTCCTGTTGTCTTCGAACGTCTAATAAAATGATTGATTTACTTGGTATCTGTTGAATTCGTCAATCCTAATCTTATGTGTTCCACTGTTTTCGTGCAATCTTTTTTTCATTTTTCTTTAAAAATATCAACATGGTGATATAAGCATTATACATTTACCTTTCATTGCAAGGATGTCATGTTAGACATTCAACAAAATTAAAAGTACACCGATAAGAATACTATCGAAAATCAATACTTATTTCTTGTCAAATATATTAGCCTTTGTTTTGATCCTACGGGTTGAAAATCAATTACACGAAGGTATTGTCTGAACAAAGGACATGGAGTTTTCACAAAAAGACGCTCAGCTTAATTAGGTAAGTTGTTCATGTTTCCCTTATTAATATTTATCTTTCAATACAAAAATGAATCTTAAATAATCAATACGGTTTTCTACTTAAGTTAATTTCTAATCCTTTCTTTTGAAACTTTGGCGAACAGTATATTTCTCTCTTTTTTTGTAAGAATACCGACCTATGTTTTTCACAAAATTTAGAAAAAAATTACAGGTTTTTCATCTTGGAGATCGATGATGACGCTGTTTGCTTGTCTTGTCATCAACACTCTGACCTGTATTGTACAGGGTGGTCAATTCCTCGGTGGCTCAATGAGCTTTGAGACAGAGTGGGAAAATGGGAAAAGTAACGTAAGTTAATGATTAGTTTTATTTGAAAGATCGAATAAAAGAAGGATACCTTTTGAAGTGAGTGATTAAGTTCAATTTTGTTGACGAAAAGTACCAAAAAAAAAAAAAAACAAAAAAAAAACTTAAGCTTCTCGGTACTTTACCTTGCTTGTCGAGAAAGTACTTAACAAGAGGTATATTTTAAATGACTAACCTTGTCACTACAAAAATATCAACATTTACTCATTTGTGTTTTTCATCATTAATTATGATATTTGGATTCAGATTAAAGGTTTTTTCTTTTTACTTTTACGAATGTTTCCTGTACGGACTTCATATTTCACAACTATAATTCTTGTGAAAATGAGGGGTTTCATCTTTTACTGGTGTTTGCCTTAGACAAGACATCTTAAATTGATCATTTTTTTATATTCCTGGTGGCATTTTATGAAATGTCATTGAAGAGATTCACAAAATAGTAAACTAAAGCCTTTATTGAATATCTTTTTATTCTTATATGTATATGTTTCATGCCCCTCTTTCTTTTTCTGTTTTTTTTTTTTTACGATTTTTACTTTTTTTTAATCAATACCTATTCACGTTAACATCATTATTCAATATATCAATAAGTTATTTATTGAATTCATTTTCTTTTGATAATTTCCTTCTTATCATTTTGGTATGCAGTTGTTTTTAATTAAAGGTGACTCTCATGCTGTTAACCGGTTGGACGCTTGGTGACGGTCCGTGTGGTCAGAGTTGTTCCGAGGATGACATAGGAAATTCAACAACTTCAGAATGGCAGAGCATACCCAATACAAAGGGCGACAAGAATTATTTTGGACAGTTTATTAAGGATACGGACAGGTCTTCAGGTAGACACCCGGTGATCCCTTCTCAAAGAAAAGACATGTTACAGCTTGCTAATCGAAAATCAAATTGGGAAATGGAAAGCAGCGTGATGACATTTGTCGTAGATGAAACTAGTGACATCATGTATGTTTTAATCATAATCAAATAATTTCTCTCTCTCTCTCTCTCTCTCTCTCTCTCTCTCTCTCTCTCTCTCTCTCTCTCTCTCTCTCTCTCTCTCTCTCTCTCTCCCAACCAGCCCAAATCCCACATATGATGCCTTTGCTACTCCGGTTCTAGTTGGTTGATTGTTAAACGTCTTCAAATTCATTAGCATCATTTAAGAGCAGATAAATTGACAGCATGTACCAGATATGCACGTTTCTGGAATGTAACCCTCGTCAGTGACCCTAAATTCAAACAATGAAGTATGTCCAAAAGAAAATCGCTGGGATATGATACTACAGGGACCAGGTTTAAGAAATTTGAGAAAATTTTGTAAACAGAAATTTTCGAATGCGTTTGAAGAAAAGACCAACCGAAATTGATCGAACTTGGCTACATGTGCCCTCGGGGACTTCTAATCCACTAGCAGTTACACTCACAAAGTGGTAGAAATGTTAAGCATCTTCAACTTCATTAGCATCATTTTAGACTAGATAAATTGAAAGCGTGGACCAGACATAAACGTTTCGGGTATTTAACCCTCGTCATTGATCCTCAATCAAAACAATGAAATATGGCCAAAATCTGTGAAAATTATGTCCAAAAGTTACCGAAAGACTTAGCAAAATGGCTGGGATATGAAGCTACAGGACTCAGGATGTCAGTCGCAACTATTTTTTCGATATTTTCCTATGATGATGCAACTTGTGTTTTATGACAACTGAAGGAATTGTGTACTATTCTCTTGCTTGAAGATATGGTACTTTTCAGAAAATGTTCGTAATTTCAAACGAATTAACTTATATGATCATAATCGTTGTAATTCCAACTTCGTTATTACAGCCCCTACACGCTTTCACGGATAGTGTCATCGATAGCAACAGCTCGAGGTGAAGTACGCATCTGTACCACTCTCTCACGTATGCGTCAGATTACATTTGCGCTCTTTAAATTTTTTTCCTGCCGTCATCTCCTATTGTTTGTCTGAAATATTAACGTCTTCAAATTCAACAGCACCTTTTAAGAACAGAAAGATTCCTTCAGACTGAAACTGGGATTTCGTATTTGTAAATAAAGTATTGCAAGTATATACCATCAGATTTGACTACATTTATAGTTATACAATGCATAAGCATTGCTTTTGTTTCAATGCAGTGCGGCAATATCAGGGATTCTTTCTTTATTCATGCGTTTCCAACGGGATCAAATGAGCGAGAATTTCCCAGTAAAAATACAAAATTCCAGGTATAAATCGGAACCTACCCTCTTAAGACGTGATTCTTGTGAATTTTCCTACAACAAGCTAATGAGTTAAAGAAGATCCTGACGATAATCTCAACAGCACTCACAATAGAGTACAAAATTAAGCATCGACGGACCCCTAGCAAGGTAGAGGTGGAACCAGGTGCCCGGGAGGAGTAAGCATCCCCTGTTGGCTAGCCGCACCCGCCGTCGATGTTCAAGCACGAAAATGAAAACAATATATAAACTTCATGCACTGTCTGACGTTATGTCTATATAGAAAGTGCTATGGCGACAATGCCAGGGAAATATATTCAAAACACTTACTGTCAAACCCCTCGCGGGGAACTTTTTTACGAGCTCCACACGGCAAAGGGCATAAGTGTGACACAAATGAGTTAAAGAAGATCCTGACGATAATCTCAACAGCACTCACAATAGAGTACAAAATTAAGCATCGACGGACCCCTAGCAAGCTAGAGGTGGGACCAGGTGCCCGGGAGGAGTAAGCATCCCCTGTTGGCTAGCCGCACCCGCCGTCGATGTTCAAGCACGAAAATGAAAACAATATATAAACTTCATGCACTGTCTGACGTTATGTCTATATAGAAAGTGCTATGGCGACAATGTCAGGGAAATATATTCAAAACACTTACTGTCAAACCCCTCGCGGGGAACATTTTTACGAGCTCCACACGGCAAAGGGCATAAGTGTGACACAAATGAGCTAAGAATCGTTTCTTTCATTTCCTATTAACTCGCCTCCAAAAAAGTTATATGTGTGTCTCTGCCTTTGGATCTTTTTCACTGTTTACGTCAGAAATCCGAATGACGTCACTGTTACGACATGTAGAACTCGCGAGACCTTTGGGACTTTATCATTGTGTGAAATGGAGTAGGAAAAAAAAAGCGTCGACAGTGAGATCATATTGTTAGCCTGTGCCGCCAGGGAAGTCACAATAAATGCGATCGCCCAAAAATTAATGTGATTGAATTCAGATAAACAAAAACATTTGGTAATTATTTTCGTAAAATGAAGAAAATCAGGGGGTTTTAAGTCAAGACAAACATGAAGTCAGCAGGATGGGTTTACAGACCTCGGTCTTTAAAGAGAACTTGGGTATCTCCTTGGGTACCTCGTCTCCATTCGGGCATAAGCTCTGTATTCATTGAAAACTGATTTTGCAACAGTATGACAAATATGGACAGTGACTGTATCCAAATATACAGTACAAAACCGATAATGCAGAAAATCATAAACCGAAGGCATACAAATGTTAAACGTCTTGAAATTCAGTTCAAAATCAGGATAAACAGGAACCAAAGCAAACAAACAATAACATCCACCACATGAAAAGAAGCGACTTCCTAATATTGCAGTGAGACCAGGTATCCAGGAGAAGTCAGCATCCCCTGATTGCATGCAACACCCGTCTATTCAATACGTAACTTTCGGGATACTGCTCCGCTTCGACTTTTACACATTATTTACATCGATTGTTAGGCACCGCTCACTTCCGGTTTATGGGAAAATGTCGACTAACACTGATATTGACTTTGAATCATGGCAAGTGCCAGCTCTAAAGGATTTTTTGTCAAAAAAAGGAATTAACTGCTCGATATACTTGAAGAGGCATTTGATTAAATTATGCAAGCTTGCTGTAGAGATAGAATTAGAGGATCAAAATGGAGATGAAGCTCAGAAATATGAAGCTTTTGATGTACAGAGAAGAACAGTGAACAACATCGTTTTAAGGAAGGTAGATGAAATTGAAGTGAATGAATGGTCGTGTGACTTAAAGTGTTTGCCTGACATAGAAATTGCTGATGTGTTTGTTTGGCTGTTAGGCTCAGGGTGGACCCAGGAACGTTTGAAATGTTACAGGCATGACAATGGGTACAAATTGTATACAAATAACCACATAGATAAAGTTTGTTTGTATAATATTCCGAATACAGACTGTGTCTATATTTTAAAAATGTGAAACTGTGCCTGAGACCAGACAGAATGCCAACCCATACCAAACATGGTTACTGTGCCTGAGACCAGACAGAATGCCACCCCATACCAAACATGGTTACTGTGCCTGAGACCAGACAGAATGCCACCCCATACCAAACATGGTTACTGTGCCTGAGACCAGACAGCATGCCACCCCATACCAAACATGGTTACTGTGCCTGAGACCAGACAGCATGCCACCCCATACCAAACATGGTTACTGTGCCTGAGACCAGACAGAATGCCACCCCATACCAAACATGGTTACTGTGCCTGAGACCAGACAGAATGCCACCCCATACCAAACATGGTTACTGTGCCTGAGACCAGACAGCATGCCACCCCATACCAAACATGGTTACTGTGCCTGAGACCAGACAGCATGCCACCCCATACCAAACATGGTTACTGGTAGGAAAAGATGGAAACATACACTCTGGTGGATGTGCGTGTGTGGCGTAAGTATATACATGCATTAAATAATATGAGTTACCTTGTCCCCGAGATCTGCTTATAGGCTTGGCCTATATGAGTTGTTGTAGTGTGTCATATAATTGTAAATTAAGTTCCTGAATAACTATGAATCACATTTATATAATATAAGCTTTCTGTACCATATGACAGACTTTTTACAGTATGTATACACATGTATATATAACAAGTATCATTTACCTCTTGCTGCATCATAGGATTAAGTATTCATGCAATTTTTTTTTCACAGTGATGATGGTTTCTGCAAACACTGCACGGTCCTGTTGTTTGCACTGTCATCATTCATTGAAAGGCATAAAGAAAGACACACACAGGTCGGAACGGATGTGTCCTGTGCGTGGGATAAACCACGCACATCATCATGCCCTGTCAAGATCGAAGATATGAAGACCAGCAATTCTGAGGCGATTGAATTAGATGTTCAGCAAGGCCCTTGCCACACAGTTTACAACCCATGAAAGAATATTCAAGATGAGAGAGTTGTTGAAAAGCAGTTGTTTAAACTATGTATAGAGTCGTCAAGTAATTCTGTGCTACTTCTTTCTCTGGATCCACCCACTGATTATGAAGAAATGGAAGATATCTTAAAGATTCCTGATATTGAAGAAGTTGTAAAGAGTGCTCAGGAAAATCAAATTAATGTTGTTGATCACCTTAAATCTGTTTTTACTTCAGATGTTATATCACATGTAGAATCTGTTACTAAAGGTCAAAGTGAATGTGAAGAATGGCATAGACATAGACGTGGAAGGATAACTGCCTCAATTTTTCCAAAGTAGTTCATTGCCGTAATGCAAGTTCCCATGACAACTATATCATCAGGGAAATTTTGAAATCTGGGGATAATCTGTCTCATGTCCCTGCAATTGCTTACGGCAAGGAAAATGAAATAATTGCAAGGCAGTTATACTTTGATGGCTATAAGAAAGTGCACAAAGGTGCCAAAATCAGTCTGTCTGGGTTTCACATTTTTCATGAAAAACCATTTATGGGTGCCTCTCCTGATGGCCTTATCACATGCAAATGTTGTACAAAGGGATTGATTGAAATTAAATGTTCCTTTTCGCATCGAAATAAAACCCCATATGATGTAGCAGGTCTTAGTGATTATCATTTGTACAGGGATGATGCTGATGCTATACACCTTCGTACTGACTCTCCATGGTACTTACAAATTCAGGGTCAGTTAGGAATACTAGATCTTCCATGGTGTGATTTTGTGTTTTATACCAAGCGTGGCTTGCACACTGAACGTATTACTTTTGACCATGACACTTTCAATTCTATTGTAAAATCCTGTTCTTGTTTCTTTGAAACATATCTAGAGGAGGCCTTGTTATCAGAATAACATCCGTCATGAAATATCAATTTACTGGTATAGACATTGAATGAATATGAATGTACTTCCCTTTAATATATATGATGTAAGATCATGATTTTTCAGAAACCATGAGTATAGTGATGAGGAGTACCCCCAGAATCAATGATTCAAGGGCATATAGTTTTTGGCCTGTCCATCTGTTTGTCCGAAAAGCTTTAATTAACATTGGGCATTATAAACTTTTGAATGGAAGGTGATAGAGCTTTCATATTTCACATGTGTATTCCTTGTGACAAGACCTTTCCATTGATACCAAAACTATTGACTTTATTATATTGACCTTGACCTTTGACCTACTTTACAGAAAATGGTGTTTATACTTACAAAGATGTCACTGGGGGCATTCGTGTTGCACAAACACATGCTTTATTTATCTCATTTGTGGAAAATACATGTATATATGTACTTGAATGTATAACCTCTTACATTGTGTGCAATTTAATATTACTGAATTGTGAGACATAGAAAATTAAGGAAGAAGTTCTGAAACAGTTTTAATACCCGTACATGATCAAATAACATGAACAATCTTGATAAATACTAACATAACAATTGTTTAACAACAAAAGTAAATGTTTGTAAAATGTAGCCTTTGTAAAATATAGATAACAATTTAACTGTAGAATAAATAGTTTATGTAATGGCACAAAGCATTGTCAGTTTTAATTTTTCACAAGAGGAGGTGCAAGATTGCATAGAAAGGCTGCTATGACAAGAATCTTGTTTGCTAGAGGTTTCAATGACAATGGTAATATGCCTGAAAGAATGCGGAAACACTTCAGTCTTTGAATAGCCCTTTCAACGTGTATACGTAGCTTTGCTATTTCCCTAGTTCTTTGAATTTGAGCAGGAGTGAGTCTTTTGCCTTTTCCCCAACTACACTTGCGGGTGAATGGGGGCATAATTAGTTTTGCTTTGCGTTCAAGTAAATAATCTGCAATAACAAATCCACGATCTGCCATTACTTCGTCACCAGGTGAAATTTTGTCAAGAAAGCCACTATGGGCTGACACACCTATCAGATACGTTTCATCCCCAGAATTCAGAAACAAATGAAAACGCACCAGATGGTGTAATACCCATCAAAGTTTCGAAAGTATTGTGACTTTTATAGTTACTATATGTTTGACTTTGAGCCTTAGGACTCCTTGATTTCTGTATGAAAATCTCGGTGCAATCGATTATGACTCTGGTCCCTGGAAAAGATTTCTTGAAAGATTTTGGCATGTGCTTTTTCACGTTTGACCTTGAGGGCCATTTTATATGAGGAGCAAATACTCTGTACATATAGTTAACAAGTGTACTAAATATTTGGGACACTCGGCTTTCAGACACACCAAAAAGGTCACTAAGGATATGTGTGTTCACAGCAAGATCGATCCTTAAAAGGGTTAAGAGGTACTCCTGAAAAAGTGTTAGTTTTCTGTTTGGGCCTGGTTTCTTGTGGTTCTCTCTTTCGTAACGCTTTTCCTGTCTGCTTTGGGCACCTGACCAGTACTTCAGTTTGGAACATGCATCTTGAAGAATATCTGAAAGATAATTAATTTGGAAATACAAATTACAATAATAATGTTACAGCAG
Source organism: Pinctada imbricata (assembly GCA_033119305.1). Classification (NCBI taxonomy): domain Eukaryota; kingdom Metazoa; phylum Mollusca; class Bivalvia; order Pterioida; family Pteriidae; genus Pinctada; species Pinctada imbricata. The sequence goes on from VSWD01000009.1 coordinate 23,762,266, forward strand.
ATTTATCAATGATGTAACAGTGATAACATGACATATGTAGATGGCCTATAGCTAAGAAACTACACTCTGTATTTACTCTTTAAACTGATCAAGATAGTAAACTAATATGTACATGTAGTACATATATGAATATCTATAATCATTAAATTCATGCAAGGATCTAGAATAGATTTCAAAGGGGTCCCAGCCTTTATGCTTTTGAGAAAATGACAATTTATAATTATAAAAGCAAGAAATGTTATCACTTTCCAGGCAGAATCTGGGAGAGGGAAGATGATGACCTTCCTTAGTAGACAGGAACCATATTTTCTATCTAGATCTGCACATTTAATGTATCTGTCAAATACTTACTAAATATGCCAAGTAATAAGGCAATACTAGGTAGACCAAAGTATTTTCTAACAGAAGCATCTGTACTGGTAGCTTTCTTCACAAAAAGGTCAAGTAGAACATTTCCCTTGGTATATGTGGTACTTTCTGACTCCATTTTGTCTATGTCAGCTACGGAGAGATTTGTCTGGACAGTCATATCATGATATTCAGGGAAATGCCTAGGTAAAGCACTGTAAGAGTGGTCTGCTTTCTTGGCTGATATTATATTATAAACACTTGTAACATTGCAGTTCTTATAGAATTTGTAGTAGTTATTTACACTTATGTCAATCAAAAAATAATAACAGCCTTACATTATTCCAAAATTATATATATGTAAGGGAAAAAAATCTAGTGGTTGTGGAATGAAAAAAAAAACCCAACTGACGATTTAATTATTAATAGATATATAATTATTGTGTGCAGTCAATGATTTCTCTCCTTTGAAAATATTATACTAATAATACAAATTATATTTAGGTGTCATTCATATGTTATGTTCATTATTCTTACATGTAGATTGGGGTGTAGATACTTTTTCATCATCATCAACTTCCATCCTCTCATCTATCAAATCATCCGCTGTATCAATTATGCATTCACTGTATACAGGCAATGGTATCATTCTCCCATCAGCAAGGGCTGTGGCATTCTAAAATTAATTTGAACATGTTATATTGACTCTCATTAGCAAAAAATCAGTTCAAACTCAGATTTAAAATTGGACCTTGGTCATCAAAATGTATGTAATACAAAAAGTAACGGTGATACAGGAGAACATTGTATGGAACTTATGTGTACAATGAAATGACAGCAAATTTGAATGTCTTAGTAACTAGTTGAGTTACTTTCTAGCTAATTTGCAAGTCTTCAAAGTCTTCATTTTCAAAGTTTCAAATGTATGTAATGCAAAGACTCTGGCACAAATTTAACTTTTAGTTATTTAATTGTCTAGCAGATGTCCCTGACTTTATGAAATTAAAGAAAATGAATTTTTCAACTACAGAGCTACTGATGCTTGCTGTCTATTCAAATTAAAATAATGGTACTTTGATAATTATGGTGCATTAGATCTAAGTCTAATTTGTCTTCATTGTTTCTTCCCCCTTTTACATAAAAATTTAGATGGCTTGGCTGGTCTAGTGCACAGGGGCCTGTCGCACTGTTCATTAATACTTCTCGAAAGTAGATGTTTGATTATTGAGCGGTATTGACCCACAGTGTGTCAGACTCCTGTGGATATGAGTTATCAAAGAGTACTGAATATTATTTGAACAACAACTCTATCATATTTACCATGAAAGGCTTAATTGGTGTGACTGCGGGCATTGTGACATTTTCCTTTGACGTTGTGATGTCTTTCAGCACCTGCCTTTTCTCAATGGACGTTTTGCTCCGTTTTGTCGGGGGTTCCTCGCCAAAGTTGTTCCTTGGGAATAGAGTGGGAACTGGGTTGTCTTTAGTTGGGTAACCATCAACAAAGTGTAATGAACAGACCCTGTGATGTCTCTTTGGAACATATTTTTCCTCCCGAAAAACCTGATTAATCCACTTACGTCGAAGATTAGGATTACGACGGGGACCTGGATACGCATGAAATGTCACGCCTATCATCCATGGATATTTACTCAGACTTGCTTTTTTACGTCCGTCTGAGGTACATCCTGGTACAGAACACCAATATGAAGATGGCTCATCCGCAGATTTTGTCTTTGATAATACATAGTCTGCTTCTACTTTCACATTACGTTACTATGTAAACAACGATTATGCCTAACAATTGGTCGATTATCACGTGACAAATTATATTACGTCAAAACGAGAACGGTATACACCGGGTATCCCGAAAGTTCCGTATTCGGCAGAGATATCACATCCGGTTACTTCGGAAGATACAAGTGGTTGGATGGTTGAAATGGTATAAGACTTCCTACCCATCCTGTACGTCTTTTGGTACATTTTTTGGACAAAATAACTTTCACAATCTTTGGTCGTATTACATTGTTTAGGTTGACGATCACTGACGAGGGTTAAGTACCCGAAACTTGCATGTCTGGTCCATGCTGCAAATTTATTATCTGTTCTTAAATGATGCTATTGAATTTAAAGACGTTAAACAGAATATCATATAAAATATATTATTTTCATTTCAGATACGAGGGACATAGTTATATACCATTTAGTAATGATGTAACAAAAAGCGATTCCAATTTTAATTCGAGCTTGTCCCATCCATGGCATATGCAGGTTAAAATTGATGTAGCACGGAGGATTATAGATAAGAAGCCTGGGCCACCTAATTCAAGTCCAGTCGTTCTAACTAAACCTTATTACGAGTAGGATTAATCTTATTCATTACATTCCTGATACATACAAATGTAGAAAGCGCAGTTTATCTAAAACGGCAATTGTTATTCATGAACTAAAACTACTAAGATCCACATTATCTTTTAGATTTGATAGTTTGTTGGCCATCTGTTTAAAACTTTATCATAAGCAATAAAAGTTTATAACAATAGAATAATATTCAAGAACAGCTTACCTCTAATATTAAGAAAAACCATGCTATTCCAGATTTGGAACTGATAAAGATTTTTCAGTCCGACTACCTGTAATAGATTTTGATGGAGATAAGTGGCGTTGTCGGAAAGCATTCTATCAAGAGTCAGGGACATTTTTAAGTGCATACCAGAGATCAATGTCTAACTACATGTTTGATCAGTTTCATTCAATTTCTAAAGAGGTAAATCTCAATTGTAGAACCATCTCTTTTGTTTCTTTTTTGGGGGGGGGTGTTCTATTTTATTTTTCGTTTTTACTGTTTGGAGACTCGATAAATGGATGGTGTGTACCATGCCGGAAAATAATAGATATTTAATATTGTTCGTTTAATATCTTCTAGAGCGAAGAAGTAGCGTTCCATCTCAAAGTAAGGAGGGGATCTCTTATAAGATTCAGTCGTGGCACCCACAGCAAAAGTACTCTATGTGAAAACACTGAGAAGATGAGCACAGCAATAAACATAAAAGGGACAAACTTTACACCAAAACAGGACCCGTTATAGAGTCCGGTCGTCACAGTCAATCCGAGTACAATCACTGAAGAGGGTGAAGTTCCCGAAACGTGCATGTCTGGTCCATGCTGCAAATTTATTTGGTCTTAAATTGTGCGATTGAATTTGAAGACGTTTATTATTTGTACCGTTTGGTGAGTGTCACTGCTGGTGGACTAGGAGTCCCCGATGACACATCTTACAAATTTCGATTAACTTAGGAATTAACTTTCTTCGTAAATTCAATGCTTAAAATCTTTTTCACATTAGCTTTGTTGTCCTTTCTAATAACATTTCCGCATATTAAATACAAGTTCAAATACAAAAAATCGCGATATTTAGTTTATAAGAAGAACTAAGCTATCGAAACGAAAATTCTCATTTTTTTTCGTAAGTATTTTTGTAAAACAGGCTCCAGGAGTAGCCAAGTTCCATCAACTTCGGTGGTTGATCGTTTCTTTGACGCATTCGAAATTTTATGTTATCTAAATTTCTTGCGTTTTGTTGTCTTGTTTGTGTAGTCATCTTACAGTGAGGAGGTTTGGAGATCCCCTCCTTTCTTTTGAAAATATACAACGGCTATGATACAAGTGTCGCCAGTTGGACAATCTGCATAGTATTTTTTTTATAAACGCTTCCGGAGGTGTTGCATTATGGCTAACCTTACTTTGGGACTTCATGACGGGTCTCGTCCAAACCCCGTCGGAGAAGACAGATTTCTGACTATCTGGTCCCTCTTTTGGTTACATTGTTCTTACATCCCCGTGAGGGGTTTGACAGTAACTGTTCATAATATTTTTCCCTGACATGGTCGCCGTAACACTTTCTATGAAGACATAACTTCAGACTGTGCGGTGCATGTATTTTATATATTGTTTACATTTTCGTGCATGAACATCGACGGCTGTCGCGGCTAGGCAACAGGGGATGCTTACTCCTCCTGGACACTTGTTCTCACTTCCAACTTGCTAGGTGTCCGTCGATACTCAATTTTGTGCTTTTTGTGAGTGCTGTTGAGATTATCATCAGGCTCTTCTTTAACTCATTACAAGCAGGTTGTAAGGATCCATATTGCTTATAACTGTGCGCCTCTTGTTGCAGATTTATTTTTATACACTAATAAAAGAGAATAATGAAAGAGAATTGTCAGGATCATCTTAAGCTCATTACATGCATGAATTAAGTCAAGTATTTTGCTGTCATGTTTTTTACGTCTTTTTTTTTTTTTTACTGTGTAGAGGCTATAATATATACAAGATTTGTGCATTCTTTGAAACCGCTAGGTTACCCGACAAGTTTGAGGGGTGTACGCTTGTAATTTGTATAGCCACACGATTTACCACTAACGTAGCAGTTTTCCGTCCTCCGTCGGCATCGATTGCATATTGATATTTTTGGTTTATGTGAAATGTTTTGTGGGAATTGATGCCGTTCATGACTTTAAGTATTGAAATCTTTCTTTCATTTTGGTGTCTTTTCTAGTTTCCAGTCCAGTTTTAGTTTCCCTCTCTTTATAAGAGGAGATAACTCCGTAGGCAATTGCTTAAGGCTTACTTAAGGCGTTATTGATACATCTATTTGAAATACAAATTTTCACATTTAAACATCAATCTGAAGATCAGCTATTTAGGTAACAACAATATGAATAATTTGAGCTGAAAGATAGAATAGAATACACCCTCCTTTCTTTCAAATTTTCTTAAAGCACCAAAACCGAAATAAATCTATTTCTAAATTAGATCTACCTACTAAGTATTTTCTGAAAGGTAATATATTTCAAGATTAGATCTACCTACTATGTATTTTCCAAGAGCAGCACTATGAAAAAATAGTACCTACAAAAACGGGCATTAATTGGTGATTGGTCTGTATGCGCGCAATGTCCCTTCCTTACAATACCTTATTTGTTCATTCTTGAAGAACAAGAATTCGAATTTGCAAAGGATTTCCCTCCCCCTCAATTTTCTTTCTTTGTACATGCAGGACTGTGAGGTTTACATTAAATCATCAAAAATGAGAGAAGGCGATACAGGAGTAGTGGCTGTCACAGTAACAGACATGCTTAAGAAAGTTACAGAGTTCGAAAATAAAGGCTTAAGAGGATCTGGTGAAATACTCAGCGCAGTGTCGATACAGGTGTGATTTTCTGTTCTTTTTTTAGATGAACTCATTCTAAACTAAATGCATATATGGAATCAAGAAATAAACTAGATGTGCCTCAATATATAATACTTTCAACTTTGACTGTTGTCGGGATCTTCATTATCTCATTTGAATCATTTTGGCTTCAAAAGTACCACTGAACATAGAGGATTTATAATTCAGATTTTCATGCCTGGTGCACCGCATTCAGAAAATGTTTCCCCAGGAACACAACCATTCTCGAATGAAAGAGTTTGAGAATATTTCTATAATTTGAACGCGATATAGAACATGAAGAGATGATGTTTTAATAAGCTTGAATGATGCATCTCTTCATATGACATTTTTTTTATCTTTGTATCCTTGTATCTTTCGCTTTCAGTGTTTTGATGTTTTGATGTTGTTGCTGCAACTAGGCCATGTCGGATATTCCCTCTTTTCCTTGATGATCAATAAATGCTACCCTCTTGCTCTAATGCAAGTACAGATCTTGATTAAGATAAGATGCAATGTGAAAAAAGGCTATCATGAAGTTTGACGTATGATCGTTGACCTTGAATATTTAAAATCAGTATTGTCCTCTTAACATGCAACAGTGAATACTACTGGATTTTCGAACTTCAATGATTTTTTGTTATTTTCTGATTGTTCTTAAAAGTCTTGTAGATATATATACGATAAATGAAAAAATGATGAGTCTTATCAATTAAGTAAGGATACATTTTACTTAAAGCATTATATGACTCGGTGTCAATCTAGTTGTGTCGTCTCCGTTGTCCGTCTAGTCGTTTGACTGTCTGTCTATACCTTTTGATTGGTACGTAAAAGGGCTTTGTTATTTCACATGGGCATTCCATTTGACAAGACCTTTCCACACATACCATAATCATTTTATCAAGTGATCTCTACCTAGGTACTTTGCCTACATTAAGAATAAATAAATTGGCTAAATATTTTGACTGGTAAGTGATAGGGCTTTGATATTTCTCATGTGCATTGCTTTTGAAAAGACCTTCTACATGAGTTAAAGAAGATCCTGACGATAATCTCAACAGCACTGTACATATACTATAATTTTTGATTTAGTGATCTTAACCGAGTTTTTTTTACCTACTTTAAAAAAATAGATTAACTATATATTTTGAATGGCTTTGATACATCACATATATATTCCTTATGGTGATATCTTTTTATAGTACCAATTTTTATTCTAAAGAATTTAACCGAGATATTTGACCTACCTTTTGAAGAAATGAATTTGCTATATCTTTTTTAAATGGTAAGTAATTGGGGATTTCATATTTCTCATGTATATTGCTTGTTATGAGACCTTTCTTTTGTTACAAAAAATTGACTTTGCAACCTTGACCTAGATGATTGATCTTCTTTTCTGAAAATTAGGGATTTACCATATAATTTGATAGGTTTACAAAATGTCTGATATTTCACATGTGAATCTCATTTGACAATTCTCTCCGACTGATACCAATAATTGTGACCTTGACCTACAGATGTACTTGTTTAATCCACTTTTAATAATATGCCGCTTCGGAAGCGCACAAGCATTCATTGAATTGCTATTTTTGTGTTTACTCTACATAATGAATTAGCATTTTATACATGTAATGCTATCACTGAAGGTCCTGGTGCTTCATATTCAATTTTCTTCAAAAAGGTATAGAGTTGGAACCCTTCGGCATTAATCATATTCAAGAGATGCAAGTAAGGATCGGTTAGCTTTTCTTACCCTTTGTGAAATGTGGTGAGGTATCTTGTATTTAAACTTTTCCCAAATGAATATCAGCTTTTTCTTAAATCTAAGCACCCTGAAATGATTGTGCATGCCATGATACATTTCAGTTCTATTATCGAATCAAAGAAAATGTTTCCAATCCTTTTTTCCTAACACCACCCACGCCATCCATAAATCAAGTCTACGTTATATATGTCGGCGCAAAGTTTACAGTGGACGTGTATGCTTCAACAAATCATTCCATGAGGTAAACTATTCCAAATATTTCCGTACAGTTCCATTTTTGTTCTGCATGTGGTATCAAATATTCTTTCAAAACACAAATTTGAAATCAACAAAAGTGTGAATGACAAATATGGATAATGACCATATCCCTGTATACAGCACATAATCGATAATTCAGAAAATCAGAAACCGAAGGCATACAAAATCAGGATAAAACAGGAACCAAAGCAAATTAACAAAAACCTCCACCATATGAAAAGAAGCGAACTCCCGATATAGGAGTAAGACCAGGTGCCAAGGAAGAGTGAGCATCTCTTGCTTGCATGCAACACCCGCCGCTTCAATTCGGTAGAACTGTCACATCCGGTTACTTCCATTTAAGAAGACATAGAGTACAAATAATACTGCGAATAAGATTGTAAATCGATTCATCTTGATTGACTGACCATGCTTAATAAGATATGTTACAACATGGGTTGATGAAAGTAAAAGAAGCATTTTATTTTTCATTTAGATTATTTGATGACAGAGAAAAATTAGGTTTCTACGAAGGTCCGCTCTTTCATCTTATCATGTCATGAATTTGATAATATACAGAAATGAATTGGCAAATAAAGTTTTCTCTGAATCAGGAGGGGCAATGTAAATATGTAAAAGCAAGTAAATGACTTTTCTTGTTGCTTTATAAGTAAGAGATAGTCGTAACGAACAAAACATTCTTGCATCAATTATCAAAAGTGATCCCAATCATTGGTTTAAGATAAGAGGTGTTCATTTCAAATTTGAAATCAAATATAGTTAAGTGAAGTATCTCTTGGCATTATTTTAACATTTCTTGTATCGATTTTGCAAAAAACAAATGAGATCATCCAAATATTGTGTAGGCTGTATTCAGAGGCGTAAATGAAATGAAATATGTCGCAAAAATCATTTGACGGATGCTACAAGAGCGCAAACCTCCTTTATTTCGATGATAATTTAGAATGAAATATTTTATGAAAAAATCAGATTGCATCATCGGGGTTGCCAAGAAATACTTTTCTCTCGCACCAGTGTTTGAGAGTAAGTAATTGAATAATTGAAAAGACAATTCAAAAGGTAAGTCTCAGGGAGCATTTTAAAAGGTCCAATCTCTGTAAGAAGGCGTTGTGATTAAGCGATGAAGGCATACGGCTAGTAACAGAAAGATTGTTGGTTCGAGCCTCACTAGTACTGCGGGTCCGTCAACATGTCCATACCTACATGCTGTGTGTGTGTTTTATGCAAAACAGGACCTTTTCTGTGTAAGATTAATTGTCTGTAAAAAAAAGAATAAGTGTGAATTATCAATAAAAGAATAAGTGTGAATTATCAATAAAAGAATAAGTGTGAATTATCAATAAAAGAAAAAGTGTGTATTATCAATAAAAATTAATTTCCAGCTCTGCTCCCGGAGATCAGTCTTCTAGACAGACGTTTATCAGTACGGTGCACCAATGACAAATATGGATAATGACCATATCTCTGTATACAGTACAAAATCGAAAATTCAGAAAATCAGAAACCGAAGATATACAAAATCAGGATAAAACAGGAACCAAAGCAAACAAACAAAAACCTCCACCATATGAAAAGAAGCGAACTCCCGATATGGAAGTGAAACCAGGTGCCCCGGAAGAGTAAGCATCTCCCGCCGCTTCAATTCTGTAGAACTGTCACTTCCGGTTACTTCCATTTCGGAAGACAAAGAGTACAACCTTTGGTTGGATGGTTCAAATGGTCTATGACAGAATATCATCCACCATTCAGGAGAGTGGGACATCATAGTGTATGACGAGTCCATACACTATGATGTAATGTGTAGTGTCATAGTGTAATACGGTGTTTCGAATAATGAATCCTCGCAATAAAAGTTAACTATAAGCGTTGACGACCTTAGCACAAGTTTAAAAGAAGGGAGGGGATCTCCAACAAGACCCTGTTGTAGCACCAGCAGCAAAACACTTAAACACCCGATGCGAAACCACAAAGACGAGCATACTAAGAGACGAAAAAAAGAAATACGACATATAAACATCAAACATAAAATATTACACATAAACCAACAAGACCAATGGGTAACAGGTGCCGACTTTGATCGGCCATTTGCCAAACAAGTAGCAAATGGTGTGGTTATGCTGGATTTAGTGCACACAACCCTTCACTTCTCCACACACAAACAAGACCACAAAACGCAGGGGCCCAAGCAACACAGATAAATATGTAAATGAATATAAAAAGAGGGCGTACGTGATACAAAATGTGTTCAGCCGACGCGAGCTCATGTATGTTATCACCCGAGGATTCCGACTGACATACAGAGAGGACAGGTGGTTAGGGCCCTGTCTTCCCTAAAGAGGTCTGGTCCATGCTGAAAATTAATCTGCTCTTAAATGATGCTATTGAGTTTGAAGACATTTAACATTTGGACAGGACCCGTCATGGTGTCCCGTCGTCACAGTCAGTCGGAGTGCAAGTCTCAAGAAAGCGCTGGTACAAGACTGTAGATTGGTCAAGTACCAAGCCTAGTGTCCGTTTGCTGATATTAGAATCATATCCACGGTATAAAAGGTGTTTGATGATTTTGACGCATTTTCGATGATAAAGCTGTCTGCCTTTGATCCTTCCAATTTTGTTTGTCATATCACCATAAAAGGCAGGTTGTGTAACACCCACAGTAATGTACTCTGTTGCGTGAATAGATCCAAATTTTAAAAGAAATTGACTGTAATTTTTGTAAAATTTCCAGAAAGTCTTAACTAGTTTATGAAAGTGGAAACCTTGTCCTAACAGTTTCTTGGTGATTTATAAATTTCTATTGTGAACATCCAAAATATCAATACATGCTCTAGCGTGCCGGATGAGCTGTGATATGTAAACGCCGTATGACGGTACTCTTGGAACATCACCGTCAAGCTAGGGGAAATTTACTATGCTGAATCCTAAATCATCTCTTTTGTCATATACACTTGTATGAATCTTTCCGTTTACAATTTTGATATTCAGGTCCAAAATGGTGTTTCTATATTTGTAACGTTTGCCTTGTTAAGTGTTAATTCTTGTGGATAAATTTCATTCTTATATAATTTAAAAGCAGGATTGTCAATAGTTAGAATATCATCCAGATACCTAGAAGTATTATTGAAACATTTCAGATCATATCAGATCTTAAACTTTTCTTTGCTTTTGAAGATTTTGGATAATTCTTTTTCGTAAGTGTATAAAAATAAATCTGCAAGAAGAGGCGCACAGTTAGTACCAATACGAATCCCTACAACCTGATTGTATAGAATCTCACTATTTTAACTGGTAAAAACTGTAAACCTATTTTTCAAAATGTTCATAAAATATTTACAAAAATAGAATAAAATTCAAGTTGTCCTTTCATGTACTGAAAGTCAAGACTATACAATGAGTTTACTCTTTTTTAACAACCTAGGCAATGTTAAATGTGCAATAAGTATAAACTTGAGGGTTGGATTTTATATCTTCGGCTACATGTATACGGCTTGAAAAATCCTGGAAGAAGTTATTTAGAAGGTATCACTTTTTTATATTTTCATTATAGACTATAATACTATTTCGACAACAAAAATAACCGATTGTACATTTAAGCACGTTCTCGATATTACAAACAAAACTATTTGTATAATGAAAAATTCCCTACTATTTATAGGTTTGATATACTTAAAATGAGATATTTTAATGTATCGGACAGATCTTTATCCATACTGGCTGAGTTTGTATGGTATATAAGAAAAGGGCAGATAACGACTCTTACGTCACAGGTCCCTCCGTTGTCTCCACTGTGTTGCTACGTTTGTGAGATGATAGTAATAATTCCTCGACATTTCTATGTTAAACGTCTTCAAATTCAATAGCATAATTTAAGAGCAGACAAATTTCAGCATGGAACAGACATGCACGTTTCGGGTACTTAACCTGCGTCGGTGATCCTCAATCTAAACTATGTAATATAAGCAAAGAGTGTGAAAGTTTTTTTATCCAAAAATGTACCAAAAAGACGTCGCAGGATGGCTCGGATATAATTCTACAGGACCAACGTTTTATTTCTATATCTAGCTTCGATTGCAGATTGTACCTCATCACGATAGTAAGTTCTCGACATTTCTATCTCTTGCTTCGATTGCAGATTGTAACTCATCGGGATAAGCAAATTTTTATTTGGTTTTACGTTGAGATAACTTTTTTCTGGGGTTCACCTTTCCTCCTTTTGAGATCCATAATCCCAAGGCATTTATATTGAACTCATTCGTTTAACTGGATATGATTATGTTGCATAATATATCTATCGAAATTCATTTCCTTTCACATCAACCAATACAATAAAAAACGTTTGCTTTTTTCCTGAAGAAAAAGTTCATGACAGGCTGTGTCCAACTTTGTCCAGAAACAAACCGCAGAAAATGGACTGACTAATCTATTTCATTTAAACGTCAATTACACCATTCTGTGTTGATGAGACACACGATGCTCGTTTCACCTTGTGGCAGTGCACTGTAGTCAGGCTGAAGATCTCTTCAATGTTAAACGACTTCAAATTCAATAACATCATTTAAGACCGCATAAATCTGCAGTATGGACCAGACATGCACGTTTCGGGTACTAAACCCTCGTCAGTGATCCTCAATCTAAGCAATGTAATAAGGACAAAGAGTGTGTAATTATGTCTAAAATGTACCGAAAGACGTGGCAGGATGGGTGGGATATGACGCTACAGGTCCCACGTTTTAGACATTCCAAGAAATGTTTATTACAGAAATTTTTGAATGCGTTGAAGAAACGATCATCCGAAGTTGATCGAACTACAGATCGGCTACATGTGCCCTCGGGGACTCCTGGTCAACCAACAGCAATATATTTTAGCCTACCTTAATTAATATGCATGTTTAATGAAATAAAGATGAAAAGGATATCACAATAAAATAATATAATGAGACGATGAACACAATATCACGGGTAAATAAGGATTTTTGCCGGCATTTCATTAAGCTTTCCCCGAGGGAACATGTAGCCAAGTTCGATAAATTTCCTATGCCTAGCTTGCTAGGGGTCCGTCGATGCTCACTTTGGTGCTCTGTTGTGAGTGTTGTTGAGATTATCGTCAGGATCTTCTTTAACTCATTCAGTTGATCGTCTCTTCAACGCATTCGAAAATTTCTGTAATCAAAATTTCGTGAAATTTCTAAAGCGTGGGTCCTGTAGCATCATATCCCAACCATCCCGCTACGTCTTTCGGTAAACTTTGGGACAAAATAATCTTCACACTCTTTGGTAATATTACATTGTTTAGATTGAGGATCACTGACAAAACATGCCCGTCTGATCCATGCTGAAAATTTATGTTCTTAAATGATGCTATTAAATATGAAGACGTTTAACATTTCACTTCATTTGTTTGGTCTTTTGTTTAATCGTACCATAGTTTCATCATGTCAATTTCTTGACTTCTTCGCGCAATCGCGTCAATGTCATTAAGTCACCATAATGATGATCATCTTAAACATTTGTATTGTTTGCCTAAGGTCAGGAATTGTGTCTCTACATTCTCAAACTTGCGGAATACTTCATGTACATTGTAAAATATCTTCTATTGCGGTAGGTTTGAATTGAGAAATATCGTAGAGTTTCAATCTTTTCTCTTCGAAATGTTTTCAGGACAATCAAGTCTATAGACTTCTTAAGACGAGATACGAAAGATGTGACAAGAATAGGAATGCGGCCTGCAAACATTCCTAACCACCCTAAGGCCATGGTAGAAACTGCTATATGGGAACCTTCTGTTGATGATATCGGGAAGCATCTAATTTGTGCCAACGTGAAAGACTCTGCTTGGTACGAAAAGACATACAAAACTACAGAACAATTGGTATACAGTGTTTTTCAGAGGGGGGGGGGGGGGCACAAAAATATATTGGGCCGATGAAAAAAAATTGTATTCGCCTCGCCAAATACGACCTTATTCATCGACATCCTATATTTTTGTATGCCTCTGTAAAACACTATATAACGAATTTATCCCACCGATGGCTTTTGGTTGGTATATGTTACGTCAATATATTTCATATTTCAAAGCATCTCGGTGACGTCAAAAGCGTAAAACGTCTTAGAAGAAGCAGGATATAAAAAAACTAAAGAAGTACAAATGTACCTATCAGTTTTTCAGTCTCTAAGTCGAGAAGGCAAGACAAAATCATTAGATTTTTACAAGGAATGGTTGCGAACACTGGAACGAATAAAATTCCGAAGTGAGACCAGGTGCCCGGGGAGTGTCAGCTTAAAACAATATCCTGTCAGTAACATAATACAGCATAATATTCGGTTCTTCTCGACCAATCAGGTTGATAGAAATTTGCCAGAGGTGGGATCAAATGGTATGACTGTTTTATATGATTATGTGGATATCTCATGTCCAACTTTGTCGTGTTGAATATCTCATCTTTATGCGAATATCAAATTAATTTTCAACATGATAACTAATAATCTATTTTTTCCCACAGGGTAGACAGCGTTGATTTACATTGTTTTATTATTGAAATCAGAGGTATGTAATGAGAACTTGCTAAATATATGTGTTTTGCAAAGCTAATGTCAAGAACCTCAATCGAAGCTCATAATCACACATTTCGCAGTACCATTAGTTCTTGAATCTTGCTATAACATAATTGTTTTTAACATCAAATGAGATGAGAATATGAACGGAGATATATAAATCTACTTTATTGGTTTTTTTCAGCGGCAATTAAGGGCGTCAAAGCATACGCGGTGAATGTAAGTTTTACAATTTTCTAAGTTAAGAATTTTCTTTCCTGATTGAGGCTTGTTGATTCATACTCAATGATATATTTTGATTTATGATTTACAAATGATAATATTTTAGGGACCTTCCTTCTTTAATTTCCCTCGTCAGGAAGCAGTTATGTGCCAAATTCACGTTTTCTGTCGCTTTCCAATATACGCAACCACCAATACATCCGGGTATGTAGTTTTCAAATACTTTTGCTACGCTACGCGGTTTTCACAATTTGTAATGCGACAAACGAAAGTTCAAACTGTCAAAATTGAACAGTCAATTCGTGTATGACAAAAGGAGCAAAAGTGATTAATTGCGTATTAGATTTGACTATTCAACAAGAAAGGTAACTAATAATCGAGGTCGAAACACAGGAAATCCAAAAAATGAACGTATGAAGAGCAAAATTCTAAAATTGACCTAAAGTTGATGCCAATAAACCAACTAAGAACAAAGTTATGTCTTCTGGATTCCTCGCAGTTTTAAAACAATTGATCACATTCTGTGACAGAGAATCCTAAATAAATGAAACATTTACAAAGAATTTACAAAGCTTAGAAAAGTGAAATTTTCATATTACATATTCATATGTTGTCAAACATTTTAGGTATGAAAATTTAACATATATATAGGATCTCAAATGAATTTTCATTTCATACGATGTATTATGAAACGAGTTGTGTGTTTTATATCCCCGAGCCTTGGCGAGGGGATATAAAACGGACAACGAGTTTCATAATACATCGTATGAAATGAAAATTCATTTGAGATTCTTTTTATCACATGATATTGCCTAAAAATGTATATTTTCAACGTGAAATCGACGTTTCCGAGAACTATAGAGGCGAACCACACCGTGATATAGAAGTCGTCTGCTATGCCATGAGAAGTAGTGTCCCCATCGTATGGATATTCTGTGCGTTTAAGAAAAGTATTTCAATTTTGAATAGTATTTTATTGCAAGAATTAATTCAACAACAACAATTTTAATCATTGATATTGACTCCGAGTCTGAATTTTACAGTTGACCGATATTTGAAAGGTCACATTTGTCAAGGTTTATGTGATTAGGTTCCAAGCCTGACCAATCACATTCAAGCAGAGCGATATGTAACGTGTTATCATATCATATATTTATGAAATGGCTTTATGAAACTGCATAACGGGTGTATCATGTGATAAAATGAATTATAGGGGTATACTAAACATCAGCGGAAGTTCTGATGAGGTCACCGACTTGACGGCCATATACGGAAACAACCCCATTCATGTCAATGTTAGCAATCAACATGTTTGGCGCGCTGATATCCAGCTTTTTACAGGACAACCAGGAATCAAGACGATATGTCTCAAAGCTTCTGACAGGTGGTTATCAAAAAGATTTATTTCTTTACCTCTTTATATATCAAAGAATTAAGTTGATCACAGAATACAAAATCACATTAAAAAATAACATATTAAATTGGCACAGAAATTGTGAAATTGCAAAATAAACAAAATAACTTAATATTAAATCAAAGGAGCAAAAATTAATCTCAATTTGAGATTAGGTCAGGTGCTTAAGAAGAGTAAACATATACTGCTTGCAAGCGATATCGGTTATTTTAATCGTTAAGAGTAAGTCCGAAACGGCATATGTGTCAATCGTTTTTTCTTTGATTAATTTTTCGAACCCAAAATGTATTTTTACATGAAGAACAACGAAAAGTTTACATTGTCAATATTGAAATATATGTTCTATGGTGCCAATTTTATTGTGTCGCCTGCGAAGCACAGCGACACTTAGGGATTACTTTGTCCGTTGTCCGTCTGTCCGTCTGTCTGTCACACTTGGGTGTCACACCCCATAACATTTGATTGGTAAGTGATATGGCTTTGATATTTCACATGTGTATTCCTTTTTTCAATGTGAGAAGACCTTTTCTACACATATCATAATTTCTGACCTCGTTACCTTGACCTAGATATTTGACCTACTTTTACAAAAATCTAAGATTGGCTATATCTCTTGATTGGTAAGTGATAGGGCTTTGATATTTCACATGTGTATTCCTTGTGACAAGCCCTTTCTACACATACTATAATTCTTGACCTTTTGACCTTGACCTACTTTTAAAAAAATCTATGATTGGCTATATCTTTTGATTGGTTAGTGAAAGGGCTTTGATATTTCACATTTGTATTCCTTATGAAAAGTCCTTTCTAAGCATTCCATAATTTTTGACCTAGTGACCTTGCCCTTGATATTTGACCTACTTTCAATAAAGAGAAAATCCGCTTTACAGGCGACACAAGCATTCCTTGGATTGCTATTTTTGTACTAGACACGTGTTTCGGTTATTGAATCCTCGTCGGTAGTACCTCAAGTCAAACAGTTTTAAAAATAAAGCCAAAGTGAATTTTCCTGGCTCAATCTACAAAACAGACTTTTAATTTCCTCTTTCCAAAATGAGCGGTTCCAAATTTTGTGTAGGGTTGATTCAGAAGCGTATTTAAGTGAAAAAATATGACCAAAATCTTAGGAGGGTAGGCGCAAGGAGCTTATTTCTAAACATAACCGAAAAAACTGTAATGCCGAAACGCCAGCGAAGGACAGAGCGATGCAATGAGGTAGATACCCCTTAGTTTTAGAAGTTTAGGTAATTTAAAACATTTAAATTTAAATGTTTATTATTTTTGTTCCCAATTCTTTTTTATCAAAATGTGTCAAAAAGTTTTGGGGTTTTTTTTTTGGGTTGTTTTGTTCTTTTTTTGCAAAAATAGTGTCTTTTCAAGTAATTGAGATATAGTTCTGAAAAAGGACTTTCTATCTTACATCTTCAAACACATTCATTTATTCAAATGCATTGCACTAATCAGCCGGAACGCCAGTCGGCACTTGCCTTTGAAGTTTAAAAACGAAGTCTCGTAACAAACGTTTTGAATATGACGACATCGAAGCAAGTAATCAAAAACGCGTTATACTGACAGTGCTGCATGTGTAAACAAGAAGGACATAAGTGATTTTGATGGCAATAGAGATACTGTTTCAAGTCATAACACTTAATCCGGTTAGTTCTGTGGCATTTGAAATAAATCGGGCGTTGTCAAGGGCAGGTTTTTCGTCAGCGAACTTTTTACCTGCATTTTATTGGTTATTTTCTTTTAAAATCACAGGGAATGATTAGGAAGAATCTTGATGTAAACTTTATATATCACTGAAGTCACCAAAACCAAAAACAGTTTGCCTATTTTTGTCTTTATGTGTTTGTGTCACCTTTTAAACTTCGATATGCTGCTCGGGCGTCCATCTTCCATGTCAACGTATGTAAAATCGTTTGTAAACAAATAGTACACGAAACACATCTACCCAAGTCGGCACTGATAAGTGGTTAGCATTGGCGAAATGAAACATGACATTGGCACAAAAATATCTACAAGGTATCAAAACATCAAAAAATGTTCAAAATTCCCGCTACTTGAATTTGGTTTGGTTTATTCTAAGTACAATGGATCTTTAGCTGTGCTGAAAAATATCAAAAATCCCTTTCAGAGGAATTTGTAGTGAATTATATCTGACTATTATTTGTTGTATAATTTTTTTTTGATTTGAGATAAACACCTTAGGTCGTTCAGCCCAATTTATTCATATTCTGTTACTTTGTGCGTCCCTTGTGTTTGATGTTTCTGTGTTCCTTGCCCCTTTTGCGTCTCTTTCTGTGCTTTTCTGCGCTGTTTTTTTTTTGCATTGGTTGTTTTGGGTTTTTGCTGTGGGTGCTGCAACCTGGTGTTCTTGGAGATCCCCTCTTTTGTTCAAAATTTATCCGCCCCTTTTAGAAACAGTGCTTCCAATTGTCAAAAAAGCTGTTGGCGTTCCGGCTGTAATGAAGGCTTAGAAAAGAAATAATATTCCTTGTCAAAGTAGGATAGTATTGAAAGAAATTATTCCAGTTTTGAGGCATTTCATCAGTTTGAACTACGTAGGTAAATTATTATTCTTTGAATTCAAATAGAAGCAAACCAATCAGAGGATAAAGCATGATAGAAATTAACAAGGTTCTTATTCAATGAAAGTTAATTTCAGAAAAAAAACGTCATTGCTTGTTCATTGCCAAGAGATACATTCTAGATAAAAACAGATTTCTGCCAATGCTATTTTGGCATAGATTCCATTTAATTATGTTGCTGAAAAGATCCTAGACAAAATAAGGAGCCGCGCACTCTCTACAAAGTAAATGCACAAATTTAAATTAAAAGAAATAAAACCAAAGGGCGCTAATGAAATGCATTTGACTTTCTCAGAAAATCACTTCGGCATAACATGAGTACCACTGATTATGATTTACTATCCGAAACATGTATGTGTCTGGAGCATTAAAATTGCTTTGACATTTTCTTCAAGAAAAAACGTGAAGAGTAGGAACACTTTTGTAATATCATTCGTAATGTGATGTGTACCTCTAATTACAGAATATCTATAAGTTATGCTCAGTAGATGTACTTATGGATGAGTAAAAGACAAAAACAAAGACCTAATCAGAGAATAAACAAGACTTCATTTGAGCGATTGATTTTGCATCCTGGCATATTCATTTGATACATTTAGCTTTAATTTTTTTTAATATATGAAATCGGTATTGCTTTTGAAATTTCTTTGAAAGAAACAAGTTCTAAAGCAATCGGTCTATAAATTGCATTGAGGTTATTTCGACTCATTCATCTTTGGAATAAAATGCTGCCATTATTGAGGTAGTCAATCCTACCTAAAAGATGTCGGATCAACATTAATTCCATTCAGTTAATGGACATTCTTTCATTTTATGACAGAGGGGATTCCATCGGGACTCTGTTGCAACACCCAAAGCAAAACAATGATTTACTCAAATGCGAGAACACAGCAAGATAAGATTGACAAGGTTCAATGAAAGGTTCCTAAGGATCAAGGAAGACAAAATATCAAATACAACATCAAAGAATTATACATAAAATACTACACATAAACCAACTATACCTCTGTGCCCACAAAGGCCAACTGCAACGTTACATGAAGAAGCAAATGGCATGGTCATCCGGATTATAACAAAAATCCCGTTCGATTTAATTAGAAATGTAATAGCTATTCAATATATGTCATAACATTATCGAGTCTACACTCTATTTATTAATTAAGAAAATGTTATTATCATAGAATGTCATTCAATATAAACGATTTAAGGCAATTCTTTTGCTAATTTTACAGCAAGTATTCGGTTGAGCAGTGCGTAAAAGTAAACAGTATTGGACAAGGTAACATACTTCCATTCTTCAACTTGATAAATGCATCAAAAAGGCTGAATAAAGCATTCTTTATAGAAATACATAATGTAAAATCTAATGATTGATCATTCAATTTTATGGAAGAGAAATCCTGCTTGTTCAAACGTTCAAACATTGAAGAAAAACCTGTCAAAATAAAAAAAAAAAACAAAAGAAAGAAGTATACTAGAGAAAAAGTATCAATCGTAGTTCAGGAGTCAAGGATCCAAGTATGAGAGGAAACGATACTATATTTTTTGAAACGATATATCAACAAAACAGTAGAGCGGCCAAGCCAGATTTGCGCGTGACGGCAACCGTTGCTAAGAACGGCGCATTAATATCGAAAGAAGTTCGCGTCGCCGTTACTAAGCATTTTTTCGAAACAGTTTCCCAGCAGAAAAATACCAGTAACAGCGATATGAATTGATGGCATCGGATTTCAAAAGATTTAACAAACTCTTTAAGATTTTATGTCTCTAAATTTACACAAGATGTGCTGTTTCATTCTGTAAATTTGTCGAAAATCAGCTGATAAAATGACAACAGTACTCTTAACGTTCGACTTCCACGCCCCCTTCCTCGAAAACAAGGGGATCGTTTTCAAAAATATTAAAAAGTGGTTCTGAAAATTTTTGATATGTTGTGGAGAATATATCCAAGTGTTCTATTCTAAAATTTTATGAAAATCTGTGAGGGACCATTTTTTTGTACCTCATTGATGTACGCCGACATCCTGCACAGTGTCGACAATTTTGGAGAAATTGTCGATCGACCGAACGCTTCGACATGAGAAATTCACAAAACAGATCCTTAATTCCCATTTTCCATTATAGAAGAAAAGGTTGTTTAAACCTTTTGGTGAGCAAACAACTGAATTGTGAAAAATATCACCAGAATTCAAGAGACCGAAGATTCTTCCAGCGACCTTCCTAATTTCCTCTGATCAAGTACAAAACTGCAACTCTCAAGAGAAAAATGACATTTTCTTGAATATGCCAGGAAATAAATGCACAATTTGAAATACAATCACTGTATCCGAGAAAAATACATATAAAAATTACAATTTTGATTTGTTTAATGCGCTTGAGCATTCAATAATTGGAAAACAAATTTATACAAAAATTTGATTTTTTTGCAAAGAAGCCTATATTTACTTTTTTACTCCAGATAGTCACTATTAAGTTGAAACAATTAAAAATTTAAATTCTTTTATGAAAATATAGTAGAAAATATTACAATAGCTATTATAGCTTTTCTATCACAATGATAGCTTTGGAGAATAAAAACTTAGCACTGACACTGTATAGCTGTAATTACTGTTTTATAATATAATGTGTCCATGATCCATGACAATTCAAATTCAAATTTCTGTCATGAGGATGACAATTTACTCATCCTCTGCTTAACTTTACAAGATATTTATCTCATTATCTCACTATATCTGCCAATAAGTTTCACAGTCAGTAATCTCTAATTATTTGTTTTCTGAAATGTTGACAGGTCTTGAACTCTTCAATCTTCTGTGAATAATCCATTTGTATGATATATATTTGCACACTCACAAAGAAGAATATGATGACAATATTCACAATCTTCCCACCAATTCTATATACACTAGAATATGATATCAATTGAATAATATACACAGTATCTTCATTCAGAATCATTTCCAACAGGCTGAACAGCTAAATCACAATCCTTTTTACATGATTGTCTTTGCATGTCACAGGATGATTTTCAGAATGCAGGATTTCTTCTAACAAGTTGGACCTGAAAAAAAAACAACATTTGTTGCAGTTAGTTTTACTTGTTTATTTTGACACAATTTCATGGTCATCTTTTTCCACTTACACTGATGCCTATTCATATAAAATCAAATTCATGAATTGTACATAAATTCTATTAATTTGTTCTTTTATATCTATTTATGTATTCATTAAGCAATCATAAATTTATCACTGGAAAGAATAGCAATATTTTTTCAATAACTAGAACTACAATAATATATAATGGTTATTATATTATTTATCTAGAAATTCAAAGTTAAACTGTTTATATTACCCATGTTACATTTCATATTTTTTGTATGATGTAACCCCCCCCCCCTTTCTTTTCTCTTTCCACTTCATTCTATCATAAAAAAAAAAACTTCATTGTATCTACATACTGATACATTTGATGTTTACTTGTGAATGATTATCGATATAGTATAATTAAAAAAATTAATGACTTGGGCCCAATGAGGGGGGGGGGGGGTTAGTTGTGGTTGGTTCAGTAAAATCTTATTTCATTCACTGGTCAATCATCGACGCATTGTAACTGACACGCTGGGTGATAGAAAATTACTTATACAGAGAGAGAGAGAGAGAGAGAGAGAGAGAGAGAGAGAGAGAGAGAGAGATAGAGAGAGAGAGTAAAAAGTCGTTGTTTTCGATGGTTCCTGTAACCAATGTAGGGGCCCCTATGGATTTCATCATCGAGGCCTAAAGTACGACATCAGTGGTCAAGTATACACAAACAGTTGACGAAGGTAGAGCGATCGGCAGGTACATTCACAGTAACATGTACATTTTGTGTTGTACACAAGTCGTATCATATTTTTTGCGTCATCAAGTTTACATCACACCGACACTGACACCGGCCTTTGTGAATCGAGGACAGAACAGCTTAAAATCTCCCTTAATCTCTTTATAAATGCAAATCCAAGGTTAGAAATGAGTTCACAAGATTAAGATCATCCAACTTTTTCATACACAAAATGCTATAATCTCCGATAAAGTAACTAATTCATGTTTACAATGTGACACACGTTCAATGTGTATTGGGTGCAAAATATTGATTCTGCGCATGCCGAAGCGAAGTTAACACCAGCTGATTTCAAACGAGAATTATTTCAATATATGAAAAAGTGGTTCTGTAATTTTTTTATATTTGAAAGATGCCGATGTAAATGTAATTTTTTAATAATATTATAAAAATCTGTGAGGGACCATTTTTTTGTACCTCATTTTTATTTTCCACTTTTTGGGGCATTTTTTCCCGGGAAAATTTAGCCAACTTCAACCATCGATTTAGTAATCATAATGTCATGTTCGTCTGAAATAAACTAACTGAGGGTAAAATATAAAGCTAAAAGCAAAAGTTCTACGATATTTTATTTGCTGAAATAAAAAATTGTGCTCTCCAGAGCTTTCGGAAAAGGACCAAAATTCGGAGGCGTCCATATTTTCTCCGACGAGAAAGAGTGCGTCATGCATTCGCGGACTCACATTTTCCTTTTTACGCCGCACGTGCAAATCCGGCTTGGTCGCCCTACTGAAAACGAACTGGCCTTTTACTTTATCATCCCATAAAAAAGGAAGGAAGCAGAACACATACGAAAGGAGGGGATCTCAAACAAGACAATGTATAGCAAACACGACATCAAAGACCAAATACATTTGACCGATCAACCAACGAGACCCATGGACAATCGTTGCCGACTTAGGACGGCCATCTGCCAAGCAAGAAGCAGACGATGTAAGTTTCCATGAACAAGGCAATCGCGAACCCCCGAATGGAGAAAGGAACATGTGCCTGGGAAGATTTAGCGTCATCACCCACCGCGAAGGTCAAATACAAACGTGTCATTTTCGGTAATGTCAAAATAGGTAAAAAAAAAAATGTCAATTGAAAAGGTTGGAAAAGGTTGGAAAGAATGTCATCCTTGAATGAAGAAAAGGCTACATGCGTGCATTAAGAAGTAAAGGCTACAAGTTTGCATAATGGAAACAAATATTATGAAATTTAAAGGGGATTCTTCTTATGTGACATGCGACGCAGAGAGACACTAACGAATCATTTTAATCTGTCGGTTTGTCTGTCTGTCTGTCTGTTTGGAATTATGCTATTATTTCTAGTTTGCAACTACGTGTCAAGATACCTGCTTCAATAAAAGAAAAAAAAAAACAGTAGAAATATTTAAGCAGACATTAAATCTATGTTTTTGAAAAGGAGTAGGGGATGCATTTGAGCCCTATGGGAAAGGGGAAGAAACAAATTTCGGAAAATGGTACTACCTTGGATCATCGACGACAATTTTCGACAAATACAAGAAAAAAATTATCTGCAAGAATAGACGCAAAACGAAGCAAACGCTATGAACACAGAAACCTTTTCTGGATTTTGACGTAAAAAGTAAAACGGAGGAATCCATACCATTGTATATGACAAAACGGTTAATTTTGGATTCGTTTGAAATTCGGACCTCTTTCATGCAAATATAATATTTTACTTTTTTGCATTTTACATTCCTCTCTGAATCTCAGTCGGACTCCTCGGGTGATAACATGCATGAGCTCGCCAGCAAGGCACAGACTGTATTTCGTACGCCTTCTGTTTTAAATAGTCATTGTCATTGAAATTGTCAATATTGAAATATATGTTCTAAAGTACCAATTTTGTTGTACTAGACACGTGTTTCGGATATTTGAATCCTCGTCAGTAGTACTTACGTGTCAAAAATAAGTGAATTTTCCTGGCGCTATCTACAATAAAGAGCTTTAATTTCCTTTTGTCAAAATGAGCGGCTCCAGATTTTGTGTAGGGTTGATTCAGAAGCATATTTAAGTGAAAAATATGGCCAAAATGGTTGGAGGGTAGGCGCAAGGAGCTTAATTCTAAACATGACCGAAAAAATATACCGAAACCCAGCTAAGGACAGAGCTATGCAATGAGGGAGATACCCCTTAATTTTAGAAATTTAGTTTCAATTTGATGACAGGAAATTTAGAATATATCTAAAATCCTGCCTTTCCTTATTACGAGAGCCTATTGAGCTCAAGTGGTAGCTGAGAAATTTATTTTTTTCGCGTTATAACGCGAAACTTTACGCGTTATTACGGATTCAGGATACCCCCAGCAGAGAGTAGTTTCATAGCAATAACAATATATAAGATTATTATAAAATACATGTATAAATATACGACGAAATTTCAATCAGAAAACAAGAGTAAATTTTTCAAGAAAATGTCAAGATTCACTTGAAATACCTTGCCATTTCCAGGAACTACATGTTCTGAATGATCGATATAGGCATTACACGAAATCCCTTAATTTCGGGAAGTACGTAAAATCCCTTATTATATAGTATTTCAATGCAAGAATTAATTCAACAACAACATTTTTAATCATTGATATCGACTCCGGGTCTGAATTTAACAGTTGACCGATATTTGAAAGGTCACATTTGTCAAGGTTTGTGTGATTAGGTTCCAAACTTGACCAATCGCATTCAAGCAGAGCGATATGTAACGTGTTATCATATCATATATTTATGAAATGGCTTTATGAAACTGCATAACGGGTGTATCATGTGATAAAATCCCTTATTATACTTATTCACTGTAACATATACACATAATATCACGAAATCCCTTGAGTTCAGGAATATTAATATACATGTATATATTATAGTGAATAAATGTCATCAGAGATTTTACGTGATTCCTAAAATTAAGGGATTTCGTGTATGTATCAGTCATTACATGGAATTACTGAAGTTGGCCAGGCGTTCCATGTATTTCCTAACCGTCGGTTTTTTTTGTTTTTTTTGTTTTTTTGTTTTTTTTTTTGGTGTTCTTTTGACATTTGAAATCATAGCTTTTTCTGTCGTTTGATGCTGAATATCCTCTCTGACAAGTAGAAAGGAATGTTACGTCAAATAAATAGAAATATTCAAGCTAGAGTTTAGGTAATATCAATCAAATTATTGATCAAATTTAGGGTTCAATTTATTATTTTTATGCAGAATGAACATAAAACCAAAGTATCAATCAAGAATTTATCTAACATGATTGATGATTGAAGTATTTTTTAAACATAAACCGAAAGTAGAAGAAACATTAGTATATTTAAGAACATTTAGTTTTTCTCGATAATGCTTTAAAAATGCCTTAAATGTGTTGATTTCAACTACCATTCATGTGATACATATGTATCTGAATCTGATATAATGTATACAAAAGTGATGAACGAAAGCCCTGCCAGACATATCAGTATGAAATGTAATACGTCAATCATAGCTGTCTCCCAGTAAACACTTTTAGATACTAAGACTTTTAATTGCGACAAGATTTTGGGACGAATCGAACATCATTGCACTTTGGTACGAAGGCTTATATTGAGTTACATGGTCCAAGCAAGATTCACCTCGACGTAGAAGAGGGAGGGAGGGGGAGGGGCTTATGCGACATTGGTGTCCGCACTCAAGAAAATGGGACCTATATTTCACGCTTGAGCGACTAGGTTAAGTGAAACAGGAAAGGTCCTATATCAGCATATCTTTAAAAAGTCCTAAATCAACCAAACTTGTGTGGGTGATGCATCTACTCTAGTATTTCATACATATATTCATCGTACAAAGCATGCTTATTTGTTTCGCGATATAACGCGTATGGTTCGCGTTATAACGCGTAAAGTTCGCGTTATAACGCGTAAGTTTCGCGTTATAACGCGAAAGTTTCGCGTTATAACGCGTAAAGTTCGCGTTATAACGAGTAAATTTCGCGTTATAACGCGAAAATATCGCGATATAACGCGAAAGTTTCGCGTTATAACGCGTAAAGTTCGCGTTATAAAAGGTATATATTTCGCATTATAACGCGAAAGTTTCGCGATATAACGCGTAACGCAAAAGTTTCGCGTTATAACGCGTAAAGTTCGCGTTATAACGAAAAGTTTCGCGATATAACACGATAGTTACTGCACGTTTATTTTCGCTATATCACGCGAAAGTTTCGCGATATAACGCGTAAAGTTCGAGTTATAACGCGAAAGTTTCGCGTTTTAACGCGTAAGTTTCGCGATAAAAGGCCAAAGTTTCGCGTTATAACGCGAAAAAATAATTTTCTCAGCTACCATTGGAGCTCAATAGGCTTTCGTACCTTATTCATATACGAAAAAAAAAATATAAAAAAAAGAACAATAAACTTTTCAACCAAACTTAATATAAATCCATTAAATGACAAAAATATGTCAATATACAATAAATGGGTGTACAAAATCACTCATTAATAGAGTTATTCAAAGAAATAGTTTTAAAAAATGAGCATTCCTGACAAAGTCCGAAAAGTTGTCCCAAACGCGTCAGCAATTTGACTTCCGAATAGGACACTTCTTAACACATTCTTTTAGATCGTCTTGATGTTTTCGGTTTGTTGATACGTGCTTCAGTTCTGAAGAAGACGTTTATCAAAGGAGGGAAGCCCAAGTTATCTTTCTTTGCGTGTGGTGGTACCACCTGTCGACGGATACGGACGAGAAATAGCAATTATTATAGGAAACCATAATAACTTCCTTCCTACGAAGTTTCATCAAAATTCTTTTAGTGGTTCTGTAGAATAAGTCAAAAATATGAAATGTTTACGGACGGACGACGGACTGATGACAGACGGTAGAGTATGGCAACAGCTAACTTTGAGCCTTTGGCTCAGGTATGCTAAAATGGACCTAAGTATAGAATCCTATCCAAGAGAGATTTTATTAAATGCCACCAAATGCGTAAGGAAGCCTTAGATAACTATACTTTAAATGGTGTAAATTGAAGGAGTCGAATCGCATGCTAAAAGTCTTCAAATTCAAAAGCATCATTTAAGAACAGTTAAAGGACCTTGCATGAATTGGCGGGAAATCCGCCCAGATAAGAAAATCTCCTCCAGTGTTACTAAAACTATTTTGAGGTATAGAATATATATTTATGGATAGAAATACTTATAATCTATAATATTTACTCAATTGTTTATCATTTACATCACCTTCTTGGCATTTATTCCAAATCGAAGCAACGCGGGGTCCACCATTTAGAGTCCTTGGTATTACGTTATAAAATTCAATAAGATGAGATGAAATTAAGAAAATCGTTTTACTCTGAGTTATATTAAGTTATCATACACTAACGTGATTTAATAAACGTTAGAATTATTGTCCTCCTTCAAAAAATAGTATTTCTTTTCCGTATTCAGAACTACATTTTTGGTTCATCACTATACTCCCAATAGTTTACAATGGATGAATGCGCTAAGTGCGTTACAAAAAGATACATGTAAGCGAAAAACTATCGGAAAAAAAAGATTTTTTGTGGTTATTCGTAAAAACAAGTAAGTAAGGGTTATTCTACTGTCTCCGAGGGCGTAGCCCGAGGAGCAGTTGAATAACCCACTTGTTGCACGGCAATTGTTAGGCCATCAAACAATTTTCACCAATGATTGAGTAATTAAAAGTCATCATTCCTAGTATGTATTACTACGTAACGGTAAGAGAAAACTACTCATGGTCAGTAAACAATGACAAAGACAATTGTACAATATACATCGTAGAGATCGAGATCAGAATTTCACGCATTCTAAATCTTGATTTGAAAGAAAATTACTTTAAAGAAATTAAAAGAATTACAAGTATTTCCAGAATTTGAATTGAATGAGAGAAAGTAAAAGAAACTAATATGATATTCAAACTAATGATACTATACTCAACAAGCGAATTTTAGGAGGTGGGATTTTCTGTACAATTTTCCATAAAATATTCGAAACTGTTGGAATCTTCCGCTATTATTTGTGTTCTGTTCAAAGCTATTTAATGGTTCCGGTCAGTACAAAATTATTCGATCGAAATCTTACTTTTGTCTGGCTCCGTTTGTAGCGGATCCTATTCATTCAAGTACTAATCTAGAGGGCGCTAGGGGATTCAGGATCCCGCCCCTCCCTAGCTATAGAATTTGCCGTTTTTCAAATAATCTTTTTTTTCACATAGTTTAATTGCCCCCCCCCCCCCCCCAATTCATTGTGGAAAAAAAATCTAGATCCGCTCATAACTTTGATGAAAGTAATTCAGATCTGTAAGACGCGGGTTGTCCTTCACATTCCTTAGAAATGCGCTTTTAGTGATGTTTCTAATAATTCTAAAGGAAAAATGTGTTTCCATTTTTCAAAACGGAACACAGTTGACTTCCGGTCAGTTAAGGACAATAAACGGTTCAGTCGATCGTTCAAGGATTGGTTCAATCATTTATTTAATCATTGCTTCCCAATGAAAAATATTGCACCGTCTAGAAAGGTGTTAATTACTGTCTACAACGTAGACCGTGCAACAATAAAGTGTTTAATGTATAGAGGAAAATAAAGTATAATCGAGAACAGTGGCCTTTGTTTGAATATCTCAAAAGACAAAAAATGTAGTCACAAATGTTTACTACTCACCCAAACCATCAAATGACATCATAAAAGTAATTAATTAATTCACATATTATATATAATTGCAATGTATCATCACTCTAAACCCATCGAAAGAAAACGTGATAGATTTATATATAATAACTCAAGATTTCGAGCCTTCTCAACCCCTCCCCCTTTTTATATATTTCAATCGCCTGGTTGACATCGTTCCCCACCTTGCTACCAGGATCGTGCTCGCCATGCTGAAATCCTGTAGCAAGGTGGGGAAATACTCTAATAGTCTTTTCCAGTTCCATAGGATTAAGTGTTAAAATCGACTGTTTTAACCCAAAGATACACAAAATATAGGTCGCAAATTACCGAATTCAGAGTTTTAATTTCTTTTAATGAGAAAAAAAATCAGTCCCAACTTGGCGGAATTCCATACAAATCGTTCGAGCTACTTTGCAGCATGGACCAGACATGCACGTTTCGGGTACTTAACCTTAAGTGTTCCTCGATCTAATCATGTAATATAGCCAAAGAGTGTGAAAGTTATCATGTCCAAAAATGTAGCAAAAGACGTAGCAGGATGGATGGAATATGATGCTACAGGATCCACTTTTCAGAAGTTTTAAGAAATTTATAACAGAAATTTTCGAATGCGTTGAATGACTGGAAAAACCTCATTTTGGATATTACCTATATACGAATAGATAACTTCCACAAAAGCTCACATTTGTTTTGGAAAATTCACGTTCCAAATCTGAAAGATATTTTAAATCAAAGTTAATAAATTTACATAAATATATGTCTTCGCACCTTCAAATAAAGCAGCCAAAAACACCATAATAAGTTAACACAGGGTAATTTTAAAATTGTATAATAACCGCGGTGGCAAGATTTGAGCTATGACGTCATAGTAACTTGACTTGTTTTGAACTATGACGATACGTAATAACAGAATCTCAGCAACAGAGATTTAAACGTTTTTAAACATCATTAAAGCTTGAAAAACTGGAATGAAAATTAATATTATAACTAGTCTTTTTTCGAATGTGATTTTACTGTGATAACCTACAATGGATCCAGGAATTATGCTTCTCATTATACCTGGATCAAGTGTAGGTTATCACAGTATAATAACATTCTAAAAGGCAGTTATTCTATAAATTATTACATTTGAAGTTATGAAAAGGACGTTTTCAGTTTCTTTTCCAAGAAAATGAAGAACAAATGTTCCAGCATCATTGCCAGATCTGTTTATATTTTATACTGTGTTGTTCTATTTCTAATGGCTGTTTTCCCTTTTCTTTTTCGTTTTAGATCCATGTGAGAGAGATCCTTGTGGACAAAATGCAAGATGTATCAGCGATGATTATCTAATTCACTATGAATGTGTTTGCTTTCAAGGATTCAAAGGGAAGTTTTGTAATGGTAAGAAAATATATTGATCGATATTTTAACAACTTACCTCAACATTCGCTTATACTCGAAATTTTTTTCTGATATTATGATTCCATAAGAAGCAAAAATTAATTCACTGTTGATAAATGACATGAGTGGATGAAACCCTCATCCTAAATATCGAATTTGATCAACTTATGCCTGATCGCTCATCCAAACATGGCATCTTCCTGAAGACGACAGTGCAAGTGGTCCTTGAACATCGTCTGGTTTGACGCATGATCGACTAAAATGTACTACGTCACACTTCTTGTACAAGTGGGTGACTTAGATTTTAACACATGTTTAATCACTGTGAGTAGACGGCGTTGTTCGATAATTGAATATATTTTGAATCAATAAAATGGGCATTTTATGAGAAATTAATCCGCGTATGTTCTAAAGACACGTGATAGGCTCTTGCGTTTATCGAGAAATAAAGCAACAGTTGTTTTGGTACCTCTATATAAAGGAAACGCAGTAGGAATGTAAATATTGTTTATTTATAACTAAATGGAGACTAAATTATGACATATTACCCTGCATCTTTTACTTTTGAACTACGATTCGTAGTTCTTCTCTGGTATACATTCTAATCAGTCAAACCTCTTGATTTCTTTTAAGCGAACTTTCCAAATATTACCAATTCAAATTGAAATACTTGAAATACAAGTATATACTGCAACAGAATCGACAGCGATCGTTCCTTTATATTACAATATGACACGTTTTGTCATTCGGTGTGTATGTCTTTATTGAGCATTGCATGGGGTTATAATGTATCTGATTCTTTTGTCTGATATTTGTTGTCTAATACAACTTGCAGATACGTTCTCTGTGACCGGTTTAGGTGATCTTGCTAACCTAAAAAGCAAACTTATCCTTATTGACGGATTGTAAATTTCGATTTTTAGTGCTTTTAATAACATTTCAGAAGATGAAATTGTATAATGTAATACCTTACAGGGCTATCTGTAATAAATTTGAAAAGTTCATTCAAAATGGGACTATCAGATTGAGCAAAGAAGGCTTGTGAGTACAAAGAAATTTAGACACAATTTTGAAATTCAGTCTCAATAATCAGGCTGGCACCTTCAAATTGAGCTCATATACAGAAAATCTTATTATATTTCTTAAGCCTTCTATTACGCTGCCTTATTTCTTATAATATGGAAAAAATCTAAGGTCAAAGGACAATGACTCTGGTAAAAACTTTTTAGCTGCAATTACCTTTCTCCTCGCAAATTTACATATTATGATCTTTCATAGTGTAAATATTAATACGGAAGTGTTCAAACTCTATATCTTCTTGAAGAAAATTTCAAACCAATTTTCATGCACCAGACGTGTTTCGAATATCAAATTCTCATAAGTGATGCTTTCAGCCAACGTGCTTTTCAAAGAAACCCAAATTCATTTCACTAGCGCCCTCTGATTTCATTTTTATAATTCAAATTCTAATTTTTAATTCTCAGTTCTAAGTTCATCTCAGAATTAAAAGAAAAAAAAAACCAGATGTCTCCCCCTCCCTCTAAGTTACTTTGACCTTATGCCAAGATGCTGTGAAACCTTTGAGTCATGGGCTACATCACACTTAAACATGATTCATTATATTGTTTGAAGTAAAGCCCTAACATAATAAGCCTTGACATCATTAGCATACACAATTTCATTACCAAAGTAAGAAGTGACCTTAATTATATGACCTTGGGAAAATGCGATAAAAAACATTTAGTCCTGAGAAACGACATACTAAAATTAAATTTGAAAACAATTGTTAGTAGGGTTCAGGAGATATAGCCCAGACAAGATTAGTGCGTACAATTTCATTGAAAAGAACTAAATTATCTTGACCTTGGGCACATGACCTTGGGTCAAGATGATAAGAAACCCTCCAATCCTATAGCATAATAAAGTATCAGAGTGATCCAGTGTACGATTCAACAGATATAGCCCAGACTCAATATAATTTTCAATTTCATTAAAAAATGCAATACTTGACATTGACCTTAGTCATATGACCTTGGATCAATGTCGTGTGAAACCTTTTGGTAATCATCATAATAAAATATGAAGTGATCCGATGACGGTTCAAAAGATTAAGCCTAGACATAATACATGTAACATATACAATTTCATTTAAAATATACTATTTGACCTTGACCTTGGTCACATGACCTTGAGTCACTGTGATGTGAAACCTTTAGGTGATAAGCAACAACATACTTAAATATGACACTGATCTGATAAATAGTTAAAAGAGATACGGCCCCGACGGGAAAGCATGTACAATTTCATTAAAATGTACTAAGTGACTTTGACTTTGACTTTGTGACACCTTTTGGCCATGAGCTAATACATACTTAAACGTGAAAGCAATCCAGCAAGCGATCCAAGGGATAAGCCTAGTCAGAAATGTATGTACAATTTCATTAAAAATGTACTAAGTGACCTTGGCCTGGGTCATATGACCTTGAGTCAAGATGATGTGAAATCTACGGGTCATAAGCAACAACATACTAAAAGTGATCAGGTTAACGGTTCAAGAGTTATAGCCAAGACAGGAATACATGTTCAATTTCATTAAAAATGTACTAAGTGACCTTGACTTTTCTCACATGACCTTGGGTCAAGGTGATGTGAAACTTTCAGGTCAATAGCAGCAATATGCTAAAATATGATAGTGATCCGGCAAAAAGTTCAAGCGATATAGCCCGAAAAGGAATGTATGTACAATTTCATAAAATTGTACTAAGTAACCTTGACCTTGGGTCAAGGTGATGTGAAACTTTTGGGCCGTAAGAAACAACATACTAAAATAAGAAAGTGATCGGGTGAACGGTTCAAGAGATTAAGCCCGGACAGGAATGTATGCATAATTTCATTAAAAATTCACTAAGTGACCTTGATCTTGGTCACATGAACTTGGGTCAGGGTGATGTAAACCTTCGGGTCATAAGCAACAACATACTAAAGTATGAAAGAGATCGGTTAAACGGTTCGAGAGAAACATGTATAGCCCGGACAGGAATGCATATACAATTTCATTAAAAATGTACTACGTGACCTTGACCTTGGTCATATGACCTTGGGTCAAGGTTATGCGAAACTTTCAGGTAATAAGCAACAACATACTAAAATATGAAAGTGATCCATAAATGGTTCAAGAGATAAAGCCCAGACAGAAATGTATTCATAATTTCATTAAAAATGCACTTAGTGACCTTGACCTTGGTAACATGACATTTGGTCATGGTGATGTGAAACCTTCGGGTCATGAGCAACGACATACAAGAACATAAAAGTTATCCAGCAAACGTTTTAAAAGATCTAGCCCGGACAGGAATGTATGCATCATTTCATTAAAAATCCACTATGTGACCTTGTCCTTGGTCACATGAACTTGGGTCAAGGTGATGTGAAACCTTCGGGTCATAAGCAACAACATACTAAAGTATGAAAGAGATCGGGTAAACGGTTCGAGAGATACATGTATAGCCCGGACAGGAATGCATATACAATTTCATTAAAAATGTACTACGTGACCTTGACCTTGGTCATATGACCTTGGGTCAAGGTTATGCGAAACTTTCAGGTAATAAGCAACAACATACTAAAATATGAAAGTGATCCAGCAAATGGTTCAAAAGATAAAGCCCAGACAGAAATGTATTCATAATTTCATTAAAAATGCACTTAGTGACCTTGACCTTGGTAACATGACATTTGGTCATGGTGATGTGAAACCTTCGGGTCATGAGCAACAACATACTAGAACATAAAAGTTATCCGGCAAACGGTTTAAAAGATCTAGCCCGGACAGGAATGTATGCATCATTTAATTAAAAATCCACTATGTGACCTTGTCCTTGGTCACATGACCTTGGGTCAAGGTGATGTGAAGTCTACGGGTCATAAGCAACAACATACTTAAATATGAAAGTGATCGGGCAAACGGTTCAGGAGATATAGCCCGGACACGATGTGTGACAGACGGACAGACGGATAGACAGACGGACGACGAAGGCAAAACCAATATGTCTCCTCCCGTCGGGGGGAGACATAATGAGGAGGTTATTTTACACACCTAGTTTTCTTTCTTCGAGACCTCGACTTCGGTATTCGTAAAGTGTGAGGGTTTTGCGCATGTAATCTTGATAACAGCACAATTTGCTACTGGTGTGGCATAAGTCGGCACCGAATTCCCCTTGGTCTAGTTTGGTTTATGTGTAGTCGTCTGTATTTGATATTATGTTTTGGCGTTCTTTTCCCTTTTACGTCTCTTGCTGTGCATGTTGCTCTGTGTTTTAGCATGAGGTCTTTTGGAGTTGATAATTTCAAGGATTTCATTTAAACTTTACCCAATGAAAGATCATGATATATAGTTGTGCATGAAGAAAGTTGATTGCTGTCGAAAATGTTAGACCTGAGTTATGGCCCTTGGACTTAGATTGTTCATGCATTTTCAATTTCATACCTTGGCAACTCCTCCTTCACCATCTAATGGATGTCAATGAAATTTTACACAATGAAAGATCATGATATGTAGATGTGCATGAAAATAGGGAATTGCTGTCGAAAAAGGTAGACCTGAGTCATGGCCCTTAAACTGAGATTTTTCATGCATTAAATAATTTTAGATATCAAACCTTGTCATCGCAACTCCTCCAAAATTTGCAATGAAACTTGCCATTCCATTCAAGAGTATTATCGAAATTGAGGTTAACATGTCAAACGTCTTCAAATTCAATAGCATCATGTATAAACATCTTAGCACAATCCCTCTAATGCTATTTTGAACATACATTTTATTTGGATATGCTACTGAATCGACCCTATAGGAAATTTAGAACCGCGAACTCTCTCTAAAGTACGTAAATGTACAAATCTAAATTTAAAAAAAAATAAAAGAGGGCGGTACTGATATGAATGTTGGTGGCTCCGCTGGAAGCATCACTGTTGAGAATTTCATATTCGAAACACGTGTCTGGTGCAGAAAAATTGGTTTCAAATGTTCTTCATGAAGGTATAGAGTTTGAACACTTCCGTATTAGTATTTACACAATGTAAGATCATGACGTGTAGATTTGCAAGAAGAAAGGTGATTGCAGCCAAAAAGTTTTTACCAGAGTCATTGCCCTTTGACTTAGATTTTTTCTGCATTTTAGATGTTGAATCTTTTTCAGTGAAACTTTAAAAATGAAAGATCATGTTATGCAGATGTGCATGAAGAATGGGGATTGCTGTCGAAAAAGCTAGACATGAGTTATGGCCCTTAAACTGAGATTTTTCATGTATTAAATTATTTCCAATGTCTAATTTTGTCATAGCAACTCATCCAAAACCATTTGTTAGATTTCAATTAAACTTTACCAGTATAACCATCGAAAATGCGTCAGAATCATCAAACGTCTTTTATACTGTGGATATGATCCTAATGTTACCAGACGGACACTAGGTTTGGTACTTGACCAATCTACAGTCTTGTACCAGCGAATCCTTGAGACTTGCACTCTGACTGACTATGACGACGGGGCTCTATGACGGGCCCTTTCCAAACCTCTTTAGAGAAGACAGGGCCCCAACCATCTGTCCTCTCTGAATGTCAGTCGGACTCCTCGGATGATTACATACATGAGCTCGCTACAGCCGGCAGTGCACGGACTGTATTACGCACGCCCTCTTTTATATTCATTTACATATTCATCTGTGTTGCTGGGGCCCGTACGTGTTGTGGTCTTGTTTGTGCGAGGTCATCTAACAGTGAAGAGGTTGTTTTACACCACAATTTTACGTTCCTCGAGACATCTGGATAATAGGAGAAGTGAGAGGGTTGCGCACCCGTAATCCAGGATAACCACACCATTTGCTTCTTGTGTGACAAATTGCCGTCCAAAGTCGGCTCCTGTTGCCCATTGGTCTCGTCGGTTTATGTGTAGTCTTTGTGTTTGATGTTTGTATGTCGTATGTCTCTTTGTCGTCTCGTAGTATTCTCGTCTTTTGTGTTTTTGCATCGGGTGGTTTGCTGTTGGTGCTGCAATGGGGTCTTGTTGGAGATCCCCTCCCTTCTTTTACACTATGAAAGACAATAATATGTAGATATGCATGAAGAAAGGGGACTACAGCTTAAAAGTTTACACCAGAGTTATTGCCCTTGAACTTTAATTTTCTTGTGCATTTTAAATGTTGAATCACTCGTCTCATAAGACTATCTTATACACGGCTCCCAATGTTATTGTCATTTAAATTTTTTTGAACTTTGCTATTTAAATATTCAAGCCATGGATAATTCGTTACTGCACTGAAGAATCACGAATTTCACTTTTTATAGTTCGTTTCAAAGTTTATCGTTGCGGTTCGTTTACCCCGCTTCGATTGAATACTGAGCGATTCTATACATTATCAATTTTGCATACATTTGTACCCATAAGATTTAAATTTTATATTTCTCGATAACAGCAGGAAAACACTGATAATTTCTAATACATTAGCCCCCATCCGATTCAATAGCGCGGGGAGAGGGGGGGAGGGTGCACACGGCGGCACCTACATCTAAAATTCTCTAAAAAGTTTACTGTTTCTATCCTGATTTTTGCCTACCAATCCTCTGGCATGCCCCCCCTCCCCTCTCCACTAAAGTCGTCAAAATAAGGAATTACTTCGGCTCAAACACCACGACTCAACCTTTATTTTTATTTTTATTTTACCGGTCTGTTTCTGATATATATTAAAGTAATTGATAATTGAAAAAAATTCGCTGGCTCACTATATACATTACATATCATGTGAGATAATTTTCCGCTGGGGAGTGGGGTTCCCCAAAGAACCTGCTACAGGACTTTGAGGTATTCCGGTCACGCCCCCTCTAAACTCAAATCCGGTAATCTACAAAATTGTCTCGACCAAAAGGAATGATATTCTGAATTTTTCCAAAATTTTGATGAATTTCAATATATTAAATAAATCCCCCAACCACAGCAAACTAACATATTTTTTTCATCTCATAGAATCACGATACTTTATATAAATAAATGTAATTTCATTAGATTCTGACCGTTTTAACAAATACATGCATGTACAATAACGGAAATTTTTTCCCTCTCACTCATACGAAGTGTATACATTTTATGTATATGCATTCATCTTCAGGCGCTTAGAGAGTACTTTTCAAGTGTAAGCAGCCTCAAGTTGGTCTAGGTAGAAGCCCTTGTGGATATTCAAGGGGCAAAGTATCAGAATCTAATGAATTTTGCTCATTTACAGGGCAGTATTCTACGTCAATGTTTCTTTCATTCTTTTTTTTTTTTTGCAAAACGACGTGGAAGCAACTGCGTTCTAACGGTACGCCTGGTTATGCGCATGGTTTTCTCTCTATTGTCCATTCTTGTAAACATGTGCAACCATTTGGTTTTTAGGGAGGGGGGTTTTTGTAAATCCAGCTCGGAATATTTTGCAAAAATATTCTTCAGCATGACCGGCAGAAAAATCTAGCATTTTCTGAGGAATGAAAGGAAAAACGTCTTTCTCCAGCACCTTAAGCATTAGACGTGAAAATAGACTATCTCAGACATTTCACAACTGCCAATGATTCAGTTTTGTCAGGATTCTCTGATACTTCATGTTTCAAATTCTTCAATATATATATACATCACTCTCCAAGTTCAGATTCTTTAATTCAACGAAAAGAAGGTCAAACGTGTAGTTCAAGGTCACATATTGAATCAAAATCTATCTTGAGTAATTTCTTGACACAATCTGACAATGCACATACATGTATATACCATATCATCTATCTATCATTTGCCAGACCAGTGTTGTAGCAAATCCAAAGTATTAGGAAAGTAGGTCAATTGTATACATGAACATGTAGGTCAAGGCTACTAGATATTCTTACACAAATGTATACTGTGTAGCAGAGTAATGAACTTAAAGTATCAATGTTTTTATTCATGATTACCAGTATGGGGTAAGACACTCTAAACAGTATTGATGAAAGGATGATCAACCAAGTTTGCTATGCTTAACAAGAGAAAATTCATTATTTCATATATGACAATGTTCTCACTAGATTTCTTCATCACAGTGTTCTAAGAATATTTGTGTTCTAGTCTCAAGAAGAATATAAGTATCAGTTATAAGATTTATTAAGTTTAAATGTAAATTTTATTCAAACTCTGAAAGAAGAATCATTATAACTGCAATATATATATAAATGTAATAGTACCGGTATCATCAATTTACAACATAATGTTTTTGTACTTGTGAAAGGATATTTTTCTTTTTCTATAATTTATCATAGTATTTCTTTTCGAAATTAATATTTTATATGAGTTTACATGTCTAGTCTATATCAGGGAAGTATTTAACTTTATATACAATGTACATCCCTGTCTATACTGGTATGTACCTAGAATTTAAAGTCATAAATTGTTGCTATGAAAATAATGAAATAAATAAAAAAAATATCCCCATTCAACAGGTGCAGGTCTATTCGCAAGTAAAAAGTTTTCAATGCATTTATAACCTAGTACATACATGTACATGTACCGGTAAGCACATGAAAGTAAACACAAAACATGTTCAAAATTCAAATGTTCTAGACATCAAACAGTGATTTCTCTAGTGTCTATAGTAAAACTTAAGGACGAGGTAGATGTTCAATCTGATACCAAGAAATGAGGAATGAGGAATGAGAAATGAGCCATCATGTATGTACAGAAGATGCTGTCAGTCTCACTCTGAAAGTAAAAGATGTAATGAATTAATATCTTCATTTTGATATTAAATAAGCTCTAAAATGAATGAATTTTGCATACATTTATCATTATGATGTACATGTATATAAAATTACATGACATGTAAAGTTTCTGTAATAGTAAAAACATACAAATATAATTACAGGGCTTTCAATCGGTCATTCTCAAATTATGCAAAACAGTATAATTTTCCCTATTTATTGACCAATTTTACCTCATAGAAAATTCTTTAAAAAAAAAAAGAAAGTAAAAAATGCTAAATTTAAAATGAAAAGGCATCCAAATCTATCATATTCAATTTTGAAGAAAATATTGCCAATTTTCCCAATATGAAAGGTCTAATCCAATCCAAACCAGAAGTCTCTGACGAGACTGTAGCTCTCCTGGTTGTTTTTTAATTCACTTAATGACAAGTGAATTCTAATATGGCCACATCCATTTTCTTAGTCACTGGGGGCCAGGAACTCAAACAAAATATCAGGTGCACTACTTGAACACAGACTCATTGTATTGCAAAAAGAATCAAGTCTCCATCATTTATAGTGTCAGAGAAGTTGCGAATACAAGATTACATAGGATCATACAGGAGAAAATGACCACATCCATTTTCTAGGACCCTGGGGGTCAGGGGCTCAAACAAAATGTCAGGTGCACACTGCACAACTAGACCACTGACCAAGTCTCATGCAAAAAGAGTTACATTTCTGTCTCTTATAATTTCAGAGGAGTTGCAAGCACAAGAATTGTTTACGGACAGACGCCGGACAAGGGGGTACCGCATAAGCTCGACTATGAGTATGACCAGTATCTCGAGCTAAAAATATGTTTCACGTGTAAGAGCCCTACTTTATGTCAAGGCTTAGGACTAAGAAAAATTAAACCCATGTTTTTTTGTGGAACATGAATCCCCTTATTGTCAGATATAATGTAGAAAAGTATTTCATACTCCAAGGTCACGGACTCAAGGTAAAAATTCAGGTATTGATGTGAAGGCCTTACCACAAGGGATACACATGTAAAATATGATAGCCCTATCACTTGTAATTTATGTTATGACCGAGGGCAAGGTTAACATGGTTAAAGTTATTCAAAAATTGATCAGTATCCAAGGTCAAGGTCACAAGGTCAAAATTTTGGTATTAATAGGAAGACCTTATCAAAAGGAATACAAAGCCCTATCACTTAAAAGCATAATATTACTTTAGAAAAATAATAGTGAAGTAGGTCAATCTCCAAGTTCAAGGTCACAAAGACAACAATTTGGCATCATTGGAAATTGTCACGAGGAAAGCACAGGTCTATATTTCACTCAACATTCAAAAGTTATGGCCATGTGGTGTAAGATTTTAAAAAGTAGGTCATTTTTCCAAGGTCAAGGTCACCAGGACACAAATTTTGGTATGCATGAGAAGGTCTTGTTTCAAACAATACATGTACACATGAAATATGAAAGCATGTAACTTACCATTAAAAAGTATTATCCATTTAAGGTGAATCACAAGGGATACACATGTAAAATATGAAATAAATACAATGTCATTTGTACTTGTATTATCAGATTTATAAAATTATCATAACATGTATATTTGTATACATGTATATGTACAACTTACCCTCTAGTGCTATATCAGCATGTTTACTGCAAGAGGCTGTAATACAGTTCCATCTGTCGATCTCACAATTCTTCTATTGATGATGAATTCCTCTACATTATAACACAAATTCTCATTTCATACTGGATCACAGTTTCACAAGGAATATGTGGTCGATGTACACATTGAATATGTTTTTCATGTACATGTAGAAATATGCACTTGAACAATTTTCTTCATTCTCCTTTCACAAGTGAATTATTTTCACACCATGGTGGCCAACATCATATATGGTAGTACAATTGCAATATCATATTCCACAGTATTTCTTAGTGTTGTATAATCGGAAAAATTTCATAATCGATTATCGGTTTATAATCGGAGAGGATTTTAATCGATTATTTCGATTTAATCGAAAATAAATTTTACTTGATTTTACAGAAAAGAATATGACAAGTAATGATAAAACTGTATTAAATCATATGCTAATATACATAGTAAAATGTCCAGAAAGAACTCCAACCACAGAATGATAAAATCCTGTCTAGTAAACGAAATATTTTGTCAAGATCAAGCAGTAATGGAACCAAAACAAATTGTGGTTGTATAAAAAAAATACTTTCGCGCAAATGCCGAGTTTGTGTGTGTGTGGGGGGGGGGGGGGTCTCCATTCGACCCAAGAGTTAGGTTTTTGCTCATTTAATGAGGAATCAAGCAATATCCTTGTGGAATTTAGGCTAACAGTCCTGTAAACTAATCATTGACCTGGCCTTGTCCTTCTCACAAAGCTCTGGAGTTCGGCGTAATTTTTTTTTCTAGACGAGTAGATATTGACGTATCGCATCTGACGTTGAAATTTTCTATTAGATTACTTGTCGTTACTATTAAATTCAATGAGAATCCTAATTCCACCCATTGTATGCCTTAGAAAGTGTAACCTTTTCGAATTATTTACGCTACAGCCATAACTTTAAGTCGTGGAAACGATCGTCGATCTACTTTCGTTTTATCTGTACTTGTCATACGCGTATTCGATCGAAAACTATGTCATTCTTTTCTACGTTGTATATTTCCGATTATAATCGATTCTTGAAAACATAATTGATTAATCGAAATCGAAGGGTATTGGCGATGATGTCGCCGATGTCGGCGATAATCGTTACAACACTAGTATTTCTTCAACTTTACAAGTCAGTACTAGTAGCACTATAAGCATTCCACTATTCTTATGCACTTTCTTTCATTGGATCTGATGCACACATGCGCATGAAGACTTTCTCCGAGTATATTCCTTCTTCTGTCTGGCAGTTAAGGTTATGTTACTGTAAAGAATAAATAAAATATTCAATTGATTTGAAATTCATCCCCTTTAAATAATTTTAAACCCATTCAAATACTTTTTCACCAACACTAGTGACTACAACACTAGCTAGGCTACAGAACTGATATTTGATACTGATTATAACTAACACTGACATCAAATTTATTCAAATTCATGGTGTGCACTTAAATTTAGAAGTTCATGAAGATGTAATGAAAGACAGAAATGGCTTTAAAGAACAAATATTTGTGAGATATTCGATTACAGCGATAATTAATCATGAAACTCATTCACTCGAAAACATGGAGCACTCCCTGGTCGAGTATTTCTGATAAGAAGAAGAATTTAAAATTCCATCATATGTGTTCCACGTGATACATAAATCAATTTAAAAACATACCTTAAGATGAGCCATGTGTCTGTACTCTTGAACAGTTGGTTTACTTGCATGAAAGAAGCATTTCTACGTGTTCAAATTTCGAACGGAAGTCCACGAGAGAATGTTTTAGACGAGACTACTATAAAATTAGAACAGGAACGGACTTTCTTTTCCGTCGTGTGTAAGGTAAAATCTTGACTCGAGATTCTTCCGATTTTATGCATATAATTTGCATAATAAGGTTCGGAGCCGTGTTATATATATCATAAATCTAAACATTTAACGTACTCAGTATTTCATTCGATATAGTGACCTTAACACAGAATTATGACCTTATATGAGAGAATGTCATTTGGAACATTTAATGTCAGGTCAGGTCATAAAATGGACCTGCGCAGAAAAAAAAGTATTCAGCGGGGTGCATAATTCGTCTCTTTGGGGCGGTTTTCATTATTCATTACTTATTCTGAGACAGTTTATTAAAAGTATTTTCAATCAACCTGAACTAGACAATTCTACCAAAAAACGGACACACAGAAAGTTTTTTTGTGATTTGTAATAGAATTATAATAAAAATAAAATGAATACAATAAAAGTAATATCCATGCCTTACTACAATTAATACCTGGGTTTGCATTTTATTGATAATGCCACACCGATTTGATTTTAAACGTTCTTCGGATTAACTGTGAAAATTGGAGCGAGAGAGCGCAATAAATTTTTATTTCTGAAAATATATTCCAAAAGCAAGGAGGGGACAATACTCGTTTGCAGTACCTACAGCAAAATCCCAAAACACCCACTGCAAAAACAAGGAGCAGACACCCACAGGAAGAGACGCAAAAGGGACATGGAACACCAACTCACACCATAGAAAATGAAACACAAAAGGCCACACATAAACCATCGAGATTAATAGGCAACCGGTGCTGACTTAGGACGGCTATCTGTCAGACGGTGTGGTTTTCCGGATTACGTGCGCACAAATCTCCCACTTTGCGATTTCCCAGAGGTCTCGAAGAACACAGAATACTGGTGTAAAATAACCTCCTCAATGTCCGAAACATACAGTATGACACAGGGGTCCCTTGAAACACACAGTTAAATAATTTATTATGTAAATGTATATAACAAGGCGTACAAAATACAGTCCGTGCTCTCTCGGTTGTGGCGAGCTCATGCATGTGAACACAGTCTTGTCGTCACAGTCAGTTAGAGTGTAATTCTTAAAATTGCGCTGGTACAAGGCTGTAGATCGGTTCAGTACCAAGCCAAGTGTCCACGGTGTAAAAGGCGTTTGATGATTCTAACACAATTTTGACGGTATTTCTGTCTACCCAACAATGTTGGAAATCTGACAAGTCCTGGATGCCTGTCGGTTAATGTATTGCGGTTGTTTGATCAAACAACAAGATGTCGAGGTCATGGTATACGAAAATACACCAAACTAGAAATCCATGATTCGACGGTCTTTTGCCGGTCTTTTGCCATTTGTCAACCAACAGTTAGGCCTTCACTATATTCGTACGAAGTTGTACTCTCTTCCTTTAAAGAAAATGCATGGCTTGTACGAATCATTAATGTTTTTGCATTTTATCGACACCGGTTCAGCAGAATATCGCCTACAAAGTATTATTCTGATTATCTCGTCAGATAGACTTTTTAAGGCCGTCAAATCTGACATACATGTACCTGTTAGCAATGAAAATCGCCCCCTCTTAAAATCAAATTTGCAAATAAAGGGATCGATG
This sequence comes from Pinctada imbricata, assembly GCA_033119305.1. Lineage (NCBI taxonomy): Eukaryota > Metazoa > Mollusca > Bivalvia > Pterioida > Pteriidae > Pinctada > Pinctada imbricata. The sequence continues at coordinate 23,806,352 of VSWD01000009.1, forward strand.
CTCTGCGTTTAAGCAACATTCTAAATAACAGGTATGTAAAGGATAAAATCCCTCCTTATTTCAAATACCATTGCATTTCCTACACATAAACACAATTCGTTGCTTCCAAAATATTTAATAACTAGAAAGGTTTCTTGTTGCGGTTGCAACAAGAGTGTCTTCCTCCTATACAATTTTTGGTTTGGAAATATGAAGGACGTCACATTACATGTATTTATATTATATATTTAAGTTTTCAAATAGCAGTAACATTAAATTTTCAAACCGATAATTGTTGGTGAGCAACCATTTGATTTTTTTTTGGGGGGGGGGGGGGGGTTAGGAATTCTATTGCCAGCCGGTAAAATTTTTTCAGCAATTTTCTGAGCAGGCCATTTTTTTCAGCCATTACCAGAGTCGGAGAAAAATTTTCGCCGGTTCTTCGGGCCGGATTTAAACAAATTGTCAAATGTTGTGAATGTCTGTGTAAGTTAAACTCCCCGCTGTTACAGAGTATGAGTTAATAACCGTTCCTTCAGATGTCTCTTTGCAATTAGCGAATTTCAGACAGATTGTATGATGTTTAAATTGAACCTTTTCTAGATTTCTGTGCCTAAGCGTATTCGGTCTCTGGTAGATACAGCTATGTGAACAGTTTGTATTTATATTAATTAATTTTTTGACTTTAAATTGTCTGGCACAAAGGGCCAGCAAAAATTTCCATATCATGCAATGTATCCTTACTTTTGCATGGTCCGGGAAAAAAAAATTGCCGGCCCTTTGGGCCGGAATATTTTTTTCAGCATTTTTCAGAGCCGGGATTTTTTTTTGCAAATTCTTCCTGCCCCCTTCCCCCATAAAAAAGGCGAGCTCGTAGCTGTAGAACCAATTTTCTTGAGAAGAGAAATGGTAATAACAAGTTACGTTCAATATATATATATATATATATATATATATAAATACCATGAGGTTCTCGCTGTGCAGGTTCAAATTTGGACCCCCCCCCCTTCCCTTTTTTCAAAGTTTATTTTGAATTTCCATCATGGCGACCTCGTTCAATATAAACAGAACTGTTTTCGAAAAACGAGGAGAGGGAAGAAATTAAACTTGATGTTCAAAATATAGTTATTGAAGTTTAGAAACAGGTTTGTAGGTTAGAAATCGGAATCAAACTACCACTTTTTGTGTGTAAATTCTGGTTTGTAGCTGATCTCTTCTAAATTAATCAACTGTTTTAAAATCAAATTGTGTATATCGAAATGTATTTATGAAATGCATATTCATCATTGCCGTGAAATCGGAATTTGAAAATCTCAACACTGCTTTTCTCGAGTCGGACTCGGACTACCAATTTTAGTGTGCGCCCGATCTGTTGGCGTGAAGGTGTATCGAAATACCCAACTCAAAATTTCGATGCTCATATCTTTTCAACAGTAAGGGATAGGAAAAATCAGAAAGACTAAATAAGACAGATATATGGATAAAAAATAATAATATTGAAATTTTTAGGAAACTTCATAAGCTTAATTTTTGTTTACTATTATACCGTAAGCAAAAAAGTGTCTTCCTCCTATGAACTTCTGAATTTGGAAATATGAAGGACGGTGAAGGACGTCAACGTAATAAATCGTTACAGTGTGCATCTAGCATTTCATATCTTGCATGGCTGTCGACTTTCAAAAAGAATGGAAATTGTAGATAGCAAAATACGAGATATTTAAGCTTACAAATAGCAAAACATGAAATTTTCGGTCCTTTTGAGTAATTCGACGCTCCCGTCAAATATTTGAATCTACTGAAAAACATGATAAAAAAATAACAGAGACCAAAAATAAAAAAGACCAATCTAGCTTTTACTCCAAACGTAACGATGGAGAACTTTCATTGTCCTAGCTTACAGGGTTCTTGAGAAATCGCTGATCCAATTTTCCACGGTTACGAAAACAATAGGTCTTCCGACGGAAGTCGGAAGACCTAATGAATAAAATTTGACATGTCTAGATGTAATCCACCTTTCACAAAACCCCATACAATGCACATGTTAATCCTTTGCTTTCATCTACCAACCATGTGGTTACTGGTGACTTTAATATCGTCGATTACAGAAACTTTAGACTTCTTAGTAAAGGTTTAAAATACAGGGAACCCCGTTCCTTCACATGGCGGGAAAACTTTGAAATAATTATGGATGCATGTGTGAAGTACGCCAGATGGTGGGCAAAAAAGGAGGACGTGGAACTAGACACTTTCCAAATGGATGAAATCCATCGTAGAATTACTTAAAGGAAGAATAGGGCGTCTTTGGCACTCAGTTAACAACAGACACGAGTCAATTTTTCATGACCCTGTTTTTGCCAAAGAACTTTCTGACCTCCATGAAAAATATATATTATTGTTCCTGCTGACAAAGCGGCAAATAAGTTTACTTTCGTTTGCAAGTCATACTATTTCATGCTTGAGAGAGGATTTAGGATTACATTCATCAGCTGGAAATCCAACATACACACTCACAAACTTATCTGTATCGGAAATACTTGACATTTGAGTCCTTCGGAATTCATACTGATGACTCTGATCTTGAACTACCTATATGTACATCGGGACTTTCACCGAATTTGACAAGTTTCCATGGAACTGTTGCGACGGGTGTTGCATGCAAATAGGAGACGGTGACTCTCCCCGGGCACCTGGTCTCATTTATTCATTCCGAGGTTCGCAGCCGTTCCTATGGAAAAAATCTAATGATTTTGCCTTGCCTTCTCGACTTTGAGACTGAATAATTAATCGGTGCTTCTTTAATGTTTATTCTATCCTTCTTATTTTGTTAATTATGTCACCATAAAATGAAGGTTGTGTAGTACTAAAAGTAATATACTCTGTTGCTTGTATGGATCCGAATTTCAGAAGAAATTGACAATTTTTTTTTTAATTTCCAGAAAGTATTTACTAGTTTATGAAAGCAAAAACCCTGACCTAAAAATTTCTTGAAATCACTATTTCTAAAGGCGATTCAGATTCTGTTGGAGCGAGCTTTTTCTGTAAATAATGCATATAACTCAATGAGGATAGCAAATTGTGGTACAGCAATGTTCATGAACATACAAATGACAGATATGTCATGGCCATTGATCAGTAGGACTGACTAACGGACTGACATACTGATTGGGAACTTATAGTTTGCTTAAGCTTACGAAAAGGGGAACTTACAATAATAAATGATCATCCTAATTCTGAACAAGTTTCAGATAGATCCAGTCAGTTTATGAGTAATTGCTAATAATTTTTCTTTCATTGCTTAATTTGTAAGTTTAGTTTTGATGCAAAGATTATTTTCATTTTGACATTTTTATACGCACATGTATACATTTCATGTTTTCGTTTGGTCTATAAGATTGTACAATTAGTGTTTTCATTGCCTATAAAACGAACCCTACATCTTTGTGAGTGTATCAAAGAATATCATAATTGCTTAAAGGGATATCAGACTACTTTCGATTTCACCCGCATCGACAAAAAATTAAGATCTTGAAACTTGAAACGGATTTTTTGATGAATATATTTCGACCTGAGCAAAACGGAAGCGGAAAGATAGACGAACGAAAACTCAATACCGTGTGGCCATACATGTTATATAAAACAATTGTTTTTCTTTATATTTGTTTGAATCGGTTAACCTCTCATTGAGGATTACAAAGTTTATTGTCATAGCTTATCCAAATGAACTAATGAAAGTTATCATTTAATTTATCTGATTTTAAATTTTGCTAATGAATTAGAAGACGCTTAACATTAATGGATCACTGACGAGGGTTAAGTATCCGAAACGTGTATGTCTGGTCCATGCTGCGAATTTATCTGCTCTAAATTGATGCTATTGAATTTCAATACGTTTTACATTCATACTACTCATCATTTCAGAAACCGTGGTGAAGAGGAATGAAGTCTTGAAATGTCTTCATGGTGGAACCCTTTCAAGTTTGGGTCCCTTTTGCTTCTGTCCTTCTGGCTACACAACAGATAATTGCGCTCATGGTAGGATACTTATATCAGTTATACTTAATATTATTTGTTTTACAAAAGGTTTGAACGGGAAAGAAAAGATCATGATCGTAATTGTTCAGTTGAATAGTCTGTGATCATTGAAGGCTGGTTATGGTTATAAGTTGTTTGGGTTTTCCTAAACATGAAAAATGCTTTTGTCCAATGAGTCATCATTTAGTACATATACTAAAGGAAGGAGTAGATCTCTAATCGGGCTCGGTTGCAACGAAGACAGCAAAAATCCGAAGCATACAAATGCAAAAAAGAACAGAGTGGACAAACACAAATAAAAGATACAGATGGTACGAGGAAGACAGCATCAAAATATTAAAAATAAAAGACTACACATAAACCGACGAGAGAAATGAGTAACCGGAGCCAACCTAAAGACGATCGTAAGAAGCAAATGTTGTGGTTATCCGGATAACGTCCGCACAGCCCACCCTCTCCTCCGGTTACCCATAGGCCTCAATAGGCCTCAACTTGTGTATTGTGTTTGGATCAAAATATATTTTGATAGTGTTGATAATGAATACCATTTTATCGATTAAGCTTCTATCGAATCTCAATATGAATAATCCACTCTTAAACAGGACATATTAAATAAATCATAACTTAACAAAATTATCATTTATAGCTTTCAATGTTAATATCATTGCCATTTTGTCAACTAAGGAATGCATAGGCCATGACACAGAGATAAATGACGCATTCTACAAATTTTGTTCGTTGTGTGGAATAAACTCGACTCTTTTTATCGACCACATACGTTGTTACACTTTTTAAGTGATATATATGTGGTTGTTACACTTTTAAGTGATACGCAATAACTGCATTATAAAATCTGCTTTAACAACACTATAATCTTTTCAAAGTTCCATCTGATGTACTTGATAGAAATGATTAACGAGATCAAATTCCCTAATTGGATTTCTCGCGTCGTCATGTGGGCGATTGTTTTATGAGATGACTGGAAATTGTGCATTTAATTGCACAATTAAATAGCAGTAAAATTCATGCGTAGTGTTTTCACATACCTCTTTAGGATATAAAAATATTGTCAACTTGAAATGCAGATATATTTCTAAAGCTTTCACTTGCAGAAAACATGCTCCTCATGAAAGAAATTCATTTTCGATGGATCGATTTCTATATACATTTGCTTTTATGCTTATGAGATTTAATAGAGAGGTTGAGCAAACCGAACTTGTACGTGTAATTACACGTTATCTGTTTACACGTTGACGTTATGCGGTTGAGCAGATGTCACAACGCGTACTGGTACGTGTAAATCGTATATACGTTTTTGTGACGAAATTTATCTTTTGTTTACAACTGCGTATTCGTCAAGAACTTGGCGTCTAGATTCGAAAGATAAGGGGCATTCAGCAAAGACGGTGAATTAATTTTTCTATTCCAAGTAATCGGATGTATATAACATAAAAAGTAAACTTCAAGAATAAAATTTGGGTCAACTTTGAGGGTTCTTCTTTAAAATATGATAAATTTTATGTGCAATTCCTTCTAATATTCAGAAATAACATACGTTCCCGAATAAAATGACTATAGGTTTTCATAGGTTATCTGCATTCAGTTGCTTATAAAATCTACAAGTAATCATAAACGTGTTCTTACCGCTTTACATGTTTTACCGAACGCGTAACGTGTAACACAGGTGCGTGGAACGCAAAATGTGATGACGTCATAAGCAACTTTCTGACGTACGCGTACACGTACACGTACAAAAAGAAGGGAGGAGATCTCCAACAAGACCCCGTTGCAGCATCAACAGCAAAACACCAAAACACCCGATGCAAAAACACAAAAGACGAGTACAGCACGAGACGGAAAAGAGACACACGACATTTAAACATCAAACACAAAAGACTACACATAAACCGACGAGACCAATGGGTAACAAGTTCAGTTGCTAAACCTCTCTAATATCAATTCTCTGTAAGGACCAATTTTTTTTTTCGAAATAGCATGTCATGGATTTATATGATTTTCTCTATAATGGTATGTATAATGTATTGAATACAAAAATAACAATTTTTTAGAATAAAATTCCGGTTGCCATGGAAACGAGGTCTGTTTATTTATAGCACTAAAACAACGGTCAAATAAGTCATATATTGACTTGGTTCCAATTTTGAATGAGCCTCTAGGCCTGCATTATATTCGTACCAAATTATTCTCTGTTCCTTTTCGGAAGTTACACGAAATCTACGAATATACGAAGGACCTCATATTTACCGATACACGTTCCCTAGAAGACTACAAGGAGTCATCTTGGACATTTCTACTTTTCGTTTATTTTAAGCAGTCAGATCAGATAAATCAGAGGAGAAAACAAACCGCCCTTTCTTTAAAGTAAGATCTGTAAACAAAGGTATTGATAAATTGAATCTTGGTCATATTTTGAATCACAAAACTGTCACAGAAAAAATCCCACCATATTTCAAAAGAAAAGAAACTCCTTGTATTTCCTATAGCTACACACCAACAGTTGCATCTAAAATTTACAATTACAAACGATTCTTGCAGTGTATTGATTTTTAAAAGTAGTCCCTCACTACATCCACTTTCTTGCGAATGTTCTTCATCGGATTCCAACTACTCTCCTTATGGACACGGTATTACTGGTGACCTTAGTATAGTCAATTCAAGAACGACAAGTTGAGAGAATTGTTAAAAAAGGTCACATATACAGAGAAAGTATGTCCTTTACATGAAACCAAAATGTCAAAATTATCATGGACTCTTGTGAGGAATATGCAAGATGTTGGGGAAAGAAAGAGGATGTACAGCTCGACACCCTTCCAAATGGATAAAATCCATCAGAGGGTTACTTTTATCTAGAATTTACCTATTAAAATCAACTGTGAACACCAGATTCGAGTCTATATTTAAAGACCCTGGTGTTATCACAAATCTTACCTACCTCCAAGAACATTATGTCATCAGACCAGCGGATATAGCCTCAAATAATTAGACATTAAATTGCAAAAAGTACAATTTCGACAGTCTAGTTAAAGAGTTGGGCTTAAATTCGACACCTGGAAATCCTACTTACACCCCAACAAACCTTTCTACCTCTGAAATAACAGATAACCACAAATCAGCTCTTGCTTCCTTTGGCTTCGACACTAACAATTTAGATTTAGATTTACCATACTTATACTGCATAACTAAAATGCATAAGAATCCGTACAAACAACGTTTTATCGATGGTTCCTCAACATGTTCTACTAAATCTGTATCGATCTTACTCACCAAAGTTTTTTTTCTGAAATTAAATCTGGGCGCCAAAAATATTATTCGACAGTATATTCTCGCAGTGGTATCAACCAGATGTGGATTTTAAAGAATTCGAAGGAACATCTGAAATGCACTCATTTTAGTCGAGTCCATTCGATCAAAGCCATTGATTTTTCGACACTTTACACTACAATTCCACGTTCTAAATTGAAAAAAAGACTCGCAAAAATTAAAAGTAATGTGTTTACAAGTAAGAACGGTAATCACAAATACAAATTTATTGTTGTTAACTATGACAAAACCTACTTTGTAAAAGAAAAGTCCGATTCTGAAAATAAGTACACTGAAACAGATATTATTCAGATGTTAAACTTTCTGATCGACAACATTTTTGTGGTTTTGGAGGAAAGGTCTTCCAGCAAATTGTCGGAATTCTAATGGGGACCATTTGTGCCCCACTTCTTGTCGACATTTTCCTTTACTCGTACGAAGCTGAATTCATTCAATCTTTGATCTCTGAAGGGAAAAGATACGTAGCTTCTGACTTCATCTTCACTTACAGATACATTGACGATGTGTTGTCCATCAATAATCCAAATTTCGCGGATTACCTGAGCAGTATCAATCCTTTGAAGCTTGAAGTCAAAGAAACTACAGAGACAAATAATTCAGCATCCTATTTGGACATAATGTTGTCCTACGACAATGATGGTCACATGAACACCTCACTCTATGACAAATGTGACGACTTCAATTTCAGCATTACAAACTTTCCTTTTCTGAGTAGCAACATCCCTTCATCGCCTGCTGATGGCGTGTTCATATCTCAGTTGATACGCTATGCCAGAGCAAGTACCAAATATACGGATTTTGTTCTGAGAGCTAGGCGTCTTTCAGATAAGCTTCTCAGTCAGGGATATGTTTGTGACCGACTAACATCGTCACTGAGGAAGTTCTACAGTCGATATGGGGAACTCGTCATACACTATGACGTCTCACTCTCCAGAATGGTGGATGATATTCTGTCATAGACCATTGAACAATCCAACCAAAGATTGTACTCTATGTCTTCCGAAATGGAAGTAACCGGATGTGTCAGCTCTACCGAATTGAAGCGGCGGGTGTTGCATGCAAGCAGGAGATACTTACTCTTCCTTGGCACCTAACTTCGTTCTCCGCGAGGGGTTTGACAGTAAGTGTTTTGAATATTTTTCGCTGACATTGTCGATAGCACTTTCTATATAGACGTTGCCTCAGAAAGTGCATGTATTTTATTAATTCTTTTCATTTTCGTGCGTGAACATCGACGGCGGGTGCGGCTAGCCAACAGGGGATGCTTACTCCTCCCGGGCACCTGGTCCCACCTCTAGCTTGCCGGGGGTCCGTCGATGCTCAATTTGGTGCTCTATTGTGAGTGCTGTTGAGATTATCGTCAGGATCTTCTTTAACTCACTAGTCTCACTCCCATATCGGGAGTTCGCATCTTTTCATGTGGTGGAGGTTTTTGTTTGTTTGCTTTGGTCCTGTTTTATCCTGATTTTGTATGCCTTCGGTTTCTGATTTTCTGAATTATCGATTTTGTGATGTATACAGGGATATGTTCGTTATCCATATTTGTCATGTAGGCGTTTGTCTTACTCAATACCACATGATTTCTGAGTAACTGCCTCTTATGTTTTTGAAAAATCATAGAATTTTGTTAAATTTTGTGAATTGCATTCAAGATGACATTGACATTTGGTCCTGTGACCTCGACAAATTTATGGGTGAGTTTTTTTGATAAATGATGCTCTTTTATATGCACTGATAAGAATTTCTAAAAGATATATAAGGGACAGCCAAAAATATTACAGTTACTCTATGTGTAACAGTACTGAACAGAATTTCACCATGGCAACCATTTTTATGCCCTACTGAATGAAATTCTGAAGAGGTCCTACTCAAATTTTAACATTTTATTAAAGATCGAAGATAATTGGCAGTAGAAATTAAGTTAACCCGACGTTTGAAAATATTTGCCATTAAAATTTATCAAATCATGTTAAATCATTAATGCATTCTGAGCATGATGACAACAAGAAAGCGGGTGAAATCATACTTCTTGTGTAGAATTCATACTATGAAATATATAAAGGAAAACATTTAGGAAATTTCAATATAACACCTGTTACCATGCAAACGAGCCTTTTGAAAATGCCATATTATAAGTATTCTACTAATGCGAAAAATTTGAAACATGGTTTCCATGGCAACGGAAACTTTATTTGTATAAAGGGAGATTATTTTTGTCTCAGTACCAAAGTCTCCAAAGTTGGTGACATGTCATATCCACGTGCTATTGGAATTCTTTTGGTCCTCACAGAGAATTGCTGTTAATAATCAAGAAAATTGAAATTGTGTTTTTGGTGTAAAAGAAAGAAGGGGATCTCCAACCAGCTGCAGAACCCACTGCTAAGCACCAAAACAATTCACGCGGAAACACAGAGTAGACAAGCACAGCAAGAAACGTTAAAGAGACATACAACATAGAAACATGAGCTCAAAAGACTACACATAATTCAAGGAGACCAATGAGCAATCGGTGCCGACTACGACTGGCCATCTGCCATGCAAGTAGTAAATGGTTTTGTTATCCAGATTCCGTGCGCGGAACCTTCCCACTTTTTCGATTAACGAAAGTTCTCGAAAAACGCATAATTGTAGTGCTAAAAATCTTCTCACTGTTAAATTAACATACAAACAAGACAACAAAACCCTGGCGCCGAAGCAACACAGATAAATATGTAAATGGATTGAACGTACGAAATATATGCATCGTCGACTGTAGCGATATCATGCATGTTATCACCCGAGAAGTCCGCTCGAAATTCAGCAAGGACAAGTGACCGAGGTCCTGTATTTTCTAAAGAGGTTCGGACGGTACCCATCATTGAGTCCCGCCGTCACAGTCCGCCAGAGTACAAGTCTTAAGAATGTACAGGTACAAGGTCAAATGCCATGCCGAGCGTCCGATTGTTGAAGGTAGGATAATATCCACGGCAAATTGGGTGTTTGATGACTCTGACGCATTTTCGATGGTTATGATGTCTACCTTTGATCCCTCTTATTTCGTTTATTATGTCACCAATAAGGACAGGTTGTGAAATACCCAATGCAACATACTATGTTGCTCGTATAGGTCTGAATTATATAGGAAGCTGACAGTTAACTAACACTGAAAGGGATTACATCGAGGGCTGATCGGTATGTTGTGAACCTGGTATTGATAGATTTGAATTTATTTATAAGACATTTTTCACTATTTTTCTACATAATCCCCTTCGGTATACAGTTTAAGGGCCCCAATACTACTTTTAAAAAACTCCATATCTTGACTGTCAGAGAGTTATCCACTGCAAGCGTGACGTCATCATCAGATTGATTGTGGGTGCCAGAAATAGCTGATTGCAGTTTTGGGAATAGATTAAAGTCTGATGGAGGAAGATCAGGTGAATAAGGCGGATCCTCAATCAAATTAAAGTCACAATTTATGGCAGCCATGGAAGTGTCAGAATTATGAATAGGAGCATTGTCCTTATGGAACAACACACCTATATCTAGTTAGCTTTCCGCGGCGCTTAAGTATATTTTTCCGTAACTGTGTCAGCAAGGAAGCATAGTATGTGCAATTGATTATTTGTCCTTTTTTTATGATAATCTATCAGCAGAATACCTTCTGCAACCCAGAGAACTGAGGCTCACAACATAACAATAAGCCCTAGCATGTGTCTCATAGAGAGAGAGAGAGAGAGGGGGGGGGACTGTGTAATCTTCTTTCTATATATATGGTGGAGTTTATGCTGCCGAAAGTAAAAGCTATGTTATGAGTTGATAAATCAATGAAAAATTCACAAATACTATGGAAATATTTCTTATTTTCAGCGATATCTAAGTGCCTGCCAGACACTTGCTCAGGAATATGCGATCAAGAGAATACTTCTTTCAGATGCAGGGACTTGTATCATCACAATGAAATATGCAAGCCAAGTAAGTACATGTATACATGTATTTCATACTAAATGTCGTTAAGATCATTAATTACAAAGTATTTGAAGTAAACAATGTAATTCATAATGACAGGAAAAGAAAGGATTTGTTCAACTTTTGTACGCCCCCTAAAACAAATCTAGAAAGATATAAATATTTCTTTAAACAAAAGAATGTTTAAAGGTTTTTCCTTTCTTGATTTTTAGGAGACGATGTTCCTTTTTCATTTGTGATTCAATTTCTTTATTGAAGTCTATGGTTTTCAAGTAACCACATAAAATGCAACATTTTTTTTCCAATCACCCCATCATTTCTAAATCATTCTTAATCTTTTCAAAATCTATAAATATTACACAATTTCAAAATCATAACTGAACCGTCGTCAATGATCCTCAATCAAAATGTCTTCTATAGGCACACTGTTAATTGGCACCTGATGAGAACGAACAGCGCTTCGTTGTTGTAATGACAAATTTGGATAATGACCATATCCCTGTATACAGCAAAAAAAATCCATAATTCAGAAAATCATAAACCGAATACATACAAAATCAGGATAAAACAGAAACCAAAGCAAACAAACAAAAACCTCCACCATATAAAATGAAGCGAACTCCCGATATGGGAGTGAGACCCCAATTCTAATGCAAGAATAAGTGAAATGAAAAATTGAAAGTGTATAGAAGTTGTTACTTTATTGCAATAAACCAAGCAATGCTAATCGTCTTCAAATTCATAGCATCCTTTAAGTGCAGATAAATTTACAGCATGGACCAGACATGCACGTTTCGGGTTCTTAACCCTCGTCAATGATCCTCTGAATAATAAAATATGCTAAAGCTATAAAAGTAATCGACAGTTGACCCATCACACCAAATATCGTTTTATTTTGTAAATCAATGGCCTTGCTTTCATGAATATTATTTCAGGATGTGGATCACATGCTATTTGTAGGAATGGGCAATGCCATTGTTCACTTGGTTTTTCTGATCCACCGATTTGCAATAAAGGTAAGTGGCACATAACTTCTTTTTTTCATTTCGAATATCCAGCAGCTTTAAAAAGATAAATCAATATGCTTGGTTTTAAAATACGTAATTGATTGAACCTTCGTTGATTTCTTAAAAAAATATTTTCATGTTTTGCGAACACATTCCAATTGCTTTCGATTCTACGACCTTTGGTATATTGGATATACAAGGTTCAGAAGAAAATTGTATATGAATTCCCAATGACTCAGGCTATTTTTGTACAGCTTCAAATTAGTTTAAAGTAGTAAAAGATTAAACCAAAGATAAAAATCAAAATATCATTTTCAATACCTAATGAAGCAGATGGCTGTCCTACGTAAGCACCGTCTGCACGTGGGTCTCGTTGGTTTATGTATAGTCCTTTGTGTTTGAAGTTTTGTTTGGTGTTCCTTTTTCTTTTGTCTCTTTTGCTTCGTGTGTCTTCTCTTATTTTTCTTGGGGTGTTTTGATGTGTTGCCATTCGTGCTGCAACCGATTCTTGTTTGAGATCCCCTCCTTTTGTGATAAACTACACTAAACCAGACAACTAAAACATTCTGCAAAGAGGCAAAAGTAGATTCCGCATTTAGATCAGATCAGGTGCCTTAAAAAGTAAGCAGCAATACCGACCATTTTAGCCGTGCGCAAATGTAAAAATGGTACTAAATATGTCATATTCTTTGCTCTTGAAAAATTTATTTTTTCGAGGGGGGGGGTGTCTTGAAATAACATTGTTATCCGTTGCGTGAAGCCTGAATGAAACAGAATATTATGGACACTTTGTAATGTATAATTCTCAAGAACAGATCTCCGTTTAGTAAATGCTGACATTCGAGGTTTCGTTAGTGCTATATGACATTTTTGTATATTTACATTTGAGTTTATGAAATAATTGCAATCAAGATGTAATATACGTACTCGCTGAGCTGGTAAACGACTTCCCCGCATCTCAATGTTTGACTATTTTTTTTTATCAATTACTTGTTTTCAATCGCTGGTACAAGGCTTTCCCTTGAACAAATGAATTCAACATTTTTGATTAAAAATCAGCTAATTAAATCTCGTTCTGTTCCAAATCATCATCAAATACAATGTATAGAAGTTTAACTTTCTTGACATATTTATTTCCTATTCTTATTACGCTATTGAATACAGCCTACACAAATTTTGGAGCCGCTCAATCTAATCAAATGAATACCCGAAATTTAGAAAATAAACATGGGTCGCCACACTATATTATCTTATTCAACATTTTAAAAACCATTGTACTTTTTTGGGGGTTGATCGAGGTATCAACACAAAAAATTGAGGGAAAACTGCATCGTGCGCGTTGATACCTCGATCAACCAAAAAATATTACATTGATTACTTATCATTTCCTTACGTCGCTTTTCAACGTTTATTTGCAGCATTGAAATCGTGTTGTTAACGACGTTGCTAATGAGGGTTATTATTTTAAAACTATTCATAATTACTGTGGTGCGCCACATTTAGAAGTTTTCCAGAAGGTTGCTCTCGTTTTTCTTTACATTGACATAAGTGTAGGTACTTATTATCTATGTCCATGTTTTTATATGTGAAGCTGTTCGTAAACATATAACAACCACTTTATTGAAAAATGATTGGACCGTCCTATTGATTTTACAGTGTACTCTTAACACTAAAATATGTTGTTTGTTTTTTAATTTTATACTGGTCCCATACCGATGATTGATATCAATTGGTTTCTATTCTTTTAGATTGTAAGCGTTCGTTATACTGATTTTTTAATGACGGGCATAAATCATTACCCCCGTTTTAAATTGATTATATTTATAATAAAGTACTTATATATAACGTTTTGAGTTTAAAAGGAGCTGATAAGATAATGACTGTATTTAGCAATGATTTCTATTGTGATTGCTGTTGAGATTATCGTCAGGATCTTCTTTAACTCATTCTACACAATGATCTATTCGTAAGAAAAACTTTATCATTACTGAAATGTTATGTATTAGGAGATTATTTCATTTTGGTAAGCTTATTTCTTGGTGCTTAAATTACAGTCCAAAAAGTCGGGGGGTAGCCATGTTGAAAAGAAGTTAATGTCGGTAAAATAACGTTGAAAATTAAGAACCATATGGCTGATATGGATACCTATAAACTTTAAAACATAGTTATAGTCTAAACAAGATACTAGAAATCAAATTTTATAGACTGATCTCAACTTAATCCATAAATCTTAAAATATTGAATCTGAAATGTGGTTGTATTTTGTATTAATTCGCAAAAAAGTAAGTATTTTACCGCAAAATACACATTGTGTAGAAATAAACAGCACGTTCTTGATTTTCTTATTCCAAAATCTTGTGCATATTATGTTTACATGTTTAGAATAAATGAATAAATGACTTTAAAAGGGAATAAATGAAACTTTGCTTATATTTTGGCTTAAAACGCTGATTCGTAAAAAGCATCCACTCTCCTCTATTCAGTTTTTCGTCTCTGGGGCATCGTTCCCCAGCTACAGAACCCCCCTTGTGTAAACATGGCGTTCTGTAGCTAGAGGGACAATATTAAAAGACCTTTTCCATTGTCCATTGATTTCTATAGAAAAAAAAACATATTTTGCCCTAAAATTCGGAAAACGATGCACTGTCCAACTGCTGATTATGATGGAACCAAGAACTGGCTTCAATTTTGTGAATTTTCTTGAAGTTCCCGTTTTAAAAATTCTACTTTTTCAGGGCAGATTTTACGCCTTAGCTTATCAGCTCCTTTATCAACTTCTACTTTAATCATCATGTTTAAGATGTTTTGTTTCATTATTACGGTGTCGATTCGGGGATTCGCATCTTTAACAATAAATGAACAGACAAACAAGGAAAGAAATGATGCTTAAAAATGATGAAAAGAAGCGATCGCTTCTTCGCATAATATCTTCCCTTCTTAAGTCGAAGCAGTGACGTCCCTTTCTTTTCACTATGCATTTTATACTATGTATACGGATTTATAACTTTGTAATCTGAAGTGAAAAACCTTAAATTGTCTCAGTGAACAATTTAGATTACCGGGTTATCTTTTTTCTCGAATTCATAATTTTATGATTTTATCTTACGGAAGGGATCTGAAGTTTGTGACATGACGTACGACAGAAGATTCTTACACTTCCCGGACGCGTGGCCTCACTCATAGTATACTTCACTACTGCTCGCAAAGTAGACTGTTTTGTTTCATTTGTTTTTTTTTTTATGTATTTGATTTTCGATATAGCGATATTTTGTCACTGTTGTTCGTTTGTATCCATATTATTTCATATCATTACAGCCAGAGGAATGACGGGGACATTGAGGGTAAGATTTTAAAGACTTAGATTCATTCTTTTAAAAAAGATACATAGAAGACAAGCTTACGTACCTTAATTCACATATTTATCCTTATTTGTTCCTTGAATTTGATAAGGAAATGCTTCGTTGTTAATTTCCTTTTCAATGCAAAGAACGGAAAAAAAATAATAAATCTACAATATTTTCTGTATTTTCTTTTCTTTTCCCCTTAACACATTTCAATTTTATGTAAGCCACGGTTTGTGCCTCCAACACCATCTTTGGGATCAGAGGTGACATGTGATACCAGAGAACGATCATGTATATTTCCTGTTTACATGGAGGCAAGGTAATACAAGTAACTTGCTTTTATGGAATATTTTATTGGTATTTGAAAACTACAGTCTGTAGAGAGTACATGTTTAACTTCCATATTTTTACATTGAATGAGGTTTTACGCACTCTTGTGTCTTTGGTCACTTTCCCGATATGGTTTCAATATCTACAATAGCTAAGAAGTAATTGAAGGAAATGACAAATATGGAAAATGACAATGTCCCAATACATAGTACAAAATCTATAATTCAGAAAATCATAAACCGAAGGCAAAACCAGGATAAAACAAAGAAAAATCTCGACCATATGAAAAGAAGCGAATTCCCAATATGGGAGTGTGACCAGGTACCCAGGAAGAATAAGCATCTCCTGCTTGCATGCATCTCCCGTCACTTCAATTCGGTAGAATTGTCACATCCGGTTACTTCCATTTCGGATGATTCAAGTATATTTGGTGGTTGGATGGTTCAAATGGTCTAAGACAGAATATCATCCACCACTCTGGAGAGTGGGACATCAAAATGCATGACGAACAAAGGAGGGGATCTACAACAACACCAGGTTGCAGCCCCCAAAGTAAAACCACAAACGCCTAATGTAAAACACAGAGCAGACACACACAGAAAGAGACGCAAAGGGACAAAAAACGTCAACGCACAACACAGAAACATCAAACAAAAAGGACTACACAAAAACCAACGAGACCAATGGGCCCCCGGTGCTGACTTTGGACGGCCATCTGCCACGAAAATAGCAGAAGGTGTGGTTATCCTGAATAACGTGCGCACAACCCTCCTACTTTTCCAAAAACCCGGATGTCTCGAAGAACGGATAATTTCGGTGTAAAACAACCTCCTCACTGTCAGATGACCGCAGATTTTAAGAATTTTGTAGGGATTCGTAGACTCTCTTTGTCCTGATCTAGTAGATTCAAACCCGTCCGAATTTGTTTGTAAAACTCTAAAATGGTCGAACGTAAGCCCATTGTATTGCAAGAGAGTCTTTTGGAAAATAAACAGATGGTATCTAAGTTTAAAACTGTCCCCATTATTTCAAATATACCTGCTTGTATACACATAAGGATAAGATCTATAACATAATGACGTTATAATAGAGCTGTTCGAATAAGCGACGTAAACCTACCAACGAACTTCGTACTTCGTATAGGTACGTAAAGGAAAAAAATAAGGGATGGTCTCAAAAGCACATTTTTAAACAAATGTTACAAAATTGCTTACTTTAATTTATCAAAAGGATAAATCTAGCAGCATTATAAGCGAACCTGACGTAAACTTTTCTGTCCTAGATTAGTTTCTCAACCACTAATTAATATTCTAAGCTTTTGTTTAGGTTTCGTCGTGTTTTTAAAATGGTATTTTCACTCACCGAATTAGTGGGATAAGAGGGTTTATTCAGCTGCAAATGTATCTGTTCTAAAATAATGTTATGAATGTGAAGACATGTGATAAAGCGATACAGTTTTTTCATGTTGATTAATGCTTCCATTTATTTAACGGCTAAAATTTTATCCCCGTACTTTCTGCAGCCAACAAAACGTTCATTCACCGCAAGATAAAGTTTAGCAGGGAGGGACGTCCCCCAGAAAACCTCAATCATGGACCCGCTTTGATGGTGCCAAGAAGCTGCCAAACCCCTTTTTATTTTTGATATCCCCCAAGTCAAATACTTTATTCGCCCTTGATATGTTACACAATATCAGATCGTTTCAAGCGCATGATAGGTTGCTTCCCTTCCCCTTAGGTCAGACAAAAAAGGAGAATTTAGAGAAAAAAAAAATAGGTTGTTGTATATGGTATCCTATATCTTAGTGGATTGCAAATGGGTGTTTAAGAGAGAACAGTTATGACAGAAGCGACTTTATCCAAGGAGTATTGTGAATAGTGTAGAATTGTTTTTTTTTTTCAATGTAACTCTTGTACATGTATGTATTTGATAGATTGTTTCATTTTCGTGCGTGAACATCGACGCCGAGTGCTTACTCCTCCCGGGCACCTGGTCCCACATCTAACTTGCTAGGGATCCGTCGATGCTCAATTTGGTGCTATTGAGATTATTGTCAGGATCTTCTTTAACTCATTTACTTTTTCTTATACTATTGACCAGACAAAGATATTAAAAAGACTTTTGGGGGCAACAAATGTTAAAAACTGCACAAATTTCAACCATTTTGTGTTCAAGTATTTCAGTTTTCAATCAACCCTTCTTTTGGAAAAAACAACAGAATCTTGACCCGCCTATGTGTCTTACAGTACATTGTCTTCAGATCGTCCTCAAAAGAGAATCAAAACATATCACATTAGCATAAAATTAAGAAGAAATGATGTTGTAAAATAGTGTTACGCCAATCCCCCCTTCACATCGAAACCACTCTAGCTACCGCCTGTCTTATAATAAGGAACAAATTCAAATTTCTTGTAGTAAAGAAGCAGAGAAATACATTCTGTTGCACGGTTCTCCAAATTATTTCGCACAACACTACCACTTATCATACATTTGTACCCCGCAATCAAAGGTTTAGGATATTTTGAAATGTTTATTTTTGTCTGTCAGCCGTCTTTAATTAACAAAACTCTATAAATACGGCTTGATTTATTCTATCGATACTTTCAAGTAAGCTATATATATATATATATATTCGATAACATGTTTAAATCATGTGCTTTTTAGACCACCCCTTATTTTGTTACCTTACGTTCCGATACGTAGTACGAAGTTCGTTGGTAGGTTTACGTCGCTTATTCGAACATCAGTAGAATGGATAAAACAGATGGAGACAACGAGAACAATCCGATCATATTATCAAAACATCAAGGACAATACTTTGTATACATGAATATGGTATGTTTTATGATTCGTGTTATATTTAGGTCTGTTTTATTTTTTTAAAATTGATTCATAACTTAATATACACTGTTATGTGGCACCCAAACCAGGACAGTAAAACGCAGGGGCCTAAGGCATCACAAACACTTTGTAATTGGATAAGAAAAGATGTTGTCATAAGAAAAATAATCAATCCAACGGGGGAAGTAAAATCATTATCTATCCCACGATGAGCAGGGTCAAGTCCTCTGCTCTGTAATATGGAAAGTATACGGAGTAATAGAGTCACTTTATTACGGTTGGTCAGTTTGCAAAACTGATATGTTTGTGCAGTATCATTCATAATGTGCGTTTGATGACTAATCAGGATCATATCCGCACAATATGTGATTACAAAGAAAGAAGGGAATCTCCAACAGGACTCGATTGTAGCAGCCACAACAAAACATCGAATCACTTCTTTGCGAACGACACGAGTTGACTTTTCATTGTTTGGATTGAGGATCACTGACGAGGGTTAAGTATCCGAAATGTGCATATCTGGTCCATGTTGCAGTTTTATCTGTACCTAAATGATGCTATGATTTTGAAGATGTTATATTTAATATGCCATGATAAAAATGATTGGTAAAGGGTAAATTAGAGTCCTGCTTAGAAGGAACTACAACACAGGTTAAAGAACGCTATTCATTTTAACATCGAGTCGCGGTGAATCGTATTATGAACTCCACATTGCAATTGCAATGAGTGTAGTTATAAAAAGGAGGGCATAAATCTCTCTATCATATAAAATTTTATTTATCAAGTACTAGCTGTACTGAAAACATTTCATTTCCTTTTGTTTAGTGATCTACATTATGTAACTGCGGAGGTTAAAGGAACTGTTTCTGGTTTACCTCATCTAAAAATTGAAATTTCAAACCCAATACAGACTGGAATCAATGGAATGGATCATGTTTACCGTGCTGATATTAACTTCAACAAGAATGACGTTTTCATGCCAAAGCAACCAAAATATAACCTATGTTTATTCCTATGCGAGAAAAACGGGAGGTAAGAGCAAGTTACACATTGTTTGAATCTTGCTATGATATGATTTTGGAGAATAAACTTAAAGGGAATTTATTGTTGATCTAAGGATCAATGATACCCCCGCCGGGCGTATGTTGCATATAGGCTACTGAAACCATGACTATACATATGGTAGTTTTAAAGGGAAAAAGTCTGCACATAGTTGAGCAACATAACACATATTTAAAATTGTCCTACTTCACATGGTGTAAAATCTATAACAATGAATTGATTTTCTGAGGTAGTTTTCCTTGAACATGTTTAAATGTCAGGAAACCACAAAATATAGATTCAAATGAGTTAAAGAAGATCCTGACTATAATCACAACAGTACTCACAATAGAGCACCAAATTGAGCATCGACGGACCCCTAGCAAGCTAGAGGTGGGATCAGGTGCCCGGGAGGAGTAAGCATCCCCTGTTGGCTAGCCGCACCCGCCGTCGATGTTCATGCACGAAAATGAAAAGAATATATAAAATGCATGCACTGTCCGAGGCCACGTCTATATAGAAAGTGCTATGGCGACAATGTCAGGGAATAATATTCAAAACACTTACTGTCAAACCCCTCAAGGGACGTAACACTTCACAAAATTGAACAACATAGCCTGTATAGGTTCGAAACCTAAATTTTGGAGCATAAACTCTAAATTTTAGAAATCATTGTATTCCCTGAGACGGTTTTCTTTTAGATGTTTTGACATCACAAAATACTGGGGTTTTTTCTTAGCTTCAAGGGGCAGACCTCTGCCATTATTGAGCGACATGACCCATATTTGAACTTGACATGTATTTCTTGGTGTAAAAGTAACATCAAACAAGTTAATAGATTCCCTGTGATAGTTTTCCTTTAAGTGTCTGGAAACCTCAAAATATTGAATTTTTCTAAGTTTCAAGGGACATAATTCTGCACATAATTGAGCGACATGACCTATACTTAAAGTTGATCTATATATCTTTTCTGAGGTAGTTTTCCTTTAACATGTTTAAATGTCAGGAAACCATTCATTCCTATATTGGGAGTTCGCTTCTTTTCATATGGTGGAGGTTTTTGTTTGTTTGCTTTGGTTCCTGTTTTGTCCTGATTTTGTGTGCCTTCGGTTTCTGGTTTTCTGAATTATAGATTTTGTGCTGTACACAGGGATATGGTCATTATCCATATTTGTCATTGATGTAAAATGTATATCCATTATATCAATTTATCTGCAACGGTCTTACTTCCATTGTCCGGAAACCACAAAAGTTAGAGTTTTTCTTAGTTTCAAGGGGGCATAACTCTGCACAAGATTGAGAGACATGGCCCATTCTTAAATTTGATCTGTATTTCTTGGTAAAAAAAAGCTTAATCCAAGAAATGAATTGATCAATCTGTAACGGCTTTCCTTTAAATGCCTGGAAACAAAATAATTTTGAATTTTTTATAAGTTTCAAGGGGCATAACTCTGTATTAATTCGAACTTGACCTGTATATATTTGTGTTAAAGCTATATGCAAGAAATGAATTGATTGTCTGTAACGGCTTTCCTTTAAATGTCCGGAAACCAAAAACAAATATTTTTTAGTTTCAAGGGCATGACTCTTCACATAAATGAGGGACATGACCCATGTTCGAACTTGACCTGTATTTCTTGGTGTAAAAGCTATATGCAAGAAATGGGCTGATTATATGTAACAGTTGTCCTGCAACTGTCCGGAAACCACAGGTGGGACGGACGCCCGCATGCACGGACGGACATGTACATTACTTTATACCCCCACCATTGTATGGCGGGAGTATAATCATGCTTTTGAATATATCTAATTCGACTCGATAATCGTCCTTCTAAGGAAGAAGCATTAACATCTCCAAATAGTACAGATGTAAAGTAAACATACGGAATTTAGACGACTGGATACAATTAACTGCCTTCTCATATTCAATGCGAATGAGAAAGACATAGATTCGGCACCCAAAAAATTTAAATCTGCTCTACAAAAATCCTTTTTAATGCAATCAAAGTGGAACACATAAGATTGTAACAAAATGTATATTTGGCATGAAACAAAAATATGAACTGCTGAAGATAACATGACAAACGAGAACAGCCTTTACACATGAGATTTTTTAGAGTTTATATTGAGATATAAATTATACTTATATTCAGATGGGATGCTATCTTGAAGGGAGAGTGGTTTTCTTGAATAACAACGAAATTTCAAAAGATAAAACCTTTCTGTTTATGAACCGACATTTGATTGTCATATAAAATATTCACAGTAAATGGTTACATGTACCTGGACTATATGTGCAGAACCCACCCACTTATCCTTGTATAGATTTGTCGTTAAGGAAGCAGTTACACTTAGTTAGACGTTAATAATGTCTAAACAGTAATATAAATTCAAAATGTAAAAAAGATTATCAGTAACTTACACTTGTTATTTGGTACAAATAAAACTTTTAAAATTTCCCATATATATACATTTACTTTGATTTCTTTCATATATTTTCAGTAGCTGTGCAGACCACAGGTGCATCGTTATCTCGTACATTCCGAAACGTAAGAAATAGAATGTTTACTTTGATTTCAATTTGATATTGCATCAAAGTTTAATATGATGAATATAATAAGTTAAACTTTTATATTCTTTTAAAAGAAACTTCATCGCAATATGATATGTTTTATGTTAAACGTCTTTAAATATTATATTTTATTTAATATATAATACTTTATTTCAGCAATTTCGAGAATGAAAAAGGTATTTCAGTATTTCATGCCACTTTCAATTTTATACATATATATTTATATAAATTATGTTAATTTTAGCTGAATTACAAGATAAATGACTTGCATTACAAGATAATTGGAGATCCCCTCCTTTGTTGCAAATACATACAAAGGGGAAATTCTTTGTTTATTTGATTCCTTCATTATAAACATTAGTTACATTATTACTCAACTTATTCGTTTGATGAAAGAATACACTTTTTCAGTTTGTTTTTCTTACTTCATTAGAAAATGGACTTTATTGCACCAACGCCTCCAGAGGAAAGTGTTTTGTCATGTGTCATCAACAAACCTTGTCACTTTTTTGTGTATACCGATCCCTCCGCACCTCGATTATGGTAAACTTTATTGATTTGTTATGAACTATTATTTATGACTAATATTATCAACTTTTATCTAAAGCTCAATTAAATTGTCAATAGATTACTGTTACACCATTGGACACAATGCCAATATAATATATCTTGCCTGTCTAGTGCACTGCATGTAGAGAATTCTACCTGGAAGGCAGCTTTCAGAGTTGGGTAATAATTCATACTTCACGCGTGTATTCTTTGTTGCGGTGGAAATGCTCCCCGCGACTCGGTATTTGAAGTGTTTCTTTTTCAGTTACTTACTTTCAATCGCTGGTGCCATAGAGGAGCTTATTTTTGGAGAAAGATAAATGTAATGATGTTTTTAAAGATTTTGTATTTACATAGCCCACTTTATTCTAAATTATCATCAAAATAAAGAAGGTTAATACACTGGCGCCATCCTTCAATAATTTTGACTATATTTTGTTTTATTGTCTCGCCTCTGAGTAGACTGTTCAAAATGTTTACCTGCTTTATAAAACAGAATTATGAAATTTTTATTTGATGCGCTTCGCTTAACCTTCCCCACTTTGAATGTGATGAGTATTCATTTTCCGAAACATGCATGTCTAGTGCATTTAGAAATTTCCGTCTACAAGGTAGCTTTCTGGCAGTAGGACACTTTGTTTTCAATGAAATGTGAATCCTTTAACGAAAATGCATCTACTTCTTAATACGAATGGACATTCTATATTTGGTTCAGTGATCATTTGATTACATTATCTTACGAATTCTTTAATACCACTGAAAATTAAGATCTTATTTATATTCATAATCGTAGGCACTTTTAAGTTGTTGAAAAATATCATTCCATTGCAGTACATATTGAATTAATGTTCAAATTTTCAGCAAACCAGTTCTAAGTGATCTTGAGTCAAGTGTTGGTATATTCCAAGCAGTTTTAGTTAATGGTACCTGCCAAACAGATGTTACTTACATAAACAATACACAGACTCACAAGGATCGAGTTTGTTTGAAATCAAGGTATAACATATATCCCAGTCTTTTAAAAAATTCTCTACTGATTTCGCATCAGAAAATTTCCATTTAATAAAATTTTTATTAACCAGGAGTGCCTTAATGTTATATACATATTGATGATATGAACAAGACCTCCAATAGACATTTTTGCTATGATAGCAAAGAAGCACATGATGTCAGACTTTAACAAATAACGGATATTATACTGGTGATATGATAAACAAAATTAGAAGGATCAAAGGTTGACAGTATAACCATTGAAAATGCCTCAGAATTATGATCCTTATGTCACCAGACGGACAATAGGCTTGGTACTTGACCAATCTACATTCTTAAGACTTGCACTTTTACTGACTGTGACGACGGGACTCCATGACGGGCCCTGTCCAAACCTCTTTAGGGAAGACAGGGTCCCGACCACCTGCCCTCTTTGAATGTCAGTCGGACTCCTCGAGTGATAACATACATGAACTCGCTATAGCCGACAGAGCACGGACTGTATTACGTACATCCTCTTTTTATATCCATTAACATATTCATCGGTGTTGCTTGGGCCCCTGCGATCTGCGGCCTTGTTTGTGTGTGGTCATCTAACAGTGCGGAGGTTGTTTTACACCACAATTGTACGCTCTTCGAGACCTCAGGGTAGTCAGAAAAGTGAGAGCATGTAGTCAAAAGTCGGCTGCGGTTACCCATAGGTCTCGTTGGTTTATATATAATTTTTTGTGTTTGATGTTGTATCTTTTTTTTGTCTCTAAGTGTCTGTGCGCGTCTTTGTGTTTTCGCATATGATGTTTTGCTGTTAGAGCTGCAGCAGGGTCTATTTCGAGATCCCTCCCTTCTTTTATCAATAACAGCAATAAACATCCGTTGAAAGCGAGGCTAGAGTTGAGAAAAAGCTTGACATATTGATATTGTATTAAGAAATGATGTTTAATTTTTGTACATTTACATTGATATCTATCATTGTACTCTCTTTCCTAAAATGCTATCTTTTTTTACACAACAATATACAGTAGATCTACTCGCCTATCCTCATTAGTCAAAATGCCATTGTGATTTTTTTCGGCGCCACATTAGTGAAATGTAGTGGTGTCACCTATTATGAATGTTTTATATAATGTGACTCTTTGCAAGTTATTCACATACAATGCAGAGCTGATGTTTTTCAATATTATTTATCGTTGTCTCGGTCTTTTTTTCTATCTTTTCACTTTTGTCCCTGTTTTAATGTGATATCACCGAGTTGAGGATCTCCTCTTTATTTCGTTATTTTCCCTTCATAATTTTCTTTTATTTCTCCTACTGAACAGCGAATTTCTATAATTCTCGAAACAGCATTGGTATAACATATAAAAAAACCCAAGGTTTTTCATTCATGTTAAAGAGAAACTCAAGTTTCTGACCCCCTATTATGTTCGCTGATCCTTTACAAACCCTTGGTCAACGTTGGTTATTTTATCAATTACGGTCATTTCTGCGCAAAATCTATGTATATACATGTGCATTATTTGAAAAGGTCTCAATGAATGTTGAGCATTTGTCATGAAAGCTTGTATTCTATATCAGGGGGCCTAAATACTAAACGCGATATTGTTAGGGTGGGATAAAAAAGGTATAAACATCCGCTTCGATGAGAGGGTACGTATGTTTTTCTTTCTCATACATGTATGTCGCTTAATATTTCAGGCTAAACATAGTTTTCATTCGCTCCGCTATTGCCATAAGTATTTCCACATCATTTAATACTGAACATAGATCAAACCAGTTTTGCTAAAACGTGATCGAAAGTTGGCAAATGTGCATCAGAATATTGCTCTGACGGCGAATTTGTTGATTTTGGCCAATTTAGATGATTTCAATGACATTGGACGTGCTATCATGACAAAAAATGATAAACTTTGTCATGGAGTTAGTCCTCTTTAGTATTGAAATATACATTTGATCGCGAAAAGTGGTAATAAATACAAAATGGTAAGATAGGATCTTAATAAAGCCGATTTGTTAAGGATGTCACCAGAATGATTCTTGCCTTAGTACTTGACCAGCCTAAAGTCTTGTACTAGCGCTTTCTTAAGAATTGCTCTCTGACTGACTGTTACGAAAGACTTTATGACGTGCCCTGTCCAAACCTCTTTAGAGCCGACAGAGCCCCGACAACCTGTTCTCTTCGAATTTTCGGTCGGATTCCTTGGGGTGATAGTATGCATGAGCTTAAATGCTACAGCTGGCAGAGTACGGACTGAATTTCATAAGCACTCTGTTTTTATATACATTTACATTGCTTGTGGCCTCTTCTTAATGTTGTCTGTTTGTTTGGTCATCTTACAGTGTGGATGTTATTTTACACCACCATTATATTCTTAGAGACCTTTGAGTAATCGGAAAAGTGGGAGGGTTGAGCGCACATAATCCGTATAACAACACCATCTGCTACGTGGTTGACAGATGGTCGTTCTAAGTCGGCACCGATTGCCCATTCAGTATCGTTGGTTTATGTGTAGTCTTTTGTGTTTGACATTTCTATGTGATTTGATGTTCCTTGCCCCTTTTGCGTCTCTTCCTGTACTACGTGTCTGCTCTGTGTTTTTACATGGGGTGTTTTACTGTGGTAGCTGCAACCGAGTTCTGTTAGAGATCCCCTTCTTTCTAACAAAACTTAAATCGTGGTTTTTGTGTTTACGTGGTGCATTCCTGAACATCTGTTCAAACAATAGATAACTTATTACTGCAAATTCATAGAAATTGGGTCAAAAGGTCTTTGTATGAAATTCAAGACTTTGTCATAAGGAATCTTAATATTTAAGATATATCATTTTTGTTTAGCCTTAAATAAATATCTATATAGTGGTTTTAGACAGTCCATGTATTTACCTGGTTGAATCGATTGGGATCCTCATGGAACATTACATATCGCGTAATATGCAACCGTGTTCATTATGAATCATGTACAGTGTATGACATTACCTCTTCGGACTTTTCGGATTTCTTATAGCTCTACAGTGCTCAGTTTTGGCATCTCACTCCATTGCCATGATGTGAAAAGCACATTAGATAATAAAAAACTTGTATTTCACTTTCACTGAGGTTTAAATATTTCTCTATCATGTCAAATTGACAAATAAAAATTGTGCTGCGCTGCATTTATTCATTCGAGTGGAACCACCTATAATTATTCACGCGTTCATATATATTGTGCTGTCCTATGTTTTCATGATATAATGTTATCATTCGTGTATTGTCCTTCTTGTTATTTTTTTCTTCTTCTCATGTATATTCCTCTGTAATCACTGCAACGTTTTGCTTTTGGTGATCTCCTCCTTATCATAACATTTCTCATTATTATCCTCCTGTTTTAACTTTTCTTAATTAGTATCAGATATTTGACGACAAAGAAAAGAATATGTAAAAAGAGAAATGTCATTCGCTCTCTTGATAACAAATGAAAAAGATTATATGAGTAACATGTATGATATATACGTTTTAATATGGAGAAATATTTCGATTATCATACTGTCGTGCGCTGTCTCGAGTTTGAACTCGGTACTTCTGCAGCTTTGTAGGTTGAATTACACCTATACAGGACATCACAGTATGCTAGCGAGAGTTCGATTAGAACGTATAAGCGAATGTGATATCAAATTTAGACATATGACGAAAATTAAGGGAGATATTTATGAAAATGTAATATTTTTGTATCCATTTTTACCATTTTGGAAGTATTAAAATCCTCGTTTACGAATTCGTCATTAGTATTTAGCCCCCCTGTATATAGATATGAGAATAAAACCTACTAAAACTGTACAAATCAGAGACCAGAATACCGAACATTTAAACGTCCAACCAAATAAAAAGGTTCTTCGTGTTATAATGCATTCAATATAAAAATTCTTATTATGAGGTTATCATTTATCAAAATGCATAAATAAGGTATCTTAATCGTGATCATATCAGTAATTAAAATGCAAACGCAAAACCCGAAACCCGAAATCAGACCCCAAAACCCAAAAATCACAATCAAAAGCCTTACAAACATTTGGAAAAAATGTAAAACAGAACTTTCTGTTGGGTAATCGGAAAAGTGAGAGGGTTGTGTGCATGTTGTCAAAAGACGGCTGTGGTTGTCCATTGGTCTTGTTGGAGATCCCTCCCTTCTTTTTTCTCCCGAGAGACGAAAATTGGAACAACAGATGGATTCCCGCCCAGACAATAACACAGCTTCATAGAAACATGAAGGACAATTTAATCTAATGAACTATGTCAAGAGTACAGTGCAAGTATGGAATGCATTTCTGGTTTCCTTTGATTAAATACACCTATTAAAAGAAAGTTGAATAATACCACATGTACTCTCTATATATATTTTTAGAACTGACGGGAGCTCAAGATGCTTTTGGATGGTTGTAACGGATGGCAACGGTATTTGATCAAGATTTATCTGCTCCACTTTTCAAATGACTCGCGCAAAAAGCATTACTTTCAATCCCGAAAAATTGGTAACAAAATCTAAACTTTTCATTGGCGTTATACCAAAATTGACACAAACGCTTTGAATGTTGGAAATATATATCAAAACATTTTTCAAGTCGATGAAGAAGCGGATCACTCTTAGACTTGGACATAACCATCTTTTTTTACCATTTTGCTCTTGAAATTCGGTATAATCAATAATATACATTTTTCTAACCTTTTCGTTGCCATTTTATCAAATACAATTCAATCCCCAAACATTTGCTGTTAATTGAAGATATTGTTTAAAATAATTTCGGTGATATTCATTTGTCACAATTCATGAAATCTTATTGCCGCATTTGATTAGGGGTTCTATTAGACTTTTTTCACCGTGACGAACTTCGCATCTCGCACTTCGAACTTCGCACTTTAATTTCATAGGTGGGTTGCCGAAAAAAAGCGCACCAGTTGTACAGGAAGTCCAATATACCATTCCATTGAGTATACTAATCAAAATGAAGATTATTCCGCTTATGAGTTTATACGCGAACGGCAGCTACGCCATTTTTTCTTCAATATTCGAAGTACGAAGTTCAAAGTTCGAAGTTCGTCACGATGAAAAATGTCTATTTCGTACATTTAAAGTAAAGACATGAGGAAGTCAATAACTTTACTCTTTTTTTTAAGTATGATCATCATTATTATTATGCTGCTTATGGCGTGTTCATATCTCAGTTGATACGCTATGCCAGAGCAAGTTCCAAATATACGGATTTTGTTCTGAGATGACAAATATGGATTATGACCATATCCCTGTATATAGCAGATATCAGCTTCTCAGTCAGGGATATGTTTGTGACCGACTAACATCGTCACTGAGGAAGTTCTACGGTCGACATGGGGAACTCGTCATACACTAAGATGTCCAACTCTCCAGAATGGTGGATGGTATTCTGTCATAGACCATTTGAACAATCCGACCAAATATTGTACTCTATATCTTCCGAAATGGAGTTATCCGGATGTGACAGTTCTACCGAATTGAAGCGGTGGGTGTTGCATGCAAGCATGAGATGCTTTCTCCTCCTGGGCACCTGGTCTCACTCCCATATCGGTAGTTCGCTTCTTTTCATGTGGTGGAGGATTTTGTTTGTTTGCTTTGGTTCCTGTTTTATCCTGATTTTGTATGCCTTCGGTTTCTCATTTTCTGAATCATCGATTTTGTGTTGTATACAGGGATATGGTCATTATCCATATTTGTCATCATCGCATGGGCTCTAGGAAACTTCTTTTTTTATGAATCTACATTAAATCAGTATATAAAAGGATGCAAGATTTTGCTTTACTTATTCTATTTGTTTTTCATATTTTAGATGTATGCGAATTAAATGCTCAAATTTGTAAAAACAATGGTTTATGCCAGGCTTTTACCAATGGAACATCGCTTTGTTATTGTCAAAGCAAATATAGTGGAAAATACTGTGAAGTGGGTATGTCTAAGCAATAGATTTGTTCGAATAAATAATTATATCGAGGTTCACTGTTGTGGGATCTAAATAAACATGACTTGTATGAATTATTAATCACTTACTGTACTCAACCTTTTTTCTCAGGACCTTGCCTTTTATCAGTATGTAATAATAATGGAGAATGTTATGACAACGGTACAGAAAAGATGTGTTTCTGTAAGCTTGGATATTCTGGGGACCATTGTAAAACTCGTAAGTAAAATTATTTCTGTAATTTATTGTAACACAATAATTAGACGGATATATTTTCAACAATCGATTCCGTTTAACACTGAAACGAACAACGACTGCTCATAAGAGAACTATTTGAGTTGTATAGCATTTGCTAGATTTTTGAGAATCGAAAGAATTTTTCGTTAAGTAATGTTACGACGTAACAGTTAAAAAAAAAACACTTTGTGTTATCTGATATCGGATCGTGATGTCTTTCTGAGTGGCACCACCTATAATTATCCATTGGTAACGTCGCATCAAAAGATTACTAGGATATATTAAAAAGTTGACGCGTGTACATGTATATACATTTCGTAAACTTCAATATTGCCAAAATTGTTTCGAAAAGGCAAAGGATTGGAGAGACTTTAACTTATCCCCATTGATTCTTATTTACGTAGCATGCGTCATATAAAGAATTTATTATAGATAAAAGAATGAAAGATTCAAACAAGACGCAATCGGTTGCTGCACTCTCGGCAAAACAGAGCAGACAAGCACAAAAGGAGATGCAAAAGGGACAAGGAACAGCACATAACATCGTGGAAACATCAAACACCAATGGACAATTGGCAGGGGCGTAGACAGGCGTACGTTTTTACGCAAAAACGTCGACATTGTTTTCGCAAAAACACAAAAGAACCCCTGAGATTTCAAGAACCTCCCTCGGCAGTGCTAAAAGAAGGGGCGATTATGACATGGGTGTCAAAGCGAACTACTGTTATACCCAAAATACACTCCAGGAAGCACCGATTTGAATAAATGTATGGTTCTCCGAAAGTTAACATTTGATAGTACAAATAAGACTTATTAGTATGTTATTACGGGATGAGAATATTTGACATTGTAATTTATTTCTTTGTTGATAAAAGTTGTACATGCAGGTCCACTACATGGCACTGAAAATCTATCAATATAAAGCTTACTGACAGTGAGCCTTTTGTTTAGTGTTTTAGCGATCAGTCACGTCCATCCTTTGAAATGTTAAACGTGTTCAAATTCAAATTGCAGCATGGACTTTAAATATTTTCGACATCTATGCAATCGCTGTGCAGAATGTAACGAAACTCTTCAGGAAGAAAGTTCTCTGGTCCTCTTTCACCTTTTTCAATGCATATCTGTCGACAAATAGCTACAAAAAATGTACAGGAAGCAAGTACTCAATAGCCTCTACCAAAAAGGTCATTATCAGCCCTTCGTCCGCGATTCCGATAAGCGATTTTGCCTCTTCAGCCTCTGTTTCTTATATCTTGGAAGGGAGTACTCTTTTAATATGGTGCTAATCGTGATTCTACACTTTGCAAGATAATCGCATAATCGAGAAATGATGTGTAATGGGAGAATGGGTTATATGCACAATGTATGCATGTTAAGATAAGGTCAAATTTATGGGAGCATGGAACATAATTTTTTGAATATGCGTCATACTTATCATTTTACATATTGTCATTTGTGTACAGTTTGGTACTTGAAAAATCATTGATATTAAAATGCCCTACTCAGTTGGTTATGATATCTTCGGAGAACTTAATATTTTTTGTGATATGTCTCTTAACATTAAGAGATATGTGGATAGATTTCTTTGCAAGTCCATGCTGCAAAGAAGTCATTTTTCAAAAAGATTGAGATTGTTTAACTTGGTTGTCCATAGAATTAATATTTTCTCTTGTTATATTTTTAATACTCTCTAAGCAGGTGCTTGTAAGTCAAATAATGCACATCTATGGGGTTTTTTTTATGCTCTTCAGGTTTTTAGCAGGGACTACATCTGAAAAGTAAAAATGTTAAGCGTCTTCAAATTCAAATTGGTCGTCTCGCCACAAAGAGTTTTTGGCACATATGAGCGACACTCAAGTGAGCTATTCTCATAGCGCGCCGTTCGGCATCCGTCCGTCGTCCGGCGGAAACATTTTACATTTTCGACATCTGAAACCACTGCACATAATTTCACAAAATCTTACGGGAAGCAATCGCTCAAAGATAACTAACAAGTTTATTAGTTTTTTGGTCGATTATTCAACAAAAATGGCCGCCGATGGCTTTTATTGGCTGACGCATTTTCAACATTGCCTCACCTTCTCGACTTTGAGTCTGAGTAACTGATGGGTACTTATTTGATGCTTTTACTGCAACCGCTACGCATAATTTTAACGAAACCTTGCGTTACAGAAGAAGGGAGGCGATCTCCAACCAGATCTGGTTGCAGTACCAACAACAAAATACCAATGAGTTAAAGAAGATCCTGACAACAACCTCAACAGCACTCACAATAGAGCACCAAATTGAACATCGACGAACCCCTAGCAAGCTAGAGGTGGGACCAGGTGCCCCGGAGGAGTAAGCATCCCCTGTTGGCTAGCCGCATCCGCCGTCGATGCTCATGCACGAAAATAAAAACTATATAAAATACATGCATTGCACTGTCTGAGGTTATATCTATATAGAAAGTGTTATGGCGACCATGTCAGGGAAAATATTCAAAACACTTACTGTCTAACCCATCGCGGGGAACTTTTTTACGAGCTCCACATGGCAAAGGGCATAAGTGTGACATAAATGAGTTAAAGAAGAGAGTGACGACAATCTCAACAACACCCGAAGCGCAAACACAGAGAAGACGAGTACAACAAGAGACGAAAAAGAGACAAACGACATAGAAACAATAAACACAAAAGACTACACATAAACCAACGAGACCGATGGGCAATCGGTGCCGACTTAGGAAAACTTGCTAACTGCTACGCAGGATACAAGTCATTGAGGAAGTTCTACGGTCGATATGGGGAATTCGTCATACACTGTGATGTGCCACTCTCAAGAATGGTGAATGATATTCTGTCATGCTAGTAGACCATTTGAACCATGAACCATCCAACCAAAGATTATACTCTATATTCTTCGAAGTGGAAGTAAGCCGATGTGACAATTCTACCGAATTGAAGCGACGGGTGTTGCATGCAAGCATGAGATGCTTACTGTTCCTTGGCACCTGGTCTCAGTTCCATATCGGGAGTTCGCCTCTCTTCATGTGTTGGAGATTTTTGTTTGTTTGCTTTGGTTCCTGTTTTATCCTGATTTTGTATGCGTTCGGTTTGTGATTTTCTGAATTATCGATTTTGTGCTGTATATAGGTGAATGGTCATTATCCATATTTGTCACTCAAGGTCCCCTTCTGAGTTTTTCCCCATAGCGATCACTCTATAAACATGGCTACCAGAGGCTCATAGAAGCTATGTGACCACCCCTATCTCTTGGGCCTCTTGTTTGACATAGCTATATGTTGAATACTGTTTTGATTTTGCTCTCAAATACATTTCTGGAATCTTATGTTTTTCTATATATTCCTTTCTACAGGCGATACATACATTACAAGTAATAAAACCGTAAGTATAACAATTTCTAAAGTTAGTTAATAAATCCCTTAAAGCTTCTTTACAAATAGATACTAGTAGTACTATAGCAACATGCAACCCTTTTCAAATTTGACTTAAAAGTTATTATTGAATTTTTATATCGCTTTTATTTTAGTAAATTAGTAGATTAAGTAATGTTAAAAAAGCAATTTCATAAAAAACGTAAGAAGTGATCAGTGAATGAAAGTCGATCAAATCG
Organism: Pinctada imbricata; assembly: GCA_033119305.1. Taxonomy (NCBI): domain Eukaryota; kingdom Metazoa; phylum Mollusca; class Bivalvia; order Pterioida; family Pteriidae; genus Pinctada; species Pinctada imbricata. The sequence goes on from VSWD01000009.1 coordinate 23,840,136, forward strand.
GTGTTTCCTAAAGAATGAATGACAAATTTCATCTTATTATAAGGCTACCTTTACGGACCACGCTAACACTACAATGGTTAACTGCTATGTAGACAGATCTTGCTTTATTCCTTACATCATCAGCGCAAACTCTGGAAGCAGGTAATAAATCTTACCTTACAAAGATAAAATGGAAAAAGACTTCCTATAAATAAATACCATTCACAAACAACCTTACTAGACCATCAAACAACACCAACAGCTTCGAAAATCGTAATTGTAAGTTCTCAATTTTAGTTCACAGAATCGATTGTTCTAGGATTGATATATGTGGCAGCAACAAAACGGATACTCCGAACTACTATATCTGGTCATAGGTCCACGATATAAAATGGCAATTTACAACTTTTATACAAATGATAAGCGTCTTCAAATTCAATAGCTTCGTTAAGAACGATATCAATCTACCAGACCATTCCATTCTTTCCATGAAAGTCAGAATCCTAGAGAAAATTTATCACAAAACAAATAATGCCAATTTGATCACTCTATTCCGCTGACAAAGAGAATGGACTGGATTCGATTTCGAATTCTTTTAAGTACTGCATCTCAGTAGCTTGTTCTTTGTATGGTCATCCAACAGTGATGAGGTTATTTTACATTGCAATAGAAGCGTTGTGCGTTTTTGGTAACCGGACAAGTGGGAGGGTTTTTAAAATTCAAACTTTATTTATTTTACAACGTTTAACAAACAAGTTACACAACTTATATCAATGTCTTACGTTGGCTCAGATGTTGGCGTGAGTGGGTCCAAGGAGCAGGAGGAAAACGGCGTTCCCAGAGAAAAACCCCTGCAGAGGCCTGGGTGGGGGATTACCAAACCTTCCACATAAAGCTATTTGCCGAATCTAGAATTCGAACCCGGAACCTTAGAGGTGAGAAGCGAGCGCGCTACCACTGCGATAATCCAGTCGGTGGGAGGGTTGTGTGCATGTAACCCGGATAACTACACCATTAGCTACTTGCGTAGCAGAAGGCCGCCCTAAATCGACACCGGTTACCCATTACTCTCGTTGGTTTATGTGTAGTCTTTTGTGCTTATTGTTTCTATGTCGATGTTTTTTCGTATCCTCCCGTGCTCGTCTTCTCTGTGTTTTCATGTCGGGGATTTTGGTGTTGCTACTGCAAACGAGTCTGGTTAAAGATCCCCTCCCTTCTTCAGTATGGATTTGACAACCTTAAAAGCATAGGTAATGTAACAAGCCTGGCCTGTCAAGAAGTTAAAATCTTTTTTTATTTTTATTGATACAACTGTCTAGAGCCTGAGTCCCTTATAGGCATATTTCCTTAATAGGTAAAGAACGACGATCCCCCTGCATGTCCTAAAACTGTACACAAACTGTTGCATCCACATAGCGGTTTGTTGATTTAACAGATGACCTTTCCCTGCCAATGTTCCACGTCTGTGTTCAAAGTTTATCGCTGTGGCCATTTTGTCATCGGTGACCTTAATATTAAATCAAAAATCAAATGTTTTGCAGAAAGGAGCAAAATACAGGGATCCTACGACATTTAATTGTACCGAAATTTCGTATTGTTGATGAATATGCCAGAAAATGGGTAAATAAGGCAGATAAACCTGTTAGTACTCTTTCTGAATGGAGAAAGGCAATTGGAGTATTGCTTAGATGGTCATATTACATTGTTTAGACTAAGGATCACTGACGAGGGTTTAGTACCCGAAACGTGCATGTCTGGTCCATGCTGAAAATTTATCAGATTTTAAATGATGCTATTGAATTTAAAGACGTTTAACAATCCAATAAAAGTAAAGTACGATCCCATAATAATGTCAAATATTTCCAATGTAACGTCCAAAAAATTTTGCAGTAACAAATCAGTCACGAATGTACCCTTTAATCAGTAGGTTTTCGATTAGTCCCTCAGAACGAAGTCTTTGTAGTTTCAGCTTTTACTAGAATAGCGCATCAATTGCGACATGAATACACAATACGATGGACGATGGAATTTAACTAATTAGGAAAGGGAAATTTGTAATATTGAAGTTGAAGTCGCCACGCTTGTCATACACTGAAGTATTCAGGTGACCATTTTTGTTTAAAGATAACTTGAGATCTAAATATGACAAGAAGTCGTGCTTTTAGTTGTTATTTTCACCTCTAATTCACAAGTATAGAGCATGCTAAGGTTATTTCCTAAAAAACGATTTGAGATATTCTTTATTTCAATTTAGAATATGGAATCGTTGTATAAATAGTCCAAAAATCGAAAGATTATACCGAAAATACATCATTGAAACTTGTCAAATTCAGGTGTTCTTCTTACAGTGAGGATGTTATTTGACACTACAATTGTGTGTTCTTCGAGACATATTGGTAACCGAAAAAGTGCAAGGGTTGTGCGCACGAAGTCCGGATAACTATACCATCTGCTGCTAACTTATTGTCTATAGTTCTCGTTGAATTATGTATGCGTCGCTGTTGGTGCTGCAACCGGATCTTGTTGGATACCCGTTCTTTCTGAAAGTTTCTTTTTATTTATCTTTTTTTTTCATTTTTTGATATCAACATTTGGTTGAAACTGCTTCTAGAGTAAATTGTTTCACAGCACTATGGAAGACCAGTATTGATTTGTGAGAGAACTGGTTAAAATGATTGATACAATTTTAGTGGATCATTTTGATATCCTATCTAAATTCCAACCGAAAGCTATATTGCCAAAAATATATTTACTCAAAAAGGAGGCAAACTAGGAGGTCAAGTGTCATAAGAGCAGATGTTCTTGTCAGAAGAAATATACGATGTTAATTAACTAATCTTAAAAATCAAAATGAAAAGTCAATGGTAAGACGGCCATGCTTAGCAATGTGTCATCCTTGCCAACGTGGCCAAAATGGAGGAAAGTCAAGTAATGAAAATATGAAGAAACACATTTTAAACATAACCAACCCTATACCAATATTTTTGCCAAATCAAAAAATGGCAAAGGTTTAAGTTTCTGACGGTGAAGACAGACAAACAGACAAGACAAAAATAATATTTCTTTATATGTTTGATACGGAGGAATACAACTATCAAACCTAGGGTGTCGGCGCCGTGGTCTGGTGGTCAGGGCGTTTGGTCAGTGACCGAAAGGTTGCTGGTTCGAACCTCAGTAGGGCTATGGGTCGGCCAACATATACTCATCAATGTTCAAATGTTCTGTATTAAAAATGTTTGCATGTCGTCTGTTGTGTTTAAAAAAATATAACCTAGGGCTTTCATCTTTGTAAACTGTAAATAAAATTCCAAGAAAGATTATCCTCCACAGCCCAAAGTAGAAGACACCCACAGGAGTTTTACAAACAACGTACTTGCATGTAGTTTAGTGTATGATCTCTTTTAGGTGTAATTTTAGTGAAAGATTCTGTATTTGTAATTTTAGGGAGAGTTATTGCTGTGTTATTTCTGCTATGGGTACTGAACGTTTTTAAGGTGATATCACACGTTTCATGTTTTACAACAATTCTTTTTCAGGTAAAAAGCATAATTCTGATTTCCTGATATAATTTAGATGTAAGACACAATATTCGGAGGTCACCATCCAAAATTTTGAGATTTTGAAACTGATCAGACCTTTAAGCCACCCATAGCTTGTAATGGAAGTGCTCATTTCTTAGATAGATATTTTTTTCAGCCCAAGATTTTCAAAAGAATTTTCACGTATGATTCCTTCAACATATTGTGCAGATTCTTATAGAAAGAAATCATTCAATGACCACGTCATATGTTGCAAAATCTGAGTGAATGTGTATTTTATCATGTAAAAATATTAAAATTAAATTAGATTTACTTTCTTTACCATATGACAAAAGACAATAGCGTGGAATTTATAACCAACTTTTTGAAATATCACAGCAGTGTTCCTTCACTCAAAATGATTCCAATGTGTGGATTAATAGAGCCGAATGCAGATTTTGTATAATATTATATGACAGTATCACTGTTCACATGTAATAATATTAGATATATTATAAGTTTCTGACAACTGACAGGCATAATGATTTTCCAACTTTGTAAAATATCACAGCAGCATTCCAGCAGTTACAATGATTACAATATGTAATATATATATCAAAGTTTTGTGTCATGATATGAACATATATATGCACATTTGCATATGGATACATTCATATAAAATATTGTGAAAGCTAAAATTTCTCTAAATTCAAACACTTCTCAAAAACCTGATAGATATAATTATTTCTATATAGATATGACATATGAAAGTCATAACAAAATTTTCAAATAAGTTCAATTCCAGCAATAATTCGACTATTGTTGGTCACTCTAGGCTTACCATTACTTTGCAAAGAAAAATGAAGATCTCTACATATGAATGCTAACTTGAAAACTGCCTCTCGTCCAGACTCGAACTACCTCTGAGCTACTGTTCGACGTGACGATTGATCATTTATTACAAGGCCAGAATATCATGAGATTTTAAGTAACGAAAATTGAAAATCTTCAGCGTACAGATTTCTTTAAAATTCTCGTCTAAGGGAGGCAACTGAAACGCGTGTGATATTCCGTTAAGTCAATAGAACTTCAGAACAAAGCATTTGCATAAACAATGTTGCATAGTCATGATTGAATTATAGAAATAATAATGTTTCTAATTTTTATTTCTATCCTATTAAATTTCTTCATCTATTTTAAATAAAAATAATGCGCGGATCGAGCAGGGAGGAACAGGGGGTCTGGACCCACCCCCCTGAGATTTTCGGAGATGGGGTCAAGTTGTGGCCCATTTCTAATTGAAAGGGGTCTAAAAATGCATAAAAGGACCTTAAAACCTAAAATTTCGCTTTGTTTTGCTCGCCATTTACAAATACTCATTTAAAAGGGCTTTAATACCTTAAATTTCGGCTCGCTTCGCTCGCCATTTACAAATACACATTTATTATTTCTGCACAATGAAATATATAGCTTCGCTCGCCGATATGAGGAGTATAATATTCAATGTATAAAATAACCATCTCGATCGAAAGAAGACAAAATGATTTTTCATATCTAAAAGAATTCCGGCCCGCTACGCTCGCCGACTCATCTTATAATACATTTGAAAGGGAAACGGCTCACAAACTTTTACATGACATTCAACCCCCCTCCAAAATTAATTCTTAGTGCGCACATTGTCCTCCCCTTCCCGTGATGTGCACCGAAATAATACCTACAATCTTGATAGGTGGACTTCCTATAATTTTGGACCCCCTCTGACTAAAAATGCTTGATTCGCGCAGGAAAATGCTAAGTTCACATAATTTTGGCGCCATATAAGCTTGTGAAATGAAGTTTTCGAATTAATATGACCCTGCCATCTAAAGAAGTACTTGAGTGTATAATTGAGAGGTTGAAATTTCCTACATGTAACTCTTTGGGAACTTCTGTTCTTGAAATGTCTTTTCAAGGACTAATACGCGTAAAAAGTTAGTGAATTTGAATTAACTTTATGCCGGGTTATATTCAACATGATCATAATATTTTTTTGTAAACTTCATATTGAAATAGAAACTTCTGTGCATTTCGAATTGATTGCAATTATTTTCAAACTTATTGTATAATAAAATACGGATGAAAATTTGTGAAGTAGCATCTCTCTCTTTACACGTTTACTGACGACGTGTACCTTGTATTCAGACGGAGAAAACGCAATAAATGATGAAGGCATGATAGTGGTTCAAAATAAAAGTACAAGTATGAAATATCAATCTTTCTATCATCAATTTTTTTTCTTAAGAGAAAGGAGGGAATCTCCAACAACACCCGATTGCAGCATCCACAGCAAACCCCAAAACACCCAATGCAAAACACAGAGCAGACACGCACAGGAAGGAAAGCAAAAGATAAAACGAACACCAAATAATATAGAAACATCAAACACAAATGACTACACATAAACCAACGAGACAAATTGACATTCGTTGCCGACTTAGGACGATCATATGACGTGTAAGTAGCAGACGATGTAATTATCCGGATTTATGCGCACAACCCTCCTCACTGTAAGATGACCTTGAATGACACAGGGGCCGAAGAAACATACAAATCGATATGTAAATGGATATAAAGAGAAGGTTGGAAATATTTTCTTCATTTAACAGTGAGAAATAAAATGAATTTATGTTTCAGACCAGTTGTTACCCCAGGTATCCATAGTACAGATATTGACTTTAAATCTGTTCAAATAAATGAAGATCAGGACTTCCATGGAAAATTCCACACCATAATTGAGATAGTAGGTCAAGTGGCAGGCAACCAGAAGATATTATGTATTAAGACAAGAGGTGAATCAGGGTAGGTCTAAGATTTACAATTCTAATATGACTTGATCCTTTTTCCCTATTAAGACAACACACGCGAACCGGGCTCTATTCTCCAATATATAGCGATAAGCCACGCCTACCCATTTTCTGAAAGCAGATAAACCGGCAGGAACTGGTTTTTACCAAGAATCGATGGTCATCATTAGAATAGAAATAAAAAAAATATAAAAAAAATGACAAGCCGGGCTCAAAAATCATTCGAATAGAAATAAAAAAAAAATACAAAAAATGACCGCTGACGCGGCTCGGTAATACATGTGATTGGCTGAGGACGCTCGGGCATTATGAGACAATAGAGCCCGGCTTGTCATTTTTTATTTTTTAAATATAGATGTATTTCCTTACTAGATAAGAGTCATATCATGCATATCATGTCAAGGAAGGGATTATTGATCTTTCAATCGGTTCTATAATCGTTTCTATAGTTTGATACAACTGTGATGCACTTCCAAGGTTGCTAAGTGATCTATAAGGACAGAGGCAATTCAAAAAAATATCTTTTATAGAAAATGGTTAAAGATTTTAAACTAATGTCCCATTAAAATTCTAGGAAGTCATGATAGATTATTAAGACACAAAATCATTCTTCCAGATTACTGTGGTGTTAAAATGTTAGTTGCAATGATTGTTTGATATTTGGTAGCAAAATTGAAAAATTGCCTACAATGACGGTCCATCATAAGTTATCATAATCTCGTTTCACTGACAAAAAAATATTATCTATTAAGTGCACAGTGATGTTAAGATCACATAGGTCAAGATTTAATTCTTAACTACTAACGTTCGGGTTTTATTTCAATGAATTTCAGGAAGAATATGATGACTTTCTTTTCTAATTGATGAAAACCATTGAAAATAGTTCTGACTTCCGATTCTACATTGTTTCAGCTTAAATTTATCTCATGAATTGTTCATCTATTTACCACGAGAAGAAGGTCTCACTCCCATATCGGGAGTTCGCTTCTTTTCATATGGTGGAGGTTTTTGTTTGTTTGCTTTGGTTCCTGTTTTATCCTGATTTTGTAAGCCTTCGGTTTCTGATTTTCTGAATTATCGATTTTGTGCTGTATACAGGGATATGGTCATTATCCATATTTGTCATTAAATGCTCTTCGGGATTGAATTCACATCTCCCAGACTAGAAAAGCTAGCACAAGCGATTTAGCATATTATATAACATAGCTAAAGTACAACAAAACTTGTTATTTTTGTAACTAGTTTGATCAGTATTGGCATATAGATAATTATTGGACTAAAACGTTTAAGAAGGACTGGCTATAATTTCTGTTGAATTATTATTATTAATTGTGGCTGACAACAAATCGTCAAATATAATTTTACATTTAAGCTTTTGTAAGGCTAAAATTGTCCCTTTAGCAAGTGCAGGTTCCTATTGATGTCGCTTGTAACTGGCCGATATTCAAGTGTAAACAGCTAGGTGCTTAACAGCAATTCTCTGTAAGAACCAAAGAATTTCAAGACATGTTGGCACGGCATGTCATGGATTTTTGAGATTTTTGGTATGGAAGTTCAATATGAAGTACTAGTATGTAAATCAACCCCAGTTTTTTTTAAAAAAAGGTTGTCGTTGCCATGATAACCGTGTCTGAAGTTGCAAAAATCAGGAAAATCTATAGGACAAGGCATATTTGTAGGCTTCGTTACCATGGAAACAGGTACTTTCTTAATCTGAAATTGCTTTGATTATTTTCTTTTAATCCTTATTATTATGCATATTTGTAGAGTTTTTTACATTCATCTCGGATGCTTTGTGTATACAAGATGAAAAATTGGGCCAAAACAGGGTATCAAATGGCTCTGTTTTGGGCACTAAAAGTCCCTTTTTTGCATGTTTTTTTTCTGTTTTGCAAGGTTGAAAATTTCATAAAAGCACCAATTTTTGAAGTCCAAATTCTAGTTATCCAATTAGTTTCATCTTTGAACTGTACATGAATACAAAAAATTAATTGGGCTAATCTGACCTTTTATATGCAAAGCAGCATCAAATTTAGTTGCTATGGCAACAATCGGCTGAAAGGTTTTCATACGATGAATTTAAACACAACCTCATGTATACATCTATCAGAGGCGTTTTGATATAAAAATGACCTTGAAAATATTTCAAGGTCACCCACTGAATTTTCAAGGTCATTAAACTTTAAGTGACCAGATTTGACGAAATATCCTGATTTTTCATAAAATGAAGGTGTCAATATTTTAGAAACCTTCAAATATTGAACTTAACAGTTATATGCCATAAATGATAAATGTATAACTTATTTCTTAGAACTATTGATTACGTTTCTTCACATCTTCGAATATCTAAATTCTTGGTGAGTATTTTGATAAAAAAGGGACGAAATCTGTATTTTTCTTGTTTTTTGACGGAAAAATATTTTCCTATTGAATTTCTACAATTCAATAAATTCTAAGATGTGTCTTTCTTATATTCATATGCTTTCATAATATATATGGCCTATGAAACTATTTAAATAAAAAATCACTAAAATCGGTAACAAAAAAATTAAGAAAATCAATATTTAATGCAAAATTTGAGTCTCGAAGTATAAATGACCTTGAACATCAAGCCAATGACCTTGAACATTTTAATTGTTCTTATGTAAAATATATGAGTCATATCTATACATGCATACATTTTGACAATCTTATGTAACTCTAAAGAGTAATAAAATCAATTTCAAAGATAATATGAAACAAGCAAAAAGGTCTAATGTTGCCATGGCAATGGTCTTTGACGACAGAATTTAGGTAAAACTCTTAAATACCCACTCCAATTTTTCGTTCATTTTATTTGTCAATAAACATACATTTCCACTGATGAAAATCACTAGTCTCCTATTGGTGCCTTTTGTGATATTTAAGATTGAAAATGGTCAAAAACACACTAAATTGGCCCTTATTTTCACCTCTATTTTTCGCTTCATTTTGACTTATTTTGGCTTTATACAATAAGCTTCCTGTAATAAATATCACATATCTAAGTGTACTTAGTAAGAATGGAAGTAAGGAAGAATAGATTATATAAAGATGAACAACCTGTTACAGTGGTATCCATGGAAACGAAGTCTCCGGATCTAGCTTATTTCATGGTCCCAAAAGTGCTATAAATAGAATGACCTCGTTACCATGGCAACCAGAGGTCACATTGGCCGAAATGTGTTATTTTCATGGTCAGTACTTAATATATACCCATTATACCGAAAATCATCAAAATCCATGACATGGCGTGCCGAACGATTTTGGTCCTTACAGAGAATGGCTATTAAATAGTACCAAAGTTTTTAAAATATGTAACGGTTTGCTTTATATAACAAAAAGAGGTCAAATTTGAAGAAAAGGGAAGGATCTCCAGCATTACCACACTGCACACCCCGAGGGCACATGTAGCCAGGTTTGATCAACTTCGGTTGATCGTTTCTTCAACGCATTCGAAAATTTCATTTACGAAAATTTCTTAAATTTTTTAAAACGTGGATCCTGCAGCATCATATCCCATCCATCCTGCTACATCTTTCGGTATACTTTTGGACATAATAACTTTCATAATATTTGGCTATATTACATTGTTTAGATTGAGGATCAATGACAAGGGTTAAGTACCCGAAACGTGCATGTCTGGTCCATGCTGAACATTAATCTGTTCTTAAATGATGCTGTTGTATTTGAAGTAAATTATCATTTATGACAACACATAAAAAAGAAGTAGACCAATGTGCACCCGGCTCCGACTTTGGACGGCCATCTGCAATTAGAAAATGGTGTAGTTGTCCTGATTACGTGCGTACAACCCTCCCCTACTTATCCGGACAAACAGAGGTCTCCATAGAAAAAACCTCTCATATTTCTGTCTAAAATTGCAGACATCTTGTGTTTAAAGTTAATAAATTGTTTCCAGCAACAATTTCTTGATAAACTGTTACTGTAGATATTTAAATCACTTATACTTAATAATACCAAGACTACACTGCATGCTTCTATGGAATGTTTACATGTTGCCTAATTTTTTTTCATATTGTAGGATCATAAATGTTGAGACATGTGTCCGTGTTAATGTACTTAAAGGTAATATTTAGATTTATAATTGCTCAAAATGAATATAAAATCTGTAGTTTTTTTCACACGTTTTTTAACGATAAGAATATTGTTTAAGAAAAAACAACGACTAGCCGTTGTTTCTTGCCAATTATTTCCCTGAGTTGCATGAACCAATCAAATTATCACCGAGCCGCGAAGTAGCGGAGTGATAATTTGATTGGTTCATGCGACGAGGGGAATTACTGGACAACAAATCACAGCTAGCTAGTTGTTTTTTCTATTCTGGTGTTGTTATACGCGAGTTCTATAGCACTTGAATGGGCGACGTTTAACGAATTGGAAGGTAATTGGAGGTTTTACACCATGCGAGTTCTTTAGTACAGATAGGGAGAAAATCTAAAGTCATGTTAAAATTTAAATTATTTACTCTGCGATGCAAGATAAACTGTAGTTATATGTACATTCTTTGTAGGTCCAGTTCCCATCAACGATAAGGTAATATCAGTTATTGGTATTTATATTGTATGTTAATAAATTGTTTTATTTAATGATTTTGCCTTCCCTTCATGTCTTTGATACTGAATAACTGACGGGTTTATTTAGTAACTCTAATCATATCATCGATATTGAATAGCCAAGCAGACAATAAAGATACATATATTTGAAGTAATAATTACTGTTTTGCTTGATTCATATATAGTCGAAAAAGAAGGAATTATACTCAATAGGAACACCTATGAAGTACTCAGTGAAGGACCAGTAAATAATATTTTTTCTTTCTCTATAGTTATTTTAAAATAATATATTTTTAAAATAGCCTCATTGCCTTAAGATAAACGTAATAATCAGCATCGTATATTATACCATGTATATTTGAAGGAATGTTTTTCAGCAAATATTTGAAATTCTCATGAGAAGCAACAGTGATCCACTCCTTGATTGTTCTTTGTATTTACCCACAAAAACAGAATTCGTTCAGCCCTTGCCCTATCACAGAAAGAAGTAGCCTTTCGATTGTGGTATTTGGAATATGGATTCTGCTATTTTGTTGCCTTTCATTCACTCATTTCTATTCTGCATACAGATTAACAGCTGATTTGCTCTAAATTGATCCTACTAATTTTGCGGATTACCGAAACCCGATAGATAGTTTGAACTAGGGATAAAAGAGACTTCAGACAATGGTCAAATGATTCAATGTATGACAAAGGTGACGACTTCAACATCAAAGTTAGAGATGACGTTTTCCTAGGTAGTGATTCCTTGCAAATGGCGTATGTTTATCGCAATAGATACGATTTTCAAAAGCTATCTGAAACAATAACGACTTCGTTCTGAAGACAGGGCGACTTATCGTGAAACTAGTTAACAATTAGATATTTGAACGATGCAAATATAATTTTAATGTATTTATACATTGTTTGCCAACACTGTTGAAAGATATTTCTTTCCTCTCTGAAGATTGTTCGAGTTCATCGGTTGACTGTTTGCTCGCTCAAACAGGCTGTGCAAGGACTGGTTTGTTCTCCCTTTTGCTTTTGATATATATTTCCATATCTATCTGTTTCTTACTAACACGGTAAAAGGCGAAACCAAAAACTCAGAAAAAGAGCTAGAATACAACGTACCCTCAACGATCTACTGATCATTGCACGCAACTGCGGTAGACACGAAATTCTACATGCTCTCTCTTCAGTTCCAGTAGTTCAATTGAAATATATCTTGGATGAAGCACTGGATGCATTCTTAAAAGAAAGGAGGGGATCTCCAACAACACTAGGTTGCAGCACCCACAGCAAAATCCCAAAACACCCATGCAAAAAACACAGAACAGATACCAACAGAAAGAGACGCAAAAGGGACAAGGAACACCAACTCACAACATAGAAACATAAAAGACTACACATAAACCAACGAGACCAATGGGTAACCGGTGCCGACTTAGGACGGCCATCTGCCAAGTAAATAGCAGACGGTGTGGTTATCCTGGATTACGTGCGCACAACCCTCTCACTTCTCCAGTTACCTAGAGGTCTCGAAGAACGTACAAATGTGGTGTAAAACAACCTCCTCACTGTAAGATGACGTCACACAAACAAGACCGCGAAACGCAGAGGCCCCAGAGACACAGATGAATATGTAAATGGATATAAAAAGAGGGCATGCGTAATACAGTCCGTGCTCTGCCGGCTGTAGCGAGCTCATGTATGTAATCACCCGAGGAGTCCGACTGACATTCAGAGAGGACAGGTGGTCGGGGCCCTGTCTTCTCTAAAGAGGTTTGGACAGGGCCCGTCATGGAGTCCCGTCGTCACAGTCAGTCAGAGTGCAAGTCTTAAGAATGCGCTCGTACAAGACTGTATATTGGTCAAGTACCAAGCTTAGTGTCCGTCTGGTGACATTAGGATCATATCCACGGTATAAAAGGCGTTTGATGACTCTGACGCATTTTCGATACATATGCTGTCTACCTTTGATCTTTCTTATTTTGTTAATTATGTCACCATAGAATGCAGGTTGTGAAATACCTAAAGTAATATACTCCGTTGCTTTTATGGGTCCGAATTTTAAAAGAAGAAACACTGATTGATTCAGGCTAAACATCATTGTTGAATTAAAACTATATCCTTGATTAAAAACACCTCCTCTAAAAGACGATTCATACAAATTCCATTAATAAACAAAGATTTTGATCGTCTGAACATCTCTTATATTTTTTCGGGATCATCGCGTACAAAGTGCGATTCCTCAATATTTTGAGAATTAAAAACCTCCTCTTATTTGTTACAAATATAAGAGACCTATTCGAAATTTCGTTTTAAACTACAACAAAGTTACATCAGATCCTTAAATGCTTGAATCATGTCCTGCTTCTTGAGAATGTGCAACATTTGAATATCTATATAAACCAGCTGGTCATATCATTACAGGTTACTTTTCAATTATCCAAGATAGGCAGCTCCGCGGTCTTCTGAAAAAAGGACCGAAGTTTAAAATCCCATATAAGATAGATTATATTAAATGTCGATAACTATTCCAAACGATGGTGTTAATTGGAAGGAGTCGAATCGCGCATGCTCTGGATGACTGGAAAAACCTCATTTTTTATATTACCGATATTCAGATAGATAACTACACAAAAATCCTCATCTTTCTGAAAATCCAAGTTCTAAATCTGAAAGATATTTCAAATCCAAGTTACGTAATTTACATGAAAAATATGTCTTTGCGCCTGCAGACAAAGCATCCAACAACACCATAATAATTTGAAAACTCTACTGCATATCAACTTTAGTATCGGAACTTCCTCTACTAATACTTATATCGAAAGCAATGAAAGTGTTTCCAACATTTTGAGCAAACATAACAGCTATTTTTTTCATTTAACATTCCTATTTCTAAATTGAATTTCTAAAAATTTCGATACATTGATAATTCTAGCAACTTCTCAACTACAATTTTCTCTAGAAATCTGACGTCAGCACTCAGTGTTGTAAAGGAACACTTGGCCAAATACTGTGAAACGGCCATGAACAGGAATGGGTTTAATTTCTTTTAGTCTATTAAGAATCCAGGGGATGTCATTGACAAAATGAAATCAATATAAACATCAAAGCAGTACCTGACCATTATTCAGTCTCAAAGTCCAGAAGACAAGGCAAAATAGTGAGAATTTTCATCGAAACGGTTGCGAACCCCGGAATGAACAACATTCCAAAGTGAGACCAGGTGCCCGGGGAAAGTACTTGCTCTGTGCTTCCATGCAACACCCGCCGCTTCAATTCGGTAGAACTGTCACATCCAGTCACTTTCATTTCGGAAGACATAGAGTACAATTTTGGTTGTATGGTTCATATGGTCTATGAAAGAATATCATCGACCATTCTGGAGAATGGGACATCATAGTGTATGACGAGTTCCCCATATCGACCGTAGAACTTCCTCAGTGACGATGTTAGTCGGTCACAAACATATCCCTGACTGAGAATCTTATCTGAAAGACGCCTAGCTCTCAGAACAAAATCCGTACATTTGGAACTTGCTCTGGCATAGTGCATAAACTAAAATATGAACACGCAATAAGCATACGATGAAGGGATGATGCTACTCAGAAAAGGGAAGTTTGTAATGCTGAAATTGAAGTCATCACGTTTGACATAGATCGAGGTGTTCGTGTGACCATCAGTGTCGCTGGACAACACCATGTCCAAGCAGGATACTTTTAGGACAAGGTTTTCACTTTCTGGAAATTTTTACAAAAATGATTGTCAACTTCTTTTGAAATTCGGATCAATACAGGCAACAGAGTATATTACTTTGGGTATTTCACAACCTGTATTTTCTGGAGACATATTTAACAAAGTAAGAGGGATCAAAGATAGACAACAAAATGTCGAAAATGCGTCAGAATCATCAAACGCCTTTTATACCGTGGATATGATCCTAATGTCACCAGACGGGCACTACGCTTGGTACTTGACCAATTTACAGTCTTGTACCAGCGCATTCTTAAAACTTGCACTCTGACTGACTGTGACGGCGGGACCCCATGACGGGTCCTGTCCAAACCTCTTTAGAAAAGACAGGGCCCCGACCACCTGTCCTCTCTGAATGTCAGTCGGAGTCCACGGGTGATAACATACATGAGCTCGCTACGGCAGAGCATGGATTGTATTATGTACGCCCTCTTTTGATATCCATTTACATATTCATCTTTGTTGCTTGGAACTCTGAGTTTTGCGGTTTTGTTCGTGCTTGGTCATCTGACAGTGAGGAGGTTGTTTTACACCATAATTGTTCGTTCTTCGAGACCTCTGAGTAATCGGAAAAGTGGGAGTGTTGTGTGCACGTAATCCAGGATAACCACATCTTCTACTATTTCCGTGGCAGATGACCGTCCTAAGTCGTTACCGGTTGCCCATTGGTCTCGTTGGTTTATGTGTAGTCCTTTGTGTTTGATGTTTCTGTGTTGTGCGTTGACGTTCCTTGTCCCTTTTGCGTTTCTTTCTGTGCTTGTCTGCTCTGCTCTTTGGGGTTTTGCTGTGGGTGCCGCAGCCTGGTGTTGTTGGAGATCCCCTCCTTTGTCTTACTAAGACCTCTGTGTTTTGCTGTTTTGTTTGTGTCATCATCTTACTGGGAGTATGCTATCATATACAGCAATTGTGTGTTATGTCGCTGGATAAATGGACAAAGGGATGGTTGAGCGCATATAACTCGGATAATCATTGTTTTATATTGACATAGCAGATGACAGTACTAACTGAGTACTGTTGGAGAACGATCCTTTCCCTTTTAAACGCAATAACCATCCAAATCAACGAATTTCTTACATTCACTGATTTTATCTTTTCTTGACTGCTGACGCTTGTTGATAGCAAGCACGGGATCAAAAGTAAGCGGTTAGCATAACAAACGGTTTGTTGAAAACTCCAACGAATAAATATTGCAGTGAAGGAAAGTCAAACATAAACACCGAGACCCATTTCAAAGACCACAAATGAAAGGTTTACGAATTCTGGATAAAAAACAATACAAATCAGAACTTCTCAATGCTGAAAGAAAACAAGACAAACAGACGGGGTCAACTACACAAGGCTAACAGAACACGAAAGACAACTCATCTAATAAACTATCCCCAGTGCAAGTGTGGAAGGCATTGTACAATGCATTTTAGGTATCGCTGTTCAAACGCGTTGTACAAAATATTTCCATTCATCGGATGACACATGTAACACATCTAATGCAAGCAAAGTATCCAAGCATGAAGGACCAAAACGCAAATCAGATTATACTGTTTCGATAAATATTTTGTATAGAAATCATTAAGTTCAAATTATTTTTATAGTAGAATTTTAAGTTTAATTCACTATTATAATTTGATTTCTTTGTAGATCAAACCTTTCTTTGTGAAACCGACGCTGTCTGACAATTCTAAAGTTGAATGCAAAGTAGGCAGACCATGTCGTATTAACTTATGGGTATCAAATGATGAATTTCTCTCGACATGGTGAGTTTTGTTTTGAATTTCTGTACGAAAAGTTTATCAAGAATACAAACCAAACCAGATTGTTATTTGCAAATAATAAATTTTTGGATGAATGACAAATATGGATAATGACCATATCCCTGTCTACAGTACAAAATCGATAATTCAGAAAATCAGAAACCGAAGGCATACAAAATCAGGATAAAACAGGAACCAAAGCAAACAAAAACAAAAACCTCCACCATATGAAAAGAAGCGAACTCCCGATAAGAGAGTGAGACCAGGTGCCCAGGAAGAGTAAACATCTCCTGCTTGCATGCAACACCCGTCGCTTCAATTCGGTAGAACTGTCACATCCGGTTACTTCCATTTGGAAGATATAGAGTACAATCTTTGGTTGGATGGTTCAAATGGTCTATGACAGAATATCATCCACCATTCCACAACGTTGTTAATATGCTTATCCATAAAATATTTTCTTTTTTGCGGATTAAGTACCCGAAACGTGCATGTCTGGTTCATGCTGTAAATATATCTGTTCTTAAATGATGCTTTTTAATTTGAAGACGTTGAACATTTATTGTAAGATTTTATTTATTTGTTTTTTCGTTCTGTATATTCTGTATGTTCTTCTATTCCTTTATGACCTTCCATTGATTTTGATCAATGTGGTAAGGTTGGATGAAACAGTTTAATTTCATTTCGTATCTATCTCACTTCTGACACCATGTTGTAGTTCTTGATATCAATAATAACGTATTACAGAACCTATTTTGGCAAATAGTGTAAGTCAATGCGATATTAACTGCCTAATACAAAGATGGGCTAGGAATTATTTAATTCATTATATACTGTTTCGCATAAGCATAACTCTTATCTAAAATACGCACAATATTTTCTGTATAGGAAATACTTAAAACCACAGGTTTGCTCTTGAGTCTTCAGTATTTATACTGATGACTTTTATCTTGAACTACCTTATATGTACTGAATGTTAAAAATGCACAAACATCCCTACAAACACCGGTTCATTGCCAGTGCTACACTAATCTTCTATCCATTTTGCTTATGAAAATATTAACTCGCATCATGCAAGGTCTTCAAACATACTGCGAGACAACATATTTCAGAAATGGTATCGATGTCTTACTTTATGTGCTCATGGGGTGTATAATTCTAGTTGGTCACGTAATTCGCACGTGACCAACCAGAATTATGCATCTATGAACAAGTAAGACAGTCATTTCTTAAGAGTACGAAGATGGAGGATACATTCAGTAACAATATACTTCTGTTTTATCCTCTTCAGTCCAGAGATACAGAGCAATAAAGGACCATCTGATGGCGTATATGTATTCCAACACCCTAATGAGACCAGTCCTTGCAGGGTGGAATCCGTATTTAAAACTGATTATGCTCAACGTTATAACGTGTGTTTTACTCCTTTTACACCAAAACATTCAATAGCGGGGTAAGGGATAATCTCAAGAGAATTTTTTTAAATGCTACATAATTTTTAACAGATTGCATTTGTTTATTTGGTTTCAATAATAATAAGAAATTGTTTTCATATCCACAGAGGCTATGGAAAACCAAGGTGTTACAATTTGGCTATAACAAATCTGACAGGTAGGGTGAGAATGAATCGTATGCTAGAAGTTTTTTTTTTTTTGTATCATGATCTTTAAAATATTGAATAAAAGATTAAAATATCCGAAACACGTGTATTGTACAACAAAATCGGTTCTATAGAACATATATTTCAATATTGACAATTTTATACATGCAATCGTTATCAGACACATAGACATAACGTTAAACTGTGTATGAATTTTATATATTGTTTTCATTTTCGTGCTTGGACATCTACGGCTTGTGCGATTAGCCAACAGGGGATGCTTACTCCTCCTGGGCACCTGGTTCCACCTCTAGCTTGCTATGGATCCGTCGATGCTTAATTTTGTGCTCTATTGTGAGTGCTGTTGAGATTATCGTCAGGATCTTCTTTATCTCATGCTTGTCTGGTGCACCAGTCATGCATGCATTTCGAAAGAAAAATATTAAAGGGATCTGCTCTTTGGCAGCACTATTCGATTCTTCGGGGTTTTAATTTTTTTTCTTCCTTTGTTTAAATGCCAAAAGCATGAGATGAAATGATACTATACATTTTTTTTTTTACTATAAATGACAAATATGGATAATGACCACATCCCAATATACAGTTCGAAATCCATAATTCAGAAGCCGAAAGCATACAAAATCAGGATAAAACAGGAACCAAAGCAAAGAAAAAAGTCCACCACATGAAAAGAAGCGAACTCCCGATACGGGAGTGAGACCAGACGCTCAGGAGAGTAAGCATCTCCTGCTTGCGTGCAACAAAAGGATATAGTTTATTTTGTGCGAATGCAACAATGATGTTTAGCCTGAATCAATCAGTGTTTCTTAAGAATGCAACCAGTGCTTCATCCAAGGTAAATTTTAATTGAACTGCTGGAACTGAAGAAAGAGCATGTAGCAGTTTATGTATGCCGCCGTTGCGTGCAATGATCAGTTGGTCTTTGAGGGTACGATGAACTCTAGCTCTTTTTCTGAGTTTTTTGTTTCGCCTTTTACCGTGAGACCTATGCTTCCGTTTAGTGTAAGGGCGGATTGAAAAGACATTAATATTTGATGAGGTCGAAGAAATGTTCCTTGTCCATAAATAGCACATCGTCTTTGTATCTGTAAGTGAAGTTAAAGTTAGAAGCTACGTATCTGTTCCCTTCAGAGATCAACGATTGAATGAATTCAGCTTCGTTCGAGTTAAAAAAAAATGTCGGCAAGGAGTGGGGCACAATTGGTTCCCATTGGATTCCGACAATTTGCTGTAAGATCTTTCCTCCAATCACCTCAAAAATGTTGTCGATCAGGACCTTAATATCAAAATTGTGAATGGAAAGATTCACACAAGTGTATATGACAAATGAGATAATTTTGGATTCGGCATAGTAAATTTCCCCTGGCTTGACGGTGATGTTCCAAGACTACCGTCATACGGCATTTACATATCGCAGCTCATTCGATACGCTAGAGCATGTACAGATACTTTGTACTTTCACAATAGAAATATACAAATTACCAAGAAACTTTAAGGTTTCCGCTTCCATAAACTAGTTAAGACTTTCTGGAAATTTTACAAAAATTTCAGTCAATTACCTAAAAATTCGGATCTATACACGCAACAGAGTATATTAATTTTAATATTACACAACCTCTATTTTATGGTGATATGATAAACAAAATAAGAAGGATCAAAGGAAGAGCATAACCATCGAAAATGCGTCGGAATCATCATACGCCTTTTATACCGTGGTAATGATCCTAATATTACCAGACGGACACTAGGCTTGGTACTTGACCCATCTACAGTCTTGTTCCAGCGCATTCTTGAGACTTGCCCTGTGACTGACTGTGACGACGGGACTTCAAGACGGGCCCTGTCCAAACTTCTTTAGAGAGGACAGGGCCCCGACATCCTGTCCTCTCTGAATGTCAGTCGGACTCCTCGGGTAATTATATACATGAGCTCGCTACAGCCGGAAGAGCACGGACTGTATTACGTATGCCCTCTTTTTATATCCATTTACATATTATCTGTGTTGTTTGGTCCCTGTGTTTTCCGGTCTTGTTTCTATGTGGTCATCTAACAGTGAAGAGGTTGTTTTAAACCACACACGTGCGTGGCAAATGGCCGTCCAAAGTCGGCACCGGTTACCCATTGGTCTCGTTGGTTTATATGTAGTCTTTGGTGTGTCTCTTTTCCGCCTCTTGGTATGCTCGTCTAAGTGTTTTCGCATTGGGTGTTTTCGTGTGTTGCTGTTGGTACTGCATCAGGGTTTTGTTGGAGATCCCCTCCTTTCTTTCACGAAATTTAATATTTTGCCCTGAACAGGGCCACTTTACTATGGAAACCATACATTTGTACAGTCCTCATTTGTAGAATGAAGAGGATCTCCAACAGCACTAGGTTACTTAATGCAATAATACAGAACAGACACGCATAGAAAGAGACACAAAAGTACTACAACTCACGACATAGATACATCAAACACAAAAGATCACACATAAAGCAACAAGACCAATGGGCAACCGGTGCCGACTTAGGACGGCCATCTGTCACGCAAGTAGCAGCAGACAGTGTTGTTATTCGGATTACGCACAACCCTCCCACTTTTCCGATTATACAGAGGTCTCGAAAAAGTCTCAATTTTAAAAGAGTTTGAAATATCTACGTGACGACTTCAATTTCATCATTACAAACTTTCCTTTTCTGAATAGCAACATCCCTCCATCGCCTGCTTATGGCGTGTTCATATCTCAGTTGATACGCTATGCCAGAGCAAGTACCAAATATACGTATTTTGTTCTGAGAGCTAGGTGTCTTTCAGATAAGCTTCTCAGTCAGGGATATGTTTGTGACCGACTAACATCGTCACTGAGGAAGATCTACGGTCGATATGGGGAACTCGTCATACACTATGATGTCCCACTCTCCAGAATGGTGGATAATATTCTGTCATAGACCATTTGAACAATCCAACAAAAGATTGTACTCTATGTCTTCCTAGTTCTACCGAATTGAAGCGGCGGGTGTTGCATGCAAGCAGGAGATGCTTACTCTTCCTGGGCACCTGGTATCACTCCCATATCGGGAGTTCGCTTCTTTTCATATGGTGGAGGTTTTGTTTGTTTGCTTTGGTTTCTGTTTTATCCTGATTTTGTATGCCTTCGGTTTCTGATTTCCTGAGTTATCGATTTTGTGCTGTATAAAGGGATATAGTCATTATCCATATTTGTCATCTACATAATTAAAATGTTAAAGTTGATTCATATATTATTTTAGTGTTCGCTGTTTTTCTATTTTGTAATGGCAGATCAAGCAAGAAATTATAATCTTTGATTAGGGTCTGTGATCGTCTGTCTATTCAACGCATTCGAAAATTTCTGTTATAAAAATATTGAAATTCTTATAAAGTGTGTCCTGTAGCATCATTTCCCACCCATCCTGCTACATTTTTCGGTACATTTTTAGACATAATAATTTTCACATTCTTTGGCCATATTACATTGTTTAGATTTAGGATCACTGACGAGGGTTAAGTACCCGAAACGTGCATGTCTGGTCCATGCTGCAAATTGATCTGTTCTTAAATTGTGCTATTGAATTTAAAGACGTTTAACATTTGAACCACTTGGTGCGTGTCACTGCTGGTGGACCAGGAGTCCCCGAGGACACATGTAGCCAAGTTTGATAAACTTCGGTTGATCGTCTGTCTATTCAACGCATTCGAAAATTTCTGTTTTAAAAATATTTAATTTTAAAAAGTGTGTCCTGTAGCATCATATTCCACCCATCCTGCTACATTTTTCGGTACATTTTTAGACATAATAATTGTCACGTTCTTTGGTCATATTATATTGTTTAGATTTAGGATCACTGACGAGGGTTTAGTACCCGAAACGTGCATGTCTGGTTCATGCTGCAAATTGATCTGTTCATAAATGATGCTATTGAATTTGAAGAGTTCAGAGTAAAATAAATAGAATATAAAACGAATAGAAAATAATCAGAATCTAACATTTCTAACCAGTGCCAGGTTGTCGAACAGACAGAGACTGTTATAGTGGTGATAAACCATGTGAACAAGGTTCCACGTTTGCATGGAAATGTGTGAAAACAATCTGCAAGTGTTCACATAGACCACCTAATACGGTAATGCTAATTTCATAAGCATCTACTTTAATTCGTCATTTTGAATCTTGTCTATAATAATACTTTGAATTAAGTATAACTACAATGTAAAACGTGAGATGAAAGTGTTAACAATTCATTGCCACTACTGGTTTCACAAATTCAATGATACTACTCAATTAAATTGTTCTTTCTGTTTTTCAGACCGAGGAAATAGGTGTTATACTCGGTCCTCCTTCAGTTCTCTGTAAGTGATCACTTTACACTTTGTGTGTTTGCATCTTTATTTGTCTATTTTGTTTTTCTAAGAAAACTACATATCTTTTTTTCCACATCGAAGGAATATATTTATTCGTAAGTCCGTATATGTTGCTATACTCCTCGCTGATTATAGAACAACTGTCGTTTGGAATGTGATTATACAGTGATAACAGTGGATCCATTGTTGGTTATCACAGTATAATCACATTCCAAAGGCAGTTCTATAGTTTTTCATTCCAGTTTTTTCACGCTTAAATGGCGTTAAAATTCGCTTAAAACACCGTTGCTTAGGATATTTTACTACGTACGGACATAGTTCAAACCAAGCCAAGTTTCTATGACGTCATATTTCAAATCATGCCACCTTGGTTATACTCCTATAATCAAAGTGAAAATTCTATACAAATAAACTAGCATATGTAAATATTTTATTGAAATGTACATATAGTGCATCAAAACTTTTATCATACAACAAACATTTCAAAATGAAATTGATAACAGTTAATCTCTTTTCCGAATATTAATATTGATACTTAAAACATCTTTTAAGTCCTCTATTGATAATAAATGCATCCTTTTCTCAAACTTTCAAATTGTGGAGATGTTTATGCCGTTACTTGTCTCATTTAGATTTCGGTTTGATAGATATGAAACGTACCAAAAAAAGAAGAATAATACAAATGCATATGATATGAAATCAAAGATGAGATACGATGTATATTTACAGTGACGGGCTGTAAGGCCGACAGTGATTGTAACATTATACAGTTGTCATGTGGAAAAGGTGTCTCCTCAACCTGGCAATGCGTCAATAGGAGATGCCGCTGTATGTCAAATGTACAGTCAAAAACGGTACAGTATTATGTTTTAAATACTTTTCAGAGAATAGTCGTACATCCCACTTATCAGTAATATTTTGTTTGAAAATGAAATACCTCAATTAATTGTTCAGTATTTAAGAATGAAATAACCTATCAAACTAGATGAAACATGCATTCACTTTTCGTTTTAGACTGAGGAGCCAGGTGTTCTTTTGGGACCTCCATCGGTGTTTGGTTGACTTCGATAGACTAAAGGAAGTTTTAACCTAGACAAGAACCTGTACCTTCTTTCCGTTTGTGTAGATTTTACCATGTCTCCCATTGTTGTATTCATTAAACTTTGTATACGATATACGTATATGTATTCTACAATACTTTTAAGCAAAATAGCGTAAAAAGTAACCGTCAGTCGAACAAAACTTATTCGTATTTCTATGTACTAAACAGTGTACTATATTACTGCATTCATTGTCAAGTATAATGTATTTTCATCCTAATTAAAATTATCGTGACGCATTTTACATAGTATTTTTTACATTCTTACTTGTCAAAGGGAGAGGGGTGCAAAACAAGTTTAACATGACACTTGATCCGATATGACCATCATTTTAAATTTTGGAACATTCACATCCGGGGAACAATAAACGATTAAATTATGCAGTAATGCGCATGAATAGTTCCGTCAATGTCCAGTACAACGAGCTATGCGAAGCGTTGAGTAAATTCATGTCAAAATTACTTTTTGAGAACAATGATAACATTGTGCAAGTGATGTTATGGTATGAAATAACAATGGAATAACAATAACTAACGAAGTGCATGCATGTGTGTTATCCTGACAAAAGCGACGTTACGATGATCACTTACATAAATCGACTAGCCGAACTCGAGCGTAGGGGACAGATAAACCGTTCTCTTTTTTTTTTCTTCTTTACCGTTATTGAAAGATAGCCGTCATTTGCCAAGGATTTTTCTGCACTCAGCCTATAGTGCAAGTATGCTGAAATTTCATATTGAAGCGTATATTCAAGAATAATTCAGCTCAAATTGACTCGTCATTTCGGTTAGGGGATTCTCAGAACAAACCTTTCCGTATTCAAGAAATAAGTATTTAATTCAAAAAATGATATTTTCTTGAAACAATATTTTTTCCGTCAGACAGACCTAAAATTTGAAGAGAAAGGACGAAAAATGTGATTGAAAATTCATTGCGTTATGTGCTTGCTTAGGATGTGATTAACAAAATGAAATCAAGAAATTTTGAAACAAATACAATATCTTCATACGACTTTTCTAATATGTTCACCACGCTTACTCACGACAAAATAAATGATCGAGAGGGGAAAACTTATATTTGTACTTCAGCATCGTAGGTGTCTTTTCCGCCACAGATTACAAATCATACAAATTATGGACATGTGGTGACCTGTGTATTGCCTTGTCCTTCCTTTTGGACAATATTTATGTAAGCTTTGGTGAGAAACTCTA
Organism: Pinctada imbricata; assembly: GCA_033119305.1. Lineage (NCBI taxonomy): Eukaryota > Metazoa > Mollusca > Bivalvia > Pterioida > Pteriidae > Pinctada > Pinctada imbricata. The sequence continues at coordinate 23,864,846 of VSWD01000009.1, forward strand.
CAAGCGGGTTGTAGGGATTCCAGTGGGTACTAATTGTGCGCCTCTTGTTGCAGATTTATTTTTATACACATATGAAAAGGAATTTATCTAAAATCTTCAAAAGCAAAGAAAAAATGATGATGTGAAATGTTTCATTGGTACTTCTAGGTACCTGGATGATATTCTTACTATCGACAATCCTGTTTTTGAAAAGTATAAAAATGTTATTTATCCACAAGAATTGATTCTAAACAAGGCAAACGTTTCAAATACAGAAACACCATTTTTGGACATAAATATCAAAATGTTAATGGAGATATCCATACAAGTGTGTATGACAAAAGAGATGATTTTGGATTTAACATTGTTAATTTCCCCTGGCTTGATGGTGATGTTCCTAGAATACCTACCTATGGTATCTATGTTTCACAGCTCATCCGGTATGCTAGAGCATGTACTGATGGTCTGGATTTTCATAGTAGAAATTTACAAATTACCAGGAACTTTTAGGACAAGGTTTTCGCTTTCACAAACTAGTAAGGACTTTCTGGAAATTTTACAAAACTTATTGTCAACTTCTTCTGAAATTCGGACCAATACAGGCAACAGAGTATATCACTTTGGGTACTTCACAACCTGCATTTTATGGTGACATTATTAACAAGATAAGAAGGATCAAAGATAGACAACATCACTATCGAAAATGCGTCAGAATCATCAAACGCCTTTTATTCCGTGGATATCATCCTAATGTCACCAGACGGACACTAGGCTTGATACTTGACCAATCAACAGTCTTCTACAAGCGCATTCCTAAAACTTGCACTCAGACTGACTGTGACGACGGGACTCCATGACGGATCCTGTCCAAACCTCTTTAGAGAAGACAGGGCCCCGACCAATTGTCATCTCTGAATGTCAGTCGGACTCCTCGGGTGATAACATACATGAGCTCGCGGCGGCAGAGCACGAATTGTATTACGTACGCCCTTCTTTTTATATCCATTTACATATTCATCTGTGTTGCTTGGACCCCTGTGTTTTACGGTTTGTTTGTGTGTGGTCATCTAACAGTGAGGAGGTTGTTTTACACCATAATTGTGTGTTCTTCAAGACCTCTGAAAAATCGGAATAGTGGGAGGGTTGTGCGCACGTTATCCAGGATAACCGCACCGTCTGCTTTTACGTGGCAGATGGCCGTCCTAAGTCGGCACCGGTTGTCCATGGGTCTCGTTGGTATATGTGTAGTCGTGTTTGATATTTCTGGGTTGTGCGTCGACGCTCCTTGTCCCTTTTGCGTCTCTTTCTGTGCTTGTCTGCTCTGTGTTTTTGCATTGGGTATTTTTGGGTTTTGCTGTGGTAGCTGCAACCTTGTGTTGTTGGAGATCCCCTCCTCTGGGATATGGTCATTATCCATATTTGTTATTAATCGGAGTTTTACTGCTGCTCGGATTGTAACTCGTACAACGAAGAGGGAACATTGAACAACGATACCTGTTGACTTGCACTGCCTTCCGGTAAACTTGGGGTCCCAGTACAAGCTACCCCTCTATGTATACAAGTGTCTGCACGGAGCGGCTCCTCTTTACCTATCGAAACTTATTCATGAGTATGTACCATCTCGAACACATTGCTCTCAGTCGGCAAAGCAACTAGTGGTACCACATGTTAAGATAAAACATAGAGCGAACATAGGTTCGATAAGTCAGCCGCAATCTTATGGAACGCCTTACCATTTCGCATAAAAGACACAGGCTCCGTCGAAGGCTTTAAATAATAAGGCAGTATTCCAACTCTTTACATTTTTGAAGAAAATTTCAAACCGATTTTTCTGCACTAGACACGTGTTTCGAATATTAAATTCTCATCAGTGATGTGTTTCGAATATTTTCTCATCAATGATCAGTAAAGGTGCACTGAAGACATTCCTGTTTGAAAAAGCTTTTAATTTATAAATATTTATCAATTGAGGAGTTATCAGTGACTTCAATTTATCATAATCTGACTTTTAAATATATTTTATCAAGGAGAAACATTTTCTATATATGCATGCAACAAACATTTTGTATACTTTTATGTCCTGTAAAGTGCCTTAGAGTTGTTAACGAGGCTGGGTCTAATTAGAAAATGATGAACTTCTACCCAAGGTATTTTGACTAAATTCGGATCAAATAATTGCAGTATTATAAAATTCATTTTATGGGAAAGAAAATAGAAGTTGACCGTTCAGTATTATGTAGGGGTCATTTCAAAGATAATGGCATCTTTATGGGGTTTTACTACAAAATAATGATTATTCTCAAATTTTTCATATTTCTGCGCAAGAGATTTTAATTAAATTCATGTTATTTATTTGTTGTACTTCAAATATCATTTTAAGAAAAAGAAATTGAAATTTCACCGTCATCAAATTTTTCTAATTGTACTCAGCCTCGTTAAGATAGGGCGCTCTATAAGAATCTTATTATTAATGTCTTAATATTATTATCAAAAACGATCTTAATATCAATGTTCTATTGTCGAGTCGCCGGTAGCTTGTTTGTGTTGCGGGTTGAAATCATGACATCACAAAAGCGTAAACAATCGAAACAATTGCGTGATATGAAATACAGCTGTCACGTCATATGTGATACAGATGTCGCTCACATCGCTGTATCTCAAGGGCCTTCTCTGTAAATCATACGCGGGTATGAGAGAAAATTTAAGATTTGATGTGATTCTTTATTAATAGGAAATGTTAAATAAAGAGAGCGCTACTGAAATGATTTTTGGTGGCTCCGCTGAAAAAAGCATCACTGATGAGAATTCAATATTACAAAACACGTGTCAGGTGCATGAAAATAGGTTTGGAAATTTCTTCTATAAGATATAGAGTTGGAACCCTTCGAAATTATTAATATAAACACTTATTTGCAGTGTGAAGCAGTTAAAATCGTTCCCCGTGACCCGATGTTTGTCAAGTGTTGATTACTTCTTCCCAGATCTGTCACCTGAAAGAAGCTTTGTTTTGGCCCTTTATCAATTTGACATCATATAAATCTTTTTTTGCTATATCGGAAACTTGCCATTTCACCGATAAATATCGAAATTAAAAGAGTTTGACATCTTAGCACCATCCCTCCAATGCTATTTTGAACATAGATTTTATTTGGATATGCTACTGAATCGACCCTACAGGAAATTCGGAGCCGCGCACTTTGTAATGTAACTATACAAATCTTATTTCCAAAAATTAAAGAGGGCGCTACTGAAGTGATTTTGGTGGCTCCGCTGAAAAAGCATCACTGATGAGAATTTAATATTCGAAACACGTATCTGGTGCATGGAAATAGGTTTGAAAATTTCTTATAGAGTTGGAACCCTTCGAAATTTTTTATACTTCACATGTGTTCTCTGTGAAAATACTTTTTATAGATACAACATGATGAACGCGTGACCTTGGTATAAATGCTGGACCTACTTTTTTCAAAATGAAAGACTTAACATAAGTCAAAAGTATTTTAAACGTGATACGATCTTGGTATTTCACATATTTGTTTCTTGTGACAAATTATTAATTGATTTAATGATTTTGAACATTTGACCTTGATCTAAATGATTTACAATCTTTTCTATATATTTATTTCTATTGTTCAAAATCTAAATATACAAGAATCATTTATGTGACCTTTTGCCTTTATGGCTAACCTAATTTTCTGTAAATGTAAGCTTGATCATAAAAGTAAAATGTCGTTGAAATACATTTAATATGTATATTTTTTACTTAACAAGGTTTATAAATAAAGTTGTATGTCACTTCAGCATGGGCGTATCCAGGAATTTTTTTCAGGGGGGGGGGGTCCTAAAGTCCGAATTTTTTTAAGAGCAAAAAAAGTGTCCTGTTCAATAAACCCAGAGCACCCTGGTTTGGCGATATATTCTGTCATCTGAAGAATATTCCTATAAATTATAGTTTCCGAAAATTGAACTCCTTTAGTCGTAACTGGAAATTAACTTCAACTTACCCTATCAGCTGCCTTCAAACCGCAATATCAAAAATAAAATGTCTACGGGAAATTTCCATGTTAATTTCAAGCCGCCACCATTTTGTTTTCCGTGTCAACAATTGTATACAGTGATGTCAAAGCTCCCGACGTCACGCATTTTCAGCGATTTTACTATAGAAAATCCCCGTAGACTTTTTATTTTCCGTCCTATTTCTAACTTAATTGACGTACAACCAAAACAATGGTATATTCTGTTACGACTAAAGGAGTACTATAAAATTGATATCTTTTTGGAAGATGACAGTATCATATTTTAGAGAAAAAAAGGGAAAACAGGGTGCTCTTGACCTGGTGAACAGGACAGTAGGTGCTGTTTTGTTATCTCTTTTGCACATAAAAAAATGCGTATCATTTTCTTTTTGGTACATAGAAGTCATGAAAGGACGGTTTAAACGAGATTTTTTATAATCATCAATTCTTTCAAATTATATGATTTACTTCCCATATGATCACTTGCGAGTAAAGATGTAATGCACTAATGAAAAAAATAATCTAAACCAATGATTTGATACATCCTAATACGGTGTAAGTGTTCCAACTCTATACCTTCATGAAGAAAATTCCAAACCAATTTTTCTTGCACCAGACACGTGTTTTGAATATTAAATTCTATCAGTGATGCTTCCAACGAAGCCACCAAAATTCATTTCAGTGGCGCCCTCTTTAATGTTTTGAATTTAGATTTGTACAATTACTTTACAAAGAGTGCGCGACTTCAAATTTTCTGTAGGGTCGATTCAGTAGCATATCCAAATAAAATATAGGTGCTACGATGTTAACCTCCTTTAATTTCTGTGATAGTTTGTTTTGATTGGAATGAATCATGTATACTTAACTGATTTATTTCAAGTCAAGAAAAGCATAATTGTTTCACATGAATGTAATATTTTTACTATTGTTTCATGTATAAATATATTGATAAAAATGAGCATTTCAAACGGTCTTTGCGTAATTTATTTTCTTCATTCTACCATTAAATCGATGATATTGTCCTAGGACACACGGCAATGATCACCTTTGGTGACCACTTTATTACAAGAAGTCTGATAGAATGAAGGATTGAAAAATTACCTTAACAGTCAGATATCTATGTAAATTAATCTTTAAAGTAAACTTCAGACATAAAATATTGTCGGGGATAAATCAAAGAATACCCTTGGTTTAAATTTGTCATTTACATTGAGATAAATTTCAATAACTATGGGCTAGAAGTTTAGATAAGATTTGAAATCCATGATCAATGCATTCCATCTTGTAGTCTTGTCGAGGGGTTATATTCTATCGGTTTGTACTTGCATGAAGTGCTAAACATATATCAACAACAAAATTTACATGTACCTCCAAAATTAATCTCATATTGTAAAACCCCATTGTCCTACAATCATTTATTTCATCTTTGAGAACCTCATTTATACACTTTAAGCTAATTTAACTTTGCAATTTTTTTTTTTCAGGATGCATGTTATGACGTTATTTAGACGTTATCGGGTGATGACGTTCCTACTCCTATCTGTCAAAATTATGATAAAAAATAATACCAAATATATCTACATGTAATTGAATTTTAGAACATCAAAACAAGTAGAAAGTGAACAAAACTGGACAGGGTAGTTAACTATAATGCACGTGAAATTCAATCTTTTCTTGAAATCTCATTTTCTGAAAAAAAAATACATTTATTACACATTATTTATTCAAAATAATTTTTGTAAGAAAATTTCTTTCATTATCAAAAAAATCTTTTGTACAAACTGCGGAGCATTATTCATTTTACTGAATGTCGGTATACATAATTCATAATGCCATATCATAATACAATATTATCCGTTGTTTTAAAGTTGGATTTTCTGTACACGTAGGTAGACAGAAAATCATTAATCACTTCTTAATTGGCATGGATTCTTAGTCAGGAGATTTAGGTAGTCTGTCATAACGAAGTAGGGGGTGATTTCGAATTACAAATTCTCCTTTATTTTAATAATGCGGAAGGGTTCAAACTCTATACCTTCTTGAAGAAAATTAAAAACCAATTAATTATTGACATCAAATGTAAGTTGATATAGAGTGTCTGAAAATGCTCATTTTCATAACAAATACTTTAAGTTGTTAAAATGAATAACCACATATTTTGTCAATTATGGAAAGATGGTAGTAGAATTATATTCTTAATCTTCTTGAAGAAATTTCAAAACGATTTAAACGCACCAGACACGTGTTTCGGTTAACAAATCCTCATTAGTGATGCTTCCAGCCGAGAAATTTTCAGACACAGTCGAATTTATTTTAGTAGCGCTTGATATCTTTGGTTGAAATGAAAGGCTTCCGAAACAGCAAAATAATACATGATTTCAAATTGATAAAGGGCGGAAACAAAGCTTTTTTTCAAGTGACAGAGCTGGAAAAAGTTTTATCATTGTATATTTAGCAAAGAAAACATGAAATGTTTCATTGGTACTTCTAAGTACCTTGATGTATTCTTACTATCGATAATCCTGTTTTTGAAATGTATAAAAATGTTATTTATATTATCCACAAGAATTGACTGTTAACAAGGCAAATGTTACAAACGCAGAAACACCGTTTTTGGATCTAAATATCTAAATTGTCGATTGGGAGATTCATACAAGTGTGTATCACAAAAGAGATAATTTTGGATTGAACATAGTAAATTTTTCTGGCTTGACGGTGATGTTCCTAGATTACCGTCCCATGGTATCTACATTTCACAGCTCATTCGGTATGCTAGAGCATTTACGATGTTCTGGATTTACATAGTAGAAATTTACAAATTACGAGGAAACTTTTAGGTCAAGGTTTTCGCGTTCACAAACTAGTATAGACATTCTGGAAATATTACAAAAATTACGTTCTTCGTGACCTCCATGTAATTTGAACAGAGGGAGGTTGTGCGCACGTAATCCAGGATAACCATACCGTCTGCTACTGACGTGGCAGATGGCCGTCCTTAGGCGCCACCGATTGCCCATTGGTCTCGTTGTTTTATGTGTAGTCATTTATGTTTGATGTTTCTATGTGATTTGGCGTTCATTGTACCATTTCCGTCTCATTCTGTGCGTGTCTGCTTTGTGTTTTTGCAGTGGGTGTTTTGCTGTTGGTGCTGCAACCGAGTGTTGTTGGAGATCCCCTCCTTTCTTCTAGAAACAGTTGGTGAAGAAATAGATGTAAGGGTTTGTATGTCGAAATGGTATTAGAAAACATGCTACAATCTAACTAGAAAACATTTTTAATCTTTGGACGAAAGTTACGAACATTCCTTAGAATGTTCGTGAGATTTTTTTTGAAACTGGGCACAGTCTCTTAGATAAGAATTCTACGAAGCATAAAACATGTAAATAATATGGTGTAGTAATTATGTTAACCCAAAGAATATATGTTGCTAATGAGGTTCAGAGATGAAGAATAGATTGCTCGTTCACCGAGGACTCGGATTTTCGTGATCGACTTTAACATGGACCTTTCATTGCAAGGATTACATCGTTAGTCATTTTAGACATTCAACAAATTTTACAGTACACCAATAAGAATCATATCGAAAATCAATACTTAATTCTGGTCAAATATATAGGCATTTGTTTTGATCCTACCGGTTGAAAATCAATTACACGAAGGTGTTGTCTGAACTAACGAAATGGAAGTTTCACAAAAAGACGCTTAGAAGTTTAGAAGTTAGGTAAGTTGTTCACGTTTCCGTTTTGATATTTCTCTTTCATTACGTTTTAATTTTTTATCCTTTCTTTTGAAATACTTTGGCGAACAGTATATTTCTTTTTCTTTGTAAGAAAACCTACCCATGTTTTTAACTTAATTCATAGAATTTAAGAAAAAATACAGTTTTTTCATCCTTTAGGACGATGACGACGCTGTTTGCTTGTCTTGTCATCAACACTTTGACCTGTATTGTACAGGGTGGTCAATTCCTCGGTGGCTCAATGAGCTTTGAGACAGAGTGGAATAATGGGAAAAGTAACGTAAGTAAATGATTAGTTTTATTTGAAAGATCGAATAAAAGAGGGATACCTTTTGAAGTGAGTGATAAAGTTCAATTTTGTAAACGAAAGGTACAAATAACTTAAGCTTCTCGGTACGTTACCTTGCTTGTCGAGAAAGTACTTAACAAGAGGTATATTTTGAACGACTGACCTTGTCACTACAAACATATTCACATTTGCTCATTTGTGTTTTTCATCATCAATTATGATATTTGGATTCAGATTTAAGGTTTTGTCTTTTGACTTTCACAAATTTTTCCTGTTCACATTACTCACATGTCACAACTATAATGCTGTTGAAAATTAATGGTTTCATCTTTTACTGGTGTTTTGCTTGTGACAAGACATTTAAGGGGTTCGAGTATCGTTATTTTGACACTGTTTGGATGGTCAAACTAACTTTATTTTTTCTCTAAACTAAAAATCTATCTTCAGATATTCTAATATGTTTAAAATATATGCATCATGCAGGACATCTTTAGGGTCCAATAATTGAACAAAGTCAGGCACTCTTAGTCGAAAATCATATTTTGCCCAAATTTTGAGTATATCCAAAGAAAACTGAATAAAAATGAATATAAGGTATCTAAAGTCAAATTTTCTGATGGAAAAAACTTGTTTAAGAACTGCAGGTACTTATTATTAGCAGTAGAAGACAAGACAATTGTAATATTTTGAGAAAAAGCAATGAAATGGTAAAAAATGTCACAATTTGCGGGCTAATATTTGCTGTCAAAATATGCCGGAGACTATATTCATATGCCCTTTAATTAAAGGAAACCCCCTGCAAGGTAACTTTTTCGTCATTTTCATGTTTTAAGGGTGAAACAATTAATAAGTATACCAAATTTTAAGGAGTTTCGACCATAACTTTTAAAGATATTGTAACATTAATATAAAAAATGCTATATTTTAAGCCAAAAATGCGTAAAAAACCTGTATGACAAACAAAAAATTCTAAAAATTGAAGGATTTATTATTCAAAAATGATTAAATATTTGTTAAACAAACTTTTTTAAATATCTGCAATTGATTAAGGCAATATAGCGTTATTCTTATATATTTTGGAAATTAGTGATGACGTCACGCAATACTCGAACCACCTTAAAATTGATCATTACTTGAATATTCCTGGCAGCATTTTATGAAATGACTTTGAAGTGATTCACAAAATAGTCAACTCAAGACTGTTTTGAATATCATTTTATTCTTATGTTTATGTTTCATTCCCCCCCCCCCTTTTTTTTTTCTTTTAGATTTTTCATTTTTGTAATCACTACCCATTCACGTTAACATCATTATTTTAAATATATCAATAAGTTATATATTGAAATCATTTTAAAATAATTTTCCTTCTCATCATTTTGGGATGATGTTGTTTGTTAATCAAAGGTGACTCTCATGCTATTAACCGGTTGGACGCTTGGTGACGGTCCGTGTGGTCAGAGTTGTTCCGAGGATGACATAGGAAATTCAACAACTTCAGAATGGCAGAGCATACCCATGACAAAGGGCAACAAAAATTATTTTGGACAGTTTATTAAGGATACGGATGGGTCTTCAAGTAGACAACCTGTGATCCCTTCACAAAGAAAAGACATGATACAGCTAGCAAATCGAAAATCAAATTGGGAAATGGAAAGCAGCGTGATGACATTTGTCATTGATGAAACTTGCGACATTATGTATGAATTACTGTCCTGTTCACTACATCCAGAACACCCTGTTTTGGCGATTCATTCTGTCAACTGAAGAATTTTCCTATAAATTATCGTTTCCGAGAATTGACCTCCTTTCGTCGTAAGTGGAAATTAACTTCATCTCACACTATCAGCTGCCTACAAACCGCAATATGAAAAATAAAATGTCTACGGGAAATTTCCATGCTTATTTCAAGCCGCCGCCATATTGTTCTCCGTGTCAACTATAGTAAATAGTGACGTAAAAGCTCCAACTTGCACTCAAGGATATAGGCCGTATCAATATATCCTTGCATTCATCCGTCAATGTTTCCTACGCATAATTTTAGAGGGAAAATTCATTGTTTTTACTTTTATGTCAAGACAATGTAAACGTTCCGACGTCATAATGACGCTGTTTCGAAATATTTAACGATTCTTCCCGCAAAAACAACGTCTTCCTTTGTAACAAGATTTGAACAGCAATGCCTGAACATTACTTTAAGATGGTAGTCTCAGGGTAAGGGACGTATCTCAAAATTGATCTCGCGAACGTTTGTTGTCTGGCGTAACGTTACCATCGTTTGTTTTCACGACAAGCATCTGCATGACTTAATCATGACGTCATAATAGGGGAATTTCCCGCGCGGTGCACGGAGGTAAACGGGGATTTTTTAAAATGGTTTTTCTATATATCATTATCTTTTTTCATAAGTAAGCATTTCATTTTCGCGGTTTTATTTCCTGAAATTGAGCATTACTTATAGATTGAATATGTTTCCGAGATTTATACGTTTCTTTATTCTTTTGATATTTTATGTATCGACACTAATCCTTTGACCTAACGATAATGTCGAAAGAAAGCTGATGTCATCTAATAATCATGACCATGATTTCTTCGATTTTATTTGAGCGTGGTTAGTGTAAATAGAGTACATTTACCTTTATAAGATACCTTCGTTTGATAAGAAGATCATTTAGAAGAAAAAAATGTATCGTAGAAAGGGGGAAAGGTGTCCGGCTCGGCAATCTTGGACGATTAGTTTATATTAAAAAAGATCGGGAAAAAAATTGTGTATGAATTTCAAAAGGAGAGGTCCAGGGTTGGGCGGGGGTGGTGCGTTCGGTTTTATACAACTCGACTCCATCTGTACCCGCGCATTGGACAGTACATACAATTTTTCCTTCTTCTTTTTTTTTTTCTTTTTTTTTTAATTTTCCTTCCTATTTTTTTTTTATTTTACTATTTGTTTTGTTGCTTCCCGTGTTTAATCGTAATATCAACTGAGTCAAATGCACGAATTACGTCCAAATTCTGAAATAATGATAACTGTTATTCATTCAAATTAATTTTTCAATTTCGCGTAAGCATGTTGATAAAAAATGTGCCGACAAGACATACATTGATATGCTTATCCTCGACGTAACGTATCACGACGTTTTAAAAAAAGAAGGGGTAGGGGTAACCCAAATGGCGCTAACTCGGTAAAAATAGGTTCGATTTCCCTGAAATTTGCACAGATTTAAGACAGATAATTAATCTCTTTTCCATTAGTTTTTTATTGAAATTAAATGATACCTTTTTTTATGAACTATGTAAATGTGACAATTTTCGGAACTTCAGAAAGGTACATGTTTATCCTTATTCTCTATCAAAATCGCTTCTAAAATAAATATGGTGATATTAAAACATCAAAATTTTACTAAAAAAGAAAGATGTATGTATTATCTTTGAAATGCAATGCTGATACTTAATAAATTTGCAGGCTCATTGAATATCTGAGAACAAATTTCGTGACAAAGTCGCCATTTTCTGCATTGAAAGGGGGACAAAGTTTGGAGATTTTGAATTGCGACCCACGCAAAACGATTGGTTCGATTTCTTTCAAACTTTAGCAAAAGATGCATGTCATCATGGTTAATTAATGTTGCAATTATGAAGAAAATTGAATGTAGGGGTTTTGGTGAGACTACCACCTTAAACGCAAAATTGAATCTCACATTTAGTTCAGATTTTAATTTAATGCTCTAAAATAACAGTTGTGATGTATAATGAAAGAAATAGCCTGCAAATAACGAAGTTAGACTCGAAATCTGCATAGCAACCAGCCAAGCCGAATAATAAGGACAGAAAAGGATGACATCTCGCGAGGCGCAATGAGTTCAGTTATAGACAGTATTTGCCGTTGTTTTGTTGGTAACTCTTTATATTAGAGCAAGTAGTGTTTCCAATTTTTTTTTACTAAAATTTTCCGTTTATCTTATCAGTTATTTACCGGAGACCAGAAATCTTGGTATGCAAATATACCCCTGATGTCTAGGGTTGGTTCAACTTGCACTCAAGGATATAGGCCGTATCAATATATGCTTGCTTTCAGCGGTCAATTTTTCATACGCAGAATTTTAGAGGGGGAATTTCATTGTTCTGACTTTTACGTCAAGACAATGGAAACATTCCGACGTCATAATGACGCTATTTCCGTTTCGAAATATTGAACAAATTTTCCAGCAAAAACAACGTCTTCCTTAATGACAAGATTTGAACAGCATTGACTGAACATTATTTTCAACGCAAAATTGAAGCTCATATTGACTTCATATTTTAATTCAATTCTCTAAAATGACAGTTGTAATGTATAAAGAAAGAAATAGCCTGCAAATAACGAAGTTAGACTCGAAATTTGCAAAGCAACCAGCCAAGCCGAATAACAAAGAATAAGGATGAGTTCGGCGTTATGATGAATGTTATAGACGGTAATTGCCGTTGTTTTGGTGGTAATCCTTATTATTTTAGCTAATAGTATTTCCATGAATCTTTTTCTAATATTGTCCGTTTTTCTAATTCGTTATTTAGCGGAGACCAGAAATATTGGTATGCAAATGTACCCCTCATGTCTAGGGTTGGTCCTCGCAAGGATTTAACCCGGAAGAAGTTCTAGATGGGGTTGGTCCTCGCAGGGATTAAATCGGGTAGAAGTTCTTGATGGTCAAAGCTCCCGATGTCACACATTTTCAGCGATTTTACTATAGAAAATCCCCGTAGACCTGTTTTCCATCCTATTTCTAACTGAATTGACTTCCAACCAAAACAATGGTATTTTCTGTTACGACTAAAGGAGTACTATAAAACTGATATCTTTTTGGAAGATGACAATTTCATATTTCAGAGAAACCCGGGAAAACAGGGTGCTCTGGATTAAGTGAACAGGACAGTAGATTATTTGTCTCTATGTAGATTTTTTTTCTCTTTCCATCTTGACTAGCCAGTTTCCAATAAACATTACAGAAGTACCCATCGTTTATTCAGTCTCATAGTCGAGAAGGCAAGGCAAAATCAATAGATTTTCCACAGGAACGGTTGCGAACCTCGGAATGAACAAAATTCCGAAGTGAGACCAGGTGCCCGGGGAGAGTCAGCGTCTCCTGATTGCATGCAACATCCGTCGCAACAGCTCCATGGAAACCTGTCAAATTCGGTGATTGTCTCGATGTACATTTTGATGTACATATCAGGTAAGTATGTCTTGTTTGGTGATGATGACACATTTAATCACAATGTAGAATGTCACTGATCATTCTGGAAAGGGGGATCTCATATGCTTTTATTACATCCTCGTTGCGACCAAAGAACTTCCTCAATGATGATTTCAGCCGTTGTGTAACATAACCCTGAACAAGTAGCTTACTTGCAAACATTCTGGCTCTAATGATGAAATCTTCGTATTTGGAACATGCCCTGCGTACCGTAACAGTTGAGAAACACAAACACCATAAGCACCAGGAGAAGACGGAATGTTGCTACTCATGAAAGGGAAGTTAGTTATGTGGAAGCTGAAATCGTCACGGTTGTCATACAGTAAGGTGTTCAAATGACCGTTTGTGTCGAAAGATAGTAGTATATCCAAGTACGAAGCAGATCTGTAACTCTCTATTGTTTCCTTGATCTCTAGTTCATGAGGATAGATTTCATGAAGATGATCCGCAAAGTTCGGATTATTGATGGACAACACGTCATCTATGTATCTGAAGGTACAATTGAACTGAGATGCGAGGTTGAGATCAAGGTCTGGATGAAATCAGCTTCGTATAAATATAAAAATAGGTCCGCAAGCAGTGGGGCGCGATTGGTACCCCTGGGGATGCCGACTATCTGTTGGAATACGGTTCCTCCTAATACAACAAAAATGTTGTCAATCAAAAACTCAAGCATCCGGATGATATCGTCTTCGGTATACTTTTTGTTTGAATCAGAGTGTTCCTTCACGAAATAAGTATCCTCCCGCCTAGTTACGAGGTATTTTTATCTTCTATAACCATTTTTTGAAAGAAAGGTGTTGCGAATAATATTGGTCAGCCTGTTTTTGAGTATTTGGTGTGGAATGGTAGTGTAGAGCGTAGATAAGTCGAAAGATTTTATGCTGGTAATATGATTGAAGTTGGTAGTTTTTAAATTTTCCAAATTTTCCTTAGAATTCTTTAGGATCCACATCTGATTGATTCCATTTCTGGAATATGCTGTCTCGCAGAATGTTTGAAGACCTTGCTTGATGCACGTTAATATTTTAGTAAGCAAAATGGAAAGAGGTTTTGTTGAACACCTGGACAAACCGGTAATGAATCGGTGTTTGTAAGGATTTTTTGGTGCATTTTTTAATCCAGTAGGTATAAGGCAGTTCATTTTGTTGGATTTCCAGGTGCTGAATGTAGTCCTAGTTCCTCTCTTAAGCATATTTCAATATTGACAACTGCAAACGAAAGTAAAATTGTTTGTCGCTTTGTCAGCAAGAACAATGCTATATTTTTCATGGAAGTCAGAGAGTTCTTAGGCAACAACAGGGTCATGAAAAATTGACTCGTGTCTGTTGTTAATTGAGTGCCAAAGACGCCCAATTCTTCTTTTCAGTGATTTTCCGATGGATTTCATCCATTCGGAGAGTGTGGTTAGTTCCACGTCCTCCTTTTTGCCCACCGTCTGGCGTACTCCTCTCATGCATCCATAATAATTTCAAAGTTTTCCCGCCATGTGAAAGAACGTATTTTGGACCTTTATTGAGAAGGTTTCTAAGTTTACTTTTACCAACGATATTAAGGTCACCAGTAACCACATGATTGGTAGATGAAATGAGAGGAAGAACATGTGCATTGTAAGGGGTTTGGTGAAATGTGGTGTACATCTAGACATTTCATATTTTGTTTATGATTAAATATTTTGGAAGTAATAGATTGTGTATATGTGTAGGAAATGCAAGGCGCCTCCGGGTATTTGAAGTGAGGAGGGACTTTGTCCTTTACAGAACTGTTCTTAGAATGTTGCTTAAACGCCGAGCATCTTCATAACTCTGCTAAAAATAGGTCAATTTTCCCAAAACTCGAACTGTATCTGTAATCAATTATCATAAAGGTATATATTAAGTGTCAATTCAATAGCTGCGAAGAAAAGTCCGGAAAACTGTAAAATTATTGAAATTTGATTTAAAGGAAGGAACGATTTTCATTGCTAAAAGGTACGCCAGATTTGACTGCCTTAAAAAGTCTACTTGACGAGATGTCCATAATGATACTTTGTAGGCGATATTCTGCTGAACCGATATCGGTAAATTGTAAGAACATTGATGATTCGTACAAGTCATCCAATTTTTAAAAGGAAGGGAGTGCAACTTCGAACGAATATGGTGAAGGCCTAACTGTTGGTTGACAAATGGCATAAGACCGTCGAACGATATATCATGAATATCTGGTTTGTTGTATTTTCGTATACCATGACTTCGACGTCTTCTTGCCGTTTGATCAAACAACCGCAGTACATTGACCGACTGGCATCCAGGACTTGTCAGATTTCCAACACTGTTGATATGGTCGTTGCAACCATACGGGGCAGCTGTGCCGATTCATATTTATTGGCCCTCGATGTCTTTTAATGATCCTGGAAATACATGACTTTAATTTGTGAAACGTTAAACATCAATTTAAATGTAATGTAATTAATGTATGTAATTTAACTTGCCTCTCTGTTTGATATTGATACTTCCATAACAAAAAATCCTGTAAAGAATGTTTTAAACTTTAGACGTACATGCATACAAATTCTGGGAGGGTGGAATTACGCAGAGTGATATAACATAATTTCTTCTAGTGTTAATTGAGGATTTTATTGTAAATTTTGTCTGTCCCAAACCATGTATGTTTTAATTCAAAGTTCTGTTACCACAACAGTCGCACAAACTTTCCAGTAGGACAATGACAAATATGGATAATGACCATATCCCTGTCTACAGTACAAAATCGATAATTCAGAAAATATTAGTTATTAGGTTAGTACCTGACCGTCTACAAAGATTTGTTTAGTTGATCAAGCTCATAGAAGGTGAGGCGAAGCCGAGTCTTCTGTGGGATTGATCAACTCGACAAATCCCTGTGACGGTCAGTAACAAACCTAATAACTGTTTTATTTTGTCGAGGACCAAAACCTCCGGTTTTTTGTTGCAGAAAATTGGCGTTTCACGACTCCTTTTACTTGCGAATTCAGTTATACGGCAATGGCGGAAATGCTGACGGTCTGTAGAAATTTAGACGGCGTGCGAGTGACGCGATTTACGCTCTCTGATTAGTTCAAACTAGTCCGTGGCAAAATAAATAATTGTATTCAATTATGGTCTAAAAGAAAGGAGGAGATCTCAGACAGGACTCGGTTACAGCACCAATAGCAAAACACGTAATTCAAAAATGAGGAGTCACAGAAAAGACAAGCACAGCAAGGAACACGAAAGGTACGAGAAAGACAAAAGAACTCCAACGACGACGTTAAGACAATAAACACAAAAGACTACAGATAAACCAACGAAACACAAAAGACTAAAGATAAACCAACGAAACACAGACAAGACAACAAACGCAGGGGCTCAAGCTACACACAGATGAATATTCAAAAGCATACAGGCGTACGAAAACCTGCCGGAGTTCTGCCGACTGACGAGAGCATAATGCATGCAATCATCCAATTTACTTCAGAAAGGACAGGTCGATAAATCAAGTTTTGCAAGAATTGGAAGTGAATTGAGATCATTTTGTAAGAGGTGTTCGCGGACACTTTCCAAACTATATCTACCCGAACTAATCGCAATTATAAATGTAGATTGTCTCCAAAACTAAATATAGCTAGTGCTTCTATCCTTCTAAAGAGCCTTCCTACGTAACTTTGCCTAAAACAAGAATTAGATATTTGGTTGCAAATTGTTTCTGTCCGACCTCTCCTCAACTGCCAAAAATGGATTAGAAGTATTACAATTAGACTTGAAATAAAACATTATGATAGAATACCATCCATGCTTGTTTTTTGACAATGATTTAATACAGAAATCATTTTTATTTCAGATATGAGGGACAAAGTTGGATACCATTCAGTAATGTTATAACAAGAAGCGTTTCCCAATTTAATTCGAACTTGTCCCAACCGTGGCATATGCAGGTTAAAATTGATGTAGCACGGAGGATTATAGATAGGAAGCCTGGGCTACCTAATTCAAGTCCAGTCGTTCTGACTAAACCATATTACGAGTAAGATTTATTTTTGTGTTCTCAGCTCTCCAATAAAAGGGAAAATCAACCATATCCTAGGTATTTTGGAAGTGTAAAGAATTTTCAGTTTCATGTCTTTTTCAGGATTTCAGATATAGAAAATATTTTATCTGGAAATGGTCTATTCGCTTATTTTTCTATCCTATTTAACGTCGAGGACGTTGGCAATATGACCAGTGTTAAACATTTTCATAGAAAAATTTCCTGTCTAAAATGATTCCAATAAAAAACTCCATGACGGGCCCTGTCCAAATCTCTTCAGAGAAGACAGGGTCCCGATCACCTGTCCTCTCTGAATGTCAGTCGTACTCATCGGGTGATAACATACATGAGCTCACGGCGACAGAGCACGGATTGTATTAAGTGCTGTGTTTTTGTATTGGGTGTTTTGCTGTGGGTGCTGCAACTTGGTGTTGTTGGAGATCCCCTCTTTTGTTCCAAATTACAAGAAAACGTCATTTATCAAATGGGTTATGACTCGTTGAAAAACTCATGATTGTTGTGTTCTGAAGTGATTTTGGCGGTTTCTTTTATTCTGTGTAAACAAAAATGTATGAGATCGACTTAATCTTTTTAAAAATCTTTATCTGAATCAAGATTTTATAGCTACAGTTACCTTGCAATAGATATTCATAAAAGTAGATCTACTTTCTCCCATCGCTTTAAATAGATGATAATCAGATAGAAATGTATTGTTATTTCAAATAACAAAACGACTTTTCAGATTTGGAACTGACAAAGATTATTCTGTTCGCCTTCCTGTAATAGATTTCGATGGAGATAAGTGGCGTTGTCGGAAAGCGTTTTATCAAGAGTCAGGGACATTTTTCAGTGCATATGAGAGATCAAATCCACCGTTTGATCAGTATCATATAATTTCCAAAGAGGTATTTTTTTTTATTTAACAGCGTACAGTAGTGTATTAATACATAGAAATAAGTTATTTTCACTAACCTCGACAAAGATGAGACGAGCTGATGCAAAACAAAACCGGCATCCGCGTCTCGATCCATTTCCGGTTCCTTTTTTGTGTGAATAACTCATGACAATAACGATTACATTTGACCTCCTATAAAAATTACTGACTTTACCTTTTGAAAAGATAGAGACATGCCCATTGCCGTAAAAAAAAGTTCCCCGCGAGGGGTTTGACATAATGTGTTTTGAATATTTTCCCTGACATGGTCGCCATAGCACTTTCTACATAGATATAACCTCAATGTATGTATTTTATATATTGTTTTTATTTTCGTGCATGAACATCGACGGCGGGTGCGGCTAGCAAACAGGGGATGCTTACTCCTCCCGGGCACCTGATCCCACCTCTAGCTTGCTAGGGGTCCGTCGATGCTCATTTTTGTGCTCTATTGTGAGTGTTGTTGAGATTATCGTCAGGATCTTCTTTAACTCATTTGATATGTCGCATAAACCAGACATTCCATTTGAGTTTTTCTTAAATTTTGACCATGCTAACTTGACCTTGATTTGACATCATACATATTATTTTCCTATTTCGGAAACTTGTCTGTCATCGAAACTAAAGGAGGTTTACATCTTAGCACCATCCCTCCTATGCTATTTTGAACATAGATTTTATTTGGATATGCTACTTAATCGACCCTATAGAAAATTCGGAGCCGCGCACTCTCTGTTGAATAAATGTACAAATCTTAATTCAAAAATTTAAAGAGGCCGCTACTGAAATGACTCCGCTGTTAGCATCACTGATGATAATTTAATATTCGAAACACGTGTCTGGTGCAGAAAAATTGGTTTGAAATTTTCTTCGAATGTATAGAGTTGGAACACTTCTTTATTATTGACTTATTTTAATCCAAATTACTTTGAACTGGATTTTATTCTTGATTTTTTTTTTCTGTTATTTTCTAATGTTTCTTAGTTGGGTACCCTTTTTCATTGTTTTAGGGGTTTAGCTCAAATGAGTCAAAGGTTCAAAGTTACCTATTGTCACAGTCCAGCGTCATCGTTCATCCGTGACCTTTTTGCATTTTCGACTTCCGTCGATGCTCAATTTTGTGCTCTTTTGTGAGTGCTGTTGCGATTGTCGTCGGGATCTTCCTATGTTGTCAACACACTCCCCGGTCGAGCTTCCTTCTAAAAGGAATCTCTCCCATATGACCCATTACGGATCTCTAGATCTGTGTATTGATGAGTCCATGGTTGTTGGAGATCTCCGCTTTTCTTTTCTATGCGAGCTTAATACATGTACATGATATGAGAAGTAGTGCGGGAGGAAAACTTACATTTGTCATAATAATATGAATACAAATCTAATATAATCGCAGTAGATGATATAATTATTTATGGCTGCGTTTGATCAGGCGACTCGTGTTACACGTAATTGACTCTAGTGAAATCGAACGAAAACGAGTGACATGAGTAAACTCCCCAGTTTACCGGGAGAAATCGAGTTCCAAGATGACGACAAGGACAATTCAAGCAATCGAGTTTGAAACATGTGAAAAGAATCTAGTATCGATTGAATATGTTTTTAAAACACCAAAATATTCAGAATACTTAAATTCCTGAACTATTCCACGAATAAATTGGCTTAAATTATGACTTCAGGGATTTTAGCTTAGTAAGGGGGGTGTTTACATTGGAAATGACTCGAATATTACTCATGTCATTCGATTATATGCACGGAACACGCATGCGCTTCTCTAACACTCATGACCTTAGTGTTGTTCAAAGCAAACGCAGCATATGTCTCCAATAAGTAAGACCATAATGAAATTCCACTTTCGTTTCTCTTACATAAACAATGCACGGAAGATCACTCATTTAGGCACAATTATAGAACGTCTGTCTTGTTGGGGATTTTTATTTAAAGCTTGAAAAATAGTTTTTAAATCAATTTCCATTCACCAGTGATAAGAAAAAAAAACATATTTCCTATCAAGCTATGCCTTTATACTCGACAGCTTTTTACAGGATATATTTTTAATTTTCAGAAAATCTCCCTATCACAGAGAACCTATATTGAAGAAATTGGTTTTAAGGTCACCGATCGCTCGTAGAAGTTTCAAGTTGTCAATATTGAAATATATGTTCTCTAGTACCAATTCTATAGTACTACGCACGTGTTTCGGATATCAAAGCCTTGTCAGTATCTAATTCTTCTCCAGAAACACTGAAGGAATTTAAATGAAACTATGATTGCAATAATCATGGTTCCCTACATCGTCTTCATCGCCCGGATCCGTTAACAGGTGGCGCCATCCAAAGCCAAAGTAGGTCACGGGGGAACCCTTTTTCCAGAAATTTCTTCTCCAGAACCGAAGGCATTAGGATAATCTAGAAAGATGCTTAAGAAGAATGTTTGGTTCCACTCCTAAATTTGGCGTGCTTTCTACCTCTCTTTGTACATTTTCAGAAACACTCAATTTATTTCCTACTTCTGATTTTTCATAATTTTTTCTCATGTAAAAAAGGAAAGGAGGTGGGTATGCGGTATTTCCATGCATATTGGGCTACTGAAGGGATTATAATTTTTTTTAAAAAAGGAAAAGGGATAAGTACTTATGCTCCCCTTAAAGTTGTTTTCTTCCATCTGGATATGTCAACAGGTGGAATCTGTTAATGATTATTTTTAATCATAAATATTTCTGTTTTCTGTGCATATGGCACGACGATTGTTTTTATATCCTTTGCAACGACACCTATTTTTATTTTTCTTCCTTTGTTATTGTTTTCTAAACTTTCATGCAATTTTCAATCATCTGAATACATCTCTTTAATTTTTGACCAAACTTGTTTTTCTCATCCGTTTTCTATTTTCCCTGATAAACCTTTCTGCCTCAGAAATAATAGATAACAACAAATCAGCTCTCGCTTAGATTTTTGGACATAATTATCACACTCTTTCGCCATATTACATTGTTAAGATTGAGGATCACAGACGAGGGTTAAGTACCCGAAACGCGCATGTCTGGTCCATACTGCAAATTTATCTGTTCTTAAATGATGCTATTGCATTTGAAGACGTTTACCATTCCTATGGATTTTTAACAAACAATCTAGATTTAGATTTGCCATACTGATATTGTATACTTAAATGCATAAAAATCCGTATTAACAATGTTTCATCGCTGTTTCCTCCAAATATGTATCGATCTTACCCACCAAAGTTTTAACTGAAATCAAATCTGGAATTTAAAAATATTATTATACCTCGATTGATTTTTTCCTATATAAAGAGAGACTCATTAAATTTAACTAAATCCCTGAAAATCGCCTGTTAAGACTATTTCCCTGCAAAGGGGTAAGTTAGTTGAGAAGACTATTTCCCTAGGGAGTTAGTTTCAAAATGGGGCGGAGCTTCTTTGGAGGTGTGTCAGTATAAGCCAATCAGCGCCATTGAAGATTTAATCGGATCACGCTATTAATACGCGAGCAAAATCAGAGTAATCCGTCTCCTATCCGCTAAGCACATAAATTAATCCGCAATAAAATAAAACAATAAAAAATTAAATATGTATGAGTATGATAAATAATGTTTCTGTTTATCTTATCATCAAAAATTAATATTTTCCGTTACTCAGTCATTCAGTAGAGAAGGCAAGGCAAAATCATTAGAATTTCCATTGGAACCATGTGAACCTAATTGGGTTAAAGAAGATGCTGACGATAATCTCAACAGCACTCACAATAGAGCACCAAAATGAGCATCGGCGGACCCCCAGAAAGCTAGAGGTGGGACCAGGTGCCCGGGAGGAGTAAGCATCCCCTGTTGGCTAGCCGCACCCGCCGTCGATGTCCACGCACGAAAATAAAAACCATATCTAAAATACATGCACTGTCTGAGGTTATGTCTAAATATAAAGTGCTATGGCGACAATGTCAGGGAAAATATTCAAAACGCTTACTGTCAAACCCTTTGCGGGGAACTTTTTTACAAGCTCCACACGGCAAAGGGCATAAGTGTGACACAAATGGGTTTATGAAGATCCTGACGATAATCTCAACAGCACTCACAATAGAGCACCAAAATGAGCATCGACGGACCCCAAGCAAGCTAGAGGTGGGACCAGGTGCCCGGGAGGAGTAAGCATCCCCTGTTGGCTAGCCGCACCCGCCGTCGATGTCCACGCACGAAAATAAAAACCATACCTAAAATACATGCACTGTCTGAGGTTATGCCTAAATAGAAAGTGCTATGGCGACAATGTCAGGGAAAATATTCAAAACGCTTACTGTCAAACCCTTTGCGGGGAACTTTTTTACGAGCTCCACACGGCAAAGGGCATAAGTGTGACACAAATGGGTTTATGAAGATCCTGACGATAATCTCAACAGCACTCACAATAGAGCACCAAAATGAGAATCGATTGACCCCAAGCAAGCTAGAGGTGGGACCAGGTGCCCGGGAGGAGTAAGCATCCCCTGTTGGCTAGCCGCACCCGCCGTCGATGTCCACGCACGAAAATAAAAACCATACCTAAAATACATGCACTGTCTGAGGTTATGTCTAAATAGAAAGTGCTATGGCGACAATGTCAGGGAAAATATTCAAAACACTTACTGTCAAACCCTTTGCGGGAACTTTTTTACGAGCTCCACACGGCAAAGAGCATAACTGTGACACAAATGGGTTAAAGAAGATCCTGACGATAATCTCAACAGCACTCACAATAGAGCACCAAAATGAGCATCGACGGACCCCAAGCTAGAGGTAGGACCAGGTGCCCGGGAGAAGTAAGCATCCCCTGTTGGCTAGCCGCACCCGCCGTCGATAAGAGATATGTTTGTTTCAGTATAATGTTTTTTTTTTCGGTATAATAAAACAGTTAAAGTATACCATTGAGGGAGTTATACTCAATGGTATACTTTAACTGTATAGAAGCCTCGGGAAATAGGTCTGGTCTCGGGGAACCAGAATCGTGCCAACTCCCTCTATGGTATACTTTAACTGTATATTGTTAGACAGTATATTCTCGAAGAGGTATTAACCAGATTTGGATTTTTAAGAGTCGTTCTGTGTAAGAACCAAAGTGGCCGAA
Organism: Pinctada imbricata; assembly: GCA_033119305.1. Lineage (NCBI taxonomy): Eukaryota > Metazoa > Mollusca > Bivalvia > Pterioida > Pteriidae > Pinctada > Pinctada imbricata. Next base: position 23,888,158 of record VSWD01000009.1, read on the forward strand.
AAACGGTCATCTCAAATTTTCATAATTTTTAAGTGTCTAAGCCAAGTTTGACCCCCTGATAGTAAAAATAACATTTGTTTTGTATATGACTATCTGTTGCCATGGTAACTATCCCATCCCATTTTGACAGGAAACGGGGGCTCTGACAAGCATAAAATGAGCTACTTTCAGGTATAATTTGCTCAGGTGAACCCTTTAAATTGTTCAATTTTTCGTCCAAATTGTAAAACTAGGTACCCTGATCTTTAAGTTGTGTCATTAAATTACGGTCGAAAAACTGTAATAATCATTTAAATTTCACGACAAAGTTCCAGTATTTTGACATTTTACAAAAACACGAAAAATCACCATTTTTTGCTATGCATAGCAAAATATCGCAGGAAAAGTAAATTAATTGTTTGATTATCCATAATGAAAAAATTAAAAATTCAGAAATGTTATTTTTGTTAAAAGAAAATTAATCTTATTCAGAAATGGTTACCATGGCAACATTTGCATTTTATATTATGGATGTTTTACATGAAGTATCTTAGATCATAGAAGACAGAAACATGTAAATTTTGTATATTATTCAAGGTTTCAACTTTTCTGACATTTCTATTTAGATTCAGTCTATATTTTATCATCGGTTGCCATGGTAACCATGTCTAAAATTGCAAAATACACTTTTAAAAGCAATTTTTCGTCTTTTTCCATTATTTCTGTACCTTCCATGAAAATAAGAAAGACAATTTCTTTGTCTCACTCATACAGAATATCCTATCTTTCTAATATCACTAAACTCTAAGAAAATATATGAAAAATACGATGATATCACCATAGCAACGAACCATTGTTATCATCAATAGACTGAAATTTTCATTATTATGTTTAAATTTTCATTTTTTATCTTTCATCGTGTATATTTAATGTTTCATTGAATAAATTTTTAATTGACAAAGGACATGAAGCTTTTAAAAGAAATTGTAGAAAATTAAACTGTCATAAAACAAAAGGGAAAAGGGATAATCTTTTAGGAAAATCACGAAAAACTGGGAAATAAATACCTTAGTTATATATTATTAATATATTCTTATCTCAAACATCTGAACATCCAAGATTGTATTCTTGTGCAAACTTGATCACACTTGCTTATCTTTATATCAGTTTCATAAATGTAGAATATCAAGTCATCTTATTTGGGGATCGGTTGCCATGACAACCAAGTTTTTCAATGCAAATTTTCCACAAATACAAAGTTTTTCAGTTCTGAAAACGCAAATACACGATATAGTATAGATACATGTATACATCTCAATCAAGATTACTGTTTTATGAAATTTCATTGCAATTTTTTTGGTGTTTTTATAATCTATCATCATTAATTTTGAACTCTCTTTACATTTTAATGTAATGTATGAGATATTTTCTTTGCTTTTTATAGCAGGTACTTTGGGTTTTTTTTTTTCTGAATTAATTAATTTACGGTAGACAGAAAAGAATGGAAAAAATGAATAATTCTTCATAGCAACACTTCATGGTCATGACTTGCACGCTACAAAATTTTCATGATATTTTTTTCATTTTCAATTTCTATCTTAATATCTTTAATAATTTTGAATTAAATTTTGAACATTGAATCGAAGGGTATGACGTTGTTATTGGTTGGTGTTTTTTTTTTTTTGGTAGTTGTAAAAGAGCCATGATAATTCAAGGGAAACAGTTGCTTTTTATATAAGAGGGCTGATTGATATGTTGTGAGACTCGTATTGATTGATTTGAATTTTATCAGACAATTTGCTTTATTTTTCTACATAATCCCCTTAAGTATCTATACACTTTTGCGACCGGTGTTTAAGGGCCTCAATACCACTAGTAAAGAACTCCTTATCTGGACTGGTCCGAAAATCGAGGCTTACAATATATCAATCAGCCCTCGTATTTGTAAAAGAACCAGGAAAAAATGTATATTTTATATTGAAAAAGGGATTGTATCTTTGTAATACTTTCACAATCCTGTTATTAAAGGAAATATTATGTCATTACTTGCTTATTAGTTGCCATGGCAACCGTGTAGTCGATTGTCTGATTTTCAAGTTTTCTGAAATTCCTTTTTTCCGAATTCTGGTACATAGGCAGATCTAGAAAATTTTTTCAAGGGGCATCAGGTGGGTGGGGGGGGGGTCAAGCCTATGAACTTCAGTAAAATTATACGTATGATCTGAAAAACAGCATTTTTAGGCAAAATCTTGGGAGGGGGTTTAAACCCTTGCCTTCCTCTAGATCCGCGTATATGGTTCTTTTGAATACACCAAAAGGGTAACTGTATCTCTCTTTTCTGCCCTATGAATGTTTAAGTACAAAATTATTGGAATAATCCTATAAACATTTATTAGAAAGCAGTTCAGATATCTCCCTTATATTAACTGTAATGTGGTAAATTGTTCATTGATTTCAATGTTGTACAACGATTATATATACTGATGATACAAGGTGTCTTTTAAAAATCATAAACAATAAAATTCTTAATGTCCCGTTTCAATATGTAAGGATCACAACCTCTCAGTCGAAAACATTGAAAAGACAATTAGACATGAGCAGATCCAGATTTCTTTTTTTTTCCGAAAGGGGGGAGGTGTACAGAATATTGTATTCAGAAAAAAAGGTATGTAAAACGAGGAAAAACTAGCTTTTCTCAAATATCAGGGTTTCGTGTTTGAAAGAAAGAACGTTTAAGGTTACAATTCACACGGAACTCAATGCCATATTTCACAAGTTTGTGTGTTGATGAAATAAATTGTTCCCCCCCCCCTAGAAAATAAATGACTAAAATGAAAATCGATGAATAGTGCATATCCAATTTTAATATTTACTGAGCAGAACCGTTACAGGCGTCAGGACTTAGGTTCAGGAGGGCTTGTAAATTTTTGTCGATTTGAATGTTTTTACTGTAGCTTATGTTTTTATCAATCAATCGTGCATTTGAGATGAGAAAAAATGTTAATAGCTATACTCTGTACTAAGCATATGCACTTTCATTAAGGATGCATGGCTCGGCATGCCTCAGATTTTGATAAAATTTATACAAAAGGTTGGGTCTGACCCTAAAGTAAAAAGTTTATAAAAAATTTTCTTATTATCACACCAGGTTGCTATGGAAACGAACTTTAAACAGAATTTTTTTTTTCTTTGACGATTTTGAAATCATTTATGCCGTATAATCTTAAACAAACATTGATGACGTATTAGTACCCTATCATTGCTCTTTCAAGTTTAAAAATTAAAATGCTGGGTTTAAGGACTTATCTATATGTTTCCATAGCAACAACACAGGTACCTTACCCAAATAGAGTTTTAGGCTTTTTTTTCTAAATTCAATGATTAATTACTTACATTTTTGAGTATTTTATTCAAATTAAACATTAGCATTCCCATTAAAACAAAGTTTGTGTTCGTTGTTATGGTAACATAAACTCACATCGCAAAAATGAAAGCAATTTTAGACAATATTTAGATTCCTTTTTTACTAGATCATTGAACTTTAATTCAAAGTGATGAAATTTATTAAATATATTCAAGTAGACCTTTCATTACTTGAAAGAAAATATATAACAAATATTCAGGAAATAGCCCGTTGCTATGGGAACAATTGTGTAAAAAATAACATAAGCCCACTTTGAGTCCTTGGGTACGGGCATCCAAGGTTAAGTAATCTGAAAAATGTAAAAAAAAAAATAAAAAGTTAAGACTTTTCTTTATCATATATGTAGAAATATTAGCGAAAGCCTTTTTCTTTTATTAGGAAAATGCTTCGAAAAATTATTAGATCGTATGACTAAATTACTATAGTAACCACTATCAATTTGAAATTTTTTCTTGTATTTTGATGACTGCTATAGCAACCACTAAAAATTTGAATTTTTTACTTGTATTTGATAGAGACTTACTGGACCTTTATTCATGTTTTACTTGACATTCTAGGAATTAAAAATATACTGTTTCATAAAAATGATATAAAATGGTTGGCATGGTAACATATGTTCCCAATAACTTTTTTCGCGGTATTTGAAAGAGCTCATTCTGTAAAATATATTCCAACAATTATCATCTGTTCATCATCATGCAAGAAATTTAAAAATGACTCTGCAGTCCAAATTAGTAATATTATAGACCATAGTTACCGATGCCAAGGTAACTTATGTACATAGCAACAAAAGGGTTGATCTTGAATCTTCTCATTTTATAAAATAAATTCCATTTCCTTATCATATACCCATCAAGAGAGAAGAAAATTGGAAAATGCAAACATCATGTTGAAATCAATATATTAAGATTAGCTTATTTTGTTGTCATGGTACCATACAGCCTTTTTGACAATATCAGACATTACGAGTGAACTAATTCAAACTTTTCGTTTAAGTTTGTGTTTAAATTTGATTTCAGTCTATAATAATTCAAAATGATAGCATAGAAACTGAAAACCACGGCATGCTCATGAACATTTTGCTATTCGTAAAATCTGAATATGCTGCGTTGCTATAGAGAAATATGTGGATTTTTCATATATTCCCTCTACAATTAATTGATTTCTTAAAACTATGAAATATTTGTTATACAAAAACAAAGAAATTTTCGTTTATAATAAGGCACAGGAACAAATACAAATGACTTGAAATAGTGAATATCATAACTTTTTGGAATGGTTACCATGGCAACCGATTACAAAATAGAGACTCAGTTGACATAATAATATCACTAGATCTCTTAATTTAATTTTGATGCTATTTTGGTATTTTTCTCTTTTCTTTATTCTAAATGCTGCTCGTTTAACGGAAATCCAGTAAATTGAAGATGTTGCCATGGTAACAATTTTTAAAATAAAATAGTTGTTATTAAATAAAAAAAAGCATCTCCAATTCTTTTATATTGTTTAAAGGAGAGATTGAATTATCTGAAAACGCATCATTACAGGTATGAGTGCCTGCATCATTTTGTAGATACCTCATGAATAGTGCTAATTTATGAGTTTGTGAAATATTGGCAAAATTAGGCATTTTTGTCTTGAAAATTTACATATTTGGAAATAATTTTCATAATTTTTTTCTTCTTCATAATTTAGTTTCTGGGTTACTCTGTCAAATGTTTGCATTTAATCTAATGCTAATAACTTAATTTAAAAACTGCGGGGTTACAAACCTAACTCATTTTGTCTCATTTTTTACAACCCGAGATTGGGCCAAACAAAACAGTGCGTTACCATGGCAACCGTTACACGTATGTATGAAAATGATCTCAATTTTGAATATAGGTCTTATGTTGACTGTAATTGATGAAAATTACTAAAATCTGACGTGGTAATTTGAACACAACTAAAAATTCTTTGGTTTTTACAGAGAATGGCTCTTAAAATTCAAAGGAACTTTTAGAACATCTGAAATCCACTCACGTCAATGGAGTCCTTTCAATCAAAACCTTTGATTTTTCGACACTTTACAACGGCAATCGGAAATATAAATTTCTTGTTGTTAACTATGACAAAATCTACTTTGTAAAAGAAAAGTCCGATTCTAAAAATAAGTACACTGAAACAATCATTATCAGCAGTATAGGAAACTTAACAATTCGGTAAATGTGACTAGCTTATTCAACAGACCACAAAGAAGACCTCGAATTCATGGCATTCGTAAATATAATACATGTGTAGGCCTTAGATACATAGTTTCTCCTTCGATGACTTGGTTCCATTTTTAATGAGCGTCTAGGCCTGCATTATATACATAAAAAATTATACTCTGTTTCTTTACGGAAGTTACACGAAATCTACGAATATACGAAGGACCTCACATTTACCGATACACGTTCCCCAGAATACAGACTACAAGGAGTCATCTTGGACATTTCTACTTTTCGTTTATTCCAAGCAGTTAGATCAGATAAATCAGAGGAGAAAACAAATCGTCCTTTCATTAAAGTAAGATTTGCAAACACAGGTATTGATAAACTGAATCTTGGTCAAATTTTAATCACAAATTTGTCACAGAAAAAATCCCACTATATTTCAAAAGAATAGAACCTCCTTGTATTTCCTATAGCTACGCACCAACAGTTGCATCTAAAATTTACAATTACAAACGATTCTTGCAGTGTATATTGATTTAAGTAATCCATCACTACATCTACTTCCTTGCGAATGTTCTTCATCGGATTTCAACTACTCTCCTTGTGAACACGTTATTACTGGTGACCTTAGTACAGTCAAGAACGAAAAGTTGAGAGAAATCTTAAAAAAGGGTCCCAAATACAGAGAAAGTATGTCCTTTACATGGAACCAAAATGTTGAAATTATCATGGACTCTTGTGAGGAATATGCAAGACGTTGGGCAAAGAAAGAGTTTCTGATTTTCTGAATTATCGATTTTGTACTGTAGACATGGATATGGTCATTATCCATATTTGTCATTGACACCCTTTCCGAATGGATAAAACTCATCAAATGGTTACTTTTATCTATAATTGATTGAAATCAACTGTGAACATCAGATTCGAGTCTATCTTTAAAGAACCTGATGTTATAACAGAGCTTGCCTACCTCCAAGATAAAGCCTCAAATGATTACACATTTACTTGCAAAAAGTACTATTTCAACAGTCTAATTAAGGAGTTGGGTTTAAATTCGACACCTGGAAATCCCACTTACACCTAAATAAACCTTTCTGCCTCTGAAATAATAGATAACCACAAATCAGCTCTTGCTTCTTTTGGCTTCGATACTAACAATTTAGATTTAGATTGACCATACTTACACTGAATACTTAAAATGCTTAAGAATCCGCACAAACAACGTTTCATCGCTGGTTCCTCGAAATGTTCTATCAAATCTGTATCGATCTTACTCACCAAAGTTTTATCTGAAATCAAATCTGGGTTTCAAAAATATTGTTCGACAGTATATATTCGCAGTGGTATCAACCAGATGTGGATTTTCAAGAATTCGAAGGAACTTTTAGAACATCTTAAATCCACTCATTTTAGAAGAGTCCATTCGATCAAAGCCTTTGATTTTTCGACACTTTACACTACAATCCCACATTCTAAATTGAAAGAAAGACTTGCAAAAATTATAAGTAATGCGTTTACAAGCAAGAACGGCAATCGAAAATACAAATTTATTGTTGTTAACTATGACAAAACCTACTTTGTACATGAAAAGTCCGATTCTGAAAATAAGTACACTGTAACAGATATTATTCAGATGTTAAACTTTCTGATCGACAACATTTTTGTGGTGTTTGGAGGAAGTTCTTCCAGCAAATTGTCGGAATTCCAATGGGGACCCATTGTGCCCAAGTCCTTGCCGATATTTTCCTTTTCTCGTACGAACCTGAATTCATTCAATCTTTGGTCTATGTGTTGTCCATCAATAATCCAAAATTCGCGGATTACCTCAGCAGTATCTATACTTCGGAGCTTGAAGTCAAAGAAACTACAGAGACAAATAATTCAGCATCCTCTTTGGACATAGTGTTGTCCTACGACACAGATGGTCACATGAACATCTTACTCTATGACAATCGTGACGACTTCAATTTCAGCATTACAAACTTTCCTTTCCTGAGTAGCAACATCCCTTCATCGCCTGCTTATGGCGTGTTCATATTTCAGTTGATACGCTATGCCAGAGCAAGAACCAAATATACGGATTTTGTTCCGAGAGCTAGGCGTTTTTCAGATAAGCTTCTCAGTCAGGGATATGTTTGTGACCGGCCAACATCGTCACTGAGGAAGTTCTACGGTCGATATGGGGAACTCGTCATGCACTATGATGTCCCACTCTCCAGAATGGTGGATGATATTCTGTCATACACCATTTGAACCATCCAACCAAAGATTGAACTCTATGTCTTGGATGTAACCGGATGTGAAAGTTCTACCGAATTGAAGCGGCGGGTGTTGCATGCAAGCAGGAGATGCTTACTCGTCCTTGGTACCTGGTCTCACTCCCATATCGGGAATTCGCTTCTTTTCATATGGTGGAGGTTTTTGTTAGTTTGCTTTGGTTCCTGTTTTATCCTTATTTTGTATGCCTTCGGTTTCTGATTTTCTGAATTATCGATATTTTGCTGTATACAGGGATATGGTCATTATCCATATTTGTCTTTCAGATGTTAAATTTCCATATCGACAACATTTTTGTGGTGTTTAGGTAAAGGTCTTCCTGCAAATTGTCGGATTTCCAATGAGAACCAATTGTGCCGCCCACTCCTTGCCCTCAATCGATTTGACCAATTTTCTTAACTGGTATGAAGCTCTTTCGTCTCCGAAGGGAAAAGATACTTAACTTCTGACTTTAACTTCACTTACAGATGCATCGAAGATGAGCTGTCTATCAATAATCCAAAATTCGCGGATTACCTTTTTAGCAGAACATCGTCACTGAGGAAGTTCAAAGTTTGCTTCGTGTTTTTGCAGTGGGTGTTTTCTTGTAACACTTGTAATGGAAGTAACAGCATGTGACAATTCTACCAAATGCAAGCAGGAGATGCTGACTCTTCAGGGGCACCTGGTCTCTCACTCTTATATTGGGAGTTCGCTTCTTTTCATGTGGTGGAGTATTTTGTTCATTATGCATTGTCAAAGAATGTCACGGCTATCAATTAAGCAGTTTGCCCCCTGCGGCTCTTATTGATTTCATTTCTTCTTAATTCTTGTATTCTTTTTTTCATTTGTGTATAGTTTTTTTGTGGAATTGTGATTCAAATAAAGACAGGACACTGTAATAAAAGATGGCACTGTCGCTAAAAATGTCAATTTAGCCACCTGACTATAGTATTTAGTTAACTATTTAAAAGATTAATGTGGGTGAATCTTTATTGAAAAGTTACAAATAAATCAACACTTTCCAGGGAATATTTTATGATTTAATGAGAAAAAATAATTGAGGATAGAAATAATAGGTCCAGGTTTTATATTTCCAATTTTGTATATCAAAAAATCGTCCATTTTCAACAAAGTGACATAAACTATTTAATTATAATTAAACAGTGGGCAAAATAATTATGAACTTGCACGCTAGTTCATTTTTGCACCCACCTGCCATTGGAGATACTATAAAACCAATACTACCATCAGATAGGGGTTACCAAACTTAGTCAGAATCCAAACTGTTTTACCTGGTGCACACCTGGTACCTGAGATATCCACCTTTAATTAATAAAAATCCTGCAGGAATTTTAAAATTCCTGCAGGAGTTTTTAATTTCCTGCAGGAATTTTTAATTTCCTGCAGGATATTTTTAAATTCCCGCAGGAAAAATAATTTCCTGCAGGAATTTTTATTTTCCTGCAGGAATATTCTACCAAAAAATAATTCCTGCGGGAAAATAAAAATTCCTGCAGGAAATTATTTTTCCTGTGGGAATTACAAAAATTCCTGCAGGAAATTAAAAAATCCTGCAGGAAATTAAAAATTCCTGCAGGAAATTAAAAATTCCTGCAGGAATTTAAAAATTCCTGCAGGATTTTTATTAATTAAAGGCGAATATCTCAGGTACCAGGTGTGCACCAGGTAAAACAGTTTGGATTCTGACTAAGTTTGGTAATCCCTACCTGATGGTAGTATTGGTTTTATAGTATCTCCAATGGCAGGTGGGTGCAAAAATGAACTAGCGTGCAAGTTCATAATTATTTTGCCCACTGTTATTATGAAATGTAAATTTGTTCACGAGTTTAATGTGATAAAGATTGAATTTTCAATTTCATATACTCAAATTTTCAATACGATATGTTTGGTGATAATGTTTTATTGTATTTAATTGTATTCGACGGCGGGTGCGGCTAGCCAACAGGGGATGTCTACTCCTCCTGGGCACCTGGTCCCACCTCTAGCTTGCTAGGGGTCCGTCGATGCTCAGTTTGGTGCTCTATTGTGAGTGCTGTTGAGATTATCGTCAGGATCTTCTTAAACTCATTTGTGTCACACTTATGCCCTTTGCCGTGTGGAGCTCGTAAAAAAGTTCCCAACGAGGGGTTTGACAGTAAGTATTTTGAATATTTTCATTGACATGGTCGCCATAGCACTTTCTAGATAGACATGGCCTCAGGCAATACAGTGCATGTTATATATATGTTGTTTTCATTTTCGTGCATAAACATCGACGGCGGGTGCGGCTAGCCAACAGGGGATGCTTACTCCTCCCGGGCACCTGGTCCCACCTCTAGCTTGCTAGGGGTCTGTCGATGCTCAATTTAGTGCTCTATTGTGAGTGCTGTTGAGATTATCTTCATGATAAGCTTTAACTCATTTGTTTCACACTTATGCCCTTTGCCGTGTGGAGCTCTTAAAAAGTTATCCGCGAGGGGTTTGACAGTAAGACTTAGTGCTTTGAATATTTTCCCTGACATGGTCACCGTAGCACTTTCTAGATAGACATGGCTTCAGATAGTACAGTGCATGTATTTTATATGTTGTTTTCATTTGCGTGCATGAACATCGACGGCGGGTGCGGCTAGCCAACAGGGGATGCTTACTCCTCCCGGGCACCTGACCCCACCTCTAGCTTGCTTGGGGTCCGTCGATGCTCAATTTGGTGCTCTATTGTGAGTTCTCTTGAGATTATCGTCATGATAATCTTTAACTCATTTGAATGAGAGCGTTTGTAATGCCACTTTCTCCCGATGACGTCAAGATGACGTCGTTGTTTGTCGTGGATGAAACATCTTAAAATTGCAAAATTTCTCCAAATGTCGTTGGAATTTTTCAAACCTCTTCAGAGGAGTCCGTTTTATAAATCAATAAGTTAAGACTAATAGAATATTACATCACATACGAGGCTTGCCGAGTCATGGACAAGCAGAATTTTTACATGAGGGTTGAGAATAAGCCATATCCCTCCCTCACGATGGTGTTTGATTGTTCTTCTCTCACGTCGTCTACTTAGAAAACTACTTTAAGTTATAATATAATCACCTGTTTGTTGCCTTACTTCTATCACGTCGCTTAGGAAGCCATGACGTCAGAGGGTATAATTTATGACGTCAGAGGTTGAGATCGATTTATCTCACCAAAGGAAAATTTGAGAGTTCTCAGTCTCAAGTGAGAGAATATTCTTTTCCTAGAAAGTGAGAAAACAAATATTGCCGCCGCTATCTTGGTGTTCTTCAGGATATAATCTTTTAGTTTCCATATTTTTTTTCTTTATCTTAAATTGTTTCTTTATCATTTATTTTTGATAAGCCAATTTATCAAATTTATATATTTTTGTGGTTTTTTAATCTAATTTTTGATATATATGAGCTGAATATGTCTTTGCAAAACATTAATCCTGACGAGTTGAGATTTATAATCTTTGATTCCACTTTGCTTTAACGTGGCATAGAATTCTCTTTTATTCTATTAATAAACTATTTACTTATGCAACCGAATGCATCCTATCTAATAACATAGATCATTTCAACGTTTAAATTTCAAAAGTTAAGTAAACATTTGACCGACAATGGTCTTTTATCTTTTTCTATATTCATTGTAAATTATATTTATGTAGATTTTCAAAAAGTGTCATAACAATACCGTATTATGTTAGTGTGCATTGTCTTTTACTGTCAAAGATTTCAGGTAATGTTAAAGACTCATTCATTATTATAACAATGCCATTTTAATTTTTTCTTCTTTTTTTTGTACAGGAATGTAAGGTGTATATAAATTCATCAAAAATGATGGAAAACGATACAGGTGTAGTGGTGGTTACAGTAACAGACATGCTCAGGAAAGTTACAGAATTTGAAAATAAAGGCTTAAGAGAATCTGGTGAAATACTCAGTGCAGTGTCTATACAGGTCTCTTTTATTTTCATTTGGAATAACTATAAGTTCCCCTTATTGAAGATAAGATGTCCATGCTGCAAATTTATCTGTTCTTGAATGATGCTTTTGAATTTGAAGACGTTTAATATTTGTTTCAAAATAGTTCAAGTTCAATTACAAATAAGTCAGTACTAAGCGCTGAATCTTTTTCTTTTAACCTTTATCGAGAAAATAAATATATAAGTATAGAGGGTTTGATGAAGATCTGAAGTAATACGTAGGTTTCCGCTTTTGTAAATCAGTCAAGACTTACTGGATTTGACAAATCGTAATTAATTTACAAACAACAGTGTATAATAATTTTCGAATTTCACAACCTGCCTGACAATGGCAAATTAATCAACAAAATAAGGAGGATATGTCTATAAAAATGCGGTAGAATAATCAATCCCATTCCATACTGTGGATATGATCCTTGGGTCACCAGAAGAATACTCTGTATGCACTTGAACAATCTATAGACATATACCAGCTCATTCTTAAGAAATGTACTCTGACTGACTGTGACGACGTGCTTCAATGACAGATCCTGACAAACCCTCCTTTGAGAAGACAAGACCCGAGGGGAACAATTTTTAAGGCTGAATAAATCTTCTTGTCCCACGAACAATCTTGTTCACAAGTTGAATTGCGAAAAGCGTAATTAGAAACAAGTTAGAACCATTTAGTTTGGACAACCTCTTGATGCTGCCGAAAAGAAATGTGATGCAAGATGCGTGATTTGGTCTTATCTGATAAGTGAAATGAGGAAGAAGAAAAGAATAGGCATTTAAGTTCTAACATGATATGCTCTCGACTATTCTCCATGACCGTCTAGGTATGTGCACGCGTATTACACGTAATGTACCTAAATTTCTCACTGATAAGCAATGGGTAAACAATCTATAAGTCGGTTAATAGAAAATACCCTGACTTTTATTAAAAGTTCTGGACAAATGGCACTTCATCACCGTTGGACTAGGTTCATCGCACTAGATAGGAATTACATTAAAAGAGATGAGGTTTACTCCACCGAGAATAAGATTAGCTTATTATTATTCCATGACTCGAACCACTGATGAGAATTCATTCTCCGAAACATGCATGTCTGGTGCACAGCATTTAAAGGCTTTGTCCAGATAGAAGTCTCCATTCTTGTAGCAGCATGAGACACTTCGTTTTTCTTGTAGCTCAATCTTTATTAAATTTGGTGAGTTATGTTGCATTTTCAGATTTATAAGTTTTTCTTCAATTTCAGCATTAATGAAATTATTATACAATGATATATTTCAGTTCTTTTACCGCATCAAAGAAAATATTTCCAATCCTTTTTTCCTCACACCACCCACGCCGTCCATAAATCAGGTCTACGTCATTCATGTCGGTGCACAGTTTACGGTGGACGTGTATGCTTCAACGAATCATTCTATGAGGTATTTTTTCCCCAAAAAAGATTTTTGGTGTCGTTTTTGTACATCTCTTTGGTAGCAAATATTTTATTCAGACCCATCACAAAATTGAACACCGCTTTAGAAATAGAAATAGAATTTGAAATCAGAAAAATCAATCATGCAACAGAGGCAGTGGGTAATTTCCTAAGCTTCGTAATGAATAAAATATACTACATCTGTGGTCAATAAAAAAAGTAAAAAATAAACTTCTAATTTTGTTAAATTACCTAATGATTGAAGAAATTGAGGTTACTACCATATCTGGATGTTTCATGTCAGGCGATTAACTTTATGGTATGTAGATATTTCAACGTTTTATTTGCAGGAGGAGGGGTCATGTAAAATGTGAAATATAAAAAGTAAAGAACTGATACGAGTTAAAAACGTAGATGTAACGGTCGTTGGATAAAATCGAGGGAATTCGTTTACACTTCCATAGGTTAACCTTAGGGTCTACTTCCTTTCATATGTTGTCTTTCGGAATCACTGACGAGGGTTAAATACCCGAAACGTGCATGTCTGGTCCATGCTGCGAATTTATCTGTTCTTAAATGACTCTATTAAATTTGAAGAGTTTAACATTTGTACCACTTGGTGAGTGTCACTCCTGGTGGAGTCTTCGAGGACACATGTAGCCAATTTCGATCAACTTCGGTTTATCGTTTCTTCAACGCATTCGAGAATATCTGTGATTAAGATTTCTTGAAATTTGTAAAACTAACATCATATCCCACACATCCTGCTACATCTTTCTTTACATTTTGGACATAAAAACTTTCACACTCTATGGTCATATTACATGGTTTAGAATAAGGATCCTGACGTGGGTTAAATCCCCGAAACGTGTAAGACTGGTTCATGCTGCAAATCTATCCGTTCTTAAATGATGCCTCTTGAATGTTTTCATAACATCAGAACATTCGCACCGAGATTTCTGTTTTCAACCTAACAAGGAACAATACTCCGAAAGCGTTCATTAATTTTCCCTAAATTGAAGTGAATACTGTACATAATTATTCATAATTTCAGGGCATGTTCTAAATAGGATTTCAGATGGCTTGCAAGCAAGCCACTCGTTCAGGGTTATATTCGCAACAGCTGAAACCATCATTGAGGAAGTTTATCGGTCGCTACGGGGATCTCATCAAAGCATTTGAGATCACTCTTTCAAGAATCGTCACACAAAGGAGGGGATCTCCAATAACAGTACCCATGGCAAAACCCAAAAACACCCAATGCAAAAACACAGAGCAGACAAGCACAGAAAGAGACAAAAGGGACAAGGAGCCCCAACGTACAACACAGAAACATCAAACACAAAGGACTACACATAAACCAACGAGGCCAATGGACAACCGGTGCCGTCTTAGGACGGCCATCTGCCACGAAAATAGCAGAAGGTGTGGTTATCCTGGATGACGTGCGCACAATCAGTAACATTCTGGAATGCGATTTAATGGCTGTCAACATCGTCAAACAAGGCACATTTGCCTGATGTGTACATCAATACGTACATCGAGACAATCACCGAATTTGACAAGTTTTCATGGAACTATTGCGACGGGTATTGCATGTAATTGGGAGACGCTGATTCTCCCCGGGCACCTAGTCTCAATTCGAAATATTGTTTATTCCGCGGTTGGCAACTGTTTCAATGGAAATTCTAATGATTTTGCCCAACCCTAACCCTTCCGACTTTGAGACTGAATACCTTATGGGTACTTATATGTTTATTCTATGAAAATTTATTTCGAGGGCGCCATCTATAAGGGATTCCATTTACATTTGTCTGTTCAATGGCCTTCTTCCATTTTATGATTTTCTTCTTTGTTCTAATATTGTCGTCTTTATTTCTCATTTTCGTGTACATGTAACTGGTCTTGCTGTGCCCTGCTAATTTGACATGGTGCTTTACTTGTTGTTCCCTGTCACGTCACTTCAAGTGTATGTTTAGCGAGAATCATCGACATTTGTCTTGTAATAATATTTTCTTCATGTCCCTTTATTACCAGGGATAGGAAGACTGCATGGTGTGCTGTATATGCATTGTTTAGTCAAGAGGACTCCTCCTTGAAATTAGAAATGAAACGTTTCGTTCAGCATAATTACAACCATCTAGCCCAATTATGCTTCGTCGTCAGGAACTGAGGACACATGATTCATGTGGAATTTTGCGTACATTTCATGTATCCAAATCAATTTACACCTTACGAATGTATGACTTCACAAGTAATTATTTTGTTTGGCAAGAATTAGGAATGGCATTTTGAAATTATAGTGTACATATAATTTCTTCATTGATTTATTTAAGGTGAGGACACTTACAATGATATTCCTCTTTCTAAATTCTGATACAGTTACAAATGAACGAAAAATTGAAAGAAGCTTTAAGCTTCCTTTTGTCCTACTGACTTAGATACTATAACAATGCCTGATATATGTATTTATGTGTTTTGGGATTACGAACGATGGTAGTGTGTTCAATCGCACATAGCGTGGACAACACCGCCTCCTTCCAAAGGAGATACGAGGGTACATCGTCCTCCTCAAAGAAAGAAGGGAATAATGTGGGATAACGACCCTCCTCAGAGTGTTAAATGACTGAGCTATTGGATAATTTCAATGGAAACTGAGGAGCTTCTTTAATTTTTGTCTAGCGCAACCTCAGTTTCAAATGCGTCCTTCATAAAGTGTGTGGGAAAAATCGGCGGTCCAGAGCTCGTTGTATATCTTATGATTATCGGTGCATTTTCCAGTGCCAGTCAAAAATAATGCATGTGCATTGAGATGAAACATACATCTGTTGATTCCTACCCGAAAATGTGAAAAATAATCCATTTAAACCATGATTCTGCCGTGTTTTATTTACCGATAGTACTTTCTGCAGTCTCCGCCATGATTCTACTATATTTGTACCACGTGATCAGCATTTTGAGGCCCCACAAGGGTTAATACCTATGTTTTTAAGTAATCAGCTGTTTCAGGCGGTAAATACGATTTTAATCATTGTTTTATTTATTCTGTTTAATCTTTTAATTTTTTTTAGCAGAATGGAAATCATTTTAGGTGAAATGAAGAAAGAATAATTCATATCATTTAATTAAGAGAAAAAGGGGGGGGGGGATTATTTCTTGTGCTATTTTTCACAGCTTAAAAAGGGAATTTAATTAAAATGATTCTATGTTATAATAATTTTTTTTAATTTTCTTTTAATATATAATTATTGATCGACTTTCTAAGAAAATTTTTTTAAAACCAATCCCCGTTTCAGAATGAATAAAAAAAATCCCCCCTTTTTTCTCTTAATTAAATCAAGGACTTATAAAAAATCTGTTTATAAGTCCTTGATTAAATGATATGATTTATTCTTTCTTCATTTCACCTAAAATTATTTCCATTCTGCTTAAAAAAATAAAGATTAAACAGAAAAAATAAAACAATGATTAAAATGGTATTTACCGCCTGAAACAGCTGATTACTTAAAAACATAGGTATTAACCCTTATGGGGCCTCAAATGCTGATCACGTGGTACAAATATAGTAGAATCATGGCGGAGACTGCAGAAAGTACTATCGGTAAATAAAACACGGCAGAATCATGGTTTAAATGGATTATTTTTCACATTTTCGGGTAGGAATCAACAGATGTATGTTTCATCTCAATGCACATGCATTATTTTTGGACTGGCAATGGAAAATACACCGATAATCATAAGATATACAACGAGCTCTGGACCGCCGATTTTTCCCAGACACTTTATGAAGGACGCATTTGAAACTGAGGTTGCGCTAGACAAAAATTAAAGAAGCTCCTCAGTTTCCATTGAAATTAAGCTATCGGATTGACCCATCAGCTAACTCGGTAACGCTCTGGCATTCCAAGCCAACGACCTCGGTTCGCATTACGGTCAGGACGTTAGTGTTCCGTTTACTTCATATTTGATGTATGAATGTGTTTAATTAGTGTTGTAACGATTATCGCCGACATCGGCGACATCATCGCTAATACCCTTCGATTTTGATTAATCGATTATGTTTTTAAGAATCGATTATAATCGGAAATATACAACGTAGAAGAGAATGAAATAGTTTTCGGTCGAATACGCGTATTACAAGTACAAATTAATAAAACAAAAGTAGATCAACGATCGTTTTCACGAGTTAAAGTTACAGGCATAGCGTAGATAATTCGAAAAGGATACGCTTTCTAAGGAATACAATAGGTGGGATCAGGATTCTCCTTGAATTTTATAGTAATGACAAGTGCTGTTATAGAAAGCTTCGACGTCAAACGCGATACGTCAATATCTACTCGTCTGGAAAAACGCCGAACTCCATAGCTTTAATTGTAAGAAGGACGAAGTGAGAGAACTCCACGGAGATATTGCTTGATTCTTCATTGAATAAGCAAAAACTTAATTGTTGGGTCGTATAGACCCCCCACCCCTTGCATCTGCTGTATTAAGTTGGAGACTATTACAATAACATCTTTGTTTTGGCTCTATTACTGTTGTTATCTTAACAAAATATTTTATTTACTAGACAGGATTTTATCTTTCTATGGTTGGAGTTCTTTCTAGACACTTAGCTATGTATATTAGCATATGATTTGGTGAAGTTTTATCATTACTTTGCATATTCTGTTCAGTAAAAACAAGAAAAATATATTGCCGATTAAATCGAAATAATCGATTAAAATGCTGTCCGATTATAAACCGATAATCGATTATGAAATTTGTCCGATTATACAACACTATGTTTAATAATAACCACGGTCTACTTGTAACAGCGCCACCTACAATGCATTCCGTGCTTGCATTTTACTCTGGAGATTGTTCACTAGATAACGTTGTCCTTCGTGTTTCTATGGAGTTGTGTTTTTGTCTCCGTCTGTTTGTCCGAGTTATTATGCCCGTTTGAATGTTCTACTTTTATTTTTTCAAGAATATGTAAACTTTTAAATTGTGATTTTGGGAATCCGATATCGGGTGTTGTGTTTGACTCTTATTCTCTGAAGGTATGATTAATATCCTATACATTCAAATCCCTTGTCCGATCTAAAAGTTCGTCAGAATTTTCGATTGATTGATTATTGTTGTTGAAGAAATCTTATGTTTGTCGTCAGTGACAATCCTTTTGGGGGTCTTCCTTTGTTATCGGTGTAGTGTGATCTTGCTGAAGATATCGTCCATATAAAATTGTACATTTTATGGGAAAGTTAATTGACCACAAGAAATGTATGTACATTTAAGAAAATCAAAGTGTTCTAACTATTTACCTTCTTTAAACACAATTTAAGACCAATTTTAATTCACCAGACACGTTATTTAGATCGGATAGTAAATCCTTTTCAGTGGTATAAATTGCATCATGAATTCGATACATTTGTAATTCAAGAAATTACACGGATGAATACTAAAATCTTTATCTGTAGGTGACAATTCTACTTTTAAGAGTGATGAGATAATTTCCTATAACAAGACGCTGCAGGGATAACTGTAGGGGACTCATACAGTGTACGTGTCTTCGTGTCTTGTCAATTTTTAGAACGTTTTTTTCACTATTACCATCAACATGCACAATTGATTATGCACCTTGCAAAAATAAAACAATACAATGCATGGAGAAATGAAGATCTGTTCATCCTCTATCCTTGAGAAGCTGAAGTCTTTTCTCTCATGTTTAAGGACAATAAAGTCAATTGACTTCTTAAGACGAGATACGAAATATGTAACAAGAATCGGAATGAGACCTGCAAACATCCCTAACCATCCTAAAGCCATGGTAGAAACTGCTGTATGGGTACCCTCTGTAGACGAAATTGGGAAGCATATTATGTGTGCCAACGTGAAGGATTCTGATGGGTAAGTATATTAATTGGTTTCAAAGGAAAGGGGTATATGAAAAATAGTCCGTGCTGTGCTGGATGAAGTGAGTCTTTGTTTAATCACCCATGAAATTTGATAATTGACAAAAGACCAAGGCCCTGTCTTCTCTAAAGTATATATGAAGCCTTGAAATTGAAGTCGGACAAGGTCAAGATTAAACTTATTCAGAATACAAACAGTGTTTCCTGAACAAAACTTGAGTAATTAATGTTTTAATGTGTAGGAGTTCTTTTGTTTTTATTTTTCTTCTCCTATTTATTTATCGCTAAAGATCAATCTTGACATCTCTGCATGGGGGAAAAAGTCGTCCCTACATGAGAGATCATTGTTTATTATAATTGTAACTGTAATATCGAAAACATCCAAACTAGTACTGGCTGACTGACTTACTTCACTGTGGATATAGTCCTCTGTGACCAGACGGACACTAGGCTTGGTACTGGACCAATCTACAGCCTAATACCAGCGCATTCTTAAGAATTGTACTATGACTGACTATGTCGACAGGACTCCATGACGGGCCCTTTCTAAACAGGACCCCGACCACCTGTCCTCTCTGAATGTCAGTCGGACTCCTCGGGTGATCATATGCATGAACTCGCTACAACCGGCAGAGCACGGACTGTATTTCGTATGCCTTCAGTTTTTAATATACATTGACATATCCATCTGTGTTTCTTGGGCCCCAACGTCATGCTGTCTGTTTGTATGTTCATCTTACTTTGAGGAGATTATTGAACACCACAAATGTGCGTTCGTCGGGACCTCTGGGTTATCAAAAAAGTGGGAGGGTTGTGCTCATGTTATCCAGGATAACCACATTGACGTGGCAGATGGCCGTCCTGTCCTGTTCACTAGATCCAGAGCACTCTGTTTTCCCGGTTTTCCCTAAAATTTCATATTGTAATCTTCCAAAAAGATATCAATTTTATAGTACTTCTTGAGTCGTAACAGAAAATACCATTGTTTTGGCTGTACGTCAATTCAGTTAAAAATAGGACGGAAAATAAAAAGTCTAAGGGGATTTTCTATAGTAAAATCACTGAAAATGTGTGACGTCGGACACTTTGACGTCACTGTTTACTATTGTTGACACGGAGAACAATATGGTGGCGGCTTGAAATTAACCTGGAAACGTCCAGTAGACATTTTATTTTTCATGTTGCGGTTTAAAGGCAGCTAATAGGGTAAGTTGAAGTTAATTTCCAGTTACGACTAATGGAAGTCAACTCTCGGAAACAATTATTAAAAGGAAAATTCTTCAGACGAAAGAATAAATTGCCAAAACAGGGTGTTCTGAATTTAGTGAACAGGACAGTAAGTCGGCATCGATTACCCATTGGTCTCGTTGGTTTATCTGTAGTCATTTGTGTTTAATGTTTCTCTGTGATTTGGCGTTCCTTATTCCGTTTGCGTCTCTTTCTTTGCATGTCTGCTTTGTGTTTTACAGTACGTGTTTTGGGGTTTTGCTGTTGGTGCTGCGACTAGGTGTTGTTGGTAATCCCCTAATATCTACCATATGGTACCATGTGGGATGAGGAAAGCCCATCCGAGGGGTCTGGTTCAGACTCCGAGGGTCGGCTTTTCTCATCCCACATGACAAACATATGGTTGATCGTTTTTCTCCCATTTCTAGTGGCCTTTCTTGAAATTCCATGAAATCATGAAATCGTCAACTTTATCGAATTCGAAAAATGAAGGAATATTCGTTTTCAGTGCCATCAAAAATGATTTATTTTATAAGAATAAACCGTAGTACTTAGCCTTAATCTATTTAATAAGAATTAGAATGTTGAAAAAGGAGTTTAAAACGACGTTTTCATTGAGATGTCGCCGCTTTAGGTGCAAAAATAATGACGTCACTATGGGATAATAACGACGTCAAAAGTCACGCGAGGGCAATGGGGATACAGTGACCATACATGACGCGTTGCTATGGGCAAACTCTATCCCAAATGAGGGCAAATGGGAGAAATCATAATCAATTTGCCTGGTTTGCATTCCAAAGCATGCAACAGATGTGGCCAACATAATTTCCCTTTTAGTCGACTTGAAAATTTCAGAACCTAGAAATGTCCTTTCCTATGAACTTTTTTTGATGATTCTTATCTATGGGATAGTACTGAACGATTCTAGCTTGGTTGCCACTCTGGCAACCTTGGGCAACTCTTTTTATCGCCGGAAATCCAAAATGGCCGCCAAATGCCTTCCACCAAAAGATGGAATTAAATTCTTTCTTTGAATATTAAGTGTGGCACATCAAATCAGGGGTTTTGAGGGTCAACAAACCCATTTCCGATGTCATTTTTACAATTTGAGTTTATTCAGGACTAAAATTCAAGATGGCCGCCAAATTTCAACCTCATTATGTGAATATTTCAATAAAATGTTCGTGTAACACATCTTATTTATAGTTGCAATGGTCCTAGAATACGTTTATTTTGCTGTTTTGGTTGTTTTCTGTTACATTATGTAACACATGCTTCAGGGACAACTCTGCTTATCGTGGGAAATTCAAAATGGCCACCAAATAGTCTCCTACTACTGTGTAAAATGTAATAATTACTTGATATATCAAGTGCAGCACATCTAATCAAGGCTTTTAAGGGTCAAATCCATATCTGGTGTCATTTTGCTTATTAGTTCATTAAAGGCTAAACATAAAATGACTCCTCACTTCAATATTCCCATTTCGTTACGAATAACTGGTGCATCTTATCACTGACGAGTGTTTATTACTCGAAACGTGCATGTCTGGTCCATGCTGTAAATTTATTTGCTCTAAAATGATGCTAATGAATTTGAAGACGTTAAACATTATTTGTAATCCCAAAGGTGGTATAATCCACGTGTAATTTTTTTATTTTAAAAATATGAAAGATAAGAGTCGATCTGAAGCAAGAATCTACATCATAGGGCTATGGATTGTCAAAATATCATGTCAAATACTTAAGTGATTGTCCTATTTGAAAGTCTGCAAAAGGAATTCAAAGGAGCAAAGTTCTTCCAGGATTTCTGCATGATCTGTATTCTTGACATAGATCATTTTCCCTGTCACTGTTCTTTTGACTTATGCTCCTGTTCTGTTCTAGATTCATTTCAAGCTTGTCACACTGACTACGTCTTACTCTTCAACCAAATACTCTGTGTTGTAAGAAAACATTTGGAATGGAAACATGTTTAAGATTTGTGATATAGAAACAACCTTCAAACTGTATGGAACACTGATTTCCAAGACTATTGCTTTCAAGATAGATTTCACCCACTTGAGTTTTACATGCCAAAACATACGGAGTACCATTTCATCTTACCACAGTTGATGATTCCTCAGATTCAATTTTGAGTCACTGTAGAGAAAAACGGAGGGAATCTCCAACCAGAAGTTAAAATTATCCTAAGATGTAATAATAGGAGATGAAATTTTGAAAGGCCTGTTCATCTACAAACTGAACCGGCCTTATGAAGAGAAAGGACCGTGCTAACCCTGTTACTATTGGGCAGCCTTCTTTACTTAGAAGAATACATTCTATGCACCAGACATGCATGATTCGGACAGTGAATGCTCATTAGTAAGACTTCCAGCCAAAATGAGTCAAAGAAGGATATATAATTAATGTTGTTTTGCCAAATTTGAAGACATTCTATTCTTACAAAGTTCCATTTTAACTATAAATAGCTAGGATAGAGATGCAAGGTTCAGAATTTCATTGCAAAATGGTACATGTCATCATTAACGTTATACATAAATATAGTAGATAGCTCAACTCAACATAAATAACACCGGGGGACTGTTGTAAAGAAAACATCAAACACTTTCTATTGCATTTTTGCCGATTGGAAAAAAAGCTATACAGGCCAAGCAAAGAAATTGTCGTGATGGTCAAAGAGGCAAGATAGCCAAGTTACCTCGAGATTACTTGCTTACTCTAGAATCCCCTGCGTCAAACAAATTGGTCTTATATCAACATGATTCATAGGGAAACTTTATTTTTGTCTTTTGAGTACCATTTTAATGAAACAAATGACATGTCTATCTTTGCATTACATTTTGACGAATCCTAGTCTGTTAAAGCTGAAACCATCCAATCTTACATGTCACTATTATTCACCTTTCATTACATAGTAAATCTTATGAAATATGAGCTTGTGCTATTTCTTTACATTTAACTCAGTGGAAGGGGACTATTTGGCGGCTATTTTGAATTTCCCACGATGAAAAAAGTTGTACTACAAGTATGTGTGAACTGGAAACAACCATAACAGCAAAATAAATGTATTCAAGGATCGTTATAACTACAAATAAGATGTGTAACACGACTTTTTTTAATTGAAATATACACATTGTGCCATAATGAGGTTGAAATATGGCGGCCATCTTGAACTTCTAGCCTAGAATAAGCCCAAAATGTCAAGATGACATTGAAAATGAGTTTGTTGACCTTCAAAACCCCTGATTTGATGTGCCACACTTAATATCTAAAGAAAGAATTAAATTTCACCTATTGGTGGAAGGCATTTGGCGGCCATTTTGAATTTCCCCGATAAGCAGAGTTGTCCCAGAAACATGTGTCAGCTGAAAACAACCCAAACAGCAAAATAAATGTATTCTAGGACCATTGCAACTACAAATAAGATGTCTTACACAAACGTTTTATTGAAATATTCTCATTGTACCATAATGAGATTGATATTTGGGGGCCATCTTGAATTTTTAGTCCTGAATGAACTCAAATTGTAAAAATGACATCGGAAATGGGTTTGTTGACCCTCAAAACCCCTGATTTGATGTGCCACACTTAATATTTAAAGAAAGAATTTAATTCCATCTTTTGGTGGAAGGCATTTGGCGGCCATTTTGAATTTCCGGCTATAAAAAGAGTTGCCCAAGGTTGCCAGAGTGGCAACCAAGCTAGAATCGTTCAGTACTATCCCATAGATAAGAATCACCAAAAAAAGTTCATAGGAAAGGACATTTCTAGGTCGGCCACATGTTATATAAGGTTGTCAAATCGACTATTTTTAGCTCACCTCGACGAAGTTGAGATGAGCTTATGCTATAACCCCGGTGTCCGCGTCCGCGTCCCCGTCCGCGTCCGCGTCCGCGTCCGGTTAAAGTTTTTGGGTAACTCAGTATCTGACAAAGTATTGATGCTACAGTAACCAAACTTGCACAAGTGATTCATCTTTGGATGCTGAGGTGAACCCATGCATCAGATGCTGCATCTGACCTACATTTTCCGGTTGAATGACTTTGTCAATGTCTGGTTAAAGTTTTTTGGGTAGCTCAGTATCTGACAAAGTACTGATGCTACAGTAACCAAACTTGCACAAGTGATTCATCTTTGGATGCTGAGATGAACCCATGCATCGGATGCTGCATCTGACCTACATTTTCCGGTTGAATGACTTTGTCAATGTCTGGTTAAAGTTTTTGGGGTAGCTCAGTATCTGACAAAGGACTGATGCTACAGTAACCAAACTTGCACAAGTGATTCATCTTTGGATGCTGAGGTGAACCCATGCATCGGATGCAGCATCTGACCTACATTTTCCGGTTGAATGACTTTGTCAATGTCTGGTTAAAGTTTTTGGGGTAGCTCAGTATCTGACAAAGTACCGATGCTACAGTAACCAAACTTGCACCAGTGATTCATCTTTGGATGCTGAGGTGAACCCATGTATCGGATGCAGCATCTGACCTACATTTTCCGGTTGAATGATTTTACCTTTAAAGACCAATATTGAGCAAAGTGTAAGTGCTACATAAACCAAACTTGCATATTAGATGTATCTTTGATAAAACTTTCAGAAAATGACCTTTACCTACTTTTTCCGCTTGAGTGATTTTGCCTTTAAAGGCTAATATTGTGCAAAGCATAAGTGCTACAGGTACCAAACTTGCATATTGGATGTATCTTTGATCAAACTTTCATAAAATGATCTTGACCTACTTTTTCTGCTTGAGTGATTTTACCTTTAAAGTCCAATATTGAGCAAAGTATAAGTGCTACATGTACCAAACTTGCATATTGGATGTATCTTTGATCAAACTTTCATTAAATGACCTTGACCTACTTTTTCCGCTTGAGTGATTTTACCTTTAAAGTCCAATATTGAGCAAAGTATAAGTACTACATGTACCAAACTTGCATATTGGATGTATCTTTGATCAAACTTTCATAAAATGACCTTGACCTACTTTTTCCGCTTGAGTGATTGTACCTTTAAAGTCCAATATTGAGCAAAGTATAAGAGCTACATGTACCAAACTTGCATATTGGATGTATCTTTGATCAAACTTTCATAAAATGACCTTGACCTACTTTTTTCCACTTGAGTGATTTTGCCTTTAAAGGCTAATATTGAGCAAAGTATAAGAGCTACATCTACCAAACTTGCATATTGGATGTATCTTTGATCAAACTTTCATAAAATGACCTTGGCCTACTTTTTTCCACTTGAGCGATTTTCCTTTTAAAGCCAATATACATGTACCTAGAGATATGTTTTAATTGAATTTTGCTGCCGCGAGGTGAGCTTCGTAATCTTTGATTACACTATGTTTCCTTCTATCCTTAGGGTTGCCATCCTTAGGTGCGCTTCCACCTGCTTTGAAAAACGAGCAAACAAATTGCGCCCGTAAGATGATTTTAGTATGCTTCCATATGTCAAGTCCTCTCATACCTATGATGGTATTAAAATTGAAATAAGCATAAAATAACTTAAAATTCAATATTTATCGATTCTACTACACATACACCAGTCCTCACTTGTATCAAACATGGACAATTGAGATTTTCTCTCAAATATTTGAGATTTTTTTTCAATTTGGCTTATATTTAATTACCTACAAGTTGAGAATTTTCCTCAAAGTTGAGAATTTTCCTCAAAGATGAGATTTTCCCTCATCCTCATTTTGAGGAGAGAATCTAAAAACTTTGATGGAGCTCCATACCTACCTCAAATATTTGAGGAGATATAGACTTTCTTCAAAATATTAATAATTAGGCAATACCAAGCCAGATCTAGACATAAAATACAAATCTTATTGTTTAATTTATAAATTTCGTTTCTATAAACTTTGAAAAATAGCCTATTCTTGTATTATATGTGAATATGTGATTAATCAGATTAAAAGCTGAGGGGTGAGTTGAGGAAAGTTAGCATCTTTCATCGTCCTTATCTCTCCTCAAGTTGAGGAAAATCTCATATTTTTCTTTTTTACAAGGTTTTTCAGAAGTCCCTCAAGTTTGAGAAAGTTGAGTATTATACCCTTAAAACCTCAAATAAGGTACTCAAATGCTCATTCTGAAAATGATAATTAAGAAGTCTTAACATCTAATAGGATAATGTGCGAAATGTTCCGCATATACTTGACAACGCGCCTCGGTAACTATGGTGACGATAAACTCTTTCCGCAAGTCTTTCCACAAATACTTTCCTCAAATGACTTGAGGAATTTTCATACAAGATGATTTTGAGGAAAACTCTGGTGAAGGAATCCTCAAGCACATTTGAAATCTCAGTTTGAGAAGTTTGAACTACTTTGCTACTATACCTGACATGAGTAACAGATCCATCTCTTCACAGGGTAGACAGTGTCGATATGCAGTGTTTTATCATCGAAATAAGAGGTACGATAGATTCCTTTTGTTACATATGTTGTGAAGTGTAATTATTATATAGGATCTCAAATGAATTTTCATTTCATACGATATGTTAAGAAGCGAGTTGTGTGTTTTTATTCTCCGAGCCTTGGCGAGGGTATATAAAACGCACAACGAGTTTCATAATACATCGTATGAAATAAAAATTCATTTGAGATTTTTTTTATCACATGATATTGCCTAAAAATAAGTATCAACAGTTTCTCAGAACAAGAGGCGAACCATGCGCCGTGACCTAGAAGTCGTCTGCTTCGCCATGAGAAGTAGTTCCCCGTCGTATAGATATTATGTGCGTAAGAGAAAACATATTTCAAATTTGTATATTATTTCAATGCAATAATTAATTCAACAACAACAATTTTAATAATTGATATTGAATCTGCGTCTGAATTAAACAATGACCGATATTTGAAAGGTCACACTTGTCAAAGTTTATGTGATTAGGTTCCAAACTTGACCAATCGCATTCCAGCGGAGCGATATGTAACGTGTTATCATATCATATATTTATGAAATAGCTTTATGAAACTGCATAACGGGTGTATCATGTGATAAAACATTTGCACATGTAGCCATGTTCGATCAACTTTGGTTGATTGTCTGTCTCTTCAACGCATTTGAAATTTTCTGTTACAAAATTTCTTGAAATTCCTAAAACGTGGGTCCTGTAGCATCATATCCCACCCATTCTGCTACGTATTTTGGTACATTTTTGGACATAATAATTTTCATACTTTTTGGCCATATTACATTGTTTAGACTGAGGATCACTGACGATACCCGAAACGTGCATGTCTGGTCCATGCTGTAAATTTATCAGGTTTTAAATGATGCTACTGAATTAAAGACGATTAACATTTACTAAACACGGTTAGTAATTAGTGCTTGGTAACAATCACTGCACATATTTACAACATATAGCCGTAGAGATTATTCATGTTATTTTGTTGCACATTCTTCTTATCAATATGGACTTATTAATTGACCATTGGCAGAAATTAAAAATGGATGACAAATGAGAAGAAAGAATGTCCACAGAAGAAAGTTTTTAGAACCTTTTCATTCATTGTAAATCTTTATAAGTGACGTCAAAGTGAAAAATGATATTGTTGATTGAGGTATCAGTGCATTAGTTTCCATCAAGTTTTGAACGGACTACAAAGTAATTCCGGTTTATGGATTGACGATGTCTGTCTATTTGTATGTGTGCCCGTCCATCCGTCTGTCTTCAACATTTTGGTTAAAGTTTCTAGTTGAAGAAATATCTACAGAAATGTATGCAGTAGAAACATAATATAATACATATAGGTTGCCATGACAATACCTTTGAAATTTTTCCGTAATATTTGGCATTGTAATCCTTACCTTTGAATTTGACCTTATCAAAGATTATGATAAAAGTTTCTGTTTGAAACAAAATCTAAAATAAACTGTTAGCAGTAGGAACATAATATTATACATGACAATACCTTTCAATCCATGCGGTAACATTTGACGTTGTAACCTTGACCTTGGACTTTGACCTAGTTACATTTTTTTGTAAAAGTTCTGGTTGAAACAAAATCTAAAGATCTGTACGCAGAAGAACCTTAATATTATACAGGTAAGTTGCCCATGATAAGATCTTTTAATTTATGCCATAACATTTGACCTTATGACCTTGGACGTTTACCTACTTTTAAAAAAATTATGTCTCTTGAACTCAAGAGTATTGGGCTGTGTTATTGTGTGTGTAGATTCCTTGTGACATAAGTTTTCATTTTATACCTTTATACCACCTTTATATCTTATGACCTATGACCTATTAACTATATAGACTTTGACCTACTTTTAAAATATGACTGGTTATATCCGATATCAATCATAGATATGGCTTTGATATTTCACATGTAGATTCGTTGTAACATGAGCTTGCACTTGCTACTATGACCTTTAACCTAATTACCTTGACCTACTGACCTTCGATTATTGATGTTTCTTCTCCATGTGAGCTTTCAGTTGCTACTATGACTTTTAACCTAATGATCTTGACCTATTGACCTTCGATCATTTGTTTACTAGTCCCTTACCGGCTCGCCGGAGGGGACTTATAGTTTCCACCCCGTTTGTCTTTTCTTCCGTATGTCTGTCCGTCCGTCCGTCTGTCTGTCTGTCCGTCACACTTTAGGGTCCGCTCACCAGTTTCTCTTACCGGGTCACGCGGCGAAGAAACATTTCGAAATCATACATAATTTGACGTTATCTCATTTTATTTCTATATATTTCACATTATTATACTATATATCAATCTCTTTGTTATATCTACAGCTTTTATAGGATACTAGTCTCATAAGGTCATGTTATAATTGCTATACATAATAAATATCACAAATGTTTGCTAAAAAAGGTTTAGAAAATTAGCCTAAAATTCATGGGGTTTTTTTGCCATTTATCTGTGTACTGTATCTGGTCTCCTGGAAAAATACCAGAAATAATGCTTATATTTCCTTAAAGCTATTATCTTATTCTCCATTCTAGCCAAATTTTAAAAAATTTCACATGTAACTCAAAAAATGTGTTAAAACCCAAAAACTTCATATTTTCCCTTATGAAGTCTTGTCAAACAGGGAAAATCCGGTACGCCTTTTAAAATATCTATATTTAGACTAAAAAGTCATGTGACCTAAAAACTTTATTGCTCTTACACAAGGCAGGCATACTCTACAATATGCATCTTACCATTATTGACTATCTTTCAAAACCACTCAATTTCCCCTTTTTCAGCTTTTCCACCCTGGACATTCTGGGTTCACTCTAAAAACCGGTGAGCGGACCCTTTTTTTCTTGACTTTTTTTCGCAGTCGTTGATATATTGAACTCATTTTTGGCATGTGAGTTTATCTCAATATGATTCAGATCAAGTTCGAGTTTAATTTCGATTCACCTATTTTTACAAGAGTTATGGCCCTTGGACATAGCAATTTTTTTTTAAATTCTCAGTTTTCCGGACTTTTCTTCCAAGGTATTGCAGATATCGAAATAATCTTTTAAATGTGAATACATTTTAGTGTTATACAGCTCAACTTTGAGTTTAGTTCCGATTGACCTATTTTTACAAGAGTTATTGCCCCTGAACTTAGCGAATTTCATGAAATTCTCAGTTTTCCGGACTTTTCTCGGCTGTTGTTGTAGATATTGAAATAATTTTTTACATGTGATTACAACTTAGTGTTATACAGATCAATTTCGAGTTTGATTTCGATTGACCTATTTTCACAAGAGTTATGGCCCTTTTACTTAGCAAATTTCATGAAATTCTCATTTTTCTGGAGTTTTCTTCCATGGTATTGCATATATTGAAATCGTTTTTGGTATGTGAATATATCTCAGTGTGATACAAATCAAGTTCGTGTTTCAATTTGATTGACCTATTTCTACAGGAGTTATGGCCCCTGAACTTAGCAAATTTCATGAACTTCTCAGTTTCCAGTCTTTCATGTCTGCTGTTGTAGATATTGAGCTGATTTTCGGTATGCAGATACATGATAGTATGACAAAGAATAAGTTTAAGTTGTGTTTGATTTATTTGTTCTACAAAAGGTATGGCTCATAGCATATTTCATTAAAGTTTCCTGTTTTCCAGACCTTTTTCTAATAAACATATTTAACTTATTTTAATGTTGGATTCATCCTTTGGTGTAGTAAAGGTCAATGCAGAGTTGAAGGACATGGATTAATGCCGGTAGAGGACTTATATCGCTTGTGGTTCATAAATTTATTTCCCATCTCTTTTATACTCAAAAGAGTAAAAACACCAACATTAGTTTAGTGATAGCATACACATGGCACTTTGTACCTCAGTTGTGAATTTGAGCAATATAGGTCCAAACATATGGGGTTTTTTTTTACATTTTACTGACAAAAACTAACTTTGCAATCCGGCCATAACTTTAGCGTTGTTTTATTGGTGTCCATAAACAAATAACAAATTGGCAATGATTCCTTAGTCTAAGATTAATTTGATTGAATAATATTTTTAGCGGCTATTAAGGACAGTCCAGTTTCATCTGTCAGTGTAAGTACTTTTCTGTATTCTAAGAAATAGTCATACAATTTTTTGATTTTTTAAGTCCTGATAAAACGTAGTTTATAGCTTTTAAGAAATAAAATTATCTTTTATGAATGTCTGATCTTTCATGTTTTGTGATCGTGCTCATCAAAAGAAAGGAGGGGATCTCCTACAACACTCGGTTGAATAACCCATAGCAAAACCACAAAACACCTAATGCAAAAACACAGTGCAAAAACACAATGCAAAACCACAAAAAAACCAGAGCAAAAAATTAAACAAAAAACAAAAAGGCATTGAATGAGCAATGTAATTTCAGTTTCAGGTATAGGAAAAGTAAATAATTAATCCCCTACCGGCAACGCCGAAGGGGACACTTAGTTTCCTCTCTGTCTGTCTGTCTGTCTGTCTGTCCGTCCGTCCGTCTGTCCGATTATCAGTTTTCCGGACTTTTTTCTGCATCGGATGGAGATTTTCAGATGAAATTTTATACACAGCTTGGTCTTGGATAGTTACAGAGCAAGTATGACTTTCGTCACGCTTGACAAATTTTTTAAGGAGTTATGCCCCTTGATGACTAGAAAAAAATCAGTTTTTTTTTCTGTTTTCTGGACTTTTTTCTGCAACTGATCGAAATATCCAGATGAAATTTGATACACAGCTTGGTCTTGGATCGTTACAGAGCAAGTTTGACTTTCGTCACGCTTGACTTTTTTTCGAGGAGTTATGCCCCTTGATGACTTGCAAAATTCAGTTTTAGTCAGTTTTCCGGACTTTTTTCTGCAACAAATAGAGATATTCAGGTGACATTTGATACACAGATTGGTCTTGAATAGTTACAGAGCAAGTTGGACTTTTGGCACACTTGACCAATTTTTCGAGGAGTTACGCTCCTTGATGACTTGCAAAATTCATGACTTGCAAACTTCAGTTGTCTGAACCTTTGTTCTGCAACAAATAAGATATTCTTGTGTTTGATACATACCTTGGTCTTGGATAGTTACACAGTAACGTCATGCATTACATTTTGCGATGAGTTATGCCCCTTGATGCAAGAGACTTGGTCTCGGATAGTTTCAAAAAGTTGATAAAGGACATAAAATTTCTGAAGTGAGCTGCACGGACAATAATTTTGAATTCATGTTTAACTGAGGATCGAGTTCTAGGCAGAAATGCAAGACATTAATTTATGCCGACCGCTAGGGGACTTATATCGCTCAGCGATCATACCATTTTTAATTACAGGCATTATGTTTAATTTCAAGAAAACTTATGATTAAAGTAGAGATACCTTTAACCGGGTTCCTGTTACGGAAACTGTGACGTTCTAGTAACGCCACCTGCCCCTTGTTCTATATTTAATGGTTTTACTTTTGATTGTTTTATGCTGTTAGTTTCTTTTAATTGATACTTCTTTTTTCTTTTGAATATATTTCTACAAACGTTTAACAACCCCTCACTCTTTGTAACAAACACTCATGGAATTCTAGGAAGTAAGTTGTGAGTAGTACCATTGTATGTTTTTATCATGTATATAAAGAGGGGAATAAAAGAAATCTTGTGAGTGGAACATTCTGATCTGAATTTCATACATGACGATACTGTAGTGATATCTGCAAAAGAGGAACGAGGAAAATTCCATCGTTGAAATGTATATGCACAACCAATGTAATTCCCTGAGATGAAACTATTGAAAGGAATGTGTAACATTTCGCAAGTAAACGTTCGTGACAATGCATAAGATCTAAATGAGAAAAAGAAGATCCTGACAACAATCTCAACAAATGAGTTAAAGAAGATCCTGACGATAATCTCAACAGCACTCACAATAGAGCACAAAATTAATCATCGACGGACCCCTAGCAAGCTAGAGGTGGGACCAGGTGCCCGGGAGGAGTAAGCATCCCCTGCTGGCTAGCCGCACCCGCCGTCGATGTTAATGAAGCATGGATATAAAATATATAAAATTCATGCACTGTCTGACGTTATGTCAACAAAGAACCATGTCACGACGACTGTTCAAACCTACAAACTGAACCCGCGTTGACCTGAATTGTTACGTCACATTTTACCTACATTTTTTTGTAGATAGAGCCTACGTTAACGCAGCAAGATACGCCCGTCGGGATTTATTTTCAAATACCTAAAAAAAACTCAACAACGACAAATCGCACGAACCTGCAAATCGAGGCAGCTTATGCTTTCCCTCAAATGTCTGATCAATGTGTATTTATATCATGAAAATCCGTTGACGCTTATTCAAGTCATTGTGTTCAATGCACGTATTAGTTTGCCTTTACATGTAGTTTTACATGTACATGTATGTACATAACCCCCCCCCCCCCATTACGTAATTTCTCACTTATGCTACAAAAGAATTAAAAAGCCGTTACATATATGAAAGAACATCCTTTCTTGTTGAAGTATACAATTTTTCAAAACATTTCGACCAAAAATAGATGTTAAATAAATTTTGAATCTGCTTTTGTATATTTTCATAGTACCAAAAACATCTTAGTCCCATAACTCTGTAACGACAAATCGGATGTACCTGAAAATCGAAAGGCAGATTCCTCTCCACAGTCTGATCAAAGTGTGTGAAAATTATGAGAATCCGTTGAAGCATACTCAAGTTATTGTGTTCAATAAGCGGACGAACGGACAGACAGACAGACAGACGGACATCGCCATACCATAATACGTCCCATCAAATGGCGGACGTATAAACAACGCAATTTTAGAAAACAAGAATTAAACAGACAACTGTGGTGCATATCTAAAAAATCATAATTTGTGTTGTGTTACGGATGTGCAACACACAGGAAGTGCATGAAATGCGCTAACACGCTTTAAATGTACGAAAAATGCACTTGCTGTATGTTGCATACCCGCAACAAAACACAAATTATGACCTTTATTCTCTATATCAAGGACATCGCATTTGTGTAGTCCCCACGGAGTCCCATTATTAAAACGAAATTCATTGAAGGTATCGCCACTGAAATGAATTTATTTAGTGATGAGAATATATGTTTAAAATTAGGCATTATTTTTTCAATGCTAATAAAACGTTTACCTTTGTCATGTTTTGAAGTTTTAACAATTAAAAATCAGTATGTTTAAGTATATTTCATACATGTACTTTGTAATGAACTATACTACATGTGTTTCTTATCCCCTCTGGTAGGAAGAAATGAGACAAAGTATTCGAATCCTAATCTTTACTCTTTTTTATATAAAGATAGAACACATTTTCGAGATATTTCTCATCTGAATGTCTCTAGATCTGAATGTCGATGTAAGGAAGACACTTATTCTTAAAATGAACATCAAAATCGAATAGGGGTTTTACATAGGAAATCGACTTGCAGGCAATAACAGTTCTATCAAATCGTGTCCACATACGGAGAAATAATGCCACTCTGACATCGCGTCATTGCTCGCAGCCAGATTTGAAATCACTGTTGTCGTATATGGGCATCACTGTAACGAAGATTGTTAAACGGTTGGCTGGCATTGGATATAATACTCCGCTATTTTCTGAAGAAGTTGATGTAAAAAACTTAATTTTCCGTGATAAATTCGCGGTTCTCACACGAGTTGAAAATTGGTAAGATTCCATCCATAGGCTGTACTGTAATTACATCAGAATACAGCATGATTTGGCGAGTTTTGGCGACTTCAATATCCGTTTGCTTAGATTTCTAGTGTAATAATTCATGTTCCGGGCATCGCAACTGAAAATTTATAACAAATACATGAAGTCAGGTATCTTCGTTTTTTCGGATAATTAATTTTGACGGTTCCCACGTATTTTAAAAATTCCTTCTTTCTACGAAATTTCCTCTATTTTCTATTGTAAAATCATTATGTTTTCTTATAGAATTGAAAATTGGTCATGAATCATCGTTACATAAGAAATTGAAAATAATATGAATAAAAGAAATTAAATAAAACGAAGATTTAATGGAGAAAAGCTACTAACTGATTTTAATGAGAGTTTCGCCGAACTACGTCACGTGACTGAGAGAAGCGGCATCATTTCTCCACATGATGATGTAACATCCGGTGTTCATTGTATTTTCAGAGTGTTCCAAATCAGTAACAATAACAAAATATAGACAAACATTTACTATTCATCCAATGATATGAAGTTAAAGACAACACGAGAGCCAATTGCTAACTTGAAATCGACAATGAATGACCGTTACAGTCTGCATAGCTGTTTTCCTTGTTCTTAATAGTGACATTTAAGTAATGTTCTATCCTTTCCTCTGTACAATTTTTCATTTATTCAAAAACACATTGTGTTAGATTTAAGATATACCTTGTTTTTTCAGGGACCTACATTCGTAAATTTCCCAAGTCAAGAAGAACTGATGTGCCATATTAATGCCTTCTGTCGATTCCCAATCTACGCAACAACTGATACCCCGGGGTTCGTACTTTTTTGTTTAGAAATTGACATTGTTCTCAACGGGTCCCTGTAAAGTGCGAAACGAAACAAAATCGAAACGAAACAAATCGAAACGAAACGAAACAGATCGAAACGAAACGAATCAAAACGAAACGATACAAAACAGATCGAAACGAAACGAAACGAAACAAAACATAAATCCTAAAGAACTTGAGAAAAATTGATGTAAATGCAGAGAACTAGCACAGATGTCAATATCTGTATATATTATTGCCGTCAAACATTAGTTCTTGTGGCTGTAGGGTTTGTCAAGGGTCAAAGTTGACGATTAAAACATAATATATACGGTATATAGCACAATTGCGTTTTAAAGGATTAAAGGAGAGCGGGAAAAATATTATTTAGCACTGAGGAGTCTAGTACAGTGGAAACGGAACTGTTCCGTTATGTTTATGTGAAAACTTTATCAGAGGCACATTTCGTTTGAAAAAGGATAAAAAATATTTCCTGAAATGTGCCCCCCCCCCAGTTTTATGATCTCATTACGGTGTCATAGCGTGGTTTTCTATCCCCTCCCCTTTATTCCTCTTAGATATATGAATTGCATTTGACATTTACTTTTTTTAATTGTCAACTTTGACTCTTTCAAGAAACCCTCTCGACACTAGTAACAAATGTAGACCTATTGGATTAAGGCAATATAACATGTTGATCTTGTCTTTAAATATTCGTTCTCGGCAATTTTTTCTTTTTTTTTCTCATATTCTTTTAAATTTATGTTTTGTTTCGTTTCGTTTCGATCTGTTTCGTTTCGTTTCGATCTGTTTCGTTTCGTTTCAATCTGTTTCGTCTCGTTTCGATCTGTTTCGTCTCGTTTCGATTTCTTTCGTTTCGTTTCGATTTGTTTCGTTTTTGTTTTGGTTCGCACTTTACAGGGGCCGTTTTCAACAATGATAACGCGCTTTAATGTCTAGTTTGTACGGAACAAAAAGTTTGCGCAATAAATTGTAGATTTGTTTCTGCAATATCTGTATTGCGCAAAAAATTTTGTCATTTGAAGGAGAAGATAATAAATCAGACGCATGTACATGTTCATGGTAAACAAGAGGCACAAGGGGGCCATATCGCTCACCTGAGTTGCACACAAAAGAATGATAGTGGAGAATATGGTGGATGCCATTGGGTACTTCATTAGTCCTCTACCGGCAACATCGAAGGGGGCTCTTAGTTTCCTCTCGGTCTATCCGTCCGTCCGTCCGTCTGTCAGTCCGTCTGTCCCATTTTCAGTTTTCCGGACTTTTTTGCAGTTGTTGCATATATTGATTGTACAGTACGGCCCTCATTTCGTTCGGACACAAGTACATGTACATAACTAGTCATCCACACTCTCAAGCTAGTTAGAACCTGTACTGTATTGAAGCTCGAAAGGCTATAACTAGTACACGAGTAGGTAATATTCTCAATCAATGAAACCAAAGCAGACCCCGCGAGGGGCGAGACCAGGTGCCTAGGTAGAGTCAGCGTCTCCTGTTTGCATGCAACACCCGCTGCCAAAATGTCTAGACGGACTGATCGATAGAAATACGTCCAAGACTTCTAAAGGTTCAAAATAAGAAAGCTGAAAAGATGCTCCCTGATTGATCACACATCTTATCCAAATCAAACCAAAATACCTCCCCCACTCTAGATAAGCGTCCATAATGAGGAAAGGGACTTGATTGACTAAGTAAAATAAAACGAAAAATCCCCCAATTAAAAACAAATCCGTCCTGAAGAGAGATACTCAATGAACTGACAACGCGCGAGTCAGTGTGAACAGAAATAAACATTACAGAAGTACCCATAAGTTTTTCAGTCTCATAGTCGAGAAGGCAAGGCAAAATCATTAGATTTTCCACAGGAATGGTTGCGAACATCGGAATGAACAAAATTCCGAAGTGAGACCAGGTACCCGGGGAGAATCAGCTTCTCCTGATTGCATGCAACACCCGTCGTAACAGCTCCATGGAAACCTGTCAAATTCGGTGATTGTCTCGATGTACATTTTGATGTACACATCAGGTAAGTATGTCTTGTTTGGTGATGATGACAGCGATTCAATCACAATGTAGAATGTAACTGATCATTCTGGAAAGGGGAATCTCATATGCTTTTATTACATCCCCGTAGCGACCGAAGAACTTCCTCAATGATGATTTCAGCCGTTTTGTAACATAACCCTTACTTGCAAGCCGTCTTGCTCTAATGATGAAATCTTCATATTTGGAACATGCCCTGGCGTACCGTATCAGATGAGTAACAAAAACACCATAAGCAGGAGAAGACGGAATGTTGCTACTCATGAAAGGAAGTTAGTTATGTGGGAGCTGATATCGTCACGCTTGTCATACAGTGAGGTGTTCAAATGGCCGTTTGCGTCGAAAGATAGGAGAAAATCATATCACGAGAGGCCCACATAAGGGAGGTTATATATATATATAATAAAAACTTCAGTGTTTTCTTTCGTTTTCAGCACTATAAATATTTCTATTAGATTCATCATAACATTTCTATTATCAAATTAAATGTTTGTCAAAATTATTGTTTAATAATCTGACATATTACAAATTCCAGGGGTATAATACAAATAAACGGAAGTTCTGATGAGGTCACTAAGTTGACGGTAATATATAGAGACAACCCTGTGCCTGTACGTATAAACAATATAGCAGCTTGGCGCTCAGAGATCCAGTATTTTGCTAATTTACCTGGAATTAGGACAGTATGTATGAAAGCCTCTGACAGGTGAGTGTTTAACACATTCCACGTAATGGTGTACTAGGAGAATGTTAATGCTGGCGTAACACTGTCCCGATTTAAGCAGCAGATGGCCAAACCATAAAGGATTTTTTTTTCAAATTCGGGTGTGATCGTAATATTATCGGGCTATTCGTAAGGCCATCTTGAACCATCGTATGACCATCAGCTTGATTTGTCAAAATTCGAGAACAACTTCGGGAGTGCTGTCAAAGTCTTTGGCATGCCAAAAAATTCCCGATGGCTCTCCCGAAGGACCATCTTCGAAACAGGTTAGTGTAATTATCATGCCCTTCGTAAGGCCATCGAGAAGGCATCTTGTGTATTCGTAACATCTTCGTTTCTCCTTCGAGTTACCATCGGGACCATCGGGGAAATTTTGCCATACGAAGACATTACGAACGTATCAAGAACCTCCCGATGGAGTTAGGAAGACTATACGACTTCGTGACAACCTCGCAATTCCATCGAAATGACATCGTAATGTCATCGTACTCTAGTACGATGACGTTAAGATCCCGATATAAAAGATGACAGACACAAATATTAAACAAAACATTTCAAATACATAATTTTCAAAGCCATTTTTAAAAGTATTTTTCTAAGTTAACCCAAATCTATCAAAATAAAATCTTTTCTGTAGGGCTGGGCGGTGCACCGAAAATTTCGGTGCTTCGAAATTAGCATTGTCGGTTCGATGCACCGACGTAGAATTCCAGATTTCGATTCGGTTTAGACGTAATTTATCAAAGTAAACTAAAGTCAAATAGTGACCAGAAAATGTTTGAAATTGCTTAGAAATTATATTTTAGAAGGCCAAAAAGTAAAAAAAAGAGCGAACATTCACTTATTGCTCCGATTTACGTACACTCCCCCCCCCCCCCCCCTTTGCAGACCTTCCATGAAAAGGAAAGTGAAAGTAGCTCTACTTTCGCTTTCCATGAACTGATCAGAGGAAGCTTAAATTGTACAAACAGCAACAAGAATAAACGGGATTGTAGTTGCCAAATATCATGTAAGGAAAGCTATGTCAACTGAAATATATACTGTGAAACCTGTCAATACTTGGTTGTTGAAAAATGAGATGTTGAATTTGTATTTATATTTTTAAAATTTCTCACAGTACATGCTGTTGTGCTGGAGCACATGCATTCACCATAATTATGGATGTAAAACTGATGAAACCCCACACATTCTTCAGATTATTATGCGAACTATTATGCTGTATTAGGTTAGACTAAAGTGATGGTCAAATCAATTGAGATTTTCTTCATTTTTTGATGAATTTTATCCATTTTTACATTATTTTGTACTTTATCTCATTCAAATGAACCGAATCGAAATTAACCGAACCGAGGCTTTGTGAATCGAAACCGAACCGAATCGAAGGATACCCGAATCGTCCCAGCCCTACTTTTCTGTCTTCTGTGAATTTGCAATTTCAATTTGCAAGTTCACAATCAATGCATTATAAAGCAAAATGACGTGCCTTGATAATGTTACGATAAGGAAAAAGAAGGCAGAAGCATTATTTCTTTAAATTCATCTAAGAGAGTATGTACAGACTCAGTATTTTCTATAATTACTAGTATCTTGTTGTGACATACATCCATTTTCATCTTTCTAACATTGAATCATCACGTCTTCCACTTGTTTCCACCAATGATGTTTATAAATGAAATTCGTGATATTTTAAGACGATATTTGGTTGACAATAATACATGTCAACTGCTACATGTACGCAAAGGTCACTTATAACTGAACCCGTTGTCTATTTGATCGTCTGGTAGTCACACTTTCACTTAAAGAACTGTAATGATATGCCTTGTAAAATCAAACTTTCAAAGATGGTCGAGCATGATAAGAATCAACATTCATATATCTTTGCTAACTAGACAGTGTGATTCAGATATTCGATAACATATATTTGATTTACATGTACTAACTTTTGGGTATTTTTTGTATTTTTCTGAGACAGAAATAATAAAAGGCGGAGGAGGAAACCATTGATACTGTGCTACTGATTAAACAAGAATGTTTAAACATCCAAAACGTGATGCATTCCTGGTTATAATCCGATGCATCGCATTCTAGATACGACGTCGTGAAGCAATCTAATAGCCTTCATTAATACATCGTAAGCCTTCATATGACCTTCGGATATGTTTTAAGATAAAATTCGTCCCGTCGTGTTGTCATAGGGAGCGGTTCGGATACAATCGTGTAGTCGACCCTACAGGAAATTTGGAGCCGCGCGCTCTCAGTAATGTAAATGTAAAAATCTAACTTCTAAAGATTAAAGAGGGCGCTACTGAAACCATTTATGGTAGCGCCGCCCAAAGCATCACTGATGAGAATTTAATATTCGAAACACGTGTCTGGTGCATGTAAATTGATTTGGAATTTTCTTCAAGAAGGTAGAGAGTTGGAACCCTTCGACATTATTCATATTTTAACATCGTGTAATCATCTTTTAGCATCGTAAAACATAGGTTGATGAACGGATTTTAACCATATTCGGAGTAACTTCGCATGAAATTGAAAATTTCATATTCGTGTGTCCATCGGATATCATAATCGGGACAGTGTGAAGCCTACATAAACGTTTTCAAATCCAATAGCATCATTTAAGGTATCCGATGTACAATAGGGCATTTTTCGATGCCTGGTAAGGTACTATAAACTATATATTTTCTGAAAGGTTATAATGCCCACTGCTCAAAAATAATAATTTTGGGGTCAGAAAAATAAAGGGGAATAACTAGTGAAGCATTTAAATTGTCTATTTTCTCTATTTAACCTATGCAAAATGACAAAGTTGTACAAGAGTTTTCCCCTTTGATTTTGAAGACCCGGGAGTCTTATATCTGTACTCAGGGCATCATTACCTTTCAGAAAATATATAGTTTATAGTACCTTACCAGGCATAAAATTAACCATACTTTACAATGGAGATGATTAAAACGCTATGTAAAATGACTCTATTGTACAAGGGATACCTTAAGGACAGATAAATTTGCAGCATGGACCAGACATGCACGTTTCGGGAACTTAACCCTCATCAGTGATCCTCAATCTAAACAATGAAATATGGCACAGGAGTGTGGAAATTATTATGTCCAAAAATGTACCGAAAGACGTAGCAAGATTGATGTTGTTTTTAATATTATATTTCATTGAATTATGATTCTATATTCTCATAAGTTGCTTAGACATCCAGTCACTTGCCTAATTCGGCGTAATATGTCAATAACTTATGGAAATAGAGATTGAAAAAAATATTACTGCTCTTAGAAAATGCATTTAACTTTGTTGTTGTTTTTTTTTTTTTTACCTTTCATTAGCAAATATTTGGTGCAGCAGTGCGTTCATGTAAGGGTTATTGGACAAGGTAATGATTACATAACTTTATTACATTCTTGAACCCCTATTTGTTATGTGAATATATCATAATGTGATACAGTTCATGGCACTTTGACTTAACAAATTTCAGACTTCGGTACTATTGCAAATATTGAACGGATTTTTTGTATTTGAATATTTATTAAAGTGATACAGATGAAGTTCGACTTGGGTTCCGATTGACTTATTTTCAAAAGAGTTATGTACTTGGAATTTGTCGATTTCATTATTCTTTTTCAGTTTGTAAGGCTTTCCATCAGTGTTATTTCAGATAATAATTAAAAACTTGTATTTGGTACGTGAAAACATCTTTAGCTGATACAGATTAACTTTGAGTTTGGTTTTGATTGACCGATTTTTACAAGAAAGAGTTACGTTCCTTGAACGTAAGGAATTTTATGAATTTTTCGATATTCCAGACTGTTCTTCGCTGTTATTTCAGATAATGAACTGATGTTTGGTATGTGACTACATATTAAGGGGATACAAATAAAGTTCGAATTTGGTTTTGATTGACCCATTTCTACAGGAGTAATGGTCCTTGAACTTAGCAAATTTCATGAAATTAACAGTTTTCTGGACTTTCTTGACTGTTGTTGAAGATATTGAACGGATATTTGGTATAAAAATGAATTTTTAAAACTTTAACAACACATCACTAACGTATATACACCTTAGCCATGAAGTCTTATATAGATTCTAAGTGGAATGTATTACTTGATCTAACTATAATTTCCGATTGATCTCAACACCCTTTCAGTAAAGAAATTAAAGTATGAAAATTGCAATAATATTTGAAGCATTTTCAACAATTCGTACCAACCCTCATAAATAAAGAATCAATAGACAATTACTTATTTGTTATTTGATCTCATTTTTGCAACATCGTGATTTTTCGAACTGCCGTATTCAAGGAACAAGTAAGGGTTATTCTACTGTCTCCGAGGGCGTAGCCCGAGGAGCAGTTGAATAACCCACTTGTTGCACGGCAATTGTTAGGCCATCAAACAATTATCACCGTT
Organism: Pinctada imbricata; assembly: GCA_033119305.1. NCBI lineage: Eukaryota > Metazoa > Mollusca > Bivalvia > Pterioida > Pteriidae > Pinctada > Pinctada imbricata. The sequence goes on from VSWD01000009.1 coordinate 23,930,665, forward strand.
GATTGTGTAATTATGAGTCGTCAATCCTAGTAGGATAAAACTACTCATGGTCAGTAAACAGTTAAGAATTTCACGCATTTCAAATGTAGATTTCAGAGAAAACAACGGTAAAAAAATCGGTCCAGTATTTGTTGTTAAATTAGGGGAATAAAAGTTAATAAAATAAAGGGAAAGTGATATTTGAATTTTTCAAACTACCGTGTAATTAGAGAACATAGGAAGTGGATTTTAGATGATGTTTTCCAACAAATATTCAAAACTACGGGAATATTATGATACTATTATATCTTTGTTTCTTTTCAAAAGTATTCCAGGGTACCAGTCAATACATTATTCAATTGAAATCTTGCGAGTTTTGTCTGGTAACTGATCCTATGGATATTGAAACATTTTACAAAGAGCGGATCTAGACTGAAAAGCAGACCCCCCCCCTCCCCCCCCCCCCTGGAATTTGTAAAAAAAAGAAGAAAAAACACATGATTTCCTGATTTCCCGTTTCTATGTATTTTCCTTCAAAATCAGAGGCTGAACCCCTTCCCCTAACGGGCTGAATCAACGTTATGGGGAAGAAATCTAGATCCGCCCGTGACATTGAAAGAAGTAGTGCAACCTGTAAATCGCGGTATTTTTTTTTCTTAATTCCTATTATGAAATACAATTTTAGAGATGCTAAGGCGAACATTCCTGTCCTTTTTTGTAGTGTTGTATTTTCAAAACGGAAAACTATGGACGTCAGGTTAGTTAAGGACAGTTAACGGCTCAGTTGATCATTCAATGATTAGTTCAATCATTAATTCAATCATTTTTTCACAATGACAAATATTCCACTGTCTGGAAAAGTGTTAATTACCGTCTACAAGGTAGACCGTGCAACAATAGAATATTTTCAAATTAAAATTGATCAAAATGTCTGCAGAGTTTCTTTTTTCGCATCACTTTGCCGAATGAATAATAAAATTTTATCAAATGACGATCACGTTCATATTTAATTTTATATCATCAAAACAAGATGCTTATTGGCAAGTGAAGATCTACGTTGCGCAAAATTTTGTATTGAGTATTATAGTTGCAACACCAACTTATACAGACAATTGCAGATTGCAAGAAAGAATAAATTATTCTTCTATTCGTAATTTATCAAAAAAATGGTTTGTTATTTTCTAAATAAAAGTAGATGGTAAACCTCCAATGACAGTTAATACACAAGATTTTAAAATTGCTACTGACCGTTTGATCTAAGTGTTATGTGTGAGTTGTGCGTAAACAGTTGATTGAACTACGAGGGATGTCCCAGAAAATCGTAGACATTGCTCACAATTTCTTAATTTTGGCGTTAAATCTAAATAAGATTTTCCAGGATGTGAATTTAACTATCTGGAAATTATCAAAGGTTAACAGAGTTGAATTCTGCCTTTAATACTAAAAAATTATTGAATTATCAGAAGAGCGGTCGGACCCTACCGGTGCAGAACAAAATTTCTAAGCGCTGAAAAAAGAATCGATATTAAAACTAGTTGAATGAAAAATATGGATGGTGACCATAACCCTGTATACTTATCAAAACATGCATTATTAATAATAGTGTAAAATCTGATCGACAGAAGTACTGATTTTTTTACGGGCTTAGCCATGCTATATTTTCGTCTTTGGCGTAATGAGCAATTAAATTATGAAGCAGTTTATAATGCAACCTCCTCATGGACTTCGACGTCAGCTGTATTAGCGGAGCAGAAAACGGTACTGAGATATTGCATTGACCCTGTTTTAGACAAAGTAAGAAACGAAAACATAAGAAAGTATGGAAATGTTTGTAGAGCATAAGTGGTTCAAGTGATTTGCCGACGAATGGACAGAAAAAAAACTAAACAGATGCCCAAGAGGGACTGTCACAATGGTCTGACAGTAAATTTTGAATATGGTCAGAATTAAACGTCATTTTTGAAGACCGGTGTTGAACAGTAGAAGACCCAGATAAGTAAATCTACTGTGCAAAGAATCCTGTCAAGTGAAGTGAATATGAGTCGCGTATCTGTTCAATGGGTGCCAAGTCTATTTTCAATATATGAGATGAATTTGTGAGTTGCTGCCTATAGGTATATTCTTAACCGCAGTTACCAGAGTCAATGACGTTATTGATCATGCGCCGGTGGACATCACAATATGTTTTTATTTCTTCAATAAAAAAAAATACTATGAAAGATGAATGATTGATTTTACATATAAAGAAGCCAATTTGTATGTCAAATTTATCAATGCAAAGTTTATGAAACTGCAACCCTCTACTTATTTCTTATTGCCGATGTCTACGATGTTCTGGGACAACCTTCGTATATACTGCATGTTTTCAACTTTTAATTGGGTTCGCTTCTTTAAACAATCAAAACTCGAATTTCGCCGTCATAATATCATAGTTAACCAATTTTCAATAGGTGAATTTTGTTTGGTTTTATTTGTGGAACAAGATGTGTAATGTAGAATGGGTATTTTTACATAATTCCCGTTTGGTGCTTTATTATCGAACCCAGACTAAATGTTGAAAGTTTTTAACAAATAATAAACAGACGATCCTATATTGTATTTATCTGTCGTTTATTTTATACTATTTATAATTTCCTTGAGATCCCTGCGAGAGAGATCCATGTGGACAGAATGAAAAATGTATAAGCGATGAGGATTCAATTCATCATGAATGTGTATGCAATTCAGGATTTCAAGGAAAATTTTGTAACGGTAAGAATTCGAAGAATAGAAATATTTATTTTTTTTAGAAACCATGCTCATGAAGGGTCTTCAGTCCCCTTACCGACTTACCGGAGGGGACTAATAGGTTGGTTCTTCTTATCTACTGAGTGAGACATAAAAATTTACACGAGTGACGGAAATTCCATCTTTACCCGAGTGGAGCGTAGCGGAACGAGGAAAAAAGATGAACAATTTCCGTCACGAGTGTAAATTGTTATGTCTCAATCAGTAGAAAGTGACAAAATATATTTCTTCTTCCATGAAACATGAGAAAAAATTGAATTCAAACAACGTTTCATGTCATCTAACGCCATTTTTTCTGACGACGTTATTTGGACGTCATAATAAGATTCTCTTTTTCCTTGGTCAATTTGAGCCTTTGAGACAACTTATTTGTCTCACATAGGCTTTCATACAGGGTACGAGCAAAATTTGAGAAGAATTACAGTTTCCATCCCGTACGTCTGTCCGTCTGTCTGTCACACTTTAGTTTTCCGGGCTTTTTCGTTTCTTTGCATATTATTGTACTGAAGTCATTTTAATATGAGGAGATATCTGAATGTGATACAAATCAAGTTTGAGTGTGGTTGCGATTGACCTATTTTTACAATAGTAATGGTCCTTGGACTCAACAAACATTTAATTTAAGTTTTCTGGACTTTCCTTAGGTTCTATTTCAGATATTGAACTTATTTTCAGTATGTGATCACATCTTAGTGTGATACAGATTATGTTCATGTTTTGTTTCGATTGACCTATCTTTAACTTTCCTTCGCTGTTATTCAAGATAATGAACCGAAGTTTGGTATGTGAATACATTACAGTCTGTTTATTATGTTTGAGTTGGGCTCCGATTATCCTTTTTCTACTGAGTATGGTCCCTTGACTTGGCATATTTCATGACTTTTTTCAGTTTCCAAACCTTTTCTATTAATGCCAATAAGGACTTGATCTTTGTTCGGGCATTCGTCTTTTGGTGTGTAAGTACAGGTCAAGTTTAAATTAATGTTGCAGGACATAAATTTATGCCGGTAGGGGACTTATATCGCTTAACGATAAAAATCTATTTTTCTTGTTTATACAATGTAAATATGCCATTAGAAATTCAGGAAACAACGGATTGTTAAATCGGTTCTAGGGGATGGTCGTCCAAAGTCTGCACATGATTTACAGTTCTAAAATATTATCTTTCTGTGTGGAATTAATTCAGAAGTTATTTTCCGTCGGAGAAATACTACGTACTGTGCATACTGTACATCCTGATGTATTTGTTGAAAATATGATACATGTAATTATATATTTGTGACTTTTACATGGCTCGCCAAACTGAAAATTTATTCTTACTGTGTCTACTTGAAAATAGAAGTTGGACAAAGTTAACACTAATAGAACAGAGTAAACACTAACTTTGAAACATAATAAAACGGTTCTGGCGTTTTCATTTCTTAATTAATTATGTTATGCTCGAGTAAGCTCCATGTACTCAGATTCTGTTCTAAGAGGTAGACGGCTTTCAGTTGAGCTTCTCAGTCAAGGATACATTTATGACCGACTAACATTGTCACTGTTTTATGGTCGATATGGAGAAATGATAGCACACTATGACGTCCCTTTGTCCAGAGTCATGAATAGAGAGGTTTAGAAACAAGTTTTAGCGCGATGTGTACGTATGACGTCATCACTTCCTGCGATCTTTGATCAAATGATGTCATGAAGTGACGTATAGCTACACGTTATGGACGTGTAAACGATGCTCTACACGTAACGACAGAACGGGTAACTTCTTTGAGAATTTCCACACTTATCAATGATCGAACTTCTAGTTTTCGGTGTTTTAAAGCATGTTTAGGATTACAAAATGTATAGCTTTCCTTACGTCGAGGTTTTAGGAATCCCGATGAACATTTCTCGCAGATTAAATTGATTGTAAACATGCTAGCTACACGTACACCTTCCAACAAAGCTATACTTAGACCTTCAAAGGTTCCTACGTGTATCTAAACGACGTCTTCGGATTGTGACGTCAAACGGTGACGTGTACTTGTACGTCATACGTGCACGTTGAAAGCACCCTCAAATGATGTTCTGACGTGAACTTTTTGTGCCGTGACATGCCGGTTTGTGCGTTTGTCTTCCTTTGTGATGATTGCCGATTGTGGCTTTTCTGCCGAGTTGAAGTGGCGGGTGTTGCATGCAAGCAGAAGGTGCTCACTCTTCATGGGCACCTGATCTCACCCCTTCGCGGTTAGTTCGCTTCACTTCACAAGGTAGGTTTTTTACTTCCGTTCCTTTGCCTTGGTTTTGGATTTGTCCTAGTTTTGTGTGCCCAAAGCTGGATGATTTTCAATTAACGATTTTGTGCTTCTTGATGGGGATATGGGTTTTTTTTCCATAATGGTCACTGAGGACTGACAACTTATAAATAAAGTAACAAACAATTGACATACAACTACAACACAAACAGTTTGAGACATGACAAACACTTCCACATAATGAAAAATTAACTATTTAAAATGTAATCATGTCCTTTTTGTCCCCCGCTTTCGCGAAAGCGCGGGGACATTAAAACCGGTTCGTCTGTCCGTCCGTCCGTCACAAAAACTTTAACCTTGTGCATAACTTTTGAATGGTAAGTGATAGGGCTTTGATATTTCACATGTGTACTCCTTGTGACAAGACCTTTCCATGGATACCAAAATTTTTGACCTTGTGACCTTGACCTTGGACTTTGACTTACTTATTAAAAACTTTAACCTTGACAATAACTTTTGAATGGAAAGTGGTAGGACTTTGATATTTCACATGTGTATTCCTTGTGACAAGACCTTTCCACGGATACCAAAATTTTTGACCTTGTGACCTTGACCTTGGACTTTGACCTACTTATTAAAAACTTTAACCTTGACCATAACTTTTGAATGGAAAGTGATAGGGCTTTGATATTTCACATGTGTATTCCTTGTGACAAGACCTTTCCATGGATACCAAAATTTTTGACCTTGTGACCTTGACCTTGGACTTTGACCTACTTATTAAAAACTTTAACCTTGACCATAACTTTTGAATGGAAAGTGATAGGGCTTTGATATTTCACATGTGTATTCCTTGTGACAAGACCTTTCAACGGATACCAAAATTTTTTACCTTGTGACGTTGACCTTGGACTTTGACCTATTTATTAAAAACTTTAACCTTGACAATAACTTTTGAACGGAAAATGATAGGGCTTTGATATTTCACGTGTATTCCTTGTGACAAGACCTTTCCATGGATACCAAAATTTTTGACCTTGTGACCTTGACCTTTGAGTTCGACCTACTTTTCAAAAAACTATAACCTTGTCCATAACTTTTTAATGGCAAGTGATAGGGCTTTCACATTTCACATGTGTATTCCTTGTGATGAGACCTTTCTGTTGGTAACAACATTCTGACCTTGTGACCTTGTCCATGGAGGTTGACCCACATTTAAAAACTTCAACCTCGACCATGAGGTTTTGATGGTAATTTAAATCATAGGTCTTAAATATTTCACATGTGCATACCTTTTCATAAGGCCTGTCCCTTGGAAACAAAACAAAAGTTTTTTTTCCTTTTGACCTTTTCTTGGAGTTAATCTTTCATATTTAGAATGTTGATAATATATGAGATGTCTGTAAGCATTTCTTTAAAGACAAACACCCAAAAGCGGGGGACCACAATTCCTTGAATTTGATTTTTTCATTTATCGTTTTTCAGAAACCGTATTGAATATGAAGGCAACGGGGAAATTTAGATGTTTTCATGGTGGAACCTTATCAACTCAAGGTCCTTTTTGCCTATGTCCTAATGACTACACTACAGACAGCTGTGCTCATGGTTGATACCGCTTTTATCTTAATTTTTTTCAGAAAGGAGATGATCTCCGACAACACTCGGTTGCAGCACCCACAGCAAAACTCCAAAACACCCAATACAAAAACACAGAGCAGAGACACAAAAGGGGCAAGGAACACCAACTCACACCATAGAAACATGAAACAAAAAAGACCCCACATAAACCAACGAGACTAATGGGCAACCGGTGCCGACTTAGGACGGCCATCTGCCACGCAAGTAGCAGACGGTGTGGTTATCCTGGATAACATGCGCACAATCCTCCCACTTTTCCGATTACCCAGAGGTCTCGAAGAACGTACAATGATGGTGTAAAACAACCTTCTCACTGTTAGATGTCCACAGCAGACAAGACCGCAAAACGCAGGGGACAAGCAACATAGATGAATATGTAAATGAATATAAAAACTTGTATGAATCTCTCCATTAACAATTTTTATATTAAGGTCTAAAAATGCTGTTTCTGTGTTTGCAACGTTTGCCATGTTTAGAGTCAATTCTTGTGAGTAAATAACATTTTTATAAAACAGGATTGTCGATAGTAAGATAATCATCCAGGTACATAGAAGTACCAATGAAACATTTCACATCATCATGTTTTCTTTGCATTTGAAGATTTTGGATAAATTCTTTTTCATGCATGTACAAAAATAAATTTGCATCAAGAGGCGCACAATTAGTACCCATAGTGATCCTTACAACCTGCTTGTAGAGATTCTCACCAAATCTTGAGTAATCTGTTTTATGATATCAATAGAAAACTAGACAAATAAGGTACAAGATATTTTCCATAATAAAACTTAAATAAGGGTATAAAGTATGATTTCTTTTCTTAAAGTTCTTTTACATAAACAAAAACGAGATGCCCAACTCTATGGAGGGGGATTTGGGTCACAATGCTATTTGACTTGCTTTTATGCTTCATGCTATGTTTGATTATTCCAAGTTCATTCGTCTTGCTTTCATTTCAAATTGCATTTATCTTTCTTCTTTGTGTAATTTTGCTTCCGTGCATTTTACATTTGTCCTTCGTCAATGCATAATTGTCGTTATACCATATTAAAAAATTGTCTTGCACGCTAACCACTGAGACACGAAATCATTACAAATATGATGGAAAACTTAGAGGTTTTAAATCCCAAAATGGCTAGCTATTACTGTGTAAATATAAAACAAACAAAAACAAACTAACTAACAAACATAAAAGGCCCAAATATTTATCATTTAATCATTTCTTTTTTGTTCAAACATTCCAATCGGCTTTTGCTTTTTTTGCGCTTTTTCCAAGTACTCCAACAGGGGACGTCTCAAAGTTCATTTCAAGGAACGGACACAAACGGAGCGTATCTGGTATCAAAATTGAGGTTAGCATTGACGAAGCAATAATGGCATTAGGACGAAAGAATGATGGTACAATGAAAGATGTCATAACGCATATGATATAACGACAATTATGCATTGACGAATGACAAATGTAAGATGCACGGAAGCAACATTGCATAAAGAAGAAAGACAAATGCAATAAAGTCAATTTGAAATGAAAGCAAGACAAATAGCTTGGAATAATCAAACATTGAATGAAGCAACATAGCATGAAGCATGTAAGCAAGTCAACCGATGGTGGCGTCATCCTTGTTTGTCCATCCGCCTATCGTTTACTTTTTAATACAGATTCTCTGCACGGATCGAAAACAGCTGGCAGGGCATGTCATCGATTTCCATGAAACTTTCTGTGATGATGACAATTTATGTAAAACAATGAAAAACTTAATGATCAATTTGAACCAAGGTTGCCAATATATCAAGGTCAATCTTTATTGACAACCTTATTTATATGAGAAACCAGAATTTTGCGACACGGAATCTTAGTCAAAACTTATTTTATAATTGACAATAAATTTATTTGTAAGTATAACTCTGAAATTATATTTGGGGGAAGGGGACGATAAGGTAACTGTTGATATTTAGTCAAAATGTGAGAAAAGGGACCTCTTCGTAAGGTGACAAAACTTATAAAGACTATATTTTGGGAGTTTAAAGGTCATGAAAGACATATGGCTACAACATTTATCAAATCAAATCAAATTCGGTCTTCAGTAAACTTTGATAATATTGGTACTCAATACAACAAATATGGCATCTACATGTATCACACTTCCACAATAACTGATTGTTCTACTACATTTCTGTGCAATTTACTGTTAATCAGATTTTTTTAATGAAAATTCCAAACTTTTAGCCTTAAAAGAGTTTATATTTTCCAATTACTTTGAACATTGAACAAATGACTTTGACATTATCTCAAAGTCATAATAGGATCCGTTTGTCTTTAATACATCAGCATACCAATTGTTGTAACAAAAGAAGACGTACGTTTTTCTAAACTGGTATTTCATACAAAGCAGATATTTACATGATCATACAATATGTTGCCATAGCAGCCTTTTTCAATGGTATATAAACAGAAAAGACATTTTTCCCCATTAATGTTTTACATTTTCAAAAAAAGTCTTTGAATGGTACAATTTCAAAAAGATAGCTATACCTAAAATTTTGTGAAGACTACATAATTTCCATATCATTTGATTTCCATTGTCGTTTTCAAGAAACGAAGATTCTGATTGGCTGAGAAATTTTGTTGATACATCGATCAACACAATTTTCACGGAAGTCTATTTATAGCTGGGGGGTTCCCTCAAACACGAATGAACTCGTTGCTGAAAATACAATTTGTTGATATTTGCTTATGATTTCAAGGATACCATTTCTTTTCTACTTACTCAAAAGTTAACAGAGCATGTAGAATTTGCTCAAACTGGTCCTTATTCCAAGGATATAGAGGGACGATCGTTCTCTGTTTGAATCATGGCGGCTGCCATAACTTGTTTTGGCAGACGTATCACTGCGAAACCTTCCGACTGACGAAATATAGTGTGGTGATTGATTGTTTTTAAATCCAAGAAAACAGTCTGTTTTCCACAATTAAATGATAAGAAATGAATTTCATATTTTTTCTGTTGATACAGGTATCACCCGAAAAATTGAACAGAAAACTTTTGCATCAACGCGCTACGCGCATTGATGCAGTTTTCTGTCCAATTTTTCGGGTGATACCTGCATCAACAGAAATAATATAAGATTCATTTCTTAAGTCAACAGTAACTAAAACGTTACTCGAATCCGGCAAAGTTCGTCACAAAATGGCATGTTTTGAATGTGCAATTAATCTTGAAAGGGGAAGGGACACAAACCCCTTACTTGGCCCTCAGTTTTCCTTAGTATGAAACTTTTAAAAAGTACTTATTTTATTTCATAATTCACGTATTAATGAAATTTAATAATTACCCGACCAAGTACTATGGATATGTTATGACGTCATCATTTTGACGTTAATGAGAAAAGGTTGAAAAAATGCAGGAAAGTGTGTCTCTTTTGAATTTGATGTGGCCGCATTCGTTAACTAAAAGAAAACATTTATGACAAAACGATATAAAGATAAAGATAATATTTAACGCATAGATTGTTCATTTAGTTTTTATGAATACAGCCTGTATATCTAAATAAATGTGTATATTTTGCATTAATTTCGTGGAATATTGCCGATTTCTGTGTTTTCAGAGTGCAAAATGCTTATGATAAACGCATTGTTTACAAAATATAGATTCATTATTCAGTAGAGATCGAATCAAAGTGTCAAATAACAAATAAATAAATCGTGCTTCGTGGTCCTAAAATTACTTGCAAGAAGACAAGCTTCATGGTTTTCTTTGGGTATCAATTAAAACAATCTAGAATTTATCCTCCATATCGACGACCACATTGAGTTCATGTTATTGAAATTAATTAAACTTGATATGGCCTTTGTAATAAAGAATTTCAAATCATAATGGTAATTTATGCTGATTGTGTAGCATTTTTGAGTGCTCTTCCTTACTAGCAGCCGTTCTTGGAAAACATATGAATTGAACTGACATTAGAAACAGCCACCTATTGAACATGCGATTCTACTTATCTTTACTCTACTATAACTGGCACCTGGTCTCACTTTTGAATGTTGTTCATTCCGGGGTTCGCAACCGTTCCGATGTTAATTCTCACGGTTTGGCCTTGCCTTCTTGACTTTGGCATAGAATAACTGATGGGTACTTCTGGGTTTTTATATGTAACATGATTCATGCAATACTTGAATATGTTTAAAATTTACTAATATTAAAATACAGCACGTTATAAAACATCGTCACCTTCAATACATTCCGTACTTGTACTGGACTTTTTTGTTGTCCTCTGAGCTTCGTGGTCCGATTTTTCTTTTCTCGACAGAAAGTTCTGTTTATACCTTTTAAGCTCACCTGAGCCAAAGGTTCAAGTGAGCTATTGTCATAGCAATTCATCTGTCGTCCGTCGTCCGTCGTCGTCCGTCGTCCGTCGTCGTCCGTCGTCGTAAACTTTTCATATTTTCAACTTCTTCTCCAGAACCATTGAAGGGATTTGGATGAAACTTGGTAGGCATGAAGTACTAATGGTCCCCTACAAGTGTTGTTGTTTTTTGTCCGGATCCGGCAACAGGTGGTGCCACCACAGGCAAAAGTAGGTCATGGGGGGTACCCTTCTTTGACAAACTTCTTCATCAGGACCGAAGCATGTATCGACAAACCGAAAGCATCAGGATTATCTAAAGAGATGTCTAAAGAAGTGTTGTTATTTTTGGTTCCACTTCGAAGTCAAATTTTTGACGCGTTTTTGAAGTCTTTTCGGACTTAGTCAGAAATGCACATTTTTGCACTATTTCTTTAAATAGCTCAATAAGTGTATGATTTTACACACTCATTTACTGCATATTTATCATATTTAACTTATTTAATGCTTTGATATGTGTTTTATGCTTTTAAAAATTCTATTTTTTTTTATGATTTTTTTTCTTATGTAAAAAGGAAGGGGGGGGGGGGGGGGTGATTTTCATACATTTTCTGCTTCTTTTCTATAACCACTCTTCAGATTGTCATAAAATTTTGTAGGTATGAGGTACTCATGCATGGTACCCTACAAGTGAAAGAATTTTGTCAAGATATCCACTTTTGGATTTTAAAGGAATATTTTTAAGATTGTACATAGGTATAATGTATGTTTTCCATGCCCAATGAACCCATAGGAGTGGCTTCAAACCCCGGCGGGACCCCAACAAATTTTTTTTCCCTTTTTCAGTTTTTTTGTTCTCTTTTTCTTTTTAAATTCATCGTTACAAATGAAACTGTGAAAGAATTTTGTCAAAATATCACTTTATATTTTTAATGATTTTTTTTAAAGAGACAAGCTAGTTTGGCTTTGTGTACTTATTTTTGTACATCGAAATAACTTGGCCAGATACGCTATCAAATATACTCCGAATTTATTTTTAAGATGTTGACTTTTTCCATACATGCATATTTCATAACAATTTCCCTATTTAATGATTATTTTCATTGTTTTATTTCTGTTTCTATGATAAAAAAAAGTCGCCATATATCTTGTGTTACAGATTTGATTGGTTCAATACCTCCACGCCCCTTTGGTAGGGGTAACTACTAGAGCTGCAACGAGTCGAGAACTTCTCGATTCGGTTCGATTTCGATTTTTATGTCTCGATTCGGGTTTTTTCTGTTCGAGTTTTCTGCAATATAATTTTTCATGGATATTTAACTGTTTTCCTTTTATTTGAAAAAGTTAATTGAAAATCTCATCTCAATCTAAAAAAATGAATAAAATACCCAATTCACTGTATGATATATACATGTCTGTTTATGTATCATGTGGAAATATCATTCAAGCCACTCCACAGAACGGCCTTCTGGGGATATAAATTCGATACTGTGTACAAAAGATATATGATAACTAACCAGTTTGCACAAAGAAGTGCATAGGTAAAATACTTTAAAGAGGCAATTTTCAGTTTGGGGTAGCACTCGCGCGCTCGTTGAAATGCGGCAAAAGTCGCCGGTTCGAATTTCCTCTGACCCTGTATTTTCTTAAGAATTGCTGGGTATATGCACTTGAAAGGTTAACTTTTTATTCTAAATCACCACCTAAAATCATTCTTATTGGGAATCCTGCGATTCGTGAATACTTTCAAGTTGAAATTAGAACATTTTTCTGCATTTTTAGACTATTCGACTCGAATCGTTTCTGACCACTACGACTCGCAATTCGAGTCGGAGCTAAGAATCGCGGTTCTCGGTGCATCGCGGTGAATCGTTGCAGCTCTAGTAACTACAGGAAATAAAAAGGTGCACACTATTTCTCTAAAAGTTTTGACTGACTTGAAATGCCCGGAAGTCTGTAAAATTGGTCTTTTTCGCTTGCGAATCTTTGGCACGCATAAAAATGAAAAGAAAAAGGGGGGTCATGCATGTCCTTTTTTCGCAAATTTCACTTTTTTACAGAAACTCTCCATTCTCATCGAAAATGTTCCGAATTTTACATATTTTCAAATGGATCTGTAGACTGCATAAAAGACAAGATCAAGCTCGAAGTTAAATCTATCACGCCTACTGGTCAAATTTTATCGATTCAGTATGCTAAAAATACATTTTCAATATTTTTGACCAATGGTGTGACGCCTTTTATTCAGTACTGTTCACCAGTCAAAACAAAGGGGAATCCCCGCGAAAAGTTACAACTGTAAACAAAGTCGCCGTACTTTATATACTCCACAACCCTTTAGTACTGCGATACATTTCAGGAGATACAGTGCAAACGGAATAGATTTTTATTTAATGTGCATTATACTTGGAACACTTTCATAATGGTTATCATTCATGTACTTGGAACACTTGCATATACTTGTTATCATGTATAAACTTTGCTCGAATTTCCTCTGTCTTAGACTCTCTTAGATGAAGTAATTTACGGACTGATTTCTTGAAGAAACGTCTAATGAGTAATCTCTTCCTCTGGATTTTGAGAATGCATAGGACATTTAATTTCTGAAATTCTTGAAAATAGATAATTCAGTTCAGAGTTCCTGAAATCTTCCAATGAAATGTTGGACCACAGGAATCTGTTGTTTTAATAGAGAAAATAAATTATTATTCACAACCTTAAGCCACTGTGTTCGACATCTTGTATGTATAATATTTCTAAGAGGAATACAGAGGCCTGAGCTTGTGAATAATAAAACATTTTCTCTCATAAACGACAGGTTCCTGTGGTAAGACATTTGGGAATTTCTATCTGTCCAAATAATAGATACAACATGAGTTTTTATCGGACCAAATAACTTTTTGTCGGCAAATCCGTTGCAACCGATACATTTCATGAACTCTCTCCGCTAACAACTTGTCCGTGTAACAGACCTATGACAAGGTAAAACAATTAGTTAACAGTAAATAACGATGTCATAGGTCTGCTAGTTGGACAAGCTTAACAATATCATGGGCCTTTTAATTTGTTTCCCTAAAAGCAGCATACACCAGAATATGGTGCATCAAACTGCGAAAACTAGCGAAATCACTTTCAAGAGTTGTTGAACAGTGTATGCTGAAATGCGACGCTCCTTCTCGCCTGTTGAAATATGCATAGGCAAGAAGCACCGCATTTCAGCATATTTTTGTTCAAGTGGCTTTACTAGTACTGGGTCACGAGGTTTGATAACAAATTGGCCCAATTTCTGCACAACTCACTTGAATTGATATTGGATTTACACGATTTTGACTGTACGTTACATGTATTAAGATGAAATCAATACTATTCAAAAAGATGTCAGTATACTTTAATATGAATAAAGGCAAAACCGAAAAATCTTTGTTTTTTATGCCCCTGGAATAAAAGATTCGGGAGCATAAAGTTTTTGGCCTGTCCGTCTGTCTGTTTGTCTGTCTGTTTGTCCGAAAAACTTTAACATTGGGCATAACTTTTGAATGGAAGCTGGTGATAGAGGTTTCATATTTCACATGTGTATCCTTGTGACAATACCTTTCCATTGATACCAAATTTCTTGACCTCGTGACCATAACCTTGACTTTTGACGTACTTTTCAAAAACTTTAACATTGGGCATAACTTTTGATTGGTTAGTGATAGGGTTTCATATTGTACATGTGTATTCCTTGGGACAAGATCTTTCCATTGATACCACCATTACGCTGACCCTGACCTCTCACATACTTAACAGAAAATGGTAACAGAAGATGCTACCGGGGGCATTCTTGTTTCACAAACACAGGCTTTATAATTTCTGGCATGCTAGCTATCAATAATGAAAGGTTTGGTGTTCAATTTTAAGTAAACTTAATTTATGAAATCATTTCATTGTTTTATTCATTTTCTGCTGCACATTAATGTGGAATTTTACAAAATGATTTTATTTTTTATGTTGCATAATTGAATTATACTAGCTGGGCATATGACTTTGGACCACTTTATCCGTCTTTTCAAATCAGTAGAAAAGTTATTGTTTTGAAATGTGACTATTTTTTCTTGTTTGTACTTTTAAAGGTTGTCTGAAGAAAAAAAACTTTCCTGCATCCGGCAAAAATCTTTTTAGAAAGATTGTTGGCTAAAATCCTGGTACTGGCACTTTCAGTATTCAATGTCAGTATGTCAATTAGAGCGTGCATGGGTATCAGGTGAGCGTTGTGCCCCCTGGGGCTCTTGTTTAAGGATATAATAGTCTTTTGATTGTTATTTCTTGATTCTGATTTCGGGTTTTGTGTTTTACTTTATTCATTGATGTAATTATTTGATATAATTATTCGAAAACCTTAATTTGAATATTTCGGCACATGTCTTGTTTCCAGCAAAATCAAAATGCCTACCGGATCCTTGTACTGGAATATGCGATCAACAAAACATATCCTTTACATGCAGGACAGTGTATCAGTCAACTCAAAATTGCAACCCAGGTACGTTTATATCTTGATAAAATGATTATGTCGCAATCAAGTAAAAACATATCTTTAAAGAATGATTATTTTCAAGAAAGAAGGGAAATTTCCAAGAAGACTCGGTTGAAGCATCCACAACAAAACAAGGAAACATCCGAATGCGAAAACACATATAGTGGACAACCACAACAAGATACAA
Source organism: Pinctada imbricata (assembly GCA_033119305.1). Classification (NCBI taxonomy): domain Eukaryota; kingdom Metazoa; phylum Mollusca; class Bivalvia; order Pterioida; family Pteriidae; genus Pinctada; species Pinctada imbricata. The sequence goes on from VSWD01000009.1 coordinate 23,946,338, forward strand.
CAAAGGCACAAGTAAGATCACACTCAAAATCCATATCATCAAAACACTAAAAATAAAAAATACACATAAACAACGAAACCAATGGTCAACAGGTGCAGACTCAGGAATGTTAGAAGCAGTTATCCGGATTAGATGGACATAACCCCCACCCCCGCTTGTCCAGTTTTTCAGTGGTCTTAAAGAATCCACAGTTGCGGTGTATGTTATCCTATCTGATAGTTGGTCAGACTTCTCGGGTGATTGATCTTGAGCTCGCTTCAGTAAGCAGAGCACAGACTTCAATACTGTTATCTGCTGTTGGATCTATCTAATGCCCTGTCGACCCTCCTGATCCTTTTTTAGTTTATCCTCTATTAATATTGAAATAGAAAACTGCATTGTGATATACACTATTTATTCATATCGAATGTCATTACAATATTATTACACTTCATATTATAGGTTAATATCAAATAAATAATATAGTTTTTCAAGGTCTTTGTCTTAACCCTCAAATATTCGAGAAGTTATTATGGTTTTCTACGATCAGAACAAAAAGTACTTGTACGTAGCATTTAAGGGGATCAAGGGCAGTATCCAAAGGAACCTAATCGGAAAGCTCTAGATCAATTATGATGTCATAATAGAAACGGCGGCACTGGCGCGTTTTTCACAAGAACGTCAGCATTAGGTGACGTAAAAATAAGGTGAGGGGGTAACAAAATCACCATAACTTAAAAACTAAATTTCAAATTTCAATAGGAACTTATCGGTGTTAACTTGACATATGAAGAAATAAATATCAAGTTTCTACGGAAAATAAACGGACTTTGTTTTTAAAAATTAACAACTCAAAATTGTTCTTAGAAAGACATTCATTTATTTATTTTCGACAATTTCTGTTTCTGCGATCATTTATAATTCTTTACATATCCGATTGCCCACATCATGTCTATATCATCATATATACTCGTTAATTTTCTGTCTCTACAGAAGATTTGTAACTGTCTTTCGTTCCCTGAAGTGTGTTCATTTTAACGTCACGTTTACGGCCCATTGGGGCTTTCAATGGGTATACATGTACCTTCGTAGCTTCAAAACTGACGGTAAAAAATTGATGAAACTTTGCTTATACAAAAAGTTTGTTTCAATCATTAACATTTATAATTTTTAGGAAAGTTAAACGATAGGATCTTTTTTTAAGTCTTGCTGTACTGGACCTTCTTAAAACGAAGATTCGTTGTTAATTTCTATTATATCGTATTCGTTTTGATGAGGTGGGGTTCCGATATCGTAAAATAATCCCGTAAAACTTCGAAAGAAAATATTCCGTTACTTTATGTTAATCCAAAATGTTCTAGACTTCTTTTATTTTTAAAATGATTATTAAATGAAATAATGTGCCAACAATACTGACTGAAGCATTATCTATCTATTTAAAACTCGTTATTTTTTTCAGCATGCGGAACAAACGCAATTTGTAGAGATGGAGAATGCCGTTGTTCAATAGGATTTCGTGGTCCTCCATCTTGCATTATAGGTAAGATCAATGTTATTACAACGCATTATAAGTTCAGATATAAGACCTGCAATAATTAATTCTACAGACCACATGGCTGTCAGTTTGAAAATTAACATTGAAATAATCACTAGAGGTCAAGGGTATTGGAAACTCAATAGTATGCTCCTACAAGATGACAAATACAAAACAATGATCCGAAACTGTATACGCAAACATGAAACTGAAATAAATGACAAACCGGAAAAAGCTCAAATGAATTGGGAATTATGTAAAATTGAAATTAAGGAAATGTCTATAAAGTATGGTAAACTGAAATCTAAAGAAAAGAAAGATAAAATAAACCAATTAGAAAAAGAGTTAACAGAAAGAAACACAAATTCACACAGGACTAAAATCATAGAAGATGAATTAGAGAACTTATATGCAGCAAAAACCTATGGGGCGCAGATAAGGTCTAGAATAAAGTGGGTTGAGGAGGGTGAACAAAGTACTAAGTTTTTCCTAAATTTGGAAAATGACAGACAAACAAAGAAAAGTATAGTAAAATTGTATGATAAAAATGGGAACATCCTTACAAAACAAAATGAAATACTTCAAAGGCAGATGGAATTCTATGAGAATCTCTATAAATCAAAAAACCCAGATCAAATTGAAATAGAAAACTACATAAAACAGGTTGAAGCACAAACTTTAAATAGTGAGGATGTTAAGCTATGCAAAGGACTATTGACAGAAAAAGAATGTTATGATGCAATCCGAAGTATGAAACAAAATAAATCGCCAGGAATTGACGGCTTGACTCTGGAATTTTATCAGACTTTTTGGCCTGAAATACATAATTTACTAATTAGCTCTCTAAATAGTGCTTATAACCTAGGTAAAATGTCAAACTCACAAAGAAAAAGTATCCTATCTCTTATGTTCAAAAAAGGTGATTCATTAGACATAAACAATTGGCGACCTATATCCTTATTAAATGTTGATTATAAAATTGCTGCCCGTTGCCTTGCTGATCGCTTAAAATCTCTTTTACCCAAAATAATAAGTTCTGACCAAAATGGATTTATCAAAGGTAGGAACATTAACTACAATATTCGCTTAATTAAAGACATAATCGATTATTCTGAAAAATTTGACATAAATGGTTTGATTCTTTTTCTTGATTTCGCCAAAGCATTTGATACAGTGGAATGGGGGTTCATGTTCTCTACTCTGAAACACTTTGGCTTTGGGGATTCTTTCTTAAGATGGGTACATACTTTGTATACTGACAATGAATGCTTAATGACAAATAATGGTTGGGTATCATCTCCGATCAAAATATCTCGAGGCATCAAACAAGGATGCCCTCTTTCTTCCCTACTTTTTGTCATCACAGTCGAGATACTAGCTCTAAAACTAAAACAAAATGCAAATGTTAAAGGTATCAAACTAAATTTCAGTGATAAAAGTTTCAAAATATCTCAACTTGCAGACGATACCACTCTGTTTCTTAAGTCAAAAGAAGATGTTTCAAAAGCGCTTAACCTCATAGAAATATTCGGATCACTATCAGGGCTTGTTTTAAATAGACAAAAATCAAATGGTTTTATATTAGGGAAAACACCTAACATTCCAGACAATTTTGAGCAAATCAATTGGGGCTCCAAATTTATAAAAACTTTGGGAATATCCTTTTGCAAAGATCATAATGCTATGTTACAAAAAAATTGGAATGATCGAATAGCTTAAGTTAAGTCTAAGATATTGTCATGGTCTGGTAGACAACTAACTATGATAGGAAAGGTACAAATTATAAAATCTCTACTAATACCCCAATTAACCTTCATGTACTCAGTACTCCCTATGCCTCAAGAAATTTAAAAAAAAGTAAACAAAATTTTGTATAAGTTTCTCTGGGGAAATAAAAGTGAAAAAATAAAAAGAAAGATATTAAATAATAAATACAAGGATGGTGGCCTAAATATGACAGATATTAGCATACATATTAAAACAATAATGGTAAAATGGGTTTCAAAATTAACAGATAATTCAAATTCATTATGGAAAGAAATCCCCAAATACTATTTTAATTCTTATGGAGATAATTTTAATGTTTTCAGTATGAATATTGGCAACATCAAACACCTACAAAAAATCAAATGTTTACCTGAATTTTACCAAAACATTCTCCAAGCATGGGTACAGATCGGTGGGGGAGAAATAACTTACCCAAAAAATAACCTTGAAATTTTAATGCAACCTCTGTGGGGTAATAAATTTATTCAAAACAAGGGGAAAGTTTTAATTAATAAAAACTGGATGGAATCAAATACGAGGGTTGTCCCAGAAAAACGTAGACATTGCTCACAATTCCTTTATTTAGCGTTAAATCTAAGCAAGATTTTCCCAGATGTAAATTTAAGTATCTGGGAAGCATAGAATGTTAATGGTGTTGAAATCTGCCGTTAATATTGAAAATTAATTAAATTATTAGAAGAGCGGTTGGACCGTACCGGAGCAGTCCGAAATTTTCATGCGCCAAAAAAGAATCGATAATAAAACCTGTTGATTACTTATCAATGCATGTATGAATAGTACTAAAAGTCTAATCAGCAGAAAGAACTGATTTTAGCGGGTACATACATGCTATATTTTTGTCAATGACGTAATAAACAATTTAATTATGAAGGAATTTATAACGCAATCCCTCATCAATCATTCAAAAAACGGCGACGTCAACTTGATTAGCGGAGCAGTAAATGGTACTTAGATATTGTGTTGATCGTGGATTGATCCCTTTTTAGACAAAGTAAGAAATGAAAACATCAGAAAAGTACGGAAATGTTCGCAGAGTATTAGTATACATGTTTGTACAAGAGATTTGTCGACGAATTAACAGACAAAACTAAACAAGGGCACAAGGAGAGGGGCGATATTCAGACAGTCAATTTGGCGAGAAACGTCATTGATGAAAACCGGCATCGAACAGTAAAAGAAATAGAAGAGAGGGTCATATAAGTAAATATACTGTGCAGAAAATCCTGTCAAGTGGATTAAATATATGTCTCGTTTCTGCTCAATGAGAGACAAAGTCTATTATAAAATATATGAGATGAATTTATGAGTTGCTTACTTTAGGCATATTCTTAACCGCAGTCGCTGAAATTCATGACGTTACATATCATGCGCCGGTGGACGTCACCCTACATCTTTATTTCTTCTATAAAAATTTTACTATTGAAGATGAATAATTGATTTTTCACGTACAGAAGCCGATTTGTATGTCATATTTATCAATGCAAAATTTATAAAAATGCAGCCCTTTACAACTTTCTTATTGCCGATGTCTACGATTTTCTGGGACAACCCTCGTATATGTTTCATTAGAGATATTGTTGATCAAACAGGAAAAATCTCAGAAATGAAAATTTTACAGAAGTTAAATATCAAAAGAAATTGGATTGCAGAAACTAATTTGATAAAGCAGGCCGTTCCTACTGAGTGGAAAAATAAATTACGAGAAAACCTCGAGTGGATACATTATAAACTAAATAAAAAAGTAGGTACAGTGAAAATAAAAATAGGTAAGAAAGAAATAAACATCAACCAGCTGACAAATAAAAACATATACAATGCATTGCACGAAAAATTTCAAGAATATCCAATTTCATTCATTTACTGGGAAGGTAAAATCCCACAAATTGCTGGAGAAACCGTCTCCAAGTTCACAAAATGCTTCAATTTCATATTCAACGTACTTTTTGATAATAAATACAAAATGTTCCGATGGAAATTAGCTCACAAGATCCTTACAAATACAAGCATTCTTCACAAATGGAAAATAATGGATAGCCCTCTCTGTAAAATCTGTAACGAACTCGACGATTATCAACATTTCTTCTTGGAATGCAAATTCACTGATAAATTCCGTCAAAGAATAAATACTATACTCCAAGCACTCGGATTCCAAGAGCAAATGCTTACTCTCCATAACGTTGTTCTTGGTTATAAAATATACGATCCAAAATTCAAAGAATTAAACATCATTCTTACACTTGCTTCTTTTTCTATATACAAAGCCTTTTATTCCAGTGATTTCAAAGATAAGCAAATCGACATAACTCCAATTTTCAATTCGGAATTAAAATACTACATCCTGGTTGCCAAAAAACTGCATATTTCCTCTAATTTACTTGAGCGCGTTGCTTCGTTCCTTCAACACTGACCGCGAATTACACTGCAAAAGAAAAGAAAAACAACATTACTGGTTTTTATTCATAAATTCATAACATTACAGAATCAGTAAGTACCCGTATCTCTAATCAATCACTTTATCCATAATTAAAAGCAATAAAAACATACTTACCCTGTATAATCACCTGTACACAATCCATGTCCTTTTATACACTCCACTTCACACGTCAGATACGTGCAGACGAAGATCTTGACCGCTGACCGATTTAAATAACTAGGCTACGTGACACTCTGCCGCACCTGCACCGGGTCAAATCGTTCCCTATCTAAATCGTTCTACTATATAAACATCTTCCAACAGTCTCCATGCATTGCACATTTTCACCGTACGCACTTAACCGTTACTATCCTTATAGACATATTATATGCTAATACTTGAATCTTTTAGATTGTACGTAGAACGACAATCTTTTACATTTTTGTTTTGTACATTTATTTTTATTCTCACTCCAATACTACAATATAGAATTCCTAGTACATGTACGTGCAACAATCTCATTTCTCTTCTTACTCCAATATACTGCTTATTACGTTAAGATTGATAAATTACTGTATCATGTATACACATTAAATCATGAAAATAAATACATATATATATATAAAAAAAAAGAAAAAAAAATAGAAAAGAAAATGTGCTATGATGATTTGAAAAGGCGATGAAGACTCATACAAAAAAAAACAACTCTATTCTTACTGACCACACACTGCACCATATTAATATATTAACAACTTCGTAATTTAATACGAGTCGGCCTTATTCTGAGCACAAAAAAAAAAAAAAAAAAAAAAAAAAAAAAAAAAAAGATCAATGTTCATTGAAAGATCATATTGGTTCGATTGCTTTGCTATCTATCTAGTGGAAATTATAGAAAAACTAAGTTGAAATGAAATGAACTTATTTTTCGCATGAAACAAAATGTAAATTAATATCATCCGGATCCTTCAAGCTGTCGATTTACTTTTATCTTAAGAGTTATTTATTGTTAAATAGGTTGCCTTATTGCCAAATTTTCAAAAAATAATACTTTATGAAAGAAAAAAACTGATGAGGAGCTAGTAATGTTTATCCGCTGTCATATCGATGAGTTCTTTGCATACGACATAAAAAAGTAGGAAAAAATCTCTAACAAAGCTACGTTGCAGTGATAACAGTGGATAAGATAGCGGCCAGTACGTAATTTACTACGTCTACAGGCAGATTGTATTAGAGAGGACATTCACAGCAACACCACTGACAAACAAGGCAAAATACATCGAAGCATGAATGATATCACATAAAAAAGAAGATAATCAATGATGCCATCGTACTTGCCGTATCCAATTGAAAAACGGTAAAACGAAATAAGCAGATAAATGCGTTTGGGTTATAGTTCTCAACTTAAACTAGAAATTAAAAGTAGGACTTTCGAAAATGTCATGACGGAAGAGTACTTATCTAGAAGCTTTATTACGTCTCTGTGTATCTAGGTATCGGATAATTGTATGATGATGTATGGATCACCCCAAAAAATTAAAAAGGTGACCATTTGAGATTTATTACTTTAAACATTATTCAGTAATTATTTAGCGTATATTGGCTATCTTTACAGCTGAGGGGAAAACGGGAAATTTTAAGGTAGGTGTAATTCAAACCTGCATAATTCAAAATGCATTGTCTCAAACTTCTTACTTACAACAAGCATTTAAGCTGACATAAATAAAGTGCCTTTCTAAAAGAAGGTAGGGGATCTCCAACCAGACCATGTTGCAGCACCAACAGCAAAGCACCCGATGCGAAAACACATAAACCAACGAGATGGCCATTTGCCACTCAAGTAGCCAATGGTGTGGTTATCCTGGATAACGTGAGCACAACCCTCTCACTTATCCGATTACCCAGAGGTCTCGAAGAACGTACCATTATGGTGAAAAACAGCCTCCTCACTGTTAGATGACCACACACAAACAAGACCGCAAAACGCAGGGACCCAAGCAACACAGATGAATATGTAAATGGATACAAAAAGAGGGCGTACTTAATACAGACCGTGCTCTGCCGGCTGTGGCGAGCTCATGTATGTTATCACCCGAGGAGCCCGACTGACATTCAAAGAGATGTTCGGGGCTCTGTCTTCTCTAAAGAGGTTTGGACAGGGCCCGCCATGGAGTCCCGTCGTCACAGTCAGTCAGAATGCAAGTCTTAAGAATGCGCTGGTACAAGACGGTAGATCGGTCAAGTACAAAGTCTGGTACCAAGCCAAGACCGTCTGGTGACATTTGGATCATATTCACGGTATAAAAGTCGTTTGATGATTCTGACGCATTTTTAATAGATGACGCAGTCCGCGCCGCAGGCGCGGATGTAGTCCTCTTGAAGATAACACGTGTAGATAAATATGAAAACTACTGTTTTCCAGTTCTAATGCTGTTCAAAATCTGTATAACCTACAAACTCTGCCGTGCGGTTTCACTTGAGTCTCAGGACTTACTAATCACGTCATGAAATTCGGATCACTTCCTGTCTACATGGACGGAGGATTATTGGAAAACCTGTTTTCAGCCGCATGACGAATTTGATCATCTAACTGAATCCATTAAATCATGCTTTACTTACTCGATTATATGTGAATTGAAACCGTTTCACCCGACTGTCATCTCTAACAAGGACTTATAAAAAGAGTCCTCGTCTCTAACAAGTTACGGCTAATGCGACGTGACGTTATCATGCAACGTCATTTTTTATTCAGCAGGGCTCACACTGGCTTGCAAAAAAGTGTAGCCACTTTTTGCGTGGAGGACTTGATGTCACGCGCAAAAGATGTTTCGCTGTTGAAGAACATCTTTTGTAGCATTATATTCCTTTTAACTACCCATATTGTATATTTCTAATGGAAATTATAATAGAAAGATAATGCTCGATTAATTCATGTTTACTAAATCAAACACTTAAGCATAGTCTATGTATCATCATAAAACAACAATAAAATACTTCTATCTGCATCATTAAAGTTAAAAGGGTACAAAATGTTCAAGAAAAAGCACTATGATATAGTATTCAATACATATACATGTATGTTTTAGATGATAAGAAGCACAGTCTGTCACTTTTAATATTTAGGCACAATAATTCTCCTGTTCTTCATGTTCACCCACTGTTTAAAAGCACTGATATAGTCAAAATTGTCCACACTGTCCTCACACATAGAGAGTCTCATCAGATGGTCCAATATTGTACCTGAGGTTTGTCTTGATCAGATTCTGTCTACTGAATCCCCTCTCACAGTCCACAGTGCTGACAGGGGCAACTAGTAGTCTCTCAGCAACAGCATTGACAGATGGGTACTCTACCTTCCTCCTGATTTCAAACAAACAAATGTCCTTTACATTTGACAATGCCTGAGTCCTACATAACTCTGTAATACAAACAAAATGTTGCCTAATAACTGATATTAATAACTTTGTACTTCAATAAGATTTTCTATATATGCACAATTTAAGACAAAAACAGCCCCTCCCTTTATTTTGTATTTAACTTGAATATGAGGAATATTATATCAGTGTACCTGCAATATGCAGAGATTATCAAGTTGGGGCACCATGGCGTTGGCAAGGTCATAGGTCGCGGCAAAGTACGTGGTACGCAAAGCTGGCAGGATAGCAGCCTTGCTCTTGGAAACGACCTTCCATGTTGGAACCCTCTTTCAGAATGGACATTGCGGAGGCATGGCTATTGTCACCTAATAAAAAAAGCAATAAAAGACGATCATAGTTATGTTACGTATACATGGTATACGCGCCTAACGAAATCACGACAAATCTAATGGATCGATATGATAATAAAAACTTAAAATGAAAAGTGACTTAAAGTCGGTAAGTGTACCTTTGCGGTTTTCATACGTTGTCTTTTTTCATCTGAGAACAACCGTGAACAAAAGAACTTTGCACGCGAGCTTTAATGCAAACGCCAGCTTGGATTAGATTTACATTTAACTGAACATGCTGATGGTGACGCATTTGCCGCTTCATTTACAGATTCTGATATAGATTTTTTTTTACTGTAAAGCCAATCGTTGAAAGTTTCTGAGATTTTACGGGCCGATCATCGGCCAAATCTAACTTTCTCTTAACCATCTTATCTAGATATAAATTGTCTAAAGAATAAGGATAAATCCATTAATCTAAGGTATAACAGAATCATAGCGTCCGTTCTCTCCATTAGATTAAATTTCAATAATTTACATTTTTTCTTTGATCGCGCTTGCTTTGGTATTTTTTCAATTGTTTAAAAGTTTGTATAATGTTTATACGAACGGCGACTATACAAACACAGGTGAAACTTTAATGCCCAATACTTACATCAATACGTGTACCTGCACTGTGAAGCGCCGCTAGATATCCCTCGGTGATAATCCAATTATCCAATTAAGTAATAAAAGCAGTGGTCAATCTCAGGTAAGGTCCCGCGACATACAGCGCTGATTTATTGATTTTTAAACACCAAATGAAATAATGAAAAAAAAAAGATGTATATAGGAAAAATCGGCTTTCGTCACTTGCGAATTTCTTTCGCCACTTTTGAATTTTTTCGCCAATGGCGAAAATGGCGAACGACAGCGCGACCACCATGGCGATTTTGACTCAAAATGTTACGTCATCATATAGAAGGAATAACGTACATGTTGTTCCGCGGACTATCTTCAACAGATCGCCCGTCCCACGCGTTGTTTCTATTTCGTTCTTTGTTGTTGTTGTTTGGTTTTGTTTTGTTTTTTATTATGAGTGAATTAATCAACTAGAAACAAAGTGTGGGACGGGAGTAATATTGAAGCTACCTGTATATGCGTGTTCAGAAACTACTGTCCGCGCAGCTCACCGCGACTTCAGAACTCGGAAAATTTAAGTTTTTTTCTTCTTTGTCGACAAATTTTGCGATTAAAATTTATATAGTGGGATAGATCTCGAGCTCTCGTAACTATCGGTGTAGATTATATGTATACAACTAATACTAGACTTACAGTGACAGAAAATAGTTTTAGATGGGGAGTTCGCGCGACGTCATAGAAATATCCCCCATCTAAGAGTATTTTCTTTCACAGTGAGCAAACTGAGTATTAGTCGTACAGACATATAATATACACATTTATTTATTTATTTATTTATTTATTTATTTATTTATTTATTTATTTATTTATTTATTTATTTATTTATTTATTTACATATTTATTTGCCTATCACTGGCTTATTAACATGCTCATTATACATTTTCAATTTTTAGTGATATTATAAGACTCTTTCATGGTCTTCTATGAAAGATACATCGGTTCCACCCGAGGGATCTTAAAATCATGTAAAACCCGAGGCTTACCGAGTATTTTTCTCTCATATCTAAGGGTTTAAAACAAAACTGAAACAAAAGGGACGAAATTTGAATAATGTCAAGTTGATCTATTCGCGAAAATTTTGCGATATTCGAATTCAGCGTCCCCGAAAATGGTTTATTCTATATGAATAAACTACGAATATTAGGCTTTTCAAAATAAAACGCAAGAATACATTGAAAAACGACCTTAAAATCGATGTTTTATTGCGACGTCGCCGCTAGCTTGTTATGACGAAAATCGAAATGTGATACAGCTGTCACGTGATATGTGATACAGAAGTAGCTCCCAGAGCTATATTTTATGGGCCTACTCTGTAATACATACGCGGGTATGAGAGAAATATTTTATTTTTCATTGTCTCCCAATGCGTCCTCACTATGACTTTGCCATAATTCATATTAGTGATGCTGTCTACCTTTGATCCTTCTAATTTCGTTTATCATATCACCATAAAAGGCAGGTTGAGTAAAACCCTAATTAATGTACTCTGTTGCTTGTAGAATTTAAAAAGAAATTGACTGTAATTTTTGCAAAATTTCCAGAAAGTTTTACCTATCTTATGAAAGCGGAAACCTTGACCTAAAAGCATCTTGGTAATTTGCAAATTTCTACTGTGAAAATCCAAAATATTAGTACATGCTCTAGCGTGTGTTATGTAAATGCCATATGACGGTAGTCTAGGAGCATCACCGTCAAGCCAGGAAATTTACTATGCTGAATCCAAAATCATCTCTTTTGTCATATACACTTGTATGAATCTTTCCGTTTACAATTTTGATATTTAGGTCCAAAAATGGTGGTTCTGTGTTTGTTACGTTTGCCTTGTTAAGTGTTTATCCTTGTGGATAAAAGTCATTTTTATATTATTCAAAAGCAGGATTGCAAATAGCTAGAATATAATCCAGATACCTAGAAGTATTATTGAAACATTTGTAAACCATCAAATTTTCTTCGCTTTTGAAGATTGTGGACAAATTCTTTTTCGTAAGTGAACAAAAATAAATCTGCAACGAGAGGTGCACAGTTAGTGCCCATAGGAATTCCTATAGATCCTCACCAAATCTAGCATAAATATTGTCTAAGAGGAAGTACAAGGCATAACATAGGTCACTACATGCCAATGAATTGTATGATTTGTAGTCTTTTGAGGAAAAGAAACTCTTTGATTCAGATTTACAACTATAAGTTTTCCGCTCTCGATCACAACACAATATAATGATTTAAGATAATCGATAATAAATTTCGTCATGAGGAAGGACGGTGTACATATCAGAGAAGTAGTATGAAGAAATCGTATTGGCTTGGAAATATCCACATTTCATTTTGTCAATCACATCCCCTAAATCCCATGTGTCCCCGAGGGCACATATAGCCAAGTTCGATCAACTTCTGTTGATCGTCTGTCTCTTCAACGCATTCAAAAATTTCTGTTATCAAAATTCCTTAAAATTTCTTAAATGTCGGTCCTGTAGCATCATCCTGCTACGTCTTTCGATATATTTTTGGACATAATAATTTTCACACTCTTTGGTCGTATTACATTGTTTAGATTGAGGATCACTGACGAGGGTAAAGTACCCGAAACGTGCATGTCTGGTCCATGTTAAAAATGTATCTGTTTTCAAATGATGCTATTGAATTTGCAGACGCTTAATATTCTTACTAAACCAAAATAATTTACATCGTTCTTGTTAAGAACAGTTTCACAATATCTAGTTACGTGCTCTTTGATAGCCGTATGTGTTGACGTCACATATCTAGACAAAATTGTAGTTGAGCAGTTGCTAGAATTAGCAATGAATCGAACTTTAAGGAGGCTTATGCAGTTTTGGTATGCAATATATTGTTAGTAGATCCAATTTGGAAATAGAGATATTAAATTAAGAAAGTTCATTGTTATACTTGCTCAAAATATTAGATACACTTTCATTGATTTTGATATAAGTATTTGTAGACGAAAGTTCCGAAACTAAAGTTGATATGTAGTAATGTTTTTAAATGATTATGGTGTTGTTGGCTGCTTTACCAGCTGGTGCAAAGACAGATGTTTCATGTAAATTACTTAATTTGGATTTGAAATATCTCTCAGAACGTGGACTTTGAAAAAGATGAGGGTTTTTATGGAAGTTACATATTCGAATATCCGTTATATCTAAAATGAGGTTTTTCAGTTATTCAGGGCATCCGGTTCGACTCCTTCTGATTTACACAATTTTTTCGTATAATTATCTACGGTTTCCGTAAGCACACCACGGCATTTGATAAAAATCTATCTTGGATGGGATTCTATACTTGGAACACGGAGCTGCTATCACCCTGTCGTTGGCGTCGGCATCCGCACTTGTATGTTTTATTTCTATATTACAAGTGCTGGAAAGTCCAAACTTGCACAGATGATGCGCCTTTATGAGTAGATCACAAATCTACGTTCAGATGTAGGTCACGATCTATATTTTCCGCTTGAGTGCACATGTTAGGAAGATTTGGGTAACTATGTTAAGATGTTTGATTTCTCTATTATAAGTACAAGGAAGTCCAAACTTGCACAGATAATGTGTCTTTATGAGTAGATCACAAATCTACGTTCAAATGAAGGTCACGACCTATATTTTCCGCTTGAGTGCGCATGTTAGGAAGATTTGAGTATCAATGTTAAGAAGTTTTATTTCTATATTATAAGTACTAGGAAGTCCAAACTTGCACAGATGATGCGTCTTTATAAGTAGATCACAAATCTATGTTCAAATGTAGGTCACGACCTTTATTTACGCTTACGTGCACATGTTAAGAAGATTTAGGAATCAATGTTTAGAAGTTTTATTTCTTTATTATAAGTACTAGGAAGGCCAAACTTGCACAGATGATGCATCTTTATGAGTAGATCACAAATCTATGTTCAAATGTAGGTCATGACCTATATTTTCTGCTTGAGTGCACATGTTAGGAAGATTTTGATATCAATGTTAAGAAGTTTGATTTTTGTATTATAAGTACTAGGAAGGCCAAACTTGCATAAATGATGTGTCTTTATGAGTAGATCACAAATTTACATTCAAATTTATTATATGACCTATATTTTCCGTTTGAGTGCACATGTTAGGAAGATTTGGGTATCAATGGTCAATAAATTAAATACTCTACTTCCTTTTTCTATTTTGTTATTGTGTGATAACATTTTTTGTTGGTTCTCAGTAGGACAGATTTTCAAATTTAAAACTGTGTAACCTTTGACTGCTTTTTGCCATGATAAAATGCTGCCATGAGGTGATCTTTGTAATCTTTCATTACACTATGTTTAAATTAAAAGTTTCAAGAAAATAGATACAGTTTTGAAATTAAAATTAATTACTTCTGCTATTGTCTTTTCTTTATTCTTATTAAGGATTCCGACTTCCGTTATTCTATTGTCTTTTCTTTATTCTTATTATTCGTATTATCATTCTTACCCCCAAACGTTCCAGACACTTTACAAAAAAGTACTGCAATATATGATAAAGTGGAAAATATCATGTGAAAGAGCAGATGAATTTTTTGTTCTTGTCGAAAAGTTCACACATGCCCCCGTAAGACGGCATCAAAGGTCAAATCTTTAAACTCTTACAACTCCTCAAGTAACCGTACGATTTGATCGAATTTCGTTTTATAATGTTCTTTGGGAGATTTGCGAACTTTTATACGCTAACATGCTCGATGAAATATTTACGGTTTTCGCACTTTGTCGAGTTTAAAACATGACTATGACGTCATCCCATTGTCTAAATAGTTCTTTCTATGTGATATTGTCTCAACATGATCCTTTTTCGTCCAAAAGTTCACCTGTAACTGTCCATTAAGTTTGCCAAAACTGTCCATTATTAAAAGTAATGGACAGTTAAAGGTAACTTAATGGACAGTCACAGGTAAATTTTCAGACAAAAGAATCCTGATTATGATGACATAATATCACACAGAAAGAACTATATATCCCAACGAAAATTATTTTCCAAGTTTCATGGATAATTCCGATTTCAAATTCCATATTCATTAATATTCCCCTCATGTTCCTCTATATTAATAAACGAAAGAATGCATCGATGCGCGGATTTCGTAATTTTTCAAGCTCTTAGGTCCGAGAATAAATATTAAATGAAATAGAAGTAAATTAAATACATGTAAAATAAAGTAAGTAAAACTACAAATGTTGAAATCTGAAGAAATCCAAGACTAATTACATCCTATGTTTTGCGTCGTTTTTTAAAAAATACTTAAAAACACCGCGACAGTCTGTAGCCAAAACATGACGCTTCAATTAAAAATAATCAATTAGCTTTTTAAAAGCATTAATTTGATAAAGATAAAGACGAGGTCCATATGAAGAAGACGCTGTATATCACAAGCGTGGCTTCATCGAAATGAATTATTTTCTCATTAACTCAGTGGTTGACCTTGACATGAAAGTGTCCGTTATTAAGACAACAGAAATCGATCGGTTGACTGGCCAGGGATTCAAGCTACGTGCACCTGATCATCATCCCTTGACCAATCATATGGTTCTTGATTTTGAGGTGTCCAAAGTCTGCGAAAGGATCTACCTGTGAATGTCCATTGTTAAAACAAAAGATGTCATGTTTTAAGTGGGAGAAAAGCCTCAAACTATTCATTATGTCAGAGAAAGAACTGATCTCGTCCCTGACGGGCCTCGATCAGTACTTTCTCTGACATAATGGATAGTTTTCGGCTTTTCCCCCTAACTTAAAATGGAATTTTACATTGGCACTGTGCCAACTTCTTCAGTTTTTGAGATTTTGAGTTGAAACTTGGATAGTTAGTTACTTATAGGTTGTCATTTAATGTTGACCTAGTTTCAAGGTCAAATTTTGATTCTCAAGGTCACAAAATTGTTGCCTATGAAACAAAGATGATTTGACCTTGAGAGTTCAAACTTCATACATATAATCGTTGAGCCAAGCCCTTTCACCTTCAATTTGATCCAAGGTCAAATTCACCTTCTCAAGGTCACAAAAAACTTTTGCCTGTGAAACAAACCCTGTTTGATGTTGAGAGTTCAAACTTTACACAAATATTCCTTGCATCAAGCCCTCTCGCCTTGACCTTGACCCAATGTCATTTGTTCGATTTCAAGATCACAGCAGACTATGGTTGATAAGATATTAAATTTTGATCAGATTTAGATCAATCTTGCTGAGAATATCCTGAGAATTCTCACGATTTTGCTTTTCCTTCTCGACTTTGAGACTGAATGACGATTAGGTACTTCTTTGGTGTTTACTTCAATACTTATCTTTTATCCGTGACCTTGGTTCAAGGTCAAATAATCATTTTCAAGGTCATTACAATCATTTTCTCTGGTAGAATTCACAGTTCTTGTCCAATATTATTTATTCTTCATACAAGTAGTCCTTCTTATTTGAACTTCGCATGGTATAAGGAAGAAAACTCTTTCATTCTTGTTCTCTCATTCCTTTTTTCTTAGTAGCATTACAGACTATTGTCATTTTCTATTAATAGAAATGTTCTCATTGCAAAATCATTGTGCAATTCTGTTTTGAGATAGTTATTCCAAAGGATTTAAAATTGATAGATCATGACGTTCAAAGCTTTCGTTGAAACATGAAAGGTGTTTATTATCTTTTTCTTCTATTATGATGATAAATAAATTAGAGCCCCAAGTTAGACATACACTCTTTTTACTCATTTGCTGAAGTGAATGAGGTACTTAACTTTTCTTTTTTTTCCATCTTCGTTATTCGGATTTTAACATTTCAGTTCTTAGGAAGGTCTAATAAAGGAGGAATCTGTTTGTTGCTTGCAACAGTAGCCATCTAGTTACTATTATTATTCTTTCCAATCGTTCTGGACACTTTACAAAAAAGTACCGTTTCATATGATGAAACGAAAGTATCATGTGAAAGAGCATTTAATGATCTAGTGGAATAAATTTTTCCTTGTCAAAAAGTTCACAAATGCCCCCGCTAGAGGTCACCATTTAGTTTATATTGTTGTTTGGAAACTTTGGAAACTTTTATATGCTTACATGTTTGATGAAATATTTACGGTTTTCGCGCTACATCGAGCTGAAAATGGAACTTTAATGCGTCAGAATCATCACACGCTTTTATACCATGGATATGATCCTAATGTCACCAGACGGACACTAGGCTTGGTACTTGACCAATCAACAGTCTTGTACAAGCGCATCCTTGAGACTTGCACTCTGATTGACTGTGACGACGGGACTCCATGACGGACCCTGTCCAAACCTCTTTAGAGAAGACAGGGCCCCGACCACCTGTCCTCTCCGAATGTCAGTCGGCCTCCTCGGGTGATTACATACATGAGCTCGCTACAGCCGGCAGAGCACGGACTGTATTACGCATGCCCTCTTTATGTCCATTTAAATATTCATCTGTGTCTCTTGGACCTCTGTGTTTCGCGGTCTTGTTTGTGTGATGTCATCTTACAGTGAGGAGGTTGTTTTACACCACAATTGTACGTTCTTCAAGACCTCTGGGTAATTGGAGAAGTGAGAGGATTGTGCGCACGTAATCCAGGATAACCACACCATTTGCTACTTGCGTGACAAATGGCCGTCCAAAGTCGGCACCGGTTGCCCATTGGTCTCATCGGTTTATGTGTAGTCTTTTGTGGTTTTTTTTTTACATCGCTAAGCTCTGCCCTTCACTTGCTATAAAACTCGTGCAGAACAATATTAGAATAGAAATAACAACTAGTTAGCTGTGATATAGATATGTTACCGATGAGGAAGCTCAACATTTGATAACGTGCTCTCTCTGTTGTTTCCATTCTGTAGTGATCAATAACAGATAAAAAAACGTTAAAAAAATGAGGAGATCTCAAATAACACTCAGCTGCAACACCCAAAGCAAAACTCCAAAACACCCAATGCAAAAACACAGAGCAGACATCCACAGAAAGAGACACAAAAGGGACAATGAACAACAACTCTCACCATAGAAACATGAAACACAAAATATTTATCAACGAGAGTTTCATATCCTTTTTACACATATGATTTGTACATCAGCCACAGTTCGTTCCTCCAACGCCGTCCATGGGATCAGAGGTTGCATGTAATACCAGAGAAAGATCATGTATATTCCCTGTGTACATGGAGTCAAAGTAAGAATTTTAAATTTTATTGTGATAAGATTTCCTATATGCATACCAGTTTATAATAAGTTTAAATGATAAAATCACTTGTTACATTCAAATTAAGATATCCGTCCATAGGTGTGTAAATCTGATAATAGGTTTTGATCAATAAAATTTGTGTTTCAACCTATTTTATGTAAAATATTGGTCATTGCATAATTGAAAATTATTTTGCGGAAAATTTCAAGCCCGGTGCTCAGTGTTAATGAATAAGTAGGTAAATACAATACAAAAGAGGTAAAAAGAAAATGTACCGGAGTCAGATTTGTGAATATCTTGTCGTGCCCAACTTTCTCTTCCTTTTGAAAATAAATTTCGTCTAATTCCTCATAATCTAGACATGAATAGGCCATCCTTTATTTCAAAATTTGCTGTTATTGTTTTTATGAATGATGTTCAGGTGCAACTTTCGGTTTTCATCAATTTTCAAGGTTGAAATATAAGTAAACACATCTCGAATTTCCTCTGCCTTTTACTCTTGTCACTCGAACAAGAAGGGCGTGTTTAACTGGAACTTGGGCCGGGACTAAAGTTTGACTCGGATCGAACCTCAGATTAACTAGAATTCCCAGAATCTGACCTAATTATTACGCGTATGCTCCAACATCAACGCCAAAACAGTATCAGTTAATATGATTGGTCAATTATATGCAAGGGAGTTTATTTTAAATTAAATCATCAACTCTAGTCCCGAACCGAACACTCGAAAATTCGCACGCATTACGTCATTATCCTGTGGAATACCCCTTCTACACAAGGAAATTGAAAGTGCTTTCGGCTGGATTACGGGCGGATTGGGGCGGGTTTTGCGCATAAGGTTTAAAGGGATTTGAGCATAACGACATACATTTGTACATATAACAAGGTATCTGGCAACACTCAAGCGCTCAGCTGAGTAAAAGACTCCGACAGCTTTTGTCATACCGTGTTGTTCATCACCTGTCGTAATTGTATATATCTTTCAGTCAGTCTCCTGTGCGTTGTTAGTCTGACTTAATATCCTCTGCACGTACTTTATTTCGCACGCCTGTATTTGGAACGTCTGTATTTCGTACTTCTACATTTTGGATGTATTAGCACGGACTGTATTTCGTACACCCTTTATTTTTATATTCATTTACATATCCGTCTATGTGTTGCTTTAGCCCCTGCGTTATGCTATCCTGTTTGTTTGGTAATCTTACAGTAAAAAGGTTATTTTTCTATGTTGTGTTTTGGTTATCCTTGTACCTTTTGCGTCTCTTGCTGTACATGTCTGATCTGTGTTTTTGCATGGGTATTTTGCTGTTGGTGCTGCAACCCAGTGTTGTTGGAAATGACAAACTCTTATATTGGGTAGAAAACTTTAAAAAGAAAATTCATTTAAGAGCAGATAAATTTACAGCATGGACCAGACAAGCGAATTTCTGGTTTTTAATCCTCGTCAGTGATAATCAATTCAAACAATCAAATGGCCAAAATCTGTGAAAATGATGTTCAAAATCTACCGAGAGACCTAGAAAGATGGTTGGGATATGATGCTACAGGACACAGGTTTCAGAAATTTAAGAAAAGTTTGTAAGCAGAATTTTTTGGATTCGTTTGAAGAAACGACCAATCAAAATTGATCGGCTACATGTGCCTTCAGGGACTCCTGGTCCACCAGCAGTGACACTCACCTATTGCTGCAAATGTTATCAAATTCGTTAGCATCATTTAAGAGCAGATTAATTATCAGTATAGACCAGACATGCATTTTCGGTTATTTAACCCTCGTCAGAGATCCTTAATCCAAACAATGAAATGTGGCCAAAATCTGTAAAAATTATGTTCAAAATCAACCGAAAGACGTAGCAAGATGGTTGGGATATAAATCCCCTTCTTTCTTCTCTGGATAAAGAAATATAAAAGAAAATATGCATTAATCTTCAGAATTAAACAGTCGTCAAGCCTAGCACAAAAATAATTATGTTAAAGAAAAAGTCAATGACATGGCTTTGTATAAAACATTTGGATAAGGAATGGATCACGCATTTATTTCATGATATCTTCCATTCATCCTTGCTTTGTGTCATTTCGTGTTTTTGAGTTGTTTTGAGCAATGAAAGGACAAAGAAAAGTTCACAGATATCAGATTGCGAGAAATTTGCTAGTGGTGGAATAAGTACCAATTTATCTGAGATTCGATACCATGACGATAGAAAAAGAGCATTTAAATGTTCACCTTTATTCATTTGAACTATTTTGAATTTGTCTGGTGCCTTATTCATCTAAAATCATCAAACGCCCTCTATACCGTGGATATGATCCTTATGTCACCAGACGGACACTAGGCTTGGTACTTGACCAATCCACAGTCTTGTACCAGTACATTCTTAAGAATCGCACTGACTGTGATGACGGGACTCCATGACGGGCACTGTCCAAACTTCTTTAGAGAAGATATGGACCTGACCACCTGTCGTCTCTGAATGTCAATCGAACTCCTCGAATGATAACATGCATGAACTCGCTACAGACGAAAGAGCACGGGCTGTTTTGCGTACTTTTTATATCCATTTACATATTCATCTGTGTTACTTGGGCACATGCGTTTTGCTGTCTTGTTTGTGAGGTGATCTAACAGTGAGGAGGTTGTTTCACACTACAACTGTGCGTTCTACGATACATTTTGGTAATCGGAAAAGTGGGATGGTAGTACGCTCGAAATCTGGATAAACACACCATTTGCTGCTTTCGAAACAGATTGCTGTCCTAAGTCGACGCCGGTTGCCCATTGGTCTCGTTGGTTTATGTGTAGTATTTTGTGTTTTTGATGTTTACATGTCGTGTGTCTCTTTTCCGTCTCGTGCTGTACTCGTCTTTTGTGTTTTTGCATTGGGTGTTTTGGTGTTTTGCTGTTGATGCTGCAACGGAGTCTTGTTGGAAATCTCCTCCCTTCTTTTGTCGTATGTCTCTTTTTCGTCTCTCAGTGCATGAATTTTATATATTGTTTTCAGTTCCGTGCTTTAACATCGACGGCGGGTGCGGCTAGCCAACAGGGGATGCTTACTCCTCCCGGGCACCTGGTCCAACCTTTAGCTTGCTAGGGGTCCGTCGATGCTTAATTTTGTGCTCTATTGTGAGTGCTGTTGAGATAATCGTCAGGATCTTCTTTAACTCATTTGTGTCACACTTATGCCCTTTGCCGTGTGGAGCTCGTAAAAAAGTTCCCCGCGAGGGGTTCGACAGTAAGTGTTTTGAATATATTTCCCTGACATTGTCGCCATAGCACTTTCTATATAGACACGACGTAAGACAGTGCATGAATTTTATTTATTGTTTCAGTTCCGTGCTTTAACATCGACGAAGGATGCGGCTAGCCAACAGGGGATGCTTACTCCTCCCGGGCACTTGGTCCCACCTCTTTCTTGCTAGGGGTCCGTCGATGCTTAATTTTGTGCTCTATTGTGAGTGCTGTTGAGATTATCGTCAGGATCTTCTTTAACTCATTGCTGTGCTCGTCTTTGTGTTTTCGCATCGGGTGTTTTGGTGTTTAGGTGTTGGTACTGCAGCAGGGTCTGGTTGGAGATCCCCTCCATTCATCTAAGTCTCACCACCTATATAAATCAAACGCTTACACTCTGCGTATAATTTTCATATATACCTAGTTTTCTACGTCAGTTTGTGTTCCGTTGGGGATATTCTTCTTATCTCTCATTTGGTTTGTATTTTTCCAGGTTTTGTATGAAGATCGATTGTGATATTTGGATTCTGGTTTCCGCTTTTGGTTTGACCTTCATTCACTGTTACTAAAGATGTCTGACCTTCTGTTGACGTGTATAATTTCTTTTCTTCTTTTATTTCTCTTCTTTTTCTTCGAAATACAGACAACAATAGAAATCATTTCAATCTTAGATCTGTCACTTGATTTTTATTTGATTTGATTTGAACATAATGAATAACAGAAACATTTAAGTGAACAAGGTTATTTAAACTGCTATAGTCAAATATTTCTTTTTTTAAGTTTTCTGCCCAATGTTACTGCGGATGTGAAAGGAGACGTTCACGGTTTATCTCATCTACAAATTGAAATTTCTGCCTCAATAAAGACGGGAATCAATGGACTGAATCATGTTTATCGTGCAAATATCAATTTCAACAAGAATGACGTTTTCATGCCACCGTTACCAAGATATAATCTTTGCTTCTTCCTTCGCGATAAAGATGGAAGGTAAGATTTCCAAGCAACAAAGTTTATAACTTAAATGATTCTGATATTGGAATATTCAAATTGGTTCTGTGTTCATTTGATTTAAAAAGAATTCATACGTCCCCATACAAATCCAGGTATACATGTACTGCAAACTCCATAAATTTTGCTACTACATTTTTATCCAGGAATCTAAGATCATTAAATTTCCATTGTCATTTTCAAGAAACGAAGATTCTAATTGGATGAGAAATTTTGTTGATACATCGATCAACACAATTTTTCACGGAAATCTATTGATAGCACTATTTTTAGATCTGGGGTTTCCCTCAAACACGAATGAACTCGTTTATGAAAATACAATTTGTTGATATTTGCTTATCATTTCAAGGGTACCATTTCTTTTCTACTTACTCAAAAATTAACTGTGCATGTAGAATTTCCTCAAACTGGTCCTTATTCCAAAGATATAGAGGGACGATCGTTCGCTTTTTGAATCATGGCGGCTGCCATAACTTATTTTGGGAGAAGTATTATGACGAAATTTTTTTACGGTATCGTATTTGATCTAAATTACGGAAAACACTAACCTAGACGATAGAGTTCTAAGTTTCTACAATTTATTCTAATTCTCGATTCCACAATATAGATGCGGTTACTCCACGCACTTACACTATACAAATCTACTAAAATAACTGCGATTCCGAAATAAAATGTACGTAAAAGAGTACGATAAAAAGATCCGTCTAAAAGTAAAAGTGAGTCTGAAAGAAGTCCTAAAAGAAGTAGTAAGTTAGTCTAGAAGAGCCGAAATTTGACGTGATCCCCCTTTTATATTGGCCCTAAATTTGGAAGAAGCTACGCCCTTGATTCCAATGATTACGCCTTGATTCGAAAGATAATCAAAATTTAGTATTTTGACCCCCAACAATCGTTACACTATCTCCCGCCAAGGAACAAACTCCTGGTTGTTCACAAAAGAAATATCAGACTAAAATAAAATAGGAATATTAAACGAGTAGAGTTATGCATAATGATCATATATAGTTATCACAAGATTAGAGTTTGTACGGTATACGCTCTCACTTTCAATTGTCCACTTTAATGCAAATTCCATAAGAGAAAAAAATGACAGTTTGTTGCACTTTAATACACTTCGTTATGTTCAGTTTTTTCTGTTGAGGTTCCACGAAAAATTCTCCAAATTTTGTATTGTCCAAAGCACAAATGGAATGGCGACCTCGCTGGTAACACAGAACACCAGGTCAACGGCCGGGTCAAGCCAAAAGGTGTGGCGACCAAAACCTGGTGAACAAGACAGGCGCCATATTATCTTGATCATCAGTATTTTAAATTTCCCAAATTCAGATTTAGAGATATTTTCAAATTAATCGGATGTCTCCAAATAAACTCCAAAAACAACGAATATAACGCTTCAAAAATCCTCCACACCGTCATCTTGAGTTACGAGAATCGCAAAACCGACGTCGGCCCAGCCAATGTATCGGTGCCTGGAAAGCCTCCCATTGCTTCATCCAGTCTCTGCACATCCGTCATAATCCAATTCAACCTCTTTGGACTTCCCATCTATCCCGCTGACGTGAGAAAAACGGACTGTGATGTTCCTCTACGTAAAAATAGAAGTATTCCCCGAAACTTCATATCCTCCAATTCCGTATCTCCTCGAGGACGAATCACACGATACGTCTGCAAATCACAATCTCCAGGAATGCGACAACGACTCCCTTCCTGAACTACTAGATGTACTATGGACGAATCCTCAAAAATTGAATGCGTCTAGGGGACGGGTGAAATTCACCATAAGCGGCGCATGCGCATTCCGACGTACTTACTATTTATATAACCAAATCGGATTCCGCGATCCCGGTATATCGAGAATAAGTTGTACAAACCGCGATTATTCAAATATTAATATCTCTAATGAAAAGGATTGAGATATAAATTTGAAGGGTAGAAGTAGACAATTAAGGAACATTTATTTAATTTTCACAGATTTTCCTTCTTGTTGGTTTGTTGGAAAGAGGGGGGGGGGTTGTTCCTCTGGACCATCGATAAATAATAAACCATCTTGATATACGTCTATGAATAAACTTACGCCGATTTTTGAATTGAAAAAAAAGACAAAGAGAAACTGATTGATGATTATAATAATTTGTGTCTATTTTTTTGGGGGGGGGGTTAAATTCAACAAGAACAAAATATCTTACGCACAAACACTAATATCGTGAGTGCGACCCCCCTCCCCCCCCCAACCTCTATATTTCCACTTAAAGATCTATCAGAAAAAAAAAAACATTAAGGAAAGGCTAAATGTACATCTTAATTATCCTAATTATAGATATAATAAAAGATGCGTACCTGGCATTGAATGTTACCCCCCCCCCCCTTAAATGGCTCTTTTAAAACATTTCAGGATTGGTTAAAAACACCTTCATCTCCTTGGCCTTTTTGTTTTTCCCCTTCTGCATGTAGATCTAACTGTGGTATTAAAAAACGGAAACGGGGGGGGGGTTGCTCTACGACTATTATACATCATGAGTACATGCATCCACTATAGTTAAGATAAGTATAAATTTGAGAGCAATTCACCCAATGATATCTGCATTCTTCTGATACCAAGGAAGAGAAAGCGCCTCTAATCAGCAATGATTTTGAAAAAAAATTAAGGTGTGTATGTGTGTTTTTCTATTTCTTTTTGAATGCTGAAACTTTAACATTGTCACCATTAAGCATCCTTGTTTTGCAATCTACATATATATTTAGTGCATTACCATTAACATTGAATAAAGTATTTAATAGATATTTCAATCCATTATACACACTATCATCAGACTGATGTCAGAGGAGATGAATATATTATTCCCTTTTCCACAGAAGTTCAGCATATTTCTCAAAAACTTAGAATCTTTCAACCATTATTAGTCTTTGATATCATATACAGAAGAATCAATACCACACATTCTAAAGGATCATGATCTCTCTTAGGATAAATAGAGTATAAATGATGTACGGCTATAGACCACATGTAGGTGCTGTATTTTATCTCCATGGACAGAAAAAGAAGGAATATATTCAGTAATATTACTGTTAGAAATGAAGTCTTCAATGAAACAAAAGAACTGCAAATATATGTATAGAATTTTAAAGCAAAACGGTATGTGCAATAACCCCCCCCCCCACCAAAAAAAAATTAAAATCAGCAAAAATACTTGCTCATCTTTATTTCTTTTTAGAATGTCAGCAGATAGAATTCACATGGGTGTATAATATTCTGAATATTGTACTTGCATGTGAACAAATAAAGATATTTGCACTCGATGTAAACATTTAATTTGTGTAACGAATTAGAAAAAAAATCACTTCATAATCCTTTATAAAATGAGCGATAAATACCTTTGCCATGATCCTACCTTGAGAACTGTTTATAAGTACCAATTATGTCTTAAAACGGGGGAAAAAGTTCAGCAGAAACATTTGATATATTACCCAGTAAGATTCTTCTTGAAGTAAAATCGTTAAATGTATATATATGTATACATTATAGTCCTATTATGACGTAAACAAGGATTTTTCTTTTTGCAATAGTCACATACATGTACTGTATGAAATATATATGAATGGTGATTGGTTTACACATGTATATCTATATGAGAATTTTTCTAATGAGTGGAAGCTTACGAGCTGTATTAATACTTGCATGACCATTCTCATAAATTGAAATAGATATGCAGGTCACCAAATTTTGTAAAACTAAAGTTGAAGACAAAGCTCTAATTCATGGTCCACCTAGATACAACGCATATATACTGTTTTCAGATATATAGCAACACATGTTTGTGAAACACTAATGCAACCATCTGCATCTGTCAGTACAATGTACCATAATAATTGGATGCTGTATTCTGTAAAGATGGTCAAACCACAAGGACAAAACCGAAATGTTTTACTAGAAAGTATACACATTTAAGGCGTACAGTGTAAAAGTCTTTTCACCTACCATCTAAATGTAATGGCCTAGCTCATGTAACATAGTCAACAGTCGAACAAATGGCCATGCCTCCCAAATACCTTATTTCAGTGGTATAAAAATCGTAGTAATGATTGACAAGACACACACGTTCAACTTATAACCTTTTGAACTCTCATACAATCATGATCAATTAAGATCATAAATAATAAACTTCTCTACTTCCAACAGACAAATGAATATGGTAGGAACATATATAAGATCTCATCTCTAGTACTCATGCAGTTCAAGAGGAATTGGATATAAAAACGTAACAATATACTTTGTAGTAGCTTTTATTATTCAATAATGCGTTTCAAACTGCAGCCATACATAAATGGAATAACTTGTACATGCATAGTTGTTAACTTTACTGTGATGAATAAACAGATGTATACCAATCCTTGATGTCATGTTAAAATTACGAAAAGTCTCAATGAATAAAAAAAATCATTCAAGCTTATCAGAGCACATTAAGTTAATAAATATTAATATTGTCTCCCATTAACAGTCAACTGGTCATGATGCAGTGGGGTTTTTTTCTTACAGCATATTCTTCTGTGAAATAAAACAAGAATAATTAAATTACATACACTCTAATATGAAAATCTCAGATTCTCCTACATGTATTGACTATGATATCAATATCTCCTACCTATATATAAATCATGGACTATGATATCAATATCTCCTACCTATATATAAATCATGGACTATGATATCAATATCTCCTACCTGTATAAACATCATGGACTATGATATCAATATCTCCTAACTGTATGGACACCATGGACTATGATATCAATATCTCCTACCTGTATGGGCACCATAGACTATGATATCAATATCTCCTACCTGTATATACCTCACTGATTATGATATCAATATCTCCTACCTGTATGGACACAATGGACTATGATATCTATATCTCCTACCTGTATGGAGATCATTGACTATGATATCAATATCTCCTACCTGTATGGACACCATGGACTATGATATCAATATCTCCTACCTGTATGGACATCATGGAGTATGATATCTATATCTCCTACCTATATGGACACCATGGACTATGATATCAATATCTCCTACCTGTATGGACATCATGGACTATGATATCTATATCTCCTACCTGTATGGACACCATGGACTATGATACCAATATCTCCTACCTGTATGGACACAATGGACTATGATATCTATATTTTCTACCTGTATGGAGATCATTGACTATGATATCAATATCTCCTACCTGTATGGACACCATGGACTATGATATCAATATCTCCTACCTGTATGGACATCATGGAGTATGATATCTATATCTCCTACCTGTATGGACACCATGGACTATGCTATCAATATCTCCTACCTGTATGGACATCATGGACTATGATATCTATATCTCCTACCTGTATGGACACCATGGACTATGATACCAATATCTCCTACCTGTATGGACACAATTGACTATGATATCTATATCTCCTACCTATATGGACACCATTGACTATGATATCAATATCTCCTACCTGTATGGACACCATGGACTATGATATCAATATCTCCTACCTGTATGGACATCATGGACTATGATACCAATATCTCCTTCCTGTATGGACACCATGGACTATGGTATCAATATCTCCTACCTGTATGGACACCATGGACTATAATATCTATATCTCCTACCTGTATTGGCACCATGGACTATGATTTCAATATCTCCTACCTGTATATACATCACTGATTGTGATATCAATATCTCCTACCTGTATGGACACCATGGACTATGATATCAATATCTCCTACCTGTATATACCTCACTGACTATGGTATCAATATCTCCTACCTGTATATAAATCATGGACTATGATATCTATATCTCCTACCTGTATGGACACCATGGACTATGATATCAATATCTCCTACCTGAATGGACACCATTGGCTATGATATCTATATCTCCTACCTGTATGGACACCATGGACTATGATATCAATATCTCCTACCTATATGGACACCATGGACTATGATATCTATATCTCCTACCTGTATGGTCACCTTGGACTATGATATCAATATCTCCTACCTGTATGGACACGATGGACTATGATATTAATATCTCCTACCTGTATGGACACCATGGACTATGATATCTCTATATCTCCTACCTGTATGGGCACCATGGACTATGATTTCAATATGTTCTACCTGTATATACATCACTGATTATGATAACAATATCTCCTACCTGCATGGACACCATGGGCTATGATATCAATATCTCCTACCTGTATGGACACCATGGACTATGATATCTATACCTCCTAAATGTATGGACACCATGGACTATGATATCTGTATCTCCTTCCTGTATGGACACCATTGGCTATGATATCAATATCTCCGACCTGTATGGACATCATGGACTATGATATCAATATCTCCTACCTGTATATACATCACTGACTATGGTATGAATATCTCCTACTTGTATATAAATCATGGACTATGATATCTATATCTCCTACCTGTATTGACACCATGGACTATGATATCAATATCTCCTACCTGTATGGACACCAGACACAGACCCGCGTTTTACTTTTTTTGCGCATGCGCATTCTTTATTATGTTCGGAACTCAATCCTGAAAACGTTCCGAGTGGGATGAATTTCACCCGTCCCCTAGACGCATTCTCAAAAATTTAAATCAAAATGAATTCCTCTAAATGAAATATTGACGACACCATGTCCCGATTTTTAAAGAATTCCTCGCAAAACTATCTAGTTTATATTTCAGTTTTCAAAAACACTTTGCCAATGCTGCTAACCAAAAAGATAAACTTAACAACAACGTTTTTGTTTTAAGATTCCATAAAAGACATGATCGAATAACTAATCTGTGATAACAGGTTGATGAAAATCCTAGTTCTACTCCCTGTCAAACACAAGAAAACTTCAACAATATATTTACACACTTTTGATTCAAATCATTTCAAAATCAAAATTCAGTTATAGCAGAGATCCGAATGTTTCCGTCACTATTTTCCGCTCGATACTTTCGATTTTTCGTAAAATCAAATCCATTCTGCTGGTACATTTTTCGTTTAAAAAACAGCTGAAACGCATTATCCTCTCTGTTACCACTACGGTGCATAAATCCATTCCTTTGAGAATCACTTGCATTAGAACTATCCGTATTTAAATCGTACACGTGACCAGGAACTGACGCTCCAATTATAGAAACAAAAACTAACAATAACACAAAGTTCCACATTTCTGTCATTCTCGTAGAATCCCAAATTTTATAATATAAAATCCAACGTTGAACGACAAAGGCGAGTGTATAATTCCATATCAATATAATCCACAATTTTAGAAAATAAAATTAGATGTTGAACACAAAAGGCGCGTGTGTAAGTCCATATCCAATGAAATGAATGTTTTAAAATTGTTCATCCAAAAATAAAGTACAAAGGCGCGTGTGTAAGTTCATATCCCTACGCTGTACACCAATATGACGAATTTATTCTAATTCTCGATTCCACAATATAGATGCGGTCACTCCACGCACTTACACTATACAAATCTACTAAAATAACTGCGATTCCGAAATAAAATGTACGTAAAAGAGTACGATAAAAAGATCCGTCTAAAAGTAAAAGTGTGTCTGAAAGAAGTCCTAAAAGAAGTAGTAAGCTAGTCTAGAAGAGCCGAAATTTGACGTGATCCCCCTTTTATACTGGCCCTATATTCGGAAGAAGCTACGCCCTTGATTCCAATGATCACGGCTTGATTCGAAAGATATCCCCCTTTTTGCTTGTCAATAATTTCCCAGTTCCTGAAAACCCTCCCCGGAAATACCAAATAGAGAGCGACCTGCGCGGGCGTTAAGAGAATTAACTCGTCACTCTCCCCTGTCCGATTAACCCGATAAATGTGTCCATTTTTACTAAGAATCGAACTTATCCAAACAGAAGCAGTGGGCTCGACTGCCATGCCTAACACTTATCTAAGTACTTAATCTCTTAATCCCCCAAAACAATAACAATAAAAACATACCGGAGAAGCCGCATTCTCTTGACAATATATAATAATTATCATAAAAACTATTATTTAGAATAGAATTTCAATTCATTACAGATAATCAAAATTTAGCATTTTGACCCCCAAAAATCGTTACAGTATCACTGCGAAACCATCCGACTTTCGAAATATAGTGCGGTGATTGATTGTTTTTAGATCCAAGATCACAGTCTGTTTTCCATAATTAAATGATAAGAGGTGAATTTTATATTTTTTTCTGTTGATGCAGGTATCACCCGAAAAATTGGACAGAAAACTTTTGTATCAACGCGCTACATGCATTGATGCAGTTTTCTGTCCAATTTTTCGGGTGATACCTGCATCAACAGAAAAAATATAAGATTCATTTCTTAAAGCAATAAAATAACACATTTCAAAATATTGTGTTTTAGCACGTGTCGGATGCATAATGAATTAAACAATAAATCAAAAAAGTATAGAGTTGGAACACTTCCGTTTAATTCAGATAAACACTTATTTCCTGTTGTTGCAGTATGGGACAATTAAACTCGTTTCCCTTGGTCTGGATGTTTTTTATTATATTAAAAAAAACCAGCATTGTCGCCTGAGAGAAGCTTTGTTTTGACATTTTATCAATATGATTTGGCTTTTTATTGAAACTTCATCCAAAAATACCATTGAAACGAAAGGAGTTTAAAATCTTAGAAGCTTCCCTCCCATGCTATTTTGAACATAGATTTTATTTGGATATGCTACTGAATGGACCCTACAGGAAATCTGGATCCGCGCACTCTCTGTCAAGCTACTGAAATGAATTTTGGCGGTATATGAAAATCACTTTGGCCGGAAGCATCACTGATGAGTATTTAATATCCGAAACTTGTGTCTGGTGCATAATGAATTGGCTTGGTTTGTCTTCAGTTCTACCGAATTGAAGCGGTGGGTGTTGCATGCAAGCAGGAGATGCTTACTCTTCCAGGGCACCTGGTATCACTCCCATATCGGGAGTTCGCTTCTTTTCATACGGTGGAGGTTTTTGTCTGTTTGCTTTTGTTCCTGTTTTATCCTGATTTCGTATGCCTTCGGTTTGTGATTTTCTGAATTATCGATTTTGTGCTGTATACAGGGATGTGGTCATTATTCATATTTGTCATTCAAAAGGGTATAGAGTTAGAGCACTTCCGTATCATTTTTAAAAATAGCGACATGACTTACGTCTTTGTCTTTAAAATATTCTAGTATTATAATCTTAAAGCTAACAAAATTTTGAAACGACTTTTCGAATATATTTATCACCTTTCCTAGTGACAAGTCTGACAAAATTGTTAAACATGCTGCTATTTTCGAGAAGGAAAAATATAATCAGAAATAAGTGTTTCTTCTCATCTGTGGTAGAATCAAGTAATGGACTGGTTCTGAATTGATAAAAGCCTTGATCATTCTGTGCAAGAAAGGAGGGGATCTCCAAGAACATTCGGTTGCAGCATCCACAAGAAAACTCCAAATCTCCTCCCTTCTTCCAATACACCCAATGCAAAAACGTAGAGCTGACACCTACAGAAATAACCGCAATAGGGGCAAGTAGCAGACGGTGTTATTATCCGGATTACGTGCGCACAACCCTCCCACTTTTCCGTTTACCCAGAGGTATCGAAAAACGCATAATTGTGGTTTAAAATAACCTCCTCATTGTACATACGAACAGACAGCATGACACAGGGGCCCAAGGAACACACAGATTGATATGTAAATGGATGCAAAAATACAGAAGGCACACGAAATACAGTCCGTGCTCTGCCGGCTGTAGCGAGCTCATGCTTATGAACACCCGAGGAGTCCGACTGACCTTCAGAGAGGACAGGTGGTCGGGACCCAGTCTTCTCTAAAGAGAACAAGGCCCGTCATTGAGTCATGTCGTCACAGTCAGTTAGAGTGCAATTTTTAAGAATGCACTGGTACAAGGCTGTAGATTTACCCAGTACCAAGCCAAGTGTCCGTCTGGTGACTTATAAAGGATCATATCTACGGAATAAAAGGCGTTTGATGATTCTAACATAAATTCTATGGTAATTGTGTCTACGTTTGATCCTTCTTACTTTGTTATTCATGTCACCATAAAATACAGGTTGTGAAATACCTAAAGTAATATACTCTGTTGCTTGTATGGATCCGAATTTCAAAAGAAGTTGACAATAATTTTCGCAAAATTTCGAGAAAGTCTTTAATAGTTTGTGAAAGCGTATACCTTGGCCTAAAACTTTCTTGGTAATTTGCAAATTTCTGCTATGAAAATCCAAAACATCAGTACATGCTCTAGCATACCGGATGAGCTGCGAAATGTAGATACTGTATGACGATAATCTAAGAAATCACAGTCAAACCAGGGAAAATTTACTGTGTTGAATCCAAAATAATCTATATTTTCATACACACTTGCATAAATTTCTCCGTTAACAATTTTTATATTTAGGTCCAGAATAATGTCCGAAGGTGCACAGCATTTTTATGCGATTTCATGACACTTTTTGGTGTCAATTTGTTGGAATTGCTATTGAAATATACTGTACACTTCTTGTTGCGGATTCGATTATATATTTTACAATACAAAAGAATTTATGCAAAACATATAAAAATCAAATTCATCCACAAGAGTTAGCTTTAAATAAAGCAAATACTGATAACATGAAAACACCGTTTTCAGTATTTTTCCTTGCTTGATGGTGGATCTAAAACTACCATCGAACAGAGTTTACATCTCTCAACTTATTGAAAGAAACTGATCATATAAAACAAACCAATCAATAAACTATCATTATAAATATCAATAAATTGCAAAAAGAAACATTTAGGTCAAGGCTTTCGTCATTATAAACAGATAATAAACGTCTTCAAATTCAATAGCATCATTTAAGACCTGATAAATTTACAGCATGGACCAGACATGCACGTTTCGGGTACTTAACCCTCGTCAGTGATCATACGTCTAAACAATGTAAAATGACCAAAAAGTATGAAAATTATTATGTCCAAAATGTACCAAAAGACGAAGCAGAATGAGTGGGATATGATGCATTAGGACCCTGGTTTTAGAAATTTCAAGAAATTAGTAACAGAAAATTTCAAATACGTTAAAGAGACAGACGATCAACCGAAGTTGATCGAACTTGGCTACATGTGCCCTCGGGGACTTTTGGTCCACTAGAAGTGACACTCAACAAGTAGTTCAAATGTTAAACGTCTTCATATTCAATAGCATCATTTAAGACCTGATAAATTCACAGCATGGACGAGACATGCACGTTTCGGGTACTTAACCCTCGTCAGTGATCATAAGTCTGAACAATGTAAAATGACCAAAAAGTATGAAAATTATTATGTCCAAAATATACCAAAAGACGTAGCAGAATGGATGGGATTTGATGCAACAGGACCCTCGTTTTTGAAATTTCAAGAAATTTCAAGAAACTTCTTCCTAAATCTGGGGAAATGGCAGCATCGGCCTAGTATGTATCATTCGCACTTTCATTGCCTTTATTTTACGGTGATTTGATAATTAAACTAAGACATTTTAAATGAAAATTTAATTATCACCAATTACCTTTTATTCCTTGGAATGCGATAAGTACTTTTGTACTTGACCCTATGCTGTTTTGTATCATTTTTAACATTGCAAATTGACCAACCTTGAAGATGGAATTTAAGAACAGGTACTATCCAAATCTCATCACAGAAGACTGAACCGTATCATATTTGAAAATTAATCGAACTTAGGCATGGTCCATTTGATATTCAGGGGGGGGCTTGGGTTTTTTGTCGGAGCAAGATTATTTTTTTCGCCCCGGACCGGGGCAAAATTATTTTTTTCTGGCAAAGTTGGAGCAAGGAATTTTTTTTTTAACAAAGTGATGCGCATATTAAGAATGTTTGTGTTTTATCAATAGAAATTATTTATATTTTTACTCAAAACTCTAAATATTAATATATTAGTTTATTTTTATGCAAGTATTCAATTCACTTTTAAACAGAGAGATAAAAGATTTTTACAATACAATTCTCAATATTTTATATAAGGTACATGTATATAACATGTATAAGAGGGTCTGAGGGGAACTTCTCCTAGACAATTTTTTAAATGTTACTAAAAATTGTAAATTGGTGAATAACTGAAGTTCTCCTTCCAATCTTACAAGAACATGACTCTATGAGATACATGCAACGTGTATTAACAGCAATACATAAATATTGATCATATATTTAAGCTTTTAAGGAAGCCCTTTTTCATTCACATACATATATAACTTTTGATATCTTCAAATATCTGAAGTTAAAATGCTATTAGTGAATAATGTTTTGATAGAAAAGTATGGCAAGCAAAGCGAGCCAAAAACTTTTTATACAATTTGAAAACTGCGGCGAGCGAAGCGAGCCGGAAAATTTTCAAGAATTTTGGCGAAATTTTATGGTAATTCTTCAAATTCAGATTATTTGTAAGAGCAAGATTATTTTTTTCTGTCACACCATAAGCAAATTTATTTTTTTCATCAAAATTGAGAGCAAAATTATTTTTTTCGAAAAAAACCCAAGCCCCCCCCAGAATATCAAATGGACCGTGCCTTAACGGATGATAGGGCATCAGCTCGCAATATCCGGTAGATTGATTTTATCAAGTCAATGTAGTGCTATCTTTTGAGTTTCGATATGACTGGTAGTGCTCGATGTTTTCGTTCACATTTTAGGGTGGTCCCCTTTTTCTCGCCATATGCAAGGTTGTTTCGCAGTGATCACTGATACGTCGACATGTTTGGATCCCTCTTTGATTTAATATCCTAGAAACATAACCAATCCATGTCTGCCCTTTGTAAATATTTATCATCGTCACGAATGCTATTGAAATAGATATGATAATAACAGAATATCAAAACATTGCATTTAGCCCATACAATGTTTAATTTCTTTGGATATTGTAAAATGGCAGTAAAATACTAAACTAAGATAGGAATGAACAATTAAGTAAGCATTTATTTCATATTCAATTTTACGTTTTATACATTTCCAGGAGCTACACAGACTACAGATGTATTGTTATCTCGTATATTCCAAAACGTAAGATAATGTTTATTTTATTCTATGCTAATCAGATCTACATACATCGAAAGGACACAATTTAATATACATGTAATATGCAATATATGAAAAATGAAATATCGTAAATGTATTATTTTAGGTGTGTTTATTTTATACTTTTGCTGTATTTCAGCACATTCAAGACTGCAAAAGGTATTTCATTTCAAGTCCATACTATTTTTCTAATAGATAAATATCAGTTGAATCAGATACATCTTGAATTATGGGACATGAAAAAAAAACTATTATATGTTCTACATGAAGAACGGACAGGTCATGCATCTTGTGTTATTGCATTTTTGAACGTTGCTTTCATTTTCGGTTGGTATTTCATCTGAAAATTTAGCATGGGTAAGAATCTTTTTGAGGGACGCACTTTGCCTTTTGCTCTTTATAATCTTAAATTTGCTTAGCACATGCTTCATTGTTGCATCTTGTTGAAGAAATGTTGCGTTGCTACGGAGAATTTGAAAGAATTCTGGGTTTTTAGGACTGAACGTTGAAACAAACGGAACAAGATGCGGGACCTTCCCGTTCTTACAGGAAGGGAAAGATATCAAATTTAAAAACGGAACTAAGTTCACTGTTCGCTCTTCTTTTAATTGTACATTATCCAATCTTTTATACGTAATTACATGCAACGGATGTGGAGAAAACTAAATCGGTCAAACGGGCGACACTCTCCGTCACCGCCTGACGGTAAACAAACAAGAAATACGAGAACCAAAGTATCAATGAACACCAGTGAATGGACACATACGGAAATATGCAAAGGATGTTTTCCCAAATTTCACTGTGTTTCCATTTTATAAATTTCACAAAAAGATGACGGAAATTGAAAGAGAAAAAATAAAGAAAGTTTTTATCAGTAAATGTAATCCTGTTTTGAATGCTTTTCTTAAATGAGAAATCAATCATATTCTTGTATTCATATTATTTAGCAACTGAACTCTATTTATGAATACTAAGTACATATTATGAATACTATGTACATATTGCGCAAGTATATTCATCACGCTCACACGTTTTAAAAATCGTAAAAGCGCAACATAATTTCCGAGCATTATTTTCATGACGTCACATTATATTGTTCTTGTATATTTCAATGTTTCCTTCGTTACAGTAAAGCGCACTCAATATTTTCGCGCTATATGTATTGATGACGTCATAATATATTGTTTGTATATTTGTAAAACTCCTGATGATACCAATGAAACCGGTTGAGTTTTAATTCGGCGTTTGTTATTTTTTCAATATATAGAAACATGTGGAGATACTAATTGACTGTTTATTGATATATACGATTATATATATGTAATGCAAGTAATATTATATTTTTTAACTCCTATCAGATAATGGACTTTATTGCACCAACGCCTCCAGAAGAGAGTGTTTTGTCATGTGTTGTCAACAAACCTTGTCACTTTTTTGTATACACCGATCCCGCCGCAGATAGTTCGTGGTAATTTCTTCTTGACTTAGATTAGTATGAATAATTATATTTTTTTCAGACAAATGCTATGAACTGAAGCCTTCATTACTTTTAATTCTAATGGTTTGCATTGCCTTATTGACTTTGAGACTAATAACTACTTCGATGTTTAATTAAAAAGCGATAGAAAGTTTGAATTTGTGCTAAATAATTTGTGAGAGGGGTTTAACGGTAAGTGTTTTAAATGCTTTTCCCTGATATGGTCGCCATATCACTTTCTATATAGATGACAAATATGGATAATAATAGAGATAATCTGAGACAGTGCATGTTTTGAAAATTTTTTTTTCATTTTCATGCGGCGTGAACATCGATGACGCGTGCGGCTAGCCAAACAGGGGATGTTTACTCTTCCCATGCACCTGGTCCCACCTCCAGCGTGCTAAAGGTCCGTCGATGTTCAATTTTGTGCTTTATTGTGAGTGTTATTTAGATTGTCGTCAGGATCTTCTTTATATCACTTGTGTCACACTTTTGCCCCTTGCCGTGTGGAGCTCGTAAAAAAAGTAGACATAATCGGAGACAGTGCATATTTTGTAGATATTGTTTTTATTTTCGTGCGACGTGAACATCGATGGTTGGTGCGACTAGCCAAATAGGTTATGCTTACTCCTCCCGGACACCTGGTCCCACCACTAGCTTGCTAGGAGTCCGTCGATGTTCAATTTGATGCTCTATTATGAGTGCTATTGAGCTTGTCGTCAGGATCTTCTTTATATCATTTGTGTCACACTTATGACCTTTGCCGCATGGAGCTCTTAAAAAAATCTCCGCGAGGGGTTTTGAACACTTTTCCCTGACATGGTCGCCATACATGTAGCACTTTCTTTATAGACATAATCTGAGACAGTGCATGTTTTGTAGATAATGTTTTCATTGTCTTGCGACATGAACATCGATGGTGGGTGCGGCTAGCCAACCAGGTGATGCTTAATCCTTCCGGTCACCTGGTCCCACCAACTTGCTAGGGGTCCGTCAATGCTCAATTTGGTGCTCTTTTGTGAGTGCTGATGAGGATCTTTTTTATATCACTTGTGTCACATTTATGCCCTTTGCCGCGTGGAGCTCTTAAAAAAGTTCCCAGCGAGGGGTTTGACGGTAAGTGTTTTTAAAAATACTTTTCCCTGACATGATCGCCATAGCATTTTCTATATAGACATAATATGAGACAGTGCATTTTTGTACATATTGTTTTCATTTTCATGCGGATTGAACATCGATGGTGGGTGCGGGTAGCCAAACAGGGGATGCTTACTCCTCACTGGCACCTCTAGCTTGGAAGGGATCCGTTGATGTTAAATTTGGTGCTCTTTTGTGAGTGTTGTTGACATTGTCGAAAGGATCTTCTTTGTATCACTTGTGTCACGCTTATGCCCTTTGCGGTGTCGATCTCGTAAAAAAATCCCCGCGAGGAGTTCGACGGTTAGTGATTGAAGGTAGTCGATCCATAACTATATAAGGGATTGTGCACAGGTACCCTTTCCATCACATTACAATTTGTTACATCGATGTAACAAAAGTTGACATCAATGTAACAAGAGTTGACGACAGTACGATAAGGGGAATCCCAAAAAGTGGCATCGAAATTTTGTGAATTTAATTTCAGTATAGTCAAGAACGAGAGAAATGTTAAAAAAAGGGTCCCAAATACAGAGAAAGTATGTCCTTTACATGGAACCAAAATCTCAAAATTATCATGGACTCTTGTGAGGAATATGCAAGACGTTGGGCAAAGAAAGATGATGTACAGCTCGACACCCTTTCCAAATGGATAAAATCCATCAGAGGGTTACTTTTATCTAGAATTTACCGATTAAAATCAACTGTGAACACTAGATTCGAGTCTATATTTAAAGACCCTGATGTTATCACAGAGCTTACCTAGCTCCAAGAACATTATGTCATCACACCAGCGGACAAAGCCTCAAATAATTACACATTTACTTGCAAAAAGTACTATTTCGACAGTCTAGTTAAAGACCTGGGTTTAAATTCGACACATGGATATCCCACCTACACCCCAATAAATCTTTCTACCTCTGAATTAATAGATAACCAAAATTCAGCTCTTGCATCCTTTGGCTTCGACACTAACAATTTAGATTTACCATACTTATACTGCATACCTAAAATGCATAAGAATCCGTACAAACAGCGTTTCATCGCTGGTTCCTCAAAATATTCTACCAAATCAGTATCAATCTTACTCACCAAAGTTTTATCTGAAATCAAATCTGGGCTTCAAAAATATTGTTCGACAGTTTATTCTCGCAGTGGTATCAACCAGAAGTGGATTTTAAAGAATTCGATGGAACTTTTAGAACATCTGAAATCTACCCATTTTAGTAGAGTCCATTCGATCAAAGCCTTTGATTTTTCGACACTTTACACTACAATCTCACATTCTAAATTGAAAAATAGACTCGCAAAAAATATAAGTAATGCTTTTACAAGTAAAAACGGTAATCGCAAATACAAAGTTATTGTTGTTAAATATGACAAAACCTACTTTGTAAAAGAAAAGTCCGATTTTGAAAATAAGTACACTGAAACAGATATTATTCAGATGTTAAACTTTCTGATCGACAACATTTTTATGGTGTTTGAAGGAAAGGTCTTCCAGTAAATTGTCGGAATCCCAATGGGGACTAATTGTGCCCCACTCCTTGCCGACATTTTCCTTTACTTGTACGAAGCTGAATTCATTCAATCTTTGGTCTTTGAAGGGAAAAGACATTTGGCTTCTGACTTCAACTTCACTTACAGATACATGGACGATGTGTTGTCCATCAATAATCCAAAATTCGCGGATTACCTCAGCAGTATCTATCCTTCGAAGCTTGATGTCAAAGAAACTACAGAGACAAATAATTCAGCATCCTATTAATGTTGTCCTACGACACTGATGGTCACATGAACACCTCACTCTATGACAAACGTGTCGACTTCAATTTCAGTACTACAAACTTTCTTTTTCTGAGTAGCAACATCCCTTCATCGTCTGCTTATGGCGTGTTCATATCTCAGTTGATACGCTATGCCAGAGCAAGTACCAAATATACGGATTTTGTTCTGAGAGTTAGGCGTCTTTCAGATAAGCTTCTCAGTCAGGGATATGTTTGCAACCGACTAACATCGTCACTGAGGAAGTTCTACGGTCAGTATGGGGAACTCGTCATACACTATGATGTCCCACTCTCCAGAATGCTGGATGATATTCTGTCATAGATCATTTGAACCATCCAACCAAAGATTGTACTCTATGTCTTCCGAAATGGGAGTAACCGGGTATGACAGTTCTGACAGTTCTACCGAATTGAAGCGGCGGGTGTTGCATGCAAACAGGAGATGCTTACTCTTCCTGGGCACCTGGTCTCACTCCCATATCGGGAGTTCGCTTCTTTTCATGTGGGGGAGGATTTTGTTTGTTTGCTTTGATTCCTGTTTTATCCTGGTTTTGTATTCCTTCGGTTTCTGATATTTTGAATTATCGATTTTGTGCTTTATACGGGGATATGGTTATTATTATCCATATTTGTCATTTCAAGAAAACCTCAGTAATGTATATATTTTTTGAAGAGGTTTTCCAAAGACGGTCATTTTAAAGTTGATTTCAATGAAATCGCACTTGAAGCAAAAAAGTTATGAGCAAAAAGAACTTTGATGACCAAAACAAATTAATTGTGTGTGAATTTATTTCTTAGCGTTAAATTGGATTATTGGGGTCGTATTTGGTATCAAATGAATTTGAAAACGTTTAACATTTGAATGAAGTCCTACAGATGAACATGAAAAGAAACTGCAAAAAAAATTGAAATTAACTATTTGTATTTTACAGCTGAATTTGTCGGCACCTCAAAGGTTTACCGATCGTTGC
The DNA here is from genome assembly GCA_033119305.1 of Pinctada imbricata. Classification (NCBI taxonomy): domain Eukaryota; kingdom Metazoa; phylum Mollusca; class Bivalvia; order Pterioida; family Pteriidae; genus Pinctada; species Pinctada imbricata. The sequence continues at coordinate 23,987,354 of VSWD01000009.1, forward strand.
CTAATATCAGTAAACCATTAGCATATCATTTGTCATCGGCAAGTAGGCAGTTATGGGTTTACATCCATAAATGCTCTTCCCTGCCATGGTCGTCATAGCACTTTCTCTATAGACATAACCTGAGACAGTGCATGTTTTGTAAATATTGTTTTTATTTTCGTGAACATCAATGGCGGGTGCGGCTAGCCAAACAGGGGATGCTTACTCCTTCCGGGCACCTTGTCCCACCTCTACCTTGTCGATGTTCAGTTTGGTGCTCCACTGTGAGTGCTGATGAGATTGTCGTCTTGATCTTCTTTTATCATCTATATATATATGATGACATGTGGATATATAGTGTGTAGCTTAGCGAAAAGAATTTGATTCTATATTTTGTTCTACGAACATTATTTGTTTATTTTATAACAACAACTTTCATTCAAACGAAAAATAAAATTCATTTCAATCCGCAGTATGTCAGTTCTTAGCGATAAAGCATCAAGCGTTGGTATTTTCAAAGGAGAAATAGTTGGTGGCATTTGTCGAACAGATATAGTTTACACCAACAATAAACATCCCCATAAAGGACGAGTTTGCTTAAAATCAAGGTGAGTAGTACATTTACCGGTTCATCGGTTGATTGAATTGTTGCAAGACTTAGATTACATACAGGTATCATCAAAAGGAATATATCTTCATCATGTCTGAAATCATAAGTCACTACAGTCAAATAACCAACTTCGCAATGAATACAGTGTAACAACACGCACGCATTTGCAACAAACAAACATCCGGACATATTGATATGATCGTACGTGTTCACATCCTCATTTATCTGGAATGACAAGATCTCTAAACACCTTTTCAATTTCAGAAATAAGACAATACATAGCAGGGAATAATGATAAAATACAACAAGATGGATTTCAAAAGTATTTAGCATACTAGAAACAGTCCATACTTTGCTGACTGAAGCGAGAATATATTCAATTAACCGTCTGATGACATAAAGAGTGGTCTTGGGTTTTCGACGTCATAGTTAATCACACATTTTTTTAAAGTTGCTTATACAAAATCCTTGATCATTGACGAGAAAAGAACGAATCAGCATCCGAAATCGACTTTTAAAAAATTTATTTCTTTTACTTTTTCCCTTCTAGTTCATTTTAAAAAATTACAGTTTGCAGTTGCTTTATGCTGTGCGTTTGTGTTGTTTTCTTACGTTTGGTAGGCCATAAAACAACGACCGTGTAGTAGTCAGACATGTGGGAGGGTCGTGAGCAAGCTAACGTGACCATGTCGTGTTTGGTGTTAAATCTCGCTTCTACTTTTGGTCTCTCTTCCGTATTATTGTTGTGCTTGTCCCCTCTGTGTTTTATCAGAGTTTCGATGTTTTTCTGGGGCTGCTGTAACCAGTAACCAGGTCCTATTGGAAACTGCATCCTTTCTTTTACAATACTTGATGCCTCTTTTCAGTTTAGACAAAGATGGACAACACCGAACAAGTATTCGATTACCTTTCTAAAAACATTGAAGTAGACACCATGGAGGATACTTGAATCAATACACATATTTGTTCTATTTTTTAAATCTTTGTATAATTTTAGAAAAAGTATATATTTAAAGGCAAGGAAAATTCCTTTTTCTGATTCAGATTCAGATATTGACCATCTCATATAAATCTATTATAATAAATATGCAATCCATCTTACGAGGTGACCTTCTATAAAATTGAAAAACTTTCATTTACTTTCAGTCGGTATAGGTGGTTACTACGGTAATATTCTTTGACAAGATAAACCTGCCACAAACAAGATCATTCATGTTATCAAATGACATTTTGATACAAATTTCAGAACTGACGGGAGTTCAAGATGCTTTTGGATGGTAGTAACAGATGACAATGGTATGTGTTTTTAGCTCACCTGAGCGAAGCTCAAGTGAGCTATTGTCATAGCGTGGCGTCCGTCGTCCGTCCGGTCGTCCGTCCGTCCGACGTAAACTTTTCACATTTTCGGCTTCTTCTCAAGAACCACCGAAGGGATTTTAATTAAACTAGGTAGGTATGAAGTACTCATGATCGCCTACAAGTGTTGTTGTTTTTCGTCCGGATCCGTTAACAGGTGGCGCCACCACAAGCAAAAGTAGGTCACAGGGGGTACCCTCCTTTGACTTCTTCTTCAGAACCGAAGCACATATTGACAAATCGAAAGTCTTAACAAGTGTTGTTGTTTTTGGTTCCAGTTTGAAGTCAGGTTTTTGACGCGTTTTTCACGTATTTTTGGACTTTGACAGAAATGCTCATTTTTTTACTGTTTCTTTGACTAACTCTGTGAATAAATGGTTTTGTGCTCCCATTTAATGCATATTTGTCATATTTAAGTTACTATTTGCTTTGATATACATTACATGCTATAATCTTCTTTTTATTCGAATTCTAATGAATTTTGTAAGATATGAATAGACATATTTACTGTGCACATGTACCCAAGGGTTGTGGGTTCAAGTCCCGGCGCCGGCACCCAATTTTTTTGGTCCTCTTTTTTCATTTTTTTTTTCAATTTCGTCACCTTTTTCTGCACTTCTAAATCATCTAAAAACCTTTAATTTCATTTTTGACCAAAACATTTTTTTTCTTCCATTTTCAGTTTTGCACAATCTTTCACTGTGTATTTGACATATTTATGTCTCTTATTGCTGTGATATATATTTCATGCCTAAATTTTATAGTTTTGAATTTTGAAAAAAGATTTATATGTATCCCAGGGTTGTGGGTTCAAATTCTTGCACTGACACTGACTATGGACAAGGCTAGGAATGAGGGACATACTTCATAGTATTATAATACTTTGCATTTATTCGAAATCGAAACAACGTTGGTTCCGCCATTTAGAGTCTGTGGTATAACGTTATAAAATTCAATAAAATGAGATGAGATAATTGTTCTCCTTCCAAAACGAAGAATACTATTTCTTTTCCGTACCGAGAACTACATTTTTGGTTCATCACTATACTCCCAATAGTTGACAATGGATAATAAGCTTAGTGCGTTTACGAAAAGATAAGCGAAAAAGTATCGGAATAAAACATTTTTTGTGTGGTCATTCGTAAAAACAGATAATAGAGTGTTTGATAAGTAATGAAAATAAAATATAATTGAGAAAAGTGCTCTTTGTTGTAAATGTTTAAATAAATATCTCAACAGAAAAAAAATGTAGTCGCAGAATGTTTACCACTCACCCAAATCAATTAAATGACGTCATAAAAGTAATGAATAACTTAACATTATATATATATATATATATATAATTGCAATGTATCATCACTTTAAACCCATCGAAAGAAAATATGATAGATATATGTATAGAAACTCAAGATTTCGAGCCTTTTCATCCCCCCTTTGATATTTCGATCGCCTGGTTGACACCTTGCTACAGGATCTTACTGCTGGTATATCTTGTCAAACTATAGTTTCTATTAAAGGGAAGTCCTGTCGCAAGGTGTGGAACAATACTCTAAAATACTTTTCCAGTCTCCATAGGCTTTAGTCTTAAAATTGACTGATTTAACACAAATTTTACACAAAATATAGGTCGCATGCTTGAAATATTACTATGTTCATAAAATTCAGCAAATTTTCTCCCGAATTCAGAGTTTTAATTTCTTTTATTGAGAACAATATGTTTTCGGTCCCAACTGTGCGGAATTTCCTAACAAATCGTTCGAGCTCCTTAACAATAAACTTACAGATGAAATATTTCAAGTTATAGTTCAATCAGTGAATGAAAGTCGAACACAAAAGTCGAAACCAGATTCCAAAAACCACAATCGAAAGGCTTACGAATTGTGAAAAAAAAATACAAAACGTAACTTTCTCACACGAAAAGAAGAATTGAGCAAACATACGAAGACAATTTTACACAACTCCACAAAAACACTAAGTTACCCCCCGTTTACACTATGTTCCCGGCGGCCACGGCGGTCACGTTTCAAGCCACCGTGGACGAAACATGGTGACCGTGAGACAACGTAGGGGAACGGGATCGACAATCGTAACTAGCCGTGGATGCCGGGGCTGACGGGGCAAATATTTAAACTGTCAAAACATTTGTCACGGCAGCCCACGGTGCAGATGGCCTACTTTAGAAACTGTAGCAAAACGGGTCGAACGCAACGCAACGTGACAGAACGTTACAGACCGTGACAAAACTTGGGACAATGTCCGTAGCGGAACGGGAAGCAAAAGTATGACTCAACAAATTACGATCCTAGCTAAGTTGAGTTACGGTCTGCCACGTTTATGTCCCGTTTAGCTGCGGCTGCTTTAGGGCAGATGCACCTTTTATCAAGGTGAGCTACGGTTTTTCACGGCGAGCTAAGGACGTGTTAGCCGTTTCGTCAAGGTACGTCCCGGCTTGTTACGGTTTATTTCAAGTTCTACTACGGCTGGCACGGCACGCACGGTCACACAAGAAGTATAACCAACCAAACCCTTTTATGCAGCTTTTTGTGTCTCCTGTTCCCGGTTAATCATAGTTGGCCTTGACAGAACTTGGTAGTCGTGGCCAACTTGATTGGATCGTAACAAACCGTGACGGACCTTATCAGAACGTGACAGGTCGTGAGGAAACGTACAAACGTCCGTAACAAGCCGTAGGTTGAAACGTAGTGCGCTGTCAGGTCTCCGGGATTCAGGAGCCGCGGCTCGTCAAGGATACCTTGATAGACCGTGCGAAAACGTAACAAGACCTAACAGAACTTGAATACCAAGATAAAAACTGCCAAAAATCATACGGTGTGCTACGTTTTTGGCCGCCGTGACTGTCGTGGTCGCCGGGAACATAGTGTAAACCTAGGGTAAGGGCAGCTTATCTAATAAACAATCTCTATTGACAGTCCGGAAGGCACTGTAAAATGAATAATAGATGGCGTTGTTAAAACACGCCATACTAATGAATGAAGCACCAGATTTATATTGAATTACTAAAACATAAGTTTCACTCTTATATCTCTATTTCTAAATTGGATCTCCAAACACTATATTGCATACCGAAACTGCACAAGTCTCCTTACAAATTTCGATTTATTGCAAATTCTAGTAACTGCTCCACTACACTTTTGTCCAGAAATCTGACGTCAGAACTTACTGCTATTAAATAACACGTAACTAGATATTGTGAAACGATTCTAAACAGGAACGATGTAAATTTATTTTGGTCTATAAAGAATTCAAGGGATGAGATTGACAAAATGAAATCTGGAAATTTCCAAGCCAATACGATTTCTTCATACGACTTCTCTAATATGTACACCACACTTCCTCATGACAAAATTAATGATCGATTATCTAATCTCATTAAGGAGGGATTCAACACCAAGATGGCGGTGGCATTATTTGTTTTCTCACTTCCTAGGAAAAGTAGCGTCCTTACTTCCATAAAATATTTGATACCCTGATTGATATACAAATTTGAGTATCCTGATGAAGTTTGAATAATTTCCTAAGTCATTTGAAGAAATTATTGCGATTTTCAAAATCGTGGACTTTGGGAGTTTTATCCATGAGCGAACCACGACGTCATTTCGACGTTATCGGGGAAAATGGCGTCACAAACTATCGCATTCAAAATGCAATTAAAACATTAATGCCAAACGTATTGCATTGCAACTTTGCATGTATAAAATAGAAAATTCAATTTTTATCATTGTGTATTCGTTGACAAATTTACATAACAGGAAATGATGTCATTTCATTGAAAATGGAAGAATTTGTAAGAAAAGATTGGAAAATATTAAGCTTCGTAAAATTTTAATCCCAAATCAATATGTGCTTCGGTTCTGAAGAAGAAGTCAAAGGAGGGTACCCCCTGTGACCTACTTTTGTTTGTGGTGGATCTTCCTACAAGTTACTGCATACCAAAACTGCACAAATCTCCTTACAAATTTAGATACATTAATAATTCTAGCAACTGCTCAACTACATGTTTGTCTAGAAATCTGACGTCAGCCCCTCACGGCGGTAAAGGAACATGTTGCAAAATATTGTTAAACTGTGCTGAACAGGAATGATGTAAATTTATTTTGGTCTACAAAAAAAATTCCGGGGATGTGATTGACAAAATGAAATCTAGGAATTTTCAAGCCAATACGATTTCTTCATACGACTTTTCAAATATGTACACCACGCTTCCTAACGACAAAATTAATTATCAATTGTACAAACTCATTAAATGGTGCTATAATCGAGAGGGGAAAACTTATATTTGTACATCTGAATCAAAGGGTTTCTTTTCCGCTACAGAATACAAATCATACAAATCATGGACATGTAGCGACCTGTGTAGTGCCTTGTCCCTCCTCTTGGACAACATTTATGTAAGATTTGGTGAGAATCTCTACAAGCAGGTTGTAGGGATTCCTATGGGTATAAATTGTGCGCCTCTTGATGCAGATTTATTTTTATACACATATGAAAAAGAATTTATTCAAAATCTTCAAAAGCAAAGAAAACATGATGTTGTGAAATGTTTCATTGGTACTTCTAGGTACCTGGATGATATTCTTACTATCGATAATCCTGTTTTTGAAAAGTATAAAGATGTTATTTATCCACAAGAATTGACTCTAAACAAGGAAAACGCTACAGACGCAGAAACAGCATTTTTGGACCTAAATATCAAAATTGTCAATGGAGAAATTCATACAAGTGTGTATGACAAACTAGATGATTTTGGATTCAACATAGTAAATTTCCCCTGGCTTGACGGTGATGTCCCTAGATTACCGCCATACGGTATCTACATTTCACAGCTCATCCGGTATGCTAGAGCATGTACTGATGTTTTGGATTTTGAGAGTAGAAATTTACAAATTACAAAGAAACTTTTAGGTCAAGGTTTTCACTTTCACAAACTGGTAAATACTTTCTGGAAAATTTACAAAAATTATGATCAACTTCTTTTCAAATTCGGACCCAAAAAAGCAACAGAGTATATTACTTTAGGTATTTCACAATCTGCATTTTATGGTGACATAATTAACAAAATAAGAAGGATCAAGGGTAGACAGCATAACTATCGAAAATGCGTCAGATTCATCAAACGCCTATAATACCGTGGATATGATCCCAATGTCACCAGACGGACGCTAAGCTTGGTACTTGACCAATCTACAGTCTTGTACGAGCGCAATCTTAAGACTTGCCCTCTGATTGACTGTGACGACGGGACTCCATGACGGGCCCTGTCCAAACCTCTTTAGAGAAGACAGGACCCCGACCACTTGTCCTCTCTGAATGCCAGTCGGACTCCTCGGGTGATAACATATATGAGCTCGCTACAGCCGGCACATCACGGACTGTATTACGCACGTCCTCTTTATATCCATTTACATATTCTCCTGTGTTGCTTGGACCCCTGTGTTTACGGTCTTGTTTCTGTGTGGTCATCTAACAGTGAGGATTTTACACTAAAATTGTCCGTTCTTCGAGACCTGTGGGAAATTGGAATAGTGGGAGGGTTGTGCGCGCGTAATCCAGGATAACTACACCGTCTGCTATTAACGTGGCAGATGGCCGTCCTAAGTCGGCACCGGTTGCCCATTGGTTCTCGTTGGTTTATGTGAGGTCTTTTATGTTTAATGTTTCTATGGTGTGAGTTGGTGTTCCTTGTCCCATTTGCATCTCTCTCTGTGGGTGTCTGTTCTGTGTTTCTTGCATTGGGTGTTTTGGGGTTTTGCCGTGGGTGCTGCAACCTAGTGTTGTTGGAGATCCCCTCCTTTCTTTTACAACAGTACCTGCCTCTGCTAAAGTTATTCTATTACCCGAAACGTGCATGTCTGATCCATGCCGTAAATTTATCTGCTATAAAATGATGCTAATGAATTTGAAGACGTTAAACATTCTCCCCTGATAAACATGATTCAGAGTTGCTTAATTTTGGTACGTTGTATTCTTTAAAAGTGTCGTTTAAGTCTATATCATGTATGTCATTTCGTTTAGAATAAAGATAAGCATAGAAGTTTCTAGTTTCCTTGAGAATCTCACCTTGATTTGTAATTCTAGTTCAATCTGATTTCTCTTTTTGCGGAATTATTTCATTCGTGAAATTTCTGTTTTCTAAATTGCAAAAATATTTGCTAATTTTTCTCCGTCATTAATCCAGTTTGCTTTTGATTGTATTATGCGTCCTTTTTCATGAAATTCTTTGTATGGGTCTATAAGGAAAGTCTCTTCTTTAAAGTCCAGTACTTTCTCTCTGGCGTTACGATTTTTTACTTGGCTGTAATTAAAGTAATCTAGATAAGGATCTAATACAAGATTAAAGTCACCGCAGATTATAAACCGGTCTTTGTTCAGATCATTTAATTTTTCAAAAATAATTTTGTAGAAATCTGGGTTATCATGATTTGGACCATATATATTTAAATGACAATACTTTTGTTATCTATTAAAGTTTCAATCCTTAATTTCCGTTTTCATCATGGTACTTTAAAATCAAAATTATTGTTTTAAAAATAGAATACAGACCCCTCTCGCATTAGACCTGTAAGCTTAAATAGCAAGTGTAGCGCCATTTATTTCTTATCTGATTTTCTCTATCTTTTGTGAAGTGTGTATCTTTTAAAATGAATTTGAAGACGTTAAACATTTGTACCACTTGGTGAGTGTCACTGCTGGTGTGGACCAAGAGTCCCCGAGAGCACATGTAGCCAAGTTCGATCTTCAAACGCATTTGAAAATTGCTGTTTACAAAATTTTCTCAAATTTCTAAAACCTGGGTCCTGTAGCATCATATCCCAGCCATTTTGCTATGTTTTTCGGAATATTTCGGACATTATTTTCACAGATTTTGGTCATATTACATTGTTTAGATTGAGGATCACTGACGAGGGTTTATTATCCGAAACGTGCATGTATGGTCCATGCTGTAAATTTATCTGCTTTGAAATGATGCTAATTAATTTGAAACGTTAAACATTTGTACCACTTGGTGAGTGTCACTGCTGGTGGACCAAGAGTCCCCAAAGGCACATGTAGCCAAGTTCGATCAATTTTCATCAAATGATGCTATTTAATTTGAAGGCGTTTAACATTTGTCCATAGCTGATTCTATGGTAGGTATAAATTTGAGGTCAATTTTAGAATTTCGCCCTTCATAAATTCATAAATTCATTATTTCATTCCTTCTATTTCGATCTAGAGCATTATTGATGCAACACTACTTTGATAAAAGCGAATTTTGTGCACTTCACATACAAATGTTGAAATATCGATCGTCATTTTGTGATAATTCATTCTGTCAAAATGAAAATGCTATAAAGAGGTTGAATAATGACGAATGTTATATAAAATGAATGATGAAAATGCATATTCAATCCATAGTTTATTGGATATCATACGTTTTAGGCATATTTGTGTTCTGTTAACCGAAATGTCAACCCGAAACATGGTAAATGATCCGAACACTTATCTCTGTGAAAAGACATTTATTTTCCCTTGGAGTATCAAGTAGCATTTTAACTCAGCATCATTAAGTCTACGTCTGGGTATTGTTCGGAAAAAAAACATGTCGGTCAACTTTTATTTTGAATTCATCAAACTATTTGTCTATCAGGTTTATCTATAATTATTTGTCTATCAGGAAGAGGTATGCTTATATCAAATTTTCGCTCTAATACATCACTGGGTATTTTTTGGTGTTGGTTTCTCACTTCATGTCAGTTCATCGTCGTGTTTTCTTTTTTTTTTTAAACAGCGTTGCCATTTTGAACACGAATTTCGTTGTCAAGCCAAATTTCCAACTGTAGTAACGAAAAGTCCACGCGAGAAAGAATATACAACACACGAACCAGCGTTATGTTAATGACCAAATCTAAGAAATAAATAAATATTCAAAAGTGCATTCTTTCGACAGAAGCAGAGATGTATCAATATGTCAATCAGATCTTCTTCCATTAGGTTCTTTGGAGAGAATCTTGGGTACGAGTCTTATCCGCACGATCAGACAGGTTAAACAAAATTGTAGAAACACCAAACCTTACAAACTTTTTATTGCGTCCATGCTGCAAATTTATTTGTTCTAAATGAATTTGAAGACACGTAACATTTGTACCACTTGGTAGGTTTCACTTCTGGTGGACCATGAGCCCCAATGACACATGTAGTCAAATCCGATAAACTTCGGTTGATATTTTCTTCAAACGCATTTGAAAATTTCTGTTTACAAAATTTTCTCAAATTTCTTAAACTTAGGTCCTGTAGCATCATATACCTGTTGAGCAATCTACAGTCTTGTACGAGCGCATTCTTAAGACTTGCACTCTGATTGACTGTGACGACGGGACTACATGACGGACCCTGTCCAAACCTCTTTAGAGAAGACAGGGCCCCGACCACTTGCCCTCTCTGAATGCTAGTCGGACTCCTCGGGTGATAAATTGCTGTTTACAAAATTTTCTCAAATTTCTAAAACCTGGGTCCTGTAGCATCATATCCCAGCCATTTTGCTATGTCTCTCGGTATATTTAGGACATAATTTTCACAGATTTTGGTCATTTTACATTGTTTAGATTGAGGATCACTGACGAGGGTTTATTATCCGAAACGTGCATGTATGGTCCATGCTGTAAATTCATTTGCTCTAAAATGATAATGAATTTGAAGACGTTTAACAATTGCAAACAGTAGATATTAGACTTAAACTTTCTTAGATACTGAAATACATTTTTTTCGTTTCTTATAGTCACCAAGACCCTGACAATTATGTATGGGGTCATGTGATAACATTGATTGCGAATGGACGCATAATTTTGTCACTACGGGATTTAGCCCAAAATCTTAAAAAAAAATGGATTTTTGATTCGGAAATTTTAGTACAAGTGTGATTAAGCATCATTCTAGCTTGAGTTCTTATAACATATGTGAGAAAAAAAGTTTAAGAATGGCGAGTTTTGGATGAAAAAGTTCTAAAGATAAATAAACTAATGAAAAGTTGTCACAAAGGAATTCTATGTCCAGTACACAGAGTAGCGACATGACCAAACTGCTGGAGGGCTTCCAATCAACCCTAACGGACATTCAAAAACGAATGATTAATATTGAAAGAGCTCAATCATCAGTTGACGAATTAAGGAAGGATATTTATGACCCAGACGGTATTGAACACCGCCTTAAGATTGTATGTGATGAATCCGGAGAAAATACTTCTGAAATAGAGGAATAAAGAAAGTCAAATATATATTTGAGAGACGAGATGGACTTGTTGAGAAATGTCGTAATTCGGATGGACAGACGGATGGAGGAAATATCCAAAGAAGTGGCGCAACTAATGCATTATCATAGATAAGGGATAGAAAAAGAAGATAAAGAAATTGTAAAAAAGAAAAAAAATTCAAGTGAACTGGATGTTCACAAACTTCTAACAATTTTATACAGAAATGCGATGGATTTCGGAAATAACAGGTCTTCAAATAACAGATAAATTTGCAGCATGGATCAGACATGTGCGTTTCGGGTGCTTAACTCTCGTCGTCAGTGAGCCTCAATCAAAACAATAAACTATTGCCAAAGACTGTGAAAGTAATGTCTAAAAAATACCGAACGACGTAGCAAGATGGGACTTGCATGATTTCGTTTGATTTGATTTTTTTTGGGGGGGATTTGATTTTTTTGGGGGGGGGTTTCTTTTATTTTTGTGGATAGCAAAAATGGATGCTGATGTGGATCTATAAACATTTCTTGAAAAAAGAACTCCCAAGTGAAAGTTAAACGAAACATTTTCTTCTATGGTTTAAGCACATAAAGTTGCAATTGCATGAAAGATACATTAAACTTACTAAGAGACGAGCGGAAAGAACAACATGTGATAGCAAAGAGATGACATAAGTTAGTGCTTCAAACACAAAATTAAAGCTTAAGTTTCTACATTATAGAAAGTTAAGATGAACAAAGGTCTATTTTATTACTTGTTTAACAAAATGTAAGACAAAACACACCAAACATGAAAAAAAGAATTTTTTGGCTATTAAACAAATGTAATAGACATCAATTTCTTATCATTAATTCATACACTTCTTTCATGAATCTTTGACAAAATTGCTATATTGAAATATATGGACTATCTCAAATATTTAGTGACCATATTCGTATTTCAATAAAACAATTACTCTTGTACTAGTTTTGACAATCATTATTTCTCTCGCAAAGGAAATCGGGTTTTTAATTTCTTTAGTTTTACTCAAAGAGAAGAAGAAATTCCACCAATCGCTTCTTTTCATATGGTGGAGATTTTTCTTTGTTTGCTTTGGTTCCTATTTCATCCTGATTTTGTATGCCTTCGATTTATGATTTTCTGAATGATTGATTTTGTACTGTGCATTGGGATATGGTCATTATCCATATTTGTCATGCAGTCCAAAATATGGTATTTTCTTACAAAACAAGCCATTGCCCTTAGATAAACTACAAGATAATACACTTTTGTTATATAGATGTTAAACGTAAATAGCATCATTTAAGAACAGATAATTTTTCAGCATGGACCAGACATGCACGTTTCGGGTAATAAACCCTCGTAAGTGATCCTCAATCTAAACAATGTAATACGAACAAAGAGTTTAAAAGTTATGCCCAAAAATGTACCGAAAGACGTAGCAGGATGAGTGGGATATGATGCTACAGAACCCACACTATAATACAAAGTCATAAAAAAACACTGGGCACGGTACTGGATTAATTCTCAGTTTTGTACCAGTTTCTTTCCCATCGTTGCACACTGGCCAACCTTAACGACGGTTCTTCATAACGAGCCTTGTTTAAGACTGTGTCCTGATTCTCTGTCCTATCTGAAAGTTGGTCAGACATCTCGGATGATTGATTTTGAGCTCGCTTCACCCAGCAGAGCACAGACGGTTACATGCATGCCATAGAGTTTTTTATCCATTTACATAAATCAGTGTTACAAGATGCCGCTGCGTTTAACTATCTTGTTTTTTATGTCACCTTATTGTGAGAAGGGTTATGTCCATACAACATTTGTGCGTCTATGGATACTTCTGCGTATTCGGATAAGTGGGAGGGTATGGCGCATGTAATTCGGATAACTACATTATTTGCTGCTAGCAGAAAGCAGCCCATAGTTTGCGCCGGGTGCACATTGGTCTTCTTCCTTTTATGTGTTGTATTTGGGTATCTCTTTGGGTACTTTGGGTGTTTCACAACCTGCATTTCATGGTGACATAATTAACAGAATAAGAAGGATCAAAGTTAGACAGCATTATCATCGAAAATGTGTCAGAATCATCAAGCGCCTTTTATACCGTGGATATGATCCTAATGTCACCAGACGGACACTAGACTTGGTACTTGACCAATCTACAGTCTTGTACCAGCGTATTCTTAGGACATGCTCTCTGACTAACTGTGACGACGGAACTCCATTACGAGCCTTGTCCAAACCTCTTTAAAGAAGACATAGTCCCGACCATCTGTCCCCTCTGAGTGTCAGTCGGACTCCTCTTGTGATAACAGCCGGTAGAGCACGGACTGTATTACGTACGCTTTCTTTTTATATCCATTTACATAATCAACTGTGTTGCTTGCACCCCTGTGTTTTGCGGTCTTGTTTGTATGTGGTCATCTAGCAGTGAGGAAGTTGTTTTACACAACAATCGTACGTTCTTCGAGACCTCTAGGTAATCGGAAAAGTGGGGTGGTTGTGTTATATAGAATAACCACACCGTCTGCTACCTGTGTGGAGATGGCCGTCCTAAGTCGGCACCGGTTGCCCATTGTTCTCGTTGGTTTATGTGTGGTTTCACGTTTCTATGGTGTGAGTTGGTAATCCTTGTCCCTTTTGTTCCCTTTCTGTGAATGCCTGCGCCATGTTTTTATTATGCCCACGTAATCGGAGATTCCTTGTGACAAGACCTTTCCATGGATACGAAAATTTTTGACCTTGTGACTTTGACCTTGGACTTTAACCTACTTTTGAAAAACGTTAACCTTGGCCGTAACTTTTGAATGGTAAGTGATAAGGCTTTCATATTTCACATGTGTATTGCTTGTGACAAGACCTTTCCATGGATACCAAAACTTTTGACCTTATGACCTTGACCTTGGACTTGTAAAACTCTTATACCTTGGCCATAGCTTTTGAATGGTAAGTGATAGGGCTTTCATATTTCATATGTGTATTCATTGTGACAAGACCTTTCAATGGATGCCAAAATTTTTGGCCTTAAGACCTTGACCTTCGAATTTGACCTAATTTCGAAAAATTAGCAATAACTTTTGAATGGTAAGTGATAGGGCTTTCATATTACACATGTACACTTCTAGTGACAAGACCTTTCCAAGGATACCAAAAAATGTTTTTCCTTGTGACCTTGACCTTGGAATTTGATCTACTTTTGAAAAACTCTAAGCTTGGCCATAACTTTGAATGATAAGTGTTAGGATTTTCATATTTCACATGTGTATTCCATGTGACAAGACCTTTCAATGAATGTATTCCATGTGACAAGACCTTTCAATGAATACCAAAATTATTTACCTCTTGACCTTGACGTTTGAGTTAGACATTATTTAAAAATGTAAACTTTAGCCATAACTTTTGAATGGTAAGTGGTAGGGCTTTCATATTTAAGATATGAATTCCACGTGGCCAGACTTTTCCATGGATACCAAAGTTGACCTTGTGACCTTACCTCAAAATGTGAAACTACTTTTAAGCTGTTTTACTGTCGAAGATGCCAACGGGGGCATTCGTGTTTCACAAACACAGGTTTTATTGCATTGGGTGTTTTGGAGTTTGTATGATGTGAATTTTGTGTCTTTTTGCGGTTTGTATTTTTGTCTGATGTCATTTATGTGTCACTATCTTGTGGGTTTGTTTCGCTGGGTGTTTGCAGGGTGATTATACTGGAGATCCTCCCTTTTCTTACAAATATAAGCCAAGACTTCCAAATTCGATCATTCTTTATCTTCACTAAATCTGTTTTCAGATGAATGTAAAGCAAATTCTCAGATATGCAAGAATAATGGTTTATGTCAACCATTCGCAAACGGAACCTCGCTTTGTCATTGTCAAGACAAATACAGCGGCAAACACTGTGAAGTCGGTAAGTCTCAGTAACATAGATTTTACATCAAGAACATTTGCTATCACTGGTGGCTTACCATTGTCTCCGATGTACGAAAACTGTTATGGTGTCTCAAGACCCACTGAAGGAGTTTGGATGCGACTTGTACTCATCATAACCTGAAAGTGTTGATTTCACCCCAAGCTACTTCAATAGGTGGTACCATTTCAGATAAAAGTGAGTCTCCTTTGAGAAACGTCTTCTTCAGAACCGAAGAACATCAACAACTCAAAAGCATCAATATGATCTTGAGGCAGATCTAAAAAGGTGTTGTTATTACTGGTTCAACTATGTATCCAAAGTTTGACTTCCTTTCGGTCTGTGTCAGAAATGAAATTATGAATTAATTCCTATTTCTTTGAATAACTGAATCAAAACACATGTATGAATTTTAACCCAAATTTCTGTCATATTAAAGTTATACATCATTTGATATTAATTTTGAATGAGAACTGAGTGCTTTGGATGCTTTTGAATGCTTTTCTTTGTCCCTTTCACTTCTCTTTCTATGAGTGTCTGCTCTGTGTTTTTGCATTGGGTGTTTTGGAGTTTTGCTGTGGGTGCTGCAACCGAGTGATGTTGGAGATCCCCTCCTTTCTTGAACTTTTCGATGGAATACTATCATGCTTATTCTTATTCAATCCTTATAACATATTTATATAATAAATGAATATATGTAAGATTCCCAGTGTCAATGGTAAGCCATCTGGATAATGGGCCAATTGTTTGTTTATTCAATTTTTCTTTATTATTTATATATTTTTATTCATTCTAGGACCCTGTCCTACGACTATATGTAATAATAATGGAGAATGTTATGACAGCGGAACAAAACAGATATGTTTCTGTAAGCTAGGATTTTCTGGTGAACATTGTAAAACTCGTGAGTAATGTTTTATAATTACAGAATGTGTAATAAAAAGATATGACCAAGAAAGAGAAGTTATAGAAAAGACACCTTAAGAGGTGCATAAACAACTAATATTTTGATATGATTACTAGTATCTAGAAATAAAATATTAACACTTAGATTTGGCAGGATAAGAAATGAGAAACATATTCTTTTTCATATCGAATGTAAGACTGTATTATTTTCTAATATCTAATAGAATCTTAATACTCGAAGACGAAGTAGTCTCGACTCTGGTGGATGGATGGAACGAAAGGAACTTATTATCTATAAACGGAAAATGATATAACGCATGTTTGTTATGTTTGATGAATTCAAAAATATTTTTTTTTTAAATATGCCCCTAGAAAGTAAACAATCTATAATATGGATGCAATATACTTTATGTTTTCATGCATTTCTTCTGATCTACTAAATGTTGCATGAACAAAAGTAAACGAAATCTTCTCTTTGTCATTTGAACCTGTATCTATATTTCAATTACGAGAAATATCTATCTCTTGTGTATATTTCAAATACATGTACTTTCTACAGTCTGGCAATTTAGAAAAAATTATGGATTCTTCGTTCTTTTTCTACAGCCGATACAGATGTAACAAATAGGATAAGCGTAAGTTTGTCAATTTACATATAATTTTTTTAAAATATTTACGTTTTAGGTCGTTTTGTTTATTTGATGATGGAAAATTAAATATATATGATCTATTGCAATTTAAGCACGAGTTAAATGATAAGTCATAATGCATTAAGATATTCATTAAAAGTAGGTTAACCCAAACAAGTGATCATTTTTAAATTGTTTTAGTTTTGATTTATTGAATATGAAATATGGTATAACTGATATATATTTTTATTCAATATCAAATTTAATTCTAAAAGTGTGTAAAATTTTAAGGCTACCTTCAAAGACCATACTTACACCACGACTGTTAACTGCTATGTAGAACGATCTTGTTTTATCCCATACATCATCAGCGCAACATCAGGAAGCAGGTAATTTCATGAAACAAAATGCAATTTCATCAGCAACAAGCATTTGATAAAAGACAGAGAACTCTTTAACATGCCATATCATTACAAATGCAAGGGATCATTCTTAACATGTCCTGACTAAAAGAGATGGGAAAAAACTAAATTAAAATCTAAAAATTATGAAGGATCTCAGTTTAAATTACAATGAATGTGGCTTTCTATACTTTAGATAGATGTTAAGCATCTTCAAATTCAAGAGCATCATTTAAGAACAGATGAAGGAGCTGTTAAGATAAGGCGTAAAATCAGCCCTGAAAAGTGGAATTTTGAAAATTGAAACTTCAAGAACCTTTTTTGGTCAAATGTATACCTATACGGCATCCCATCAGAATATGAAGTTATTTTTTATCTGTTTTGCATAATATTGCTAATTTTTAGGTCAAAACTTATCTTTTTCTTATAGAAATCAATAGAAAACGAAAAAGTTTTATTGAACATTGTTCCCCCCGGATATACAGAAAGCCACTTTTACTGGAGATGTGTATCCATGATACAAATTTTTTGGCAAAGTGGGGTTCTGTATCTCCGGGGGGAACACTACCCCAGAGACGAAAAACTAAAAATGGAAAGGGGGGTGCATTTTATAAGAATCGATCTTTTTGACCATTAAATATAGCACATTTGACTATTTTTCCTCTTTAATCCATCAAACATTGTGCACTCAATATGATTGAATGAAAGATACAAGAATTAGAAACGAAATAAGCAAGTGTGTTGTTCATTTCTCCGTCAATGTGTATTTCTCGCTAAAAGGCTTACATTGTAGCCATTGAATGAAGAATAAGACCGTATTTTAAGTTCCGGATTTCATTATTTACCGATTAAAGGAGGTAGAATGTTCGAAATCTATTTCTGATACACAATGTAGACATATTTGATGTCTTTTAGCTTATATTTACCCATTTTAGATAAAATATTCAAAAATGTATACGTTTTTTTGTCGATATTATTAGATTTTCTATCCGAGCACCCCTACCTCTTTCGACCTTAATTTTACAACCTTAAGAGTTCCTTAACATAATGTAAAACATGTAAAAGGTCTGCAAATACATTATATTTCAATAATTATTCATGTTTTTCTGTGTACGATTCGCCATGCGGAAGAAATAAGTCATGAGATTTAGGGCTAAATACGGCCCTTATCTTAACAGCTCCTTTGCAACATGGACGTTTCGGGTACTTAACCCTCGTCGGTGATCCTCAATCAAAACAATGTTATATGGACAAAGAGTGTGAAGGTTATAATGTCATTAAATGTATCGAAAGACGCAGCGGGATGGATGGGATATGATGCTATAGGACCCAGTTCTTAGAAATTTCGAAAACTCCTTTATATTGTATAATTGGGAAAAATTAAAAGTTTTGAGTCTCGGTATTTCCGTGGCTCTTGTCGATTGTATCGAAACTTAACTCTTCAAGAAGCACAGAAACGTATGGCGTCTGTGAGCGAATATTTTGAGAGAATTTAAATCATTTTCATTGTTCAATAAAGTGTGCGCATAATCAATCGTGTGCTATTTATTTCACAATTTTATTAAAACAATTCATTAAACTGTGGGAACGCCAGGGCATGTTCCAAATATGAAGATTTCATCGTTAGAGCCAGACAGCCTGCAAGTAAGCTACTTGTTCAGGGTTATATTGCACAACGGCTGAAATCATCTTTGAGGAAGTTCTTCAGTCGCTATGGGGATATAAATAAAGCATATCAGATCCTCCTTTCCAGAATGATCAGTGACATTCTGGATTGTGAATGAATGGCTGTCATCATCACCAATCAAGAACGACTTACCTGATATGTACATCAGTATGTGCATCGAGACAATCACCGAATTTGACAAGTTTCCACGGAGCTGTTGCGTCGGGTGTTGCATGCAGTTAGGAGACGCTGACTCTTCCCGGGCACCTGGTCTCACTTCTGATTTTATTCATTCCGAGGTTCGCAACCGTTCGAATGGAAAATCTGATGATTTTGCTTTGCCTTCTCGACTATGAGTCTGAATAACTGATAGGTACTTCTGTAGTGTTTATTATTATAAGCTTAACTAAACAGTACGAACGATGTTATAAGCTATGCGTGCAATTGACTGAATTGTGGGACGATTTGCTAAATTTTTTAACAATGCTACAAAATCTGATCAAAAAGGTTGAAAGTCTTTCTACGTTGATGTCAGATAAGACTTTTACTTGTAATATACCCATGCCAAAAGCCATGCTGTCTGAGCTAAACAACGAGATATGACATATGAATTCACCATTTATTTTCTGATACTTAAAGGCTTGGGAAATTCAAGTCTGACCAGCCTGTAGAGCACAGAATTTTTTTGTTGTGGAAATATCTTTCCTCAGGTTTTCATAGTTTCCCATTGGTTTTGAAATATATACGGAAAAACTTATCTTTTTCAGACCAGTGGTAGCCCCAGGTTTCCATAGTACAGACATTGATTTTAAATCTGCTCAAATAAATGAAGATCATGATTCAAATGGAAAGTTTCACACGAATGTGGAGGTAACAGGCCATGTCATAGGAAACCAGAAGAGGTTCTGTATAAAGACAAGAGGTGAAACAGGGTAGGTCCTTAATGATGTTAAACGTCTTCAAATTCAATAGCACCATTTAGCTCTATTGAGAGTGCTGTTGAGATTATCGTCAGGATTTTCTTTGACTCATTAGGAAAAGATAAATTTGCACCATGCACCAGACATGCCCGTTTCAGATACTTACCATCGCCAATGAACCTAAATCTTAACAATGCAATATGTCCAAAGAATGTGAAAGATATTATGTCTAAAAATGTGCCGAAAGACGTGGCAGGATGGATTGGATATGTTGCTACAGGACCCACGTTTTAGAAATTTCAAGACATTTTTATAACAGAAAACCGAAGTTGATCGAACTTGGATACATGTGCCCTCGGGGACTCCTGGTCCACCAGCAGATACAATTACCACTTGTCTTGTTTGTTAGTTTTCTCGAGGCACGTACAATTTCTATGCATAAAAGCTTCCTCTATGTAAGTTGACCACATTAACGTTTTGTTATATTTTTATTATTATTACTGTCTATGTAAATGAATATTTACTTCAAAATGCATTCAAATAGGTATTGATGACATATTTGTATATCCTATTTAGAGTATCACTTTTGACATTCATATTTCTAATATTTTTTAGGACAACCAATGATGAGACATGTGTATACATAAATGTGCTCAAGGGTAAATTTTTATATAATTAATCTTAAACAACAATTCCATTACTATTTTCTCTATTTATGTCTCCCTCCCCAACGGGGTCAAACATCGGGTCCGGGCTATATCTCCTGAACTGTTTGCCCGATCACATTCATATTTTAGTACGTTGTTGCTTATGCTTATAAGGTTTAACATCACCTTGACCCAAGGTCAAGGTCACTGAGTGCATTTTAATGAAATTATGCATACATTCCTGCCTGGGCTATATCTCTTGATCCGTTTGCTGGATCACTTTCACATTTTAGTATGTTGTTGCTTATGACCTGAAGGTTTCACATCACCTTGGCCCGAGGTCATGTGACCGGGGTCAAGGTCACTTAGTACATCTTTAATAATTTTTTACATAGGTTTCTGTCCGGGCTATATCTCTTGAACCTTTTGCCCGATCCCTTTCATATTTTAGTACGTTGTTGCTTATGACCTGAAGGTTTCACATCACCTTGACCCAAGGTCATGTGACCAAGGTCAAGGTCACTTAGTACATTTTTAATAAAATTGTAGATATATTCTTGTCCAGGCTATATCTCTTGAACCTTTTGCCCGATCCCTTTCACATTTTAGTATGCTGTTACTTATGACTCGAAGGTTTCACATCACCTTGACCCAAGGTCATGTGAACAAGGTCAAGGTCACTTAGTCCATTGTTAATTTCTACTGGTATATCTCTTGAACCGTTTGCTGGATAACCTTTAAATTTTAATATGTTGTTGCTTATAACCTGAAGGTTTCATATCACCTTGACACAAGGTCATGTGACCAAGGTCAAGGTCACTTAGTACATCTTCAATAAATTTGTACATAGATTCCTGTCCGGGCTATATCTCTTGAACATATTGCCCGATCCTTTTTTATTTTAGTATGTTCTTGCTTATGACTCGAAGGATTCACATCATTTTGACCCAAGGTCATGTGACAAAGGCCGAGGTCACTTAGTACATTTTTAATGAAATTGTACATGCTTTCCTGTCCGGGCTATATCTCTTTAACGTATTGCCGTATTCCTTTTATATTTTAGTACATGTATATTGTTGCTTATAACTCGAAGATTTCACATCACCTTGGCCCAAGGTCATGTGACAAAGGTCAAGTTCCTTAAGTACATTTTTAATGAAAGTGTACATACATTCCTGTCTAGGCTATATCCCTTGGACCGCTTACGAATTGCTTTCAGGTTTTAGTATGTATTTGCTCGTGACTCAAAGGTTTCACATCAACTTGACCCAAGGTCATTTGATCAAGGTCACTTAGTACATTTTAATGAAATTGTACATGCTATTTTGTTGGGGCTTTATCTCTTTAACTGTTTATCAGATCACTTTCATGCTTTAGTTTGTATTTGCTCATGACCCAAAGGTTTCACATCACGATGACCCTATGTCATGTGACCTAGGTCAAAGTCAATTAGTATATTTTAAATGAAATTGTATATGTTGCGTGTATTATGTCCAGGCTTAATCTTTTGAAACCTGATTTTATCACTTTCATGTTCTAGTATTATGATGCTGATGACCCAAAGGTTTTATACCACCTTGATCCAAGGTCATATGACAAAGGTCAATGTCAAGTATTATATTTTTTTTATGAATTAGTAAATGCCATTGAGTCTGGGCTATATCTTTGGAATCGTATAGTGGATCACTCTGATACTTTAGTATGCTGTTGCTCAGGATGTGAGGGTTTCTTATTATCTTGATCCAAGGTCATGTGCCCAAGGTCAAGATCATTTAGCTCTTTTTAATAAAATTGTTCGTACTAATCTTGTCTGGGCTATATCTCCTGAACCCTTCTTACAATTGTTATCATACTTTAGTATCTTGTTTCTCAGGATTAAATGTTTCTTATCACATTGTCACAAGGTCTCATGATTAAGGTACTTTTACTTTAGTAATGAAATTGTATATGCTAGGTTGAAATTGTCTATGCTTATTATGCTTAGGCTATATGTTTTGAACCGTGTATCCAATCACTAATTCAGTTTTCTGTTGCTCATGATCCATACAATGTTTCAGATCACCTATATCCAAGGTCATGTGACCAAAGTTAATTTCACTAAATATGCTTATAATTAAATTATATATGCTAATCATGTATGGGCTCATGCTCCTCAAACAATATAATGAATCACTGTCATGTTTTAGTATGATATTGCCCATGACTCAAAGGTTTCACATCATCTTGGCCTAAGGTCAATGTAACTTAGAGGGAGGGGGAGACATCTGTTATTCCTGAAAAACATTTTTTTTTTAATTTTACAAGTTTGCTTTCATTCGTTCAATATCATGTTAAAGACTTTGAAGCTTTTATCAATTAAGCAATTCTTAAATTATATTTTTCGTCAATGATCATTGGTAAACGAAAACCTTAACTATTGACACTCTAGATAAAACAGCAGGGAATGTCAGAATCGGCACTTACAAAATGCGGGTTTCTTATCATGATGTTTGGGAAGTTATAATTGTAACGTTAGAACTTATTAGAAAGAGATTGTCGATTCATTTCCTTCATTATAGTATGAATTCAATAATACTCTAGATTTGTATAATTTTATAACAAAGTATTGCAAATAAATATTATGTAGATTTATCATATTATTCTTTTTATATATTGCATTCTTTTTAGGTCCAGCACCTATTCCAGATAAGGTATTTGTCACTTAATCACATTCTTATTTTATCTGTATACAAATCAAATGTGTCGAGTTTATGTAAATGATCCGTGCCAACTAAAAAGATGCAAATTTAGATGCATCTACTTTTATCAACAGATGTCTTCTTTAGAGAAGACAGGGCCCCGACCACCTGTCCTCTCTGAATGTCGGTCTGACTCCTCGGGCGATAACATGCATAAGCTCGCGACAGCCGGCAGAGCACGGACTGCATTTCGTACGCCCCTACCCTATTTATATATATACTTACATATTCATATGTGTTCCTTGGGCCCCTGCGTTGTGCTGTCTTGTTTGTATGGTCATCGTGCAGTGAGGAGGTTATTTTACACAACAATTATGCGAACTTCGATACCTTTGGGTAACTGGAAAAGTGGGACGGTTGTGTGGACGTTATCTAGGATAACCGCACCGTCTGCTACTAACGTGGCTGATGACCGTCCTAAATCGGCACCAATTGCCCATGGGTCTCGTCGGTTTATGTGTTGTCTATTATGTTCGATGTTTGATGTCTCGTTTGCTGTTCCTCGTCTCTTGCTGTGTGTGTCTTCTCCGTGTTTTCCCTTGGAGCGTTTGGTGTGTTGCTGTTGATGCTGCAACCGAGTCTTGTTGCAGATCCCCTCCTTTCTTATCGAGTAACAAGTTACAAAGAAAATACACATTATTCTTTATTTGGGATAAGTATGATTTTGTATTATCGTAAATATACCATTTCATGACTCTTACTAGGTGTCGTTGGAGATCCCCTCCTTTCTGATAGTATATTTCATCTAACAACGAAGATCACTTTATAATTCTGTGGCGGTCCTTATTCTATCTATATCGCTTAATATGATACCTGTTCGCAGTGAATTAATCAAAAAAGTATTTTTGGGGACAATTTCGAAACCTGAACTTATCAGATTCAATTCCGTTAAATGATAATAACGGCGAAAATTATATAATTTCAATTGCACAGAATTTTCTTCAAATCAACAGATCTGAATAAAAAGCAGTTGGAATGATGTTGTTTTCCAAATTAGTATTTGCTCTCGTTTCCTCGTTGAAGTTAATTTTTGAACTATACGTAGATGTTATTATCGACTTTCTTTAACTCTTGCATATTTTTTTTCATGAATTTGTGCTACCATTCGCAAGATGCTCATCCATTGAATTTTCATTCTATCCGACGTCAATTGTTCTCGAGCTAGTTTTCATTTTTAAAAATGCAACTTTCATAATGCTCACTTTTCGTCGACAATCTAGAGCAAAATGAACAAAAGTTTATGCAAACTTCTTGAAAACTAAATGCAAGCCAGACTCTAGATCAAGATAGTCTTTGGACAAAAAAAATAGAAAGCAAAAATTAGCCTAGCCTTACACCCATGGATACATAGATCATCATTTTACTAGATAGTATTCTTTCAATGTTTAAGAGTCATTAAATAAAATTCATTTTTGTTAAAAGATGTTCTCTGTATATCAATAATTAATGTAATTAATATATGAACTTCTTTACTTTGCAGATCAAACCCTACTTTGTGAAACCGACGCTGTCTGACAATTCTGGAGTAGAATGTAAAGTTGGCAGTCCCTGTCGTATGAACTTGTGGGTCTCGAATGATGAATTTCTGTCGACATGGTGCGTTCCTTCACAATGATCTGAAAAGTTTATTTCAGAATCTTAGTTGTTCTCTTTATTTCCCTTGGTCTATTTCTGCATGTCTGGTCCATGCTGCAAATTTATCTGTTCTTAAATGAAGCTAACGAATTTGAAGACGTTTAATATTTGTAATGTTACAAGTATTTAGATATAGATTTCTCATCATTCACACCCTTAATTTTTGAAAACAATATAAAGACCATAGGACAATTCAGCGCATATAACTGAATATAAAAAACACAACAAGAGTTGCCTGAGTACAACCATTCAACACATAAATAAGTAAAGTAAGTAAGTTCATATTTGTATAACGATACACAATCCATATCTGTTTTTCAATAGTCCGGAAGTTCAAAGCAATAAAAGACCATCTGATGGCGTATATGTCATCCAACAGCCAAATGAGAACAGTCCATGCAGGGTGGAAGCTGTATTTAAAACGGATCACGCTCAACGTTATAACGTGTGCTTTACCCCGTATACACCTAAACATTCCTTAGCGGGGTAAGTTCACTTTGAAAAATAGTTGTCCTTTGCGTTTCTATGTTACTGTGTTATTGTCTGCGTCTGTTTGTCCGATTATTTTTTTTCTTTTCTCGTTAGAAAGGTGTGCTTTATATCTTTTCAAGAATTTTTAAGCCTTTTGATTGTGACTTTTGTATTCTGATTTCAATATATCAACAGAGGTGCTGGGACACCTAGGTGTTACAATTTGGATATAACAACAAATCTGACCGGTAAGTTGAGATAAATTATTCCTAATTTGTTAGTGTCTGAAAACATGAAAATTATTAACCTATATTTTTTCAATAGTATCACTTACGCATTCTTCCCTTATTACAAACTATAATTGTTTTGGTTCTTCTGCATAAAGAGAAAAAAATGATTTATCCTTTTATTCTTAAAGTTTATATAAGCGAAGTTCTAGGGTTTCAAATCTTGCAAAAAATTTGAAAGCCTTGAGTTTCACGAAATTTTAAATAGGGAAATTAATGATTGATTCATGATGACACTTATGCCCTTCGCCGTGTGGAGCTCGTAAAAAAGTTCCCCGCGAGGGGTTTGACAGTAAGTGTTTTGAATACTTTCCCTGACATGATCGCCATGGCACTTTCTATATAGAAATGGCCTCAGACACAGTGCAGTTCATGCTTTTCATATGTTTTCTTTTCGTGCATGATCATCGACGGCGGGTGCGGCTAGCCAACAGGGGATGCTTACTCCTCCCGGGCACCTGGTCCCACCTCTAGCTTGCTGGGGGTCCGTCGATGCTCAATTTGGTTCTCTATTGTGAGTGCTATTGAGATTATCGTCAGGATCTTCTTTAACTCATTTGTGTCACACTTATGCCCTTTACCGTGTGGAGCTCGTAAAAAAGTTCCCCGCGAGGGGTTTGACAGTAAGTGTTTTGAATACTTTCCCTGACATGGTCGCCATGGCTTTTTCTATATAGAAATGGCCTCAGACAGTGCAGTTCATGCTTTTCATATGTTTTCTTTTCGTGCATGATCATCGACGGCGGGTGCGGCTAGCCAACAGGGGATGCTTACTCCTCCCGGGCACCTGGTCCCACCTCTAGCTTGCTGGGGGTCCGTCGATGCTCAATTTGGTTCTCTATTGTGAGTGCTATTGAGATTATCGTCAGGATCTTCTTTAACTCATTTCTAATCGTTAATATTGAAAACATTAATACCCTTCAACTTGAAGCGCAAAATTTATCAATTCAAATGTTAATAATCTTCAAATTGAAAATAATTGTTCAATTGTTTATGTTTTTTTTTTTTTTTTGTTCTCAGGCAAATTCATTAATTCAACAGTTTATATCTTTTCAAGTTTTGTTCTTACCATTATCTTTATCTATTAGCTTTGAGTCCATGTAACTACAAGCAGTGCCAACATGGAGGATTTTGTAACTCTGAGAGTGGACAAGCTAATTGTTTATGTATGGCTGGTTACTCTGGTGAGACGTGTCAGATCGAACAAGCAACACCACAAAACGGACCTTCAAATGGTGTATGTATATTTGTTACATTACAAAATATCGGGTAATTTTGTCGTTCTAAAATTCTTATGAATTCCTCTTCAAATGGGCGTTTTAAAATTGGCAGAATCTTATTCTTCTCTGGCAAATGAGAATGCTTTATATCAGTTTGATGATATATCTAAATGACAACTTTATAGGGACAAAGAATGAAATGAAAGACTAAATCGTACATGCTTCTGCTATATGTAACATGACATTACTCAAATGATTCTTAAGCTCAGATCCTCTCTAATAAGCAATAGAAGAAGGGAGGGTATCTCCAACCAGGCTCGGTTGTAGTACCAACAGCAAAAAAAACCCGATGCGAAAACACAGATAAGAACACAGCAAGGAAGGGAGGAGATCTCCAACAAGACCCCGTTGCAGCATCAACAGTAAAACACCAAAACACCTGATGCAAAAACACAAAAGACGAGTACAGCACGAGACGGAAAAGAGACACACGACATGTAAACATCAAACACAAAAGACTACACATAAACCGACGAGACCAATGGGTAACCGGTGCCGACTTTGGACGGCCATCTGTTACGCAAGTAGCAAATGGTGTGGTTATCCTGGATTACGTGCGCACAACCCTCTCACTTCTCCAATTACCAAGAGGTCTCGAAGAACGTACAATTTTGGTGTAAAACAACCTCCTCACTGTAAGATGATACCACACAAACAAGACCGCAAAACGCAGAGGCCCCAGAGACATAGATGAATATGTAAATGGTATAAAAAGAGGGCATGCGTAACACAGTCCGTGCTCTGCCGGCTGAAGCGAGCTCATGTATGTAATCACCCGAGGAGTCCGACTGACATTCAGAGAGAACAGGTTGTCGGGGCAAGAGACGAAAAAGAAACAAACGACATAGAAACATTTAACACAAAAGACTTCACATAAACCAACTAGACTAATGGGCAACCGGTGCCAACTTAGAACGGCCATCTGCTACGCTAGTAACAAATGGTGTGGTTATCCGGATTACGTGCGCACAACCCTACCATTTTTCCGGTTACCAAAGGTCTCGAAGAACGCACAATTGTAGTGTAAAATACTTCCCAATTGTTAGATGACCACACAAGACAGCAAAAAGGCAGGGACCCAAACAACACAGTTGAATATGTAAATGGATATAAAGATGGGCGTACATAATACCGTCCTTGCTCATGTATGTTATCACCCGAGGAGTCCGACTGACATTCAGAGAGGACAGGTGGTCGGGACCCTGTCTTCTCTAAAGAGGTTTGGACTGGATCGACCCGTTTACGACTGTAGATTGGTCAAGTACCAAGCCTAGTGTCCGTCTGGTGACATGAGGATCATATCCACGATATAGAAGGCGTTTGGTGATTCTGACGCATTTTCGATGGTTATCTGTCTACCTTTGATCCATCTTATTTTGTTTCTCATATCGCCATAACAGACATGTTGTGTAATACCCAAAGTAATGTATTCTGTTGCTTGTATAGAACCGAATTCTAAGTCTTAACTAGTTTATTGAAGCGGAAACCTTGACCGAAAAGTTTCTTCGTAATTTGTAAATTTCTACGGTTAAAAATCCTAAATATTAGTCATGCTCTAGCGTACCGGATGACCTGTAATATGTTAATGTCGTATGACGGTGGTCTTTGAGCATCACCGTCAAACCAGGGGAAATTTACTATCATCTCTTTTGTCATATACACTTGTATGAATCTTTCCGTTTACAATTAGGGATAGAAGTAAGATTTCATCTCATATATCTTCATGGTAAAAACTTTTTTTATACTCTTTATATGCTCTCTAGAGAAACCACATCCAGTGTTAGAAAATAATTTTTATTGCAACGCACCAACGTTATAATGAGAATCAAGCAATTTACATGTATTGCAAATGCTGTTTCATTGCGTTCTCATACCGTGAACAACAATAGATCTTGATCAGATGAAATCGTTGCTATTAGACATTTTTCAGGTTGACGAACAAAAATTCTGGGGCGGTTAAAAGATCAGATCTGAACACACAAGATATTTACATCGTTTGGGGATTTAAGTCCAACTCCTCTATCTGTTCTCGGAAAACATTCATTGCCACACCATCAACTTTTTGCAATCAGTCCCCTCGATGCGCTTAGTTCCAAGTGAGAAGTCGGAGACCCCGAGGGTATCGTTCGCCTAGTTTTGGTGTTTATAGTCACACAAATTTTCGATAAAATTTCAAAACTAAGGGGTATTTCCCTGATTGCATAGCTATGTCCTTAGCAGGTTCTTAGGCAGAAAGTAAAGGTCAAGTTTAGACCTTTGCTCTTCATTATTTCACATTGTTTGGATATACTCTATTTTCTGCCTTGAGCTTCACTGATGAAATATAACTTGTTGAAATGCTCATATGGTGCAATGAATTTATAATAAAACATATATGTCAATATTGACAATTTGAATATTTTAAGACATTTTCCAAGTAAACGAACTTAAGATTTCGCAATATGCGCTTTTCTAGTGTAGGACTGAATTGTTCCTCTCTCTCTCTCTCTCTCTCTCTCTCTCTCTCTCAAGAAAAGATTGTCATCTTTTGAAAACATTGAGAAAATTGATAGGAAATTTAGTATTTATGACTGTCCTGGTTCATTATAAGATCACATGTTTATTTACTTTCAGTTTGGGGATATGGTCCAGATAAAGACCGTTTCGTGTTACATCAATACAGAATGTCCACTGCCGTTTTCTTTTAACGAACCTCGACCAAGGTATTATATCTGCTCTGAATAAAATTGCCAAAGATATATATATATATATATATATGTTTCCAAAGTCTGTTAAAATTTATAGTTATATTTAAAATTGAAATTAAATTGCCATTGGTAACCGGTATAAATGCTGTCAGAAATGAAGTGAATCATATTACTTTTATACACGTTTTTAGCAGTTTAAGATGCATATACAAAACGAAAATATTTCCATTCAGGATATATATTTGTACTTACACCATCAAGAACACATCTTTTAATATATTTCTATAATTCTAAGACATAAAAAGTAATTAAGGGTATGAGATGATCTCATGGAATCTTTGTGTCTTAGTCAAAGGAATTAAAGCTTAATGTCGGAAAAACATTGTGCCTTTCACGGTATTCTCTATTTGATTTTTTTAACGTCATTGTAGCTTATCCGTTAACGTTGGAGCCCAAGATGGTGGTCTAGAAATTAAATCAGCACCGTCGAAAACCCTGACAAGGTTGTCAGCTGGAACCTACCTGGGTATCATTACAGTCTTACCTATTGTGAAAAAGACTCACACGCTGTGTTTACAGAAGCTCAAAGGGACAAGGTGAATAGTATTTCAATTTTTCCCGCCCATTTTGGAACTAAGCGCGATCCCCTTTGTACTATATATAGATGGTATAATGATATTTCATATCTGTTGATCACTTGCATTTAGTGGTAAACGTTTGGTAATGCAGATTAATTGTTTTTCAATTTTCTTAAAGATATAAGAGATTTGTTTTCAACACTGATACGTTTGTCTTTTAAAAGAGTTTATCTTATTTCAAAAATCGTATATATTTTCCGATAAAAGATAAGACAATATCATGTATACAATCAATTTTGCAGCCAGGTGCTGGAGGAGTATTGTTTCAGGATTCTTACTTTAAACAAAGGTAAGATGAAGAACATGTCTGATGACATAGCTCCGACCTCAGCAGGCTCTTTGACCGAAATTTCAAGTTAAGACTTTCGCTCCTCGTAATTTCTAAGTATTTGAATTTCCTTTTTTCGGACTCGAGGGTCACTGATAAAAAACAATTTTTTGAAAAGCACTGATTTTTTTAATAGAGCAAATATGTCAATATTGACAATTGTTGTTGCAGTTTTTTCATTTTTCCTTTTGCTTTCCATGGTTTGTTATCGTATATTTATAGATTGGGTTTTTTATGACAATACAATCGCTTTTATTCTATTTCAGCTAAAAGCAATCCTATGCAGGTAGGTGTTATAAATTTTATCAAAAGTTGTCATACATTTCAAGCATCAAAGAAAGATAGCTAAACAATTTGAAAAAGAAATTCAACTCATCGATTTGTCATTGCTATATGCTGTCGAATATCATTGTTTCAGCCACATTTTTCGCCGCCGACGCTTCCTACTAATTCTGAAGTGTACTGTATCCCTGGAAAGACATGCCATATCCTAATGTCAATATCTGCTGGATCACATAATGAGTGGTAAGTAGAATATATGTCTATTCTGACCTCTAACCCATCAAAAGACGCTACAGATTTTTCAGCTATTATTCTAAAAGAACCTATGTGATTAATTATATGTAACCATACCTCATTACTTTCAACTTCTTAATTTAACAATGCTTGTTAAATTTACTAATTAAATCCAATAAAATATCGAACTTGATACACAAACTGAAACATCAAATCTACTAAACTTAGATCTCAGCACTTCTCAAAGATTCATGTTCCGTTATTTCAGTCCGAATTTACAGAGGAACATTGGCGACCCTTCAATACTGCATGTATTCCATTCTAACACTGATAAAGAGGTTGTGGGTAGCTGCGCTGCTGACTTGGCATTGTCTCCACCAGTATCCAAAGCAGGGAATGAAACATACTGCTTTACTGCTGTTCTTCCTCAGTTTGTATCATTTATAGCATATTGCAGTTGTTTGATCGTTAAAATCTGTCTGTATATCTGATAATTTCTTCATCCATTTGTTACTAATTTCTCTTCATTACTATTTGTCTATCTGTATGCTGTTTTAGGATTTTTTTTCCGAAATAACCAATGTTTGTGTCACATAGAAAAATAAAGGATTCCTTTTCAATTTCAGACATGGAATAGTCGGAGAAAGAAGATGTTTTAATGTGCATTTTGACAAACCTGTTAGTAAGTGAGACTACTAAGGAAAGTAAAAATCGAAATAAAAAATAAAGCTTTCTAGTTTTCCTTCATTTTCCTCTTCAAGCTTTCAGCAAGTGGAATGGACATTTATCTATAGAAATTCCCAATGACATCTAGTAAATCATTCATCGTACATTTTGAAATAGTTCCTTCATAAACATGAAAAAAATACTAATCTGGAATTCGTATGGTTTAAAGACAAAACGATTATTTTCAACATGCCTGTTAGTGAATTTTGAATTTCTTTGGAATGTTTCATTGGGTAAGACAAAATTGTGAAGTGTTTCATATCAGTGTTGCCCTCAACGAGCAATAAACTATCCATTCAATTCAGGTACTCGCTGTCAACAGCATCAATGTGATCATAAAGGTGTGTGTATTGCACCTCCATCAAACCAGTTACAAAGCCCTGAGTGTCTATGCTCTATTGGAAAATTTGGACAAAACTGCAATAAAGGTAAGAAAATTGTTGAGAAGAAAATTATTCTCCAGGAAGGTATTTTGTTGCATCGAGAACGTGAAGGTATATTTGAAATGAAGAATTGTTCATAATCAAACACAAAGCTCTTTGAAAACATCTTAGACAACGCTCCTTGACTATAGTCCTAATGTGATAGAAAACACCACAGGTCATATTGAAACGCACTGTCTCAAAGACAAACCACAATCTGATAGTATCACTGAAGAGTTCACACAATTAATTTACGTTTAAGAATGAATCTAGAATGCTGAACAAAATAAGGCAACGGAACATTAGATCGTATTAATCAAAGTAATGCGTTGAAAACATTGTTTTTATTTTTAAACTTCTAATTGATTTTTTAATATTCTTACTCTGCAGAAGGAATTACAATTCAAACAAAGCATAGCAGTCAAACTGCATCAGTGAGTATATCATCTTGTTTTTTTTTTCCTCATCGCATATGTTAATGATGATATGGAAATACTTATACATTTGTACATATAGATATCAATGTAAAAAGCTTACAATTTACGTACTATTCACAAGATAATTCTAAAGAGTCAACTCTCCAATCAAAGGCATACATCTATAACAAAGATAAGCCTCACACATACAACTTAGTATTAAATGTTTGTATCTACACCCTAAAGGAAATCATGACACTGATCTCACACTTTTGACATCATATCATCTTAATGACCATGATAATTGTCTTTTTCATTCAAAAGGCGCCTGAAGCAGTTTTCGTTGAAACCGTCATACCAAAATCTATTCCATGTAAAGTGAATGAACCATGCGGTATACCATTATTGATCTCAGGACCAAAGTAAGTTCAAGGTTTTAAAAGAAGTCCTACAACATTCATTTTTTCAGCTCAAATAAATTACTTTTGTTTTAGTGATCTTTACTTATTGTAGCAAACGATCGGTTGCCAATGAAAGTTAACTACCATGCAGTCATAACTGAAGCAAATCATTGCATATAGGAAGATTTCAATAATGAAATACTGAAAGGTTTCCAATTTTTGACAGATCAAAAATCAGGCTTTGTGGTACAGATTCTAGTATAAAAATGGAACAAAGAGTAGAAGAAATAACCTCTCTAAAGATGTATCTTGTAACCGTAAAGCTTACACCAAAATCGACTGGAGTACAAACAGTATGTGTACAGACCTCGCTTACCCCGTGAGTAATGTATTTCAGGGTATAACATTTGAGGTACATGAAGGTACATAGAAGAATCCAACTTTGTAATTGTTTTCTTTCTCGAGTATCAAATGATGAATCATACCCACAGTCAATTACCCGTCCTCTCGATTTATATGCTAGTCAATTCCCATGTTCTCAGTTTTTCCTTTGATGAGGTCATTAATTGAACATCCATATATAACAATTGCATAATTATGCAATATCTTTTCATCCACGCATCCATATGATGATATGGCATTTGAAAGGCATAAGCTCGATCGAAGAATTTTATTTTGAATCTCATCAATGTATTTCATGGCCTCTTTATTTGAACCAGGAAAGACAGTCAAGAGATTTGTTTCTTTGTCAATACAACCATTCGTGGACAAGCAAATAGTCAGAAAGGACAAACCGTAAGTGATTTTGTTAGAATTTTCTAATAATGTTGACCGTGTTGTCATGGTGTTTTGTTCTTGTATACCTGATTGTTCAAATGCTTTTATATCATTTATTTACAATTCCTGTTTGCTTAGATCATTAAAGATCCTACAACGCCCGATGGATCGTTTTTTGAATGCGAGAGCGGATCGTCTTGCCATGTTATTCTGCACACCACAATCAGCTCTGGCCAATGGTAAGTATCAATACATTATTATTATTAAAGTAATTATTCATATTCTCCTATAATTCACAAATAAAGATATATTTAAGTTATCAAAAAAAAAATCCGTATGTAACATAACGTCATCACTCAGTTAATTTTGCAGTAATACAGTGTCCCAAGCTAGCTACCCCAAATCAACGAGAATTGTGGGATATTCAAAACTTACGCATGATGAATGCTTGACAGATATAGCCACGCATTGTGAAGATGGAAAGGAACTGAAAATAATTTGTCTGTGGGAAGACGAAAATAGGTATGTTGCTATTTTTTATGAATTCCCCAAATATTTTTTCAAGACTTTGATCGAAGAAAAGAAAAAAAAACACCATTATCGACGAAATCATGTTTATGATGTTTTGCTTCTTTGTCAGATTAAGTATTCATATTAAGTCGTTACCTTGCAACATGTTGTAACTTTTCCAGTGCCAATTCTAATCAACGTTGTTTTCATGTTCAGTGTATTGACAAAATAACACGTAAGTATTAATGTAAATGTTGCATTAGTTTCACTTATTGTTCATAAAGATAAATTGATCTGATCTAACTCATTGTAAGTTTTAGCTGGAATTGAGTATATTTCACATGAAACTGTAAACACTATCGAGCTAGCGTGATCTTGATTCATAAAATTCTTATCCAAAGAAAACTCTTTTCAAAATTTAGCAGTAAGTTCATAATACATTCATCGGATTGTTTATAATTTCAGCTTTAACTGATCAGTGTCCGAATCCAACAACAGAAGCAAGCACAACAGTGATGCCCACAACACTTATGTCAACGGAGATGTCAACAACTTCTGAATCAAGCACGACTTTATTGGTAACAAAATCGACCTCTACAATGACACCGACAACAGAGAGCATGACAACAACCCCGAAAACCCACTCAGTTGTATCAAGTGATGCAACTAAAAGTACTGTTAACCCCACTCAGCAACCAATAACAACGACGACAAAGCAAGTGTCAAGCGATCTTTCAACGCATTCAAACGTATCACTCAATCAAAAAAGTACTACAGGAAACTCAAATTCAATGACCACCAACGAACTAACATCCAAGACAGCAGGGCAACCTTCTCAAAAAGCATCTTCAAAAATGAGTTCGTTAACAAGTACCAATGGACAGACGACAAACAGCATGAATGCTCAATCATCAGCACCATCCGTTTCGGTTAAAAGCCCCACAACTGAAAACCCTAGCGTTACTCCATCGTTGACTAATAAGCTTTCAAAGTCACCAACCGCAACTGACGTTTCAGGGACGTCATCTACATCTGATAGTACTTCAACAACGCTGTTAGTGATTACAAACCAGCCTAATGTACAGACATCTGGGTGTTCAGCCTTAAGTATGTGTTGGACTTCTCTTTTGAAGAATATCATTATTTCTTTTTGGCCAAAAATATATAAATACCCAGGTGATGCATTTTCTTACATGAAAAAGATCCGATCATTTTTTCACGCAGAAATAAAATCGAAATAACAGACCATAGAAATCAATGTTAAAATTTTACATCTACGCCAGGATTCGAACTTAGATTTTTTTTTTCGGTTCGAAATAGGAATTGTCCATTAATACATCCATCGGCCAAAATGTGTACATCTTAAGAGTCTATGCGACAAAAATGAAGTATCATACATTGTATCTTTCTGTCTTTTTCAGCTCCGGATATGGCAGTAAGTTTCAATTCATTTCTTGTGTTCAAAAAATCAGAAAAAAATCTTTCGAAACAAAGTAGTTGAAAGATATGCGGGAGCCAACATCAGAGTTTCCTAAATCGCATATACCGGTACGATCTTGAGGTATCGTAAAAGTCGCTCACCTCTTCGTGTGAAAACAGATCTTTATTGAGTAATGATATTGACACAAAATTAACTTCGAAGAATTGTTACCCCGAGGGTAAAAGTTTGCCAGCATTTTCAGTGGCATATATTTGTTTTACGTTTCGGGTACTTAGTCAGTCATCCTCAATTCAAACAACAAAACATGGCCAAAGATTGTGAAAGTTGATGCTACAGAACCTAATTTTCAGAAATTTCGAGAAAATTTTGTGAAATCAAATTTTCAAATGCGTTTGAAGAGACGATCAACCGAAGTTGATCGGACTTGGCTACATGTGCCCTCGGGGACTCCTGGTCCACCAGCAGTGACACTGACTAAGTGGTCCAAATGTTACACAATTTGAAATTCTTAGCATCATTTAAGAACAGATAAATTAGCAGCATGCAGTCATTGCATTTTAACTCCGATTTATATGAAAGAAAATTAAATAGATCCATTTTCAAATCTTTTACATTTTCAGAGGGAAGCAGCGCGCAATGGGCGAGTACAGTGTACATGTTATATAGACGGTCAAACAAAGCAAGTTATTACACTGAAACCAAAAGTTACAAATGCGCAGCTTCTCCGCGCTGCAGGAATCAGTGCAGGAAGTATGACAGGAGCAATGGCTATCGCAACGATTATCTACATTGTGGTTTCAAAAATTTCGGCTAAAAGTTCCAAAGCTTACCATAATTCCAGGAAACAGAAACCATGTAAACGTAATTGGTAATTGTCTAAAGGCAATGGACATCGACAAAAAACTATTTTCAGTACGTTTGATACTAATCTGGCAAATTAACATTATCGTTTTGATTGGATCTTTATTTAATTGAACTTTGTTTCGTGTATGTTTTCTTTAATACCAAATACGACGAATAATTTCATCAATAAAAAACTTACATTAGTGACATGTGTTAAACTATTTAAATCTAACAATAGAATATGTATGACAAGGGTTCAGTCCCAGTCTAGAACATTTGGATCAGTATGATTTTTTAAGCACCACAAACATGTAAACAATACATAGACAAGGACATTTTTGTACAAAAACACAGAGGACATTGAAGAGTATATGTAGGCCAACCCATGGCAAGGCTCGAACCAATAATAAGATTACCAGCCCGACGCCCTATCCGCCCGACCACGGCTACGACATATCAGTATGATTTTGAGTATGATTACATGTGTACATAATACATTGTTGTTGTAAATAAGCATTTCGAAGTTTGAATAGATATATCGTGGTTATTTAAGTATAGAGTTCGTTTCAAAATCGTGGTTTACACGGAAATGTATAAAAATATCGTGAAAAAATAAGTTTCCTGGTCTGTTTTATATTTACATTTGTCCTATTTATCTTTTAATTAATTCAATGTGATCTTTCGTTAATTTGGTGGAAGAGGTGGTGTTAATACAGAAATTGAGTTTGTGTGATCACTGTTCGTGGTGTCATTTGACAGTAATTCTGTATGCTTGTTGTGAAGAAGGGTTATTTTTAGGTGTAACAGATCCTCTGTTTTGTTAGTATATTTTGGCCAAAAAAAACACCTTCAGTATCCTATGAACTAATTCTAAGAATTTTATGAGCTTTACCGACTCTCTGATATCTAAGATCAGGGAATAGTGGTCATGCCATATATGTTTGTCAAATGCTTAAATAATAACTCCAAATAGTGAGAGAGATCAATGATATACAAGACACACCGTCTGATACTGACGTGGCAGATGGCCGTCCTGATTCGGCGCCGATTGCCCATTGGTCTCGTTGGTTTATGTGTAGTCATTTGTTCTATGTGATTTGGCGTTCCTTGTGACTCTCCCCGGCACCTGGTCACACTTTGGATTGTTCATTCTGATGTTCGCAAGCGTTCCGATGGGAATTCTCACGATTTTGCCTTGCCTTCTCGACTTTGAGACTGAATAACTGATAGGTATTTCTCTGATATTTATTTACCATTTGCGTCTCCTTCTGTGCGTGTCTGCTTTGTGTTTCGGGTTTTGCTGTTTGTACTGTGCTGTTGGAATCCCCTCCTTTCTGAGATAAGCCAAGTGAAATTCATAATTTTGCAGTAAGCATTTAATTTCTTTTTTATTCTTATCCAGTGCAAGAAATGACAATGTATTTTTGAACAAAGTTAGATTCATAATTTTGCATGTAAACATTCATTGCAAAAGACATCCCTAATATGATAAATTTTGAATTACCCTGGTACAATGATATTTTACAATTTGGCTTTGTGTATAATGGGAAAATAAATACAAATACGATTGGCAAAAAGAATTATCATGAATAGTTTACATCAAGTCTTAAGTCCGACAGCCAGTAAACACCTTGACTACCTTTACTAAGTCTTATAATCAACTCATTCTCTCCGGGTTTCAAACAGTCGGAAGGAATGTTGAAATTCTGCTCTCCGAAATTATCCCATCTCGCTTCCTGAAAACCCTGGACTAGAGCGACATCATTCACAATGATGTCAATCTTACCGTGACAGTTCGTTCTGCAATGATTAAGCATGAGGAGGACTTTAGGAGATAAATGGTTCTCTATATTGAACTTGACCGCCACTAAACTCCTCTGTGGATAGCATAAAAGCTTGTACGGACGGCCTTTTCTGTAGTGATCTACAGTCTCTACGTTTCTGTATGAAATACATCCGTTTGGTACGTTAGTGTCTATAGTTAGAGATGTTTCATATCCTGGAAAAACCAAAAAACAAAATCAAATCAAAACATCGTTGCACCACAAACAAATAATGTAACATTATAGATATGAAGCTATGGCGTAAATATGTACCAATTGCAAAACAAGTATACAGATGCAACCTTATTACAAGAAAGGGAAAGGAGGGCATCTCCAACTGGATTCGATTGCAAAACCCACAACCATCCAAATTAAAAAAAAACACACAGAGAGGACAAACACAACAAAGAGTCACAAAGGGACAAGGAATGTTAAACGTCTTCAAATTCAATAGCATCATTTAAGACCTGATAAATTTACTGCATGGACCAGACATGCACGTTTCGGGTACTAAACCCTCGTCAGTGATCCTCAATCTAACAATTTAATGAGTATTTAAAAGTATGAAAATTATTATGTCCAAAAATATACCAAAAGACGTAGCAGGATGGGTGGGATATGATGCTACAGGACCCACGTTATAGAAATTTCAAGAATATTGGAGCAAATAAAATCAAATTTAAGGAATTGTGGTCCCCCGCTTTTGGGTGTTTGCCTTTAAAGAAATGCTTACAGACATCCCTACTATTTTAAAGTTTTCAAATATATCTCATGTCAAAGTTCTAAATATCAAAAGATTAAACTGCGAGAAAGGGTCAAAAGGTCCAAACTTTGCTACCAAAGCAAAGGTCTTGTGAAAAGGAATGCACATGTGAAATATGAAAGTCCCAAAATTTACCAACCAAAAGTTATGGTCGATGTTGAAGTTTTTAAATGTGGTCCAATCTCCAACGATGAGGTCACAAGGTCCGAATGTTGTTACCGATGGAAAGGCCATGTCATAATGAACACACGTGAAATATTGAAGCCCTATCACTTTCCATACAAAAGTTATCGCCAAGGGTAAAGTTTTTGAAAAGTACGTCAAACTCTAAGATCAAAGTCACAAGGTCAAAATTTTGATATCCAAGGATATGTCTTGTCATAATGAATACACATATGAAATATGGAACCCCTATCGCTTTTCATTCAAGAGTTATGGTCATGATTAAAGTTTTTGAAAAGTAGGTCAAACTCCAAGGTCAAGGTAACAAGGTCACCATTTTTGGTATCCATGAAAAGGTCTTGTCACAATGAATACACATGTGAAATATGAAAGCCCTATCATCTTCCATTCAAAAGTTATGCTCAAGGTTAACAATTTTGAAAAGTAGGTCAAACTTCAAGGTCAAGGTCACAAGGTCAACAATTTTGGTATCCATGGAAATGTCTTGTCATAAGGAATGCACGTGTGATATATGAAACCCTATCACTTACCATTCAAAAGTTATGGACAAGGTTAAAGTTTTTCTGACTGACGGACAGACGGACGGACGGACGGACGGACAGACGGGACGGTTTTAATACCCCTGCGCTTTCGCGAAAGCGGGGGACAATGATAATGATTTAAACATTTTAAACGAATTCATTACATGTACGTAGAGTGTAGAGTCAACCCATGCAAGTTCCCCAATTGAAGATTATTCAAAATCAATTCCATATACCTATGTGATTTTCCACAGATTACCTTTAACATATACTTTTGGAAAATTGACGGTACTTATGGGCATTGCAGAGTTATTGAAAAGTGTCAGGCCGAAGGAAATGTCTGACAAAAATTTATTCGGTCTGACAAACTCTTGTAGTGTATTTCATTGTTCGGTCTGACAGTTTTATGAAAATGTCTGACAACATTGAATTAGATTTCAATATATCTGGGCCATCGCTTTCATTCCTCTCTTGAATTTCTTATTAAGCACCTCATTTTAGCTTATTTATAGCAAAATATTAATTCAAACAAAATATAGACGGTAATTTATCTTACCTTTCCCAAGTTTTGGTACTTTTGTCGGCATGGATTCATCATCGCATTCCTCGCCGTTTTGTACGCCTCTTTTCCTCTCCATAT
This sequence comes from Pinctada imbricata, assembly GCA_033119305.1. NCBI lineage: Eukaryota > Metazoa > Mollusca > Bivalvia > Pterioida > Pteriidae > Pinctada > Pinctada imbricata. Next base: position 24,027,668 of record VSWD01000009.1, read on the forward strand.
TTCTTCCCTTAATCACATCCAACCAAGTATTTAACGCCTTTTTAAAGGAAAAGTGTATGCAATACTGAGACGAGAGAGCACGTGAAATTTAAAAGTACTTGAAGATTGAATTTATCTGCTTCAATAATATTTTATCATGAATTGATGAAATAGTATAATTATTTTCTAATGTAACATCCTATTCAAAACACGTTACGTGCATGAAGGAATACTTCCTACAAACAAGGAAATAATTTTTTTGTTACATCAACATGCATCAAACTTCATTTTACATAACGTGCAAAAACATTGCATAAATCATACCGGCTATTCTAGTTTATTCACTGATGCCCGATGTAGTCAATATTCTTCCAAGAGAATGGCGAAGCTGCACCGAAGAATATGTTATTTTTCTGTCAATAATCAGAACGAATTCACATGCCAAAGCTTGTTGAATATTTCGCAAGAATGGTAAAATCGATTCCAACTACGTCATACATATCGATCAGTTGTTTTTATGATTGGCTAGGGTACACTTAAATGTTGTCGGTGTATTGAAGTTTATTTAAATACATATATATACTCGTATAACATAAGAATCGTGAAACTAAAAAAGGGGGACATGAAGCAAAACCAGATTACATAATATCGTCTGCTGCAGTTACCTAGCTGGTCAGACTCGTCAGTGATCCTCAATCCTGTCTAAAAATGTACCGAAAGACGTTGCAGGATGGATGTAATATGATGCTACAGGACCACGTTTTTAGACATTTCAAAAAATTTTGATAAAAATATTTCGAATGCGTTGAAGGTCGTATTATATAACACGGCATTTCAAAAAGTCAAGCACCGAAATAGGTAATGGCAAAATCATATAAAGCATGAAAGTAGGGGAAAGTATATGAATGACATTTCGAAGGTTATGTTCTCACTTCGACTTACGGTTTTGTAGAAGTATAAAATGATTGTTTATAACAAACTTTTTGAAATTCCTTTCCGAGACACCATTAAAACCAGAAGAAAATTATCTCCATCCTAAACATGCTAAAGATTAACACTCGTTTCACAAAAATAGGTACCAAATAGAAATCAGCTCGGATTACATATAATACATCACAATTTCCGACTGATTGGTACTTTTACCAGCCTATGTTGTATTTGCCATGAATCAAGTTTACTTTCACTAGAATCAATGAAAGGTAAGGGTGAAGGTAGGATTTATAGTCTCGTTCGCATGAGCCTCACGCGACTTCTACAATCACCTCCCTGGCGAGACCTGTACAATCTAGCGCATTCCCAACTCCAGTAGAGCTGCCGTTTAGGCGCTAATTATGCTTTTCATCCACATTACAAGCTCGTCTCATGTGCCAGGTACCCGATTTACTCCTAGGTGGAGAGAGTGCAACGTAGTGTAAAGTAACTTGCCCAAGGTGATAATGGTGTTGCAATGATCGGCGACTGTGAGATCAAACCCACGACCTATGGGTTCGTAGTCCACCGCGCTAACCAGTACGCTACCAGCACTAGCACTTAAGATGGGTCCCTCCTCATAGATTTAACAGATGAAATTTGTATTTGAGGTTCTTTCCCTGAACATAATGGTCTAAATGAGAAATAAAACATAGACATAGATATGTAATTTTTTTCATAAAAGATACAGTACATTATAGAAAGGTACCCTTGCACATTAAGATTGAGGATTATCAAATATCGAGCATGTGCTTTTGAACCTTCCAAAGTCAGTAATGAATAATATGTTTATTTGTTTTGTTTTATTTTATGATAAGTCATATAGAAGAAATATAATACATAAAATGATTTCTAACATAAATATAACATAAGTATGATATGTTTCAAAACATAAGGGTATCCCCGTATAGTTTCATCACATTTTTAGCAATATTATATACTAAATCAAACTTTTTGCATAAAAACACATATGAATTTTCATTGTTTTGCAATATTTCTTAAGATATTGTATGTTGTTGAAGAAAAAATAACAAACAGGTATACAGTTTTTAAAATGAGCAAGATATGACCCCAATGTTTTCACATGAAAAACTAAAATTAACCAATCAAATATAAGAATTTTGGACAAAGAAGACGAGCCGGACAGGAACCGATAATTGGCTTTCACACTTATATGTCATGAATTACAGTCTAACCTGTATTAAGCAGTCACCCAACAGAGGTGACCTTTTAATAAAGGTTCTTAAATAACCATGCTAAAGTGCACTTGTTCATAATACAAACGGGAATTTTCTGTTTCATGTATTGTATTGAACAGATACATGCATTAGTATGTAAATAGTGTCATTTCATTTTTTTATCATTGCTGACGTGCATTTAATAATGAAAATTTTTCGTCTTTTGAAATTGTTGGCACATGAAATAAATGTATGAAGTGTCATCATAAAATGATGAATAAAAACGGTCAAATGCAAAATGTACGTATGATTTTAAAAAGTTCCTGATGTCTGTCTGTCTTCCGTTCACAAGAGAATCACTTAATTTTACAGTCCAGTCTTGAATGACATCATTGCCATCGTCGTGCACCCCTTTCAGCCCTCGTGGTACCAGGGATATACGTCCCTGGTGGTACCGAATACGATTTTATTACGCTTTATAAACGCTGAGAGCCATTCAATAGATGCTTAAAGGTAGTAATCGAAGTATTGTGCGAATAATAGGACCCGTCTTATTAATAATGAAAAAAAATGCAATGGTTGGCGGATTCAAGAGGAGAGGCAGTGTCGTCGGGCGCCCCCCCACCCTCCCTCCGGCACGGACCCAAAATTTTCCAAGAACAAGTATATTTTGACCCACTTTCAGTAAAAAAAATCGGCACAATTCGCTCCTTGACCCCCAGCAAAGGGAGCGCAAGATTGGTCACTGGAAAAACAAACCCAAGGTCTCACAAATAAATTGACGTAAAAATATCGGCAGATTTAAACGTAAACGGCATAGATCAGATCAGGTAAGTAAATTCCTCGGTAGATAAGACTTTAAACGGAGGCATGCGGGCGAATCATAAAATGACGATGTATAGTAAGTCATCAATATAATTATTTGACCGTGAATTTGTTGACCTTTTAGGACAAAGACGTTACTGACGCGAGAAGAAATATCACGCGCACAATAGATACTGGACAGTGTCCGTTCTTTTGATAATGGGTCACTGCCTGTTCACCATTTTCACGTCAGCTCGTTGTCGGACTTTTGCTTTTTTCTTTTTCGGTCTCCCGCAACATCATGTTCAGCCGTTCCTCTACAAATTTCAGCCTTCCGTTTTAAGATTCGGGACCTTGAGTTCTCAAACACGCAGTTCGATCGCAATAGGTGATTGGTCTTGCATTTTTGAATGATTTTATTGCGTCTGAACGCTCATTTAACAAGTTTAAACGTTCCGTTTTGATTCATTTGTTGTTGTTGTGATAGTTTCATACCTGATGACGAGTTATTAAGTACCCGATTACATACAAACAGTTCAATCAATTACCGCTGACCGCTGTAGGCCTTGGATGCAATGTTTGTACAAGTAATTTGGGGCAATTACGGGGACAGTACTGTTGGATTTTGAAGTCCAAGCCACCGACCGCTTAATTAGAGTCGAATCGGCGACTTGGGCAGTGAAAGGGGTGACCGCTGACCGCGTTACTGAGGTGACTGCTTATTAGGGTACAATATCATAGTAAAAACGGTCGGGAGGGATTCAGAGTGACCGTTACGAGGAGGTGACTGTTTAACATAGGTGACCGCTTCTACAGGTTAGACTGTAATTTACTCATCTCGGCGTCCTGTCCGACCTTTCTTCTGATGTCGTGTAATTTGTTTGTTTTCCAATAGCCTTAAGTAAATTTTGAAGTAATTCTTGTTATTTTTAAGACGGAAAAAGTACAGTCACAAAAAGGAAAGGAATGTTATATTGTTCAGAGATTAACGAGATATTAAATGCCAAAATATAGAAATGTTCAAAAATGACTTTTACAAATAACTTGTTACATACAAATAATTTTACACTAAAAATATTAAATTTGATTTCCTGATCGATAATCGAATCTACCGATACCAAACTTGATTAAATGAATTAATTATCATAGACAATAGATTTTAACTTTTCAAATGCATCTACTTCATATCATTGGAATAAAAAGCTGTGATTCAATTTAAAAACGTCTGTCCTATGACACATTAAAATTTAAATATGCAGTAATGACGACTTTCTACCCAACCTAATTACTTTCGTCCTCGAAAGTTCAAATTTTTACACACTACATAAATCATTACTGCATATTTAAATTTTAATTTTAATGTGTCATAGGACACAAGGACCCTTTCATTAAGATTCCTGTAGAAATTGTAATGAATGTTCAACAAGTAACGGCTGCAGTAACATGTACTAATGATTGCTTTGAAAATCTATGAATTTTATAGATCTATCACTGTAAATACAACAATAACATCAATGATATTTATGCATATTCTATATCCAGCCTCAGATCAGACAACCAATAGACACCACTACTGCTACTGTTCAACACAATTTTCAGTTTATTTTCTCCTTGGTGTAGACAATCATGGGGAATGTTAAAGTTCTGTTCCCCAAAATTATCCCACCTAGCTTCCTGAAACCCCGTGACTAGAGTGATGTCATTTATTATTATGTCAATTTTTCCATGAGCGCTCGTGCGGCAGTGATTCAACATAAGAGTGACGCCAAGTATGGGACGCCGTTCCAAGCTGAATTTCACTTTGGCTTGACTGAAACTAGGATCTCTGAATAACTTGTATGGGCGGCCTTTTCTGTAGTAATCCGTAGTGTCTACATTCTTGTAGGTGATGCAGCTTTGTCCTGGACTATTTGTGTCGATTGCAATGCTAGATTTGTATGCTGCAAATAAGATCAAAACACGTAAATAATTAATAGAACTTGGAATCTATCTTTCTAAGGAATTCATTGTCAAAGCTGAATCAACGATACACACATAAGTTGGTAAGAAGGGATAACTGAAACTTGTTGAGGCGAAGGCACTTGATGATCAATACTCTTGCCTTGCTTAAGTCTAATAAATAGGCTCGGAAAGAAAGAAATCAAAATAAATTTGTATTTTTTCTAGTAGAGAGAATAATATTAGTCTAAAGAACAATGGAGAGAATGTATGAAAATATAGTCATTTCTTCCCATACTTCACCTACATGTTTGTAATGGTGGTTTGGATTCAAACTGATAATTTTTTTCGTTGTCTCCTCCATTGGATCCCCCCTTGCTTTTCGGGATCTCCTTTGAATCCATATTCCTGAAAGTTGTAAACGTTACTTTAAACATACATTTGCGATTCAGAAAAAAACTTTTACAGAATCATATATATCATGATTAAATTTTTGATTCACCTAGGGGCTTAATCAAAATATGTAATTTAATGATATATATATAAATTGATGAATGTTAGAAGTACACGGCACTCACTGGTATGAATATTTTCATTTACATGTACACGGGCAGGAACACGTTACGTCGCCTTACAGTACCGTTGTCAGAAGTATTTAAAGTTCTGCACTTAAAACCGTCCGTTGACATTATGCAACAGGTGAGGATATGTTGGAAACCATCCGTTGTCATGAAAATTATGGACAAAATTTCAGTAAAATCACAAATAAATCATTAGGTAACCGGTGATTTCTTTTAAAAAGCCAACGGGGGGTAGCCACACGCTTCAGTAATACATGATTACCATGAAATGAATAAAACTCCTTTTATGTTATGAGGAGATCTTATTGGCGATGACCTACTGTCAGCAACGAAAACGGAAATTTGAACAGGAAAATTATCCTGTCTCTTAATTATTTGATTTTATATACCAATTTTATGTAGAAAATTATCGACAACATTATACAAACAATATATGTGAATGACCGTCTTTTACATTGTATATTTATTGTATACTTTGATTATTTGATAAAGAATGTCCGTTGTTATGACAAGACAAGAAGATATGGTCCGTTGTCATGACTCTTAACGGTATTTGGGCATGAATGGGGAATTGAATCTTTATTTCGAATCTAAGGCTGAGCAATTGAATTAGCTTAGTTAATTCTTAGAGTATTCATCTCTTCTTTTTTTGTAAAGCTGTAAAGGAGGATATCATATAATTTTCAGGTTACGTGAACATAGATCGTAAAGAATAGATTTGAAATTGAAAATATGATTCATGAATTTGAAGAGGTGTAGCATGAGTTCATGAATTTATTTATTGATCAATTAAACAACAATTGTTAAAGGGATTTTGAAGTCATATATACCGTTAAAAACAAAGACATCAAATATCGGTCATTGAAGACATTTTGATAGCCTCAGCCTTTATCACGTAATTGTTCCGAACGTTCTTAATATGAAATCGCTCTTTGATCTAGAATTTTCGCATGCTTTTTTTCCAGAAACAATAAGATTCTTTCCTACAGATAGGTTATTAGGCACCGTTTTATCAAAGGGACAAAATGATATCAAATGCGCAAAAATAAATATAAACGTACATTTGTACAAAGTAATAAAATACTTGTGGTCTCGTCGGTTTATGTGCAGTCTTTTGTGTTTGATGTTTACATGTCGTGTGTCTCTTTTCCGTCTCGTGCTGTACTCGTCTTTTGTGTTTTTGCATCGGGTGTTTTGGTGTTTTACTGTTGATGCTGCAACGGGGTCTTGTTGGAGATCTCCTCCCTTCTTCTTGTAATAAATGGCCATTATAATTTTGCCCATAGTAGCTCCCTATAACTGCTATACACTTACTGGAGACCCCCCCGGCGTAAAAAAACAACTTTGTAGTCTTTGAAGTCCCCTAAAGCAGATTTCCCTCGCCTACCATTAATGGTTTTGATTTTCTCTTTGAAACATTAAATTTATAATATTGCATTCAATAGAGATCTGTGATGGGGTATGATAAAAACCTTACATGTATATCTCAGGTGTAGATGAAAATTGTAGTTGATATGTTATTTACATTTGTGTGTGTCTGTATGTAAGTTCATGTGGGTTTTTTTTATGTCAGCGTCGATATCGGTCTCTCCGTCTGCCTGCGAGTGAATTATTTTGTCCGCGTTTGTTAGCATGTGTGTCTGTATGTGAGAGGGTGCATCTGTCTGTGTCTTTTGTGTGTGTGTATGTCTATATACATGTCTGTCTGTCCGTTTGTTTTTGCGTATGTCTGTGTATGCCCTGTGTCTGTCAGTCTGTCATTTTGCGCATGTCTGTGTATGTCTTTCAGGATGTTCCTTTCAGGATGTTAATGTCTGTGTTTTGATCAGTGTCTGTCTTTGAGTCTTTCTGTGTGAATCTCTTTTTGTTTCTACCTGTGTCTGTTTTTCTGTGAGTACTTGACTATGTGTGTCTTTCTGCTTGACTTGATGAGAGGTTTTTGTCAAGAAAGAGATATTGGCCTCGTCTGATTTTTCGGCTGTGTTGCATGCTGTGATAAACTGTGGATTTACTGAAATCAAAGTCAATACATGTTTTTGTTTGTGTGTATGTGAGTACATCTGTGTATGTCTGTCTACCTGTCTGTCCGTCTGCCTATGTATATCTTTTTGTATGAGTGTGTCTGTTGATGAATGTGTTTTTCAGATATATGTATTTGTCTGAATATATATGAATTTGTCTAAAACCCCATATATGTGTGACTTGCACTCTGACTGACTGTGACGACGGGACTCCATGACGAGCCCTGTCCAAACCTCCTTAGAGAAGACAGTGCCCCGACCACCTGTCCTCTCTGAATGTCAGACGGACTCCACGGGCGATAACATATATGAGCTCGCTACAGCCGGCAGAACACGGATTGTATTACGCACGTCCTCTTTTTATAATTATCCATTTACATATTCATCTGTGTTGCTTGGACCCCTGTGTTTTACAGCTAGTCTTGTTTGCGTGTGGTCATCTAACATTGATGAGGTTGTTTTACACCATAATTGTGCGATCTTCGAGACATCTGGGAAATCGGAATAGTGGGAGGGTTGTGCGCACGTTATCCAGGATAACCACACCGTCTGCTGTTTACGTGGCAGATGGCCGTCCTAAGTTGGCACCGGTTGCCTATTGGTCTCGTTGGATTATGTGTAGTCTTTTATGTTTCATGTTTCTATGGTGTGAGTTGGTGTCCCTTGTCCCTTTTGCGTCTCTTTCTGAGGGTGTCTGTTCTGTGTTTTTGCATGGGTGTTTTGGGATTTTGCTGTGGGTGCTGCTACCTAGTGTTGTTGGAGATCCCCTCCTTTCTTCTTCTCTATGAAGAAAATCCATGCTAATATGAGGAAAGTATGATATATAGCGGAATATCTCCAAGGGGAAGAAATCTCTTATATAGCAAATTTTCCTATGAGAAAACTACTGCATTACACCGGTTTATAATACCCTTATAAAGTAAGATACTGTATACATTCAAATTTTCGCCTCCATTTATATTTTACCCTTTTCACCCATAGCCTAGAAGATGAATTTAAGACGGGACGAATAAAATTTAATGTTAAGGATATCTTAACAAAACGGATGATTCGGCGAATTCAATTCTGTGCAAATCAGTCTCCATTCTAAATTGGTTGAAAATTAAATTGTGCGTATTGATTGATGAATTTTAATGATTAGTACAGGTATCATAGTATCATTCCATCCATTAAAATAGAAAAGCAGACAACGGACATCTGACAACGGACAGAACTTTCGCAACATGGATTGACAACGGACAAATTTTAGAAAAGTCCCCAAAAAGTGGTCCAAAACTGAATTCGTCATCATGACACTACCAGAGGAGCATTATATAGACTTGATATTTATTATAAGTATATTTCTGGAATATGATAACCTGAATATTCAAAGATTTCAAGAAAAAGGAAGAATAACACATGTGCAGGACGTGGTGATCAAAGGACGCCAACTCGATCTCCTCCTTTCAAACTGTATATCAGTACCAGAAAAGCATATAAACCAATAGCTTAGTGTTATGACTACCCCCCATTGAAATTTCGAGTGTATTACTTCTATAATTTCAACGTTTATTAGAAAATCATACTTCCAACACATGCTCATTGTCACGACAACGGATGGTTTCCTTCATATCCTTACCTGTTGCATAATGTCAACGGACGGTTTTAGGTGCAGAACTTTAAATACTTCTGACAACGGTACTGTAAGGCGACGTAACGTGTTCCTGCCCGTGATGTATATCTCACAATTCTACTCTTCGCCCTCTCATTCAACCCCCACCATCCCTTCGCCTTCTGTCCCCCATCAAAATTTTAAATTGTGTACATGCAGGAGGTACGATCAACCCGTGCAATTTAAAAGTACGAACCTACCTGTAAATAGTATATGTGTGATGTTTACATGTATACAATTACAATTACACGTATACATGTATACAATTACAAATTTATTCATTCCAAATTAGGGTCCCACTGAGCATAATACATAATTACAATACACAAATATTATAAATGAAGACAAATGTATATATATACTGTCCGTTATACCATACACATCAAGAATAATGTTGATTATACATTTGTTAAGCATGTGTATATAAGTATGTGCTAAATTATTATCGATTCTCCCCACAGCTACACAGGGATTCAACGAAGTGGTCAACCCAACACATGGGACCAATCTGTACAGATACAGATATGACCCGTACTTACCGATTCTTCCCGCAGCTGCACAGGGATTCAACGAAGTGGTCAACCCAACACATGGGACCAATCTGTACAAATACAGGACAACTTGCCTAGATATGACCCGTACTTATCCCATAGTCACTGAACGATGTTGGACCTATATGGACAAATGTAACACCCTCCAGATCCCTCTATGGCTTGCCCAAAATTTCATATGTCTCGGAATTAATGAAGAAGTTATCAAATAAAAAGGCAAAAAAGTAGACAATATCGTACCGAAAACAAATTTTCGCCATTTATTCATTTTTTTTTAATTTATCAATTTATTAATTCATCTGTCTAATTTATCTTTTGTATTAATATATTTACTTATCTATCTTTCTATCTATTCATCTATTTATTTTCTTTCATTTAATATTTATATTTATTTAAAGTCATACATTATTCATTTCTTTGTTTAATGTATTTGTTTATCGAGCTACGCATCAATTAATCTTTTTTTAACCGTATAATTTAGAAATATGTATTTCTTAAATGGAATACAAAGAATTAGTCCATGGTCAGAAAGAAAGTTCTATCCGTGTATTGTTTTTTTTTTTTTTTTTTTTTTTTTTTTTTTTTACATTGATGATAATTTTCTGTTAGCATCAATATGCCTTTGCACAAAGACAGTATCATATTATGAAATATTTTATTATTGGACAATGAATTATTAAAGAAAACACAGATCAAATTTCTTATCAATAGTATTGATTGAACGAAATATGAATAGACCCACTGGAACGAGGCGAAAAATGGGGTCAGTTGTGTATTGAAAAGAGGCCCTTGAATCGGGGTGCTTTAAAATTCATTGATAAATTCATCATATAAATCATTGTCATCTATGTATTCAAAATGAAGTCTTCGAATTATATTCGTCAAACATAAACGATATTTAAGTACTCGTCCTACCTTCCAAATATTACCATTTTTGTATAAACAATGAAATTCTATTTCCCTCTGTCACTTCATTTGCATTTTTGGCACAATTTACATATACACGTACTCCGAGTTATTTGAAGAACTGCCTGATTTAGGAATAAAAGAATTACATTGAAAAGAATCACATAGATATTTGTATCTGCAGAAAGACTATTATCGCAGCCTTATCATAGACATAGCTGATTCAGCGGGAAAGGTAAGAACTATTACATTTATGATCTATTTTGAGCTCTCCTGATTTTCGCTGGTATGCATTTTTCAGTCAATCGATTCTTTTTTTAATATTAAAAATCCCTATAGTTTTAACGAACTAGGTTAATTTTCATCACTAATTTGCTTTGTACATCATTTTCATATTTATGACTTGAAATGGCTAAATTGAAATTTTCTCTTTTATGATACATGTATATGCAAACAATAAATCACATACAATCAAAGTTTCTGTAAGAATGCATTCTTGATCAAGCCACTCTGCATGGTGGATGTCACGGTCGCGGACTCAATATAAAAATACAGAAAAACTAGAAAGGTTTCTTGTTGCGGTTGCAACAAGAGTGTCTTCCTCCTATACAATTTTTGGTTTGGAAATATGAAGGACGTCACATTACATGTATTTATATTATATATTTAAGTTTTCAAATAGCAGTAACATTAAATTTTCAAACCGATAATTGTTGGTGAGCAACCATTTGATTTTTTTTTGGGGGGGGGGGGGGGGGGTGGCAGGAATTCTATTGCCAGCCGGTAAAATTTTTTCAGCAATTTTCTGAGCAGGCCATTTTTTTCAGCCATTACCAGAGTCGGAGAAAAATGTTCGCCGATTCTTCGGGCCGGATTTAAACAAATTGTCAAATGTTGTGAATGTCTGTGTAAGTTAAACTCCCCGCTGTTACAGAGTATGAGTTAATAACCGTTCCTTCAGATGTCTCTTTGCAATTAGCGAATTTCAGACAGATTGTATGATGTTTAAATAGAACCTTTTCTAGATTTTTGTGCCTATGCGTATTAGGTCTCTGGTAGATACAGCTATGTGAACAGTTTGTATTTATATTAATTAATTTTTTGACTTTAAATTGTCTGGCACAAAGGGCCAGCAAAAATTTCCATATCATGCAATGTATCCTTACTTTTGCATGGTCCGGGAAAAAAAAATTGCCGGCCCTTTGGGCCGGAATATTTTTTTCAGCATTTTTCAGAGCCGGGATTTTTTTTTTGCAAATTCTTCCTGCCCCCTTCCCCCATAAAAAAGGCGAGCTCGTAGCTGTAGAACCAATTTTCTTGAGAAGAGAAATGGTAATAACAAGTTACGTTCAATATATATATATAAATACCATAAGGTTCTCGCTGTGCAGGTTCAAATTTGGAACCCCCCCCCCTTCCCTTTTTTCAAAGTTTATTTTGAATTTCCATCATGGCGACATCGTTCAATATAAACAGAACTGTTTTCGAAAAACGAGGGGAGGGAAGAATGTTGGAGAAATTGTTCATCAATTTGTAAATAAACCAACCGAAAATTATGTTCGAACGTTTGCTAGAATTAGAAATTAAACTTGATATTCAAAATATAGTTATTGAAGTTTAGAAACAGGTTTGTAGGTTAGAAATCGGAATCAAACTACCACTTTTTGTGTGTAAATTCTGGTTTGTAGCTGATCTCTTCTAAATTAATCAACTGTTTTAAAATCAAATTGTGTATATCGAAATGTATTTATGAAATGCATATTCATCATTGCCGTGAAATCGGAATTTGAAAATCTCAACACTGCTTTTCTCGAGTCGGACTCGGACTACCAATTTTAGTGTGCGCCCGATCTGTTGGCGTGAAGGTGTATCGAAATACCCAACTCAAAATTTCGATGCTCATATCTTTTCAACAGTAAGAGATAGGAAAAATCAGAAAGACTAAATAAGACAGATATATGGATAAAAAATGATAATATTGAAAATTTTAGGAAACTTCATAAGCTTAATTTTTGTTTACTATTATAAGCAAAAAAGTGTCTTCCTCCTATGAACTTCTGAATTTGGAAATATGAAGGACGGTGAAGGACGTCATCGTAATAAATCGTTACAGTGTGCATCTAGCATTTCATATCTTGCATGGCTGTCGACTTTCAAAAAGAATGGAAATTGTAGATAGCAAAATACGAGATATTTAAGCTTACAAATAGCAAAACATGAAATTTTCGGTCCTTTTGAGTAATTCGACGCTCCCGTCAAATATTTGAATCTACTAAAAAAACATGATAAAAAAAATAACAGAGACCAAAAATAAAAAAGACCAATCTAGCTTTTACTCCAAACGTTACGTTGGAGAACTTTCATTGTCCTAGCTTACAGGGTTCTTGAGAAATCGCTGATCCAATTTTCCACGGTTACGAAAACAATAGGTCTTCCGACGGAAGTCGGAAGACCTAACTAGAAAGGTTTCTTGTTGCGGTTGCAACAAGAGTGTCTTCCTCCTATACAATTTTTGGTTTGGAAATATGAAGGACGTCACATTACATGTATTTATATTATATATTTAAGTTTTCAAATAGCAGTAACATTAAATTTTCAAACCGATAATTGTTGGTGAGCAACCATTTGATTTTTTTTTTTTTTGGGGGGGGGGGGGGGGGGGAGGTGGCAGGAATTCTATTGCCAGCCGGTAAAATTTTTTCAGCAATTTTCTGAGCAGGCCATTTTTTTCAGCCATTACCAGAGTCGGAGAAAAATGTTCGCCGATTCTTCGGGCCGGATTTAAACAAATTGTCAAATGTTGTGAATGTCTGTGTAAGTTAAACTCCCCGCTGTTACAGAGTATGAGTTAATAACCGTTCCTTCAGATGTCTCTTTGCAATTAGCGAATTTCAGACAGATTGTATGATGTTTAAATAGAACCTTTTCTAGATTTTTGTGCCTATGCGTATTAGGTCTCTGGTAGATACAGCTATGTGAACAGTTTGTATTTATATTAATTAATTTTTTGACTTTAAATTGTCTGGCACAAAGGGCCAGCAAAAATTTCCATATCATGCAATGTATCCTTACTTTTGCATGGTCCGGGAAAAAAAAATTGCCGGCCCTTTGGGCCGGAATATTTTTTTCAGCATTTTTCAGAGCCGGGATTTTTTTTTTGCAAATTCTTCCTGCCCCCTTCCCCCATAAAAAAGGCGAGCTCGTAGCTGTAGAACCAATTTTCTTGAGAAGAGAAATGGTAATAACAAGTTACGTTCAATATATATATATAAATACCATAAGGTTCTCGCTGTGCAGGTTCAAATTTGGAACCCCCCCCCCCTTCCCTTTTTTCAAAGTTTATTTTGAATTTCCATCATGGCGACATCGTTCAATATAAACAGAACTGTTTTCGAAAAACGAGGGGAGGGAAGAATGTTGGAGAAATTGTTCATCAATTTGTAAATAAACCAACCGAAAATTATGTTCGAACGTTTGCTAGAATTAGAAATTAAACTTGATATTCAAAATATAGTTATTGAAGTTTAGAAACAGGTTTGTAGGTTAGAAATCGGAATCAAACTACCACTTTTTGTGTGTAAATTCTGGTTTGTAGCTGATCTCTTCTAAATTAATCAACTGTTTTAAAATCAAATTGTGTATATCGAAATGTATTTATGAAATGCATATTCATCATTGCCGTGAAATCGGAATTTGAAAATCTCAACACTGCTTTTCTCGAGTCGGACTCGGACTACCAATTTTAGTGTGCGCCCGATCTGTTGGCGTGAAGGTGTATCGAAATACCCAACTCAAAATTTCGATGCTCATATCTTTTCAACAGTAAGAGATAGGAAAAATCAGAAAGACTAAATAAGACAGATATATGGATAAAAAATGATAATATTGAAAATTTTAGGAAACTTCATAAGCTTAATTTTTGTTTACTATTATAAGCAAAAAAGTGTCTTCCTCCTATGAACTTCTGAATTTGGAAATATGAAGGACGGTGAAGGACGTCATCGTAATAAATCGTTACAGTGTGCATCTAGCATTTCATATCTTGCATGGCTGTCGACTTTCAAAAAGAATGGAAATTGTAGATAGCAAAATACGAGATATTTAAGCTTACAAATAGCAAAACATGAAATTTTCGGTCCTTTTGAGTAATTCGACGCTCCCGTCAAATATTTGAATCTACTAAAAAAAACATGATAAAAAAAATAACAGAGACCAAAAATAAAAAAGACCAATCTAGCTTTTACTCCAAACGTAACGTTGGAGAACTTTCATTGTCCTAGCTTACAGGGTTCTTGAGAAATCGCTGATCCAATTTTCCACGGTTACGAAAACAATAGGTCTTCCGACGGAAGTCGGAAGACCTAACTAAACAAAAGCAAAAAAAACCCAGTTGAAACGGAGATACGGTCAAACTCTAATAGTCTTTATTTAGTTCCATGAAAATTGATACAACGAAAAAGCTATTAATCTAACACGTTTGAGGTTTGCATATACATGTACATGTATTTACTTTGTAACCTTGATCGAGACTCGGTTCCTCTCATGATCTGTGTCAAGATGAGGCATTACCTTATAAGATTTTACTGAGGAAAAGTACTATTTGTGACTTTCTCAAATGACCTATGACCTAGACAATCGATCGGGTTTCTTCATGTATTGGTAATCAATCATAAAATAAAACTGAAGGCCCTCGAACTAAAAAGTTTAGTGTTGCATCTGAAAAGGCATCACTGGTGTTGCTTGTCGCAATCTTTAACAATCGATAGATTCTTTTATTGTGATCCACATACTACTAGTATTAATTAAGCTCAGTGCTGGTACCATCAAAAAGATAACATTGTACCATTAACTTTTTTTAGATATTGATATATAAATGGATGAACCAGATACTTGGCCTGATGGAAAAGAGCAAACGCAGAACGAACCTAACACGGAAGGTAAAATTCATGTGCTATGTCGATAATAATTCAATTTTCATTTTCAAAAATATGATGCTTTAAACTTAGTGTCAAATGAAAAATTCAAGCCAGAATGATAAACATTACTTAAATTGTCTTTTAATCAGCTGACAAACAACATAAAGAGGCAGAGAAACCATTCAAAGTGGAAAAACTAGAGCTTCCGGTCACACCCCGTGATAAACTGGAGGCCGAGAAAGAAAACTTCGTGGACACGATGGACATATCTACAGACAGAACACTCAGGGAGGAGGTCAAGAAATGTTACCGCTCCATCCTGGAAGCAGAGGAGGCCACGGTGGAATGTGAGAGGACTCATGATAATGTCAGGAAGGCCCTCTATAAAGACGTCTCGAGAGATTCCTCTTTTTATGGCGGCCGTCTTGACTTCAGTTCACCCAGGCTTAATCTGAGTAAATTCTCTAGGAGTGAGACATCTTTGGAGCAGCTTACCAAAAGACCCAGGACGACAGAGAGCCCACGTATGAAAATTTTCTGTACATTAATTATGCACAATCAAATTTACATGGTTTTTTTTAAAGAGATCGAGTTTTCATATTTTATTACGTTAGAAATCGAAATATAATTATTCGTGAACTAAGCTTTCTAAATATTTTTCTATTGTAGGGAGATACAGACGAATGGAGGACACTCTTCTTGATTTGGACAGGACACCACCTTCCTCCATGTGGAGACCAAGGTCATACAACCGATACAACAGGTACGAAAGGTCCAATGTTCCCCTCCGTCCACCGAGTATAACTGTTACTGACACCTCACGATCAGATCTTCTGGCACCCCGGCACCAGATCAAGGACTTCACACTCCGTGCTGACGCCGGGTCCTATAACACGTCTTCCTTACGATCCACTGATAGTAGCCTGTTCAGATCTGGATCAAGCGTCAACTTACAAGACGAGGAGGGAAGGATTCCTCTCCACAATGCCGCCATGCAGGGTAAGATTGTAACACTACAAGACCTTATCAGAGAAGGAGCAATCGTCAACGCTGTGGACAATTATGGAAAGTCGCCGCTAAGCTATGCCGTCGAGAATGGATACTCCTCTATCGCACGAGAGCTGATTTACCATGGGGCTTATGTAAATCAGAAGGACAGAAATGGCCGCACACCTCTGATCGTAGCTACAATAGATGGAAGGAAGACGTTGGTAGACCTGTTACTGAGAAGCGGAGGTTCAGTCTTTATTGCTGATAAAGACCTGAAGGCGCCCGTACATTATGCTGCAGAGAATAACCATCCTTCAATCATGGAAGAGCTTCTGAGATTTGGGGCTCCAATTAATCAAAGCGACGGAGACCAGAAGAAACCCATTCATATAGCATCTGAGAATGGGTATCTCTTCGTGTTGGAGCTGCTTCTACGAAAAGGAGCCAATGTAGATGCTCTAGACAGAAACATGCAGACGCCTCTATTTCTGTCAGTTTTGTATGGCTTGGAGTTCATTGTCCATACGCTTCTGAAAAGTGGCGCCTCTCCCAACTCGTGTGACAGAATTCGCCAGACTCCTCTTCACCTAGCTGCAGGGGGAGGCCATTTCACCATAGCATCTGATCTCCTTCTCCATTATGCTAGAACTGAGAGTAGAGACGAAAAGGGCAAGTCTCCCATCTTCTATGCAGTAGAAGCAAAGGACATCAAAATGGTGGACCTTCTTCTCCGTAATGGCGCCCATGTTGATGTGTCAGATCAGCGAGGACAAACTCTTCTTTCTTATGCAGTGGACACAAAATCTGACGATATGATCCACTTGATTGCCAGGCGTGAACTGAAAACAAACTCTAACAGATATGTATTACTAAAGCAGCTCCAGATCGCCATTATTCAGAATTCAGACTTCCTTGGTCGAACAGTTTGGAATCACTTGTTGGACCAATGCTACTCAGTCTTACATGACCCAGTGGAGACACGTTCTCTGGAGTCTACAGTAAAAATCCTACTGGATTTAACAGTTAAATCATTCCAAAAGTCTGCTGGGGTAAAAACATGGAAGACGGAACCTGAACTACAAGATGGCAAAATCACAAAACCCCGAATAATTGCCTTTGTAGATGCGATACCCTTTAACAGTAGAAAGAGCTTCATGGGTGTACCAGTCATGTACCGATCATTGCTGGAAACGTCACTGGACGATCCTACCGACGTATCATTAGGATTTGACTTGCAGAAAAAGTATACTTCTGAGCAATGAATTCAATTTTGTCTTACTTACTCGTGTATTTTATATATTTTATTTTATACGAATGCATCGTTGTGTGTGTGCCTGTATTTAATTCGTGCACAAGGTTGAGGTTTCCTCGTTTGATTTCTCTCCAAAATTTGCCGGAAACTTGTACCCTGCCAACTGTCTATTACCATCCCTCCTTAGACTGTGTGGCCGAAAGGCTGACAGCAACTCACAGAAGTGGCAATGTCACAATAACATTCTTAACTTAGACAGTCACTATCAGAAAGGCAGCATTTGGATCTCTTATACGCACGATTTCAAGTTGGGATATTTCGCTATACCGTTACTATATATATACATGTATTTTTAAATATCTTGCATGATTCGGGTTTTTTGGGGGGTTGGCTTATTTTTTTTCCGATCTTTGATTTTATATTAGCTCTCAACCCAAATGGACAAACATACAGACATGCTAATAACTATTTTGATTCGAGGGATATCGAGAGATAGTACTTTATACAATTCCCTCTCACAGTATTTCTTTAGTTTATTAGATTTAGCCCTAGACTATATGATAACGGATTATTAACTAGAACCTTCAGATTCCGGTATTCCACTCGCCCTTTAGATTATTCTGATTACCCTTTGCCAAGAGCAAGTCAAGTTTTAAGTTGTTACAAATAATACTCTTGTTTAATATTTGTTTTATTAAATAAATAATGTTAATGTTTGTACACTTCACATCTCTTTCACTATAGATCATTTTAGTTTTCCAAGTATACCATGGAAGATGTACCAATCGTAGTTATGGAGTCAAACATCCAGGGAAATATGGTATGTTTGTGTAAGTCTCCATTAACAAGGCAATAGCGAACCCAAGAATGGAGGCAGGGCCAGGTGCCCGGGAGGAGTGAGCGTCCTATGACTACATGCAACACCTGCAATACTTAAATTCAGCTTTATTTTTTAAATTGCTTAGTTGCAGATGAAGAGAGCTAAAGTTAATAAGATTCGGTTTCCAAAGACTATTGGAAACAGAAATACTCAGAACCTGCCTCATATTTTCCTGATAACTATATGAACTTGGAGCTACGTGCTTATAGTCTAGAATTTAAAGGTAGAGCCTAAATTGATCATCGTGTCATTCGAAAAGAAAGGAGGGGATCTCCAACGGAAACACCGAGTAGACAGGCACAAAAGAGACGCAAAAGGGACGGTAAACACTAAATAGGACATCAGAACACAAAAAAACAAAAGACTACGAGACCTTCATAGGCAGCTAATGGCATGCGAGTTGTGAACAATTTTTTGATTAATTCTTTGTTCAACAACATACATTATTAATGCGTCAAGCAAAACACAATTTCGTTAAACGACCTTGAGGGTGTTTCTTTAAATTCCTACGTTGTTACAGAGGAAAAGTCGAAAAAAAGGGAAACATTTATAGACGAAGGACCGCAGAATATGGCCATATTAGTGCAGACGAATGATTTGTGAAATGTACAGGAATTGCATGGCAAAAGACAGGAGGTGATCGCAAACAAGACCCAGTTGCAGCAACCACAGCAAAACACCCCAAATGAAAACATAGAGAAGACATACACAGCAAGTGATGCAAAAGGGTTAAGGAACATCAATATGACATTAAAGACACCAAACAGGAAAGACTACATAAATGAGAAATCGGTGTCGACTTATGACGGCCATCTGCTGTGTTAGTTATCCGGATTATGTACGCACAACCCTCCCGATTTTCCGGGATATCCAAATATCATGAAGAAAGCAAAATTGTAGTGTAATTGTCATTTTTGTATGTAAATGGATTATATGGAAAGAAATTTAATTAAATACCAGAAAAAAGAATCAAGTAACAGAGCTGTAGAAATGTTTCTTTGGTTTAAAAATGCATTAAAACTAGAAATTGAAACTATCATAGAAAGTAAAAGTAGTTACAATATACTAGTATTTAAACATTTTGAAATCAGTTGTAGAAAATATGTAGAAAGAAAAAATGTTATCTATGTCAGTATTTTTTTCATACCATGATTTTGCTTCATGTACTCCTGTAAAGGATAAAGCCGAAGCTGCCCATCTCCGGTTATCCTATTGTATAGATATGTTGCTGGGTTAATAAAAAAATTGTAGTGTAAAATAACCTCCTCACTGTAAGATGAACACGCAAACAAGATAGCAAAACGCAGGGTTACAAGCAATACAGAGAAATGTAAATGGAGATAAAAACAAAGGGTGTACGAAATACAGTTCGTGCTCTGCCGGCTGTAGCGAGTTCATGTATGTAATCACCCGAGGGGTCCAACCGAAATTCAGATAGGAAGTAAACTCTTTTTATGATTGTGGCCATTGTATTCAGAGATACAGTTTACTTTTCATTTTTGAAATACGCTATGGAGGTTTTTAGTTGTCATTGTAGTAAGAAAATGGCTATTCCCCATTTTTAATCGCTCTTGATGAAAGTGTGCAGCTGATACAATGACCCATCTTCCTACATTAGTCTGAGATTTCATTCAAGCGGAAAATCATTAGAAAAATTTCCGATACATGTATACCGAAGAAGTGTTCCTCAAAAATGTATTCAAACTTGACAAAAAAGGAAGTCTGAGAGTAAAAGATTAAGCAACAAAACGAGAGAGGATCTGGAGGGCCATCAGGCCAATGGAAAGATCCCAACAGGAGGCAACAGGTAACAAAGAGAATTGTTCATAAAGAATAATTAAGTCTTTTTGTAAAAGTACTATTTCCGGTTCTTGTCAAATACTGCTTGGAATTTTCTTGTCAAATGAAACTGTGAAGGAAAGAAATACAACTTAAAAGGTCCTTTACCAAGATTAATTTCGGTTCAATTCTGTAATGGTAGTGCCATTATTCCAGTACATGAATATCTTTATGCTACAGGTTTCATCTTATCCTGAAAAAATAGTTCAAACTAGGGGCCTCTGGTATTGACCTTTTCAATTTCTCTTACAATGGTTGAACTTTATGTGAAATTTGATTATCATTGGTATTAAGTTTTCAGAAACAATTTTGATTCTTTGGTGAGATTGTTAAGGAATTAGCCGTTGCCTTAAGATTCTTCAAGTCATGGTATATGTGACAATAGGTCTTTTGAATGTTTTTGGCTCATAAAGATTTTTTAGTTTTCTAACCAAGATAATAATAATATACAGAAGTGCAATTGTCAGTACAATGCATCATTACATTGACAAAGAACTGTACTCCTCTAGTCATATTGCCATTTTGCATGTTCTGGTTTATTAATGGATATTGAAAAGGACATTGTATGATAATCCCTTCAGAACAGTTCTTACAGGAGGCATCTCCTCATTAAAAGTGAAGCATATCTGATCATAGTACACATTTATTTGAACTAAGCCAAAAATTGCATTGATACAGAGCACATGAGTGCTAAGCACATAAACCATGTAATTTAATTTAGTTTCAAAGTCAACAAATGTATTACTACAGAAAAATAGTAAGTATATATATCATATTGTAATAAAAGATAAGAAAAATGAAATAGGCACGTATTATGACATAATAATACAAGATTCTAGTCGCAACTTGCACCAAAATCATTCCAAGGTTTTCTAAAAAGATCACAACATATCTCATTTAAAATTAAACATTGATGTAGAAAAAAAATGCAAAAACAAAATTGCAATAATAAGTATATGCTGCCAACATATACCATCCTATCACTGCATTGATCAAATAAGTTATTTTAATGTTATTTTGCTCCCTTTTTCAACAAACTGGGTAAAAATGTTTAACAACAGCTACAAAACAAAGATTTATGAAAATACATATAGATAATTCCCTACCAAACCTAAGTGATCTCTTGTCAACTTCTGACCTTAAGATAAATACAATGTATGTCTTTCCACACTTTTCTATTTCAAAATGTGCAACAAAAGAAAAACATCAAGTTTTAATTCTGATTATCCTATGACACTTGATCATCAAACTCGTGTACATAATTTCTTTTGTCTGCATAGCCAATCGCTATGTGTGAAGGATTATGACCTGATTTAACATAAGGAGGGTGACCCTGCTGATTAGTAATTCAAAAGCATACTCATCATACAATGTAAAATTAATGCGCAGAGATGAAAACACTAAACACTGTAAACCGTCTTTTATTCATGGCGTCTTAAGTTCACGAACATGAGTAAAGTGACTGGTTTGCGGCTTTTTACTCTCGCCACATTGCATATACATAACTTACTTCACATGTGTTAAGGCATATTCACAGCGTTTATATTCGCGAATCAAAGGACGTCCCCGAATATTGCGAAAATAAAACACTAGCGATTAAAAAGACGGTTTACATAATTTCTTCTAATTTTTTCCTATAGAATGAAAATGTGATACTTTACAGTGATAAGCAGTAAAATTAACTACATGTATGCAAGATTTCAATCCAAATTTAGTTATATCAAAAATTCCCTACACATGCAAGTCTTCAGTAATGAGTTCAGTCCAAATATAAAGTTCATAATCTCAAAATGGAAAAAGAAACTTTTGTCACCGGAACAATAATAAGAAATATGATCACATGATTTACTAGGAGAGATCAAGTCAACTTTGCAGAGATATTTGCATACATGTATGTCATTATTCTTTCAAAGGTAGAATAAAATTCTCTAAATTTTCATCCTATAATATCATAAAATTATTTCTTGCTCATGTATACAGAAATGTAAAGGACAAAAAACTATGACAATACAGAGAAACAATTTGATACTCATTTATCAATAACCAATAGAGCTAAATTGAAAATTATTTATTAGTAAATTGGGGAAACCTTCCTAATGTACATGTAAACTGCTAATATCACCTTTTAAAACTGCCAAGATTTAGCTTTTGCATTTGCATTGAGCATTCTTATAAAAAAAGTTACAATTTTTTTATAAAATCAGTCAACGTTATTTCTTTGAAAGAACTACAAACATTATTTTGTTTTTACAAGACAATCCAGATTTATGTTCCTGAAAATGATAAAACATAGCTAATAACAAGGACAAACATTAAAAAAAAACAGATTTTAAAAAATGTAATCATAACAAAAATGAAATAAATATATATTTTAAAACCACATTGGGTAAAACAGCATATTGCTATAAAATCTGTTTTCAAATCACTTTCTTCATTTAAGAAAAAGTTGTGACAAACCTAAAGAATTCATCCATTCAAATTCAATCATAGATGAGGTTGAACCAAAAATTAAAATACCACAAGCAATGAACATGGAGAAAAAACCCAGATAACTAGAGAAGACCCAGATAACTAGAAAAAGATTTTGCTAAAACCAAAAACTAGTGCGTATTAAGACCTATTTTACTTACAATGTCCTTCCAACATCTGCCGTAACAGATATGAACTAGTCTATAATTACTGTACTAAACTTTGAAGTAAATGTTATGGTTGTGATAAATGTGTGAAATAATAATTCACACAACAACTACAGGTGTAATCCCTCTTCCATTTTTCAGTAAAAACAAACAGGATATAAAGAAAAAGGTAAATGAAACTTTGCTTGTACATGTTATTAACAATACCTTACTTAATCACGTGGCAAAATCATTAACTATCACTACTTCAGAATGTACAAAATGTAAAATATCAATAAAGATAACACAACAAAGGTATCAATAAATGCCCATGTCCATACACAATGCTTCATCAAATCAAGGACTTGATTACAATTCAGCTGTAAAGGGAAATAACTAAATTTGAAATGTTTAGATGCAAAGAAAATTGTACATTACACGTGTACACTATATTACATTTTCTATATTTCTCTTTTTTTTTTTTGGCATAATTAAACAGAGTAGAGAACATTTCCTTTTGCTAAGATAGAGGAGAGTAGGAGAGAAGAAAATGTAACATGCAAGGACAAAAGTACATAGTGTATAATAAGTTTAGACCCAAGTAATTAAATATTTTGTTTTACATCTGCGGGCAGGTAACTTTTAGGAAAATTGGTTAAAAAACAAACACACACAAACATGTATTTTTCCACTAAAAAATATCCAGATATTAATTTCAAATCAAAATGCATCTCAGTAAATGATCTTGTATACAATAAAATGCCTGTTACAACATATCTAATTGTGTCAGAATTATCAACCTCACTTGAGAAATATTTTATCCTGATTTGTTTTCAATTTTCTCTCCGAATCCATTCATATTAATCTTGTGTTTGTGTGTTTTCATGCATGGCATGAGGGTACCTTTCAGAAAAAAGTTCTGGGCGTAAAACAAAATATTAAATAACTATGGCCTAAAAAGATTTCTTCATTTCTACTTTCTGCTCAAAAAAGTCCAGATTTACTACTTACCCTTTGTTTAACAATGTACATGTACATTTACCTGGCTATAGCAGAAATTAAAACTGACTGATATGGAATATTCTACAAAGATGTTTGTGAATTTTGGTGATCATAATGGACAAAATATACATATGTTGCTTTCATCTCTATTATTAAAGAAATGAAGAGTCCTTAAAGAAAGTCAAAACAATACAACTAATCACCCTGTAAACAGATATGGGCATAAGAAATATCAATTTTAAGAAAAAATTGCAGATACAATAAAAGAGGATTATCATAAAATATTAAAAATAAATGTAAATAAGAAACACATACCTTTGAGGACATGATTTGGAAAAAAATGAAAAAATGATATACATGCCCCGGGCAAATGAGCAAAACTTCACACACATCCACGGGGTAAAAGTCTAAATATACATGTATGTATCAAAGCATACATCGATTTATGACAATACACTGCTCAATCTATTGAAGCATAAATGTTTTTCTTGACTGATAAATCCAAAATATTCCTTTACATCGGGCCTTTTTCTATAATTCTTCGCAAATATTCCTCTTAGTCCCTAAATATTATCAATATGTATATCTAAATCCATTTTTTCAGAAATGCTGCAACAGATCTTTCATGAACAGAGACTAAATACATTTGACATGGGAATGTTGTTTGATCTAAAGATGACATGGCACTTAACAGGCCAAAGACAGTCCCTTTAAAATTGTTCATGCTTCAAATAAACATCACTTTTCAGATATATGCAATACATGTATCATAAAAGATCAATGTTTCAATAAATAGAGCAAACAAACAGCACCAGCAAGATATGGACACAAGGCATAAAGGATAACTTTTTCTGAAAATAATAATTTATCTACGGCAAAACAAAGGGGAAACACGTACATGTATAATACTCAAGTATAAAGTACATTTAATTTTAGGGAGGAAACCTCGTAGCTCACAGTCAACATAGTACATAGAATATATAAATAAATATCACCGAGGGAGAGATGAGATTACTAAGTAATAGACTCCGTCATATAAAACATTCTTCAGTAAGAAAATGTTTATAACATTTACAGATATCACTGATTAATGTTTTCAAGAGGGTCTTGGTTACAATTTTCCTTTTTTTTTTTTTGGAATATCACATGAGTATATAATATGGTTTGTTCATTGGTCCAAAATTTCCAAGCTGTCGGAGAAAGACAAACTTATTTCATTAAATTATCACAAAATAATTGAACATGTACATGTATGCTTACAGAAATTCTTTGACTTTTCAATGTTTCATGTTATAAAGTTCATGTAATCAAGCATTTAGATTTACATAAAATTTAAAATGCCATCATATTACTCTGAAACATTGAAAAACTTTAAAAATCAATGATATAAAACGCAAAATATTATAAAAATTTTGTTTGCAATTTTTTTGTGCTCATAGAAACGAATGATAACATAATCACAGTTAAATAAATGAATATTTCTTCAACAACAAAACAACATTTCATATGAATGATATACATGAATATATGAATGATCTATCACACACCCTCCTTTCCACTTTATATTAAATGATCCAGTCCACATTAAAACCTGTCACACAGTATCAGATGAGAAGCTTATGATAAGAGGTTCTTCATATCTTGCATTGCATCACATATTGCATCAGCCATTTTAGCAGATGAAGTTGAAGTGACACTCTTTACTGACGTCACATGGAATTTGACTGCAGAGAAAAATTGAAAAGAAATGATTAAGGCCGATAAGATACAAAAGAATTCATGAAACTAAGTATTAATATAATCTAACACCTAAGTGAGGGAGGGATAGTTAACTCTCAACATGAGTGAACGTAATTTTGCAAGTGCAAGAGGATGCTTGTCGAGTCATGGACAAGCAAAATTTTGCACATGAGGGGTTGACAATTCACCATCCCACTGACATATTTCACTTATGATAGCAAGATGTGTGACTTGTATACCATTATATAATTTTGAAACTTACTGAGATCTTCTCCATAAATCATATACGATACTCCGTAACCTTGGTCACTGACGGGTGAGAATCCACCTCCCATACAAGATGTCTGCATACTCCACTGTCGTGTATAGCTGGTCGGTGTCTGTGATGTACTTAGGGCGTCTGGCATCAGAAAACTCTGTAAATCAACAAGCACAACTCTATGTAATTTAGACCTTGATTGCTCATAATACAAGATCTACAAGGATTTCTTTAAATACTTCATTTGATACTTCAAAATATACAAACTGTCAGAAGATTTCTTTCAATTAACTCATTAAGTATAGTCTAAATATAGTTGAAGTTGCAAAATTGACATCTGATAGACCTATTTATGAAGTTGGTTTGAGAGGCAACTTGCACAAAGTGCCCTCAGAAAATGTGCAACTTTTCAATTTTCTTAGTGTCTAACAATCACTCTTTCATCTCATATTGAGCAAGGACAATTACATCATTGCAACATTAGTGCAAGTACACAGGTACTACACATACAACAACAACAATAAATCTCTAGTCTTCTGTACCATTCCTCTTACTGGGGGATATATATCATTACCTTATCCTTGAACAGAGCTGGTATCGGCAGACCCTTCTCCATACACATACAGTACAGCCCCACTAAGTGTCTATCCCACCCTAACCCACACGAGGCATCCATTTTGTACTGTGTCTGATACTGTACGGCTTTACGTAATAACATGGCCCGCTGTTCACGTGTAGCCCGCTCATTCTGCATGCTCTTAACCCACTGGGCAGAAAACTCTGACACAGACCTAATTGTCTCTGTACGACCCTTACGGAATATCCTAAATTAGGTGAAAACATATGAATAAAAGAAAATATTTCATAAACTTTTTCTTGAATGGATTTACTTTAGTTTCTTCAAAATGATGAAAAGCTGTGTTAATTACATGTATTAAATCACCTTATTCTGCATGAATTTGAAAATTTTACATTCTGTCTTTTTATTACAAAATAGGGAAACAATTCATAACACAGTCAATAAATATTGCTCAGTCCCAAATCAGTCAGGGACTGAGCAATATTTGTTGAAAATTTAAATTAAGTCACATTTAATTCAAATTAAGTCACATTTTCCAAAGCAGGATTACAAAACTAACACCATGTACATACCTTGTAGATGCAGATTCATAAGTTTTAGCGATTTTGTTGTGTAACTTGTAGTATGCAAGCTGAAGTGCCATCTGCGAAAAAAAAAAGTTTAAGCATTTACATTTTTATTCTACTTAGATAAACTATAAAATGGAAAATACGTTTTCACAGTGTTTGGATGCAATAAAACTAAATAGTTTAAGAATTTTTAAGGTCATTGATTGTTTCTTAGGTTTATTTTGTAAAATTGATTTTTTCAATTCTTGAGTTCCTGTATCGGATATTTCAAATTTTCATTTTATTTTTAAACATTGAATGTTTGGGAGGTTTGTATTGTACATTCCATCACAATGACCTACAGTTCTTAATTGTAAAAATTTCAAGATAATCTACATAGATAGGTCTATTCCACTATAATGAATGTGAGGAACTTGTTACTCTCGAGTGTATGACTTTATAGACAAACAAACCAACAAGTCTTTGTAATATATATGATCACTGTATATCATCAATATTGACAAACCTGTATATAACCGTCAGGGCTCAGTCGCTGTTTTTTCATAAAACCTTTACCATAGTCTGGTGATGTTACAACCAACTCAAAGTCATTTGCCTATAATGACAATCAAAGATTTTGTTCATGATTTCTTATGATAATCATTATTTATTTCAACTGGGTGATTTATTAGATCTTGAATTTCAACTGAAGTATATGTTAACAATACATTATCTAAAATGGTCTAAATTTACCAATACATGTACTTACAAGACTTCTGTAGAACTTTACAGATGATTCAATATCTTTCTGAAACTCTTTCAAATTCCATGTCAACCTGTAAGTAAGCAGATGATATCATTAACAGTCCGTAACTATAGTCACAACCAAAATGCTTTTTTTATGTGCAAAATGCTTGAATCATATTACATGTATTACTCATCAGCTAAGACTGATATCACAAGGTACCATAAATGAATGGTACAAGTATCGAATCAAATAACCGCATCAAAAACCCTTCAAAATACAAATGTATTAATATACAAAGTAAGGAATGAGAACTCTGACCTTACTCTTTGGGTATTAGACATTGGCATTTGATGTCTTATAATGAAGTTCCTTTATACATGTAGCTTCTGTGATCTACATTAGTACAGTATTTTTTTTTTTTTGTTTGATTATAACATACCTTTGAGGTTTCGGTAATGGACGTTTGTAGTGCTGTCTGACAATATCTCCATCTTCATTATACTTCTCATTGTGAAGTACATACTCCCATAATCTTCCAGGTAACTAAAAAGCAACAAGAGGCCCAAATGGAACTTTGTTAATTTTTTTAAAGCATAATTTACATGTACATAAATAATATACATGCATCACTAAATGCTTAATTCTTTTCAGAGAGTTCCCAATCACATTTTTATCGTAACATCTTACTGATCAAAAGAAATATACTTAAAGAACACTTTCTCCCTCAATATTCCAATGCATTTTGGGGAAATTACAGATTCACTTAAAATGTTAAACTAGGGATATCCTCAAATGAAATTCTCACTACGATTTACAGAGCTTTGTTGGTTGTAGCCTGGCACTGTATCTGCCCTGTCTCACACTTAAATTTCTTCAACATAATTTAAAATTGATATTTTTATTGCATTTGCATTAATAATACTGTTGTTTAATATGTAAACATAAAATGACACTTGCATTTTTTATCAAGCTTCAAGCAACTTTGATACTATTTCAGTCTGAAATTTGTGTACCAGAATTTAAAATATAAATCATGTAATTTAATTTAATCATGTAACTTTTTGAAAACAAAATTATTTCATCCCACAAAATTGGCTATTTCTAACATTTCAAGCTTGCAAACAATGCAAAGTATTTAGATACGGTCATCAGTTACAATGCCTGAAATACTGAATTATCTTAAGATGCTGAGAAAACTAGCATACTAAATGCAGGCTAACAGAGTACATGTACAGACTCAAAGCTAATTGATATACATGTAATGGGTAGAGTGTTAGGATGTACTGATTTCTGCATGAATAAAACAAGGAATTGTGGTAATCGGCAATTTCAGCCCTTTTTGAAAGTCATTCAAAAAAATAGTTTTTGTATTAAGGAAGTCAAATGTATGTCTTCTCAAAATATTGAAAGAAAATTTAAGCCCCTGTCACACTGTGGCGAATTGGAGCTACGAGTTTTGTACGAGTGGAGGCGAGTTATAACTCGCCGAAATTTCCCCGAGTTAGGCTGGATTTTTTGTGATTACGACATGGGCTCGACATTTGCTCAAGATCTCTACGAGAACAGTACGACACCTTGCGACACTCTACGATTTGTACACGACATCTTCTCGACAAACGAAGACTTTGGTACGAGAAGATACGAGTTAAGTACGAGTTTCGTACGAGTTTATACGAGATGTGGCGACATGCCTACGAGTTAAGCACGAGATAAGTACGAGTTATGACGAGCTGAGTACGAGAAGTGTACGAGTTATGTCAACCGTTATGAATTTGGTATGAATTTGTGTTTAAGCATTTTGACCGTCGACAAGATGTCTTCCATTTGTATGATTTGCGTGTATCGACTCACGTTTTCTTCCTCAAGACTGCTGAACAATTTGAATGAATTGGTCCGTACAAGCTTCACGAAAATGTAAATAACACGATAATCTTCATTTCTTAATTATCTTCTTCTGGACGATGCAAAATCTGTTGAAAAAATATCTTCTACAATCGCAGAAGGGATCTATTAGTAAAAGTAACAAATCTGAGAGTCCAAGATGGGTGCAGATTCAAGATTGTTATATTCAAGAGCCGATTATGGACTCTTTTGAATTTGATCATGTACATGCTAAAATTTAGGTCTTCTTCTTTCCTTTTTTAATAACTTTCAATATTATTCAAGCTGAAAATGATAATAAGTACAATGTACCATAAAGTACTAACTATTCTGCCAAGGGAATGGAAGGGGGGTGGGGGTGTCAATTTTTGTTCTTTTCCATAATCTTTTTCAATACAACCAAAATATGAATAGAAAAACTTTTTGTATCTACAGACTTACAAGATCGCATACGGTTTGTATGTACAGACTTACAAGATCGTATACGGGTAGTAGGTGCTCAATGTCTTATAGCAACTTGAAGATAAATCTGCCATAGATGAAAGATGGGACTGTTTCCTTGTTGTTTTTTTTTACGTATTAGGACAAAATGATGGAAGAGGTTACATGGACAAACTTATCACGATTAATTGGATTTTTCTGGAGTTAGTATGTGTATATGTAGCTCGTGAACGCCTTGAACATGTCAGCCCACCTGGGCCTCTTTTATTTTTGTTCTCTATCATTGCTATACTATGAAAGTTAAAAGGTTTATGCATGCTGCAGAGGAAGACTGGATTTAAGTACTCAACTCGGCAGAACTCGAGAAAATGTCGAGACAGTGTCGAGCAGAACTCGTACAAAGTCGTGCAGGTGTCGAGAAGAGGTCGGTACAACTCGCATGATGTCGTGCAGACATCGTACTCATGTCGTTTTAACTCGTATATAAACTCGGCCCTTCTCGCTGGAGTTTGATTCATGGCGAGAAGCGACGAGAGGTGGAGACATGCACACGATGCCTGTACGACTTTATGCGACATCTGTTCGACCTCTGTTCGACATCTCCTCAACATGCGCACGACATGAAAACTCGCACGACAATTTTAAACCGTTTAAAATTCTCGCCGCCTCACGCCGAGTTCTGGCGACATGAGGCGACATTTCTTCGACATGTGAAGACATCTGTACGAGTTTCATGCGACAAATGACGAGTTGTGGCGAGTTGTAACTCGCCACAACTCGTAGCTAGAACTCGCTACAGTGTGACAGGGGCTTTAGGTGTAACAGCTCTACTCTGACATACATCAGATTGTCACCAAATGATAAAAGGATGTAAAATATCAACTTGGCCAAATTTTGATACTGTAACAAATTCTTGATTTTTAATATCACATCAGCCCTCATCTGCATTTCTTTGTTTTCTATTTGATACATCTGTGGAAAATCTTCCATTTGCTAAAAAATACTATGGGTAAGGGCTGGCACACACCTTAAAAATTTTGAAAGATTTCTGTATGACTCTCATTTTCTATACTTCATTGCAAATGATACAAGAAATGACATCACACTTCATCCACATGATGTAAGGTTTTCCAAAATTAGGGTGCAATATTTGTACACACAGACTATATTAGAATAGGTGATCATAAATTATTCTTATGATAAAGGTGCACAACTCTTTGTCAAATAGAGTTGTATTGCACAAGGTCCTTTGTCCTCCCTTTTCATGATTTTTCCATTAATAATGAAATCTTTTATCAATAAGGTGAATGAAAAAAAAATTGGCCTTTAAACAAAAATACATAAGATCTGAATTTAAACTAAGGGAAGGATAACTCACTGTAGCAGTCTCCGGCAGCATGTTCAGCATTAACACCAAGGTAACCGTTAGCCGATACTGTAAAACTTAACGATTTGTCAAACCACCTGTCAAATAAAAGTTATCATATTCCTTCTTTATGCAGGCAAATCTACATTACAGAGTCATGTCTATTCTAATGACGTTTTTGTGAATTTAAAGTGTCAATTTCAAGCCAAACGTCACGCTAGGATGTACATGTATGTCAGCATCATCAAATGCACAAATGCTTCTGCAAAAGAAAACAATGTATCTATCCCTTGACTATGTAAATACATGTACATGTACTCATGTATGATCAGGGAAAGACAATCGCTGCAATACAAATCGTGCAAGCCATGAGTGATAATATCCTGAATATTACTGAGGGAATAAGCAATGGTAAGAACTAGCTTACATACAGCTAGGCGTGGGGTTCAAAGTTAATGTTGGCATGTCTGCAAAAACAGCATGCTAAAATGACTTACAGATCCGTCTGTGCTGGCATGTTCCAAATTTATGCCAAGTTTGCCGTTGGCAGAGATGGTAAATTGTACAGATTTATCATGCCACCTAAATACATGTACATTGAGGTAACACTTCCTTGAAAATATTTCTACATTTTTTATTCTTAGTATCAAATTTTATTTGAAAATGCTCTTATTTTGTTACAAACACATAATCTACCATAAGATTCTGTCTGCTCAAAGTTTTTTTAAAAGTACATCAAGGTAATTCTCATGATAGTAGATTGAATATAGGCACATGGCACACCACCTTGCCAAAGAGTGTGTCTTGATACTTTAGAGGTAAAGCATGAATACTTTGCACTTGATCTCCTTGGTTTTGTCCATTATTGTCCAAGAGTGAAAAATTTCCTTTAAAATTATGATACATGTGTACCGTACATGTACCATACATGTAACCACGGTACCTCTATGTCTTACCTGTTTATACCATCTCCTACCATGGTGTATGTGCCATTCTCATCTATTGTCTGTAATGAATACAATAAGTCAAGCTAGCAGGTAATTATAAATGCTTCTGAAATACATGTAAAATTACTCTTTATGTAAATGTAATAGATAATCAACGTTTTTGTCCACAAGCTAAATCATATGGCGTCATACCTCTCCAAATTATAGCATGCACTGCTATGGATGCTGTAATTTTATTGATCTAGTGGACAAATTGTGGCATAACAAAAGAGAACAGAATTGAAATTGAAAAGAAAGGTTCTATAATAATTTCTGAGATGAACATAAATGAGATGAGTGAAACTGAACTCATGGCAATAGAGTATTTAAAGTATCAATTTTCCGACATTTCTATTCTTAACATATAAATTACTCAAACTATCCCAAATTACTATAGACTGTACCTTAGGTGTAGCACTGTCCAGAGAAATAAAAGTAATTG
This sequence comes from Pinctada imbricata, assembly GCA_033119305.1. Taxonomy (NCBI): domain Eukaryota; kingdom Metazoa; phylum Mollusca; class Bivalvia; order Pterioida; family Pteriidae; genus Pinctada; species Pinctada imbricata. The sequence goes on from VSWD01000009.1 coordinate 24,060,731, forward strand.
CACTCTCCACAGCCTCTAAGCTCTCACAGTTTTCTGACACCAAGAGTCTCTGCCTTATCTGTAACAAAGATACATGTACATGCATTAATCATCATGTAGGGTTAGTTAAGGTTCCTATCCTTATCTACACCAAACAAAAAATATAAGAAAATTTTCCTGATACAAGAAGTATATACCTGATACATGTATGTATGCATCAATAACTTCTCCTTTTTCTTTCACTTCTTGAGTTTTGCTATATAATTCACCAACACAATCAAGGAATCAATAACAAACTATTCATAGATAATAATAACTTACATTTGCCCATACATCCCTTTTTTGTGCAGTGAAAACAGCTACCTCACAACACTCCTTGGTATCTGTAATAAAACATGTCCATGTACATGTGTAATATAACATGCTTTGTATCTGTAATAAAACATGTCCATGTACATGTGTAATAACATGCTTATTATCTGTAATAAAACATGGCCATGTACATGTGTAACACCATGCTTTGTATCTGTAATAAAACATGCTTTGTATCTGTAATAAAACATGTCTGTCCATGTATATGTTTAATAACATGCTTTGTGTCTGTAATAAAACATGCTTTGTATCTGTAATAAAACATGCTTTGTATCTGTAATAAAACATGCTTTGTACCTGTAATAAAATATGGTTGTCCATGTATATGTGTAATAACGTGCTTTGTATCTTTAATAAAACATGTACATGTGTAATAACATGATTTGTACCTGTAATAAAATATGTCCATGTACATGTACATTTGTAACTGTAATAAAACATGTCCATGAACATGTGTAATAACATGCTTTGTATCTGTAATAAAACATGTCCATATACATGTGTAATAACATGCTTATTATCTGTAATAAAACATGACCATGTACATGTGTAATAACATGCTTTGTACATGTATCTGTAATAAAACATGTCCATATACATGCGTAATAACATGCTTTGTATCTGTAATAAAACATGACCATGTACATGTGTAATAACATGCTTTGTATCTGTAATAAAACATGTCCATGTACATGTGTAATGACATGCTTTGTATCTGTAAACTATGAATGGAATTGAATGAAATCATTTCCTGTCTTTTGTGCACCATACAAAGTTGGTTTGTTTGGATAAAATTTCAGTAGACGAAGCACTTACGTAAATAAAGCAACTAAATAAACAATAAATTAATCAATTAATTAGAAAATCTAGGATTTTTTTGCAATTTAAAGTTGGAATCTTTTGATAAAACGTTTTTTTCTGATACATACATGTACAAACTCCCGAACATAAAATACAGCGAACAAGTCACCTCACTCGTATTTGTGGATAAAAGACGCAAAAAATAAAAGATGGTTTACTGTCCATTGATTCTATGCATATTACCGGTATCATATACAATATATAACAGATCATACCATTTGTTTGTTCCATGATGTTTTTGATGATATCATATAACTCGGTGACAGTCAGTAGCCTATCCTTGCCATCACTGTCTGGGGCATACATATCCAACTTGTAGTAAACACCATTTCTAAAAATAAATGTATGGGAAACCATTTATTCAAAGTCAGTTTAAAATTTGGACATGGATAAGGCATTGTTTGCAGGTATATTGAAATCTTATTTAGACAAGAAGATCTATTATGCAGATCAATAGACGATATCATATTAAATATTTTTGAAATTTTATGAAGTTTTACAATATCAATTTCAGAATGCGTACGAAATCCTTCAAGTCAAATGATCAAATCTACATGTACAATGTAGTACAGTGTGTATGAAGACGAGATGATTTAGCTAATTATCCCCCTTTTTATACCAATTGGAATGTATAATGGGGAAAGAAAATTATTTTTTTACCTGTATATTACAACATGTTTGGATTCCTCGTATGTTCTTAGGCTATCAATATGTTCTCCAGGTAATCTTGTAGTGCAAAACTGTCTCCTGTTAATGGAATAATGGAAAGATGTGTATCAGTCATTTTTCAGCATTCCAGACACTATACATTTTGTATGTATCATAAACTATCATTCAAATCATGAAGGTGATCCGAGAAAGGGTCCATTTTCATCAACAATATTTGATGATTCAAGATTGTATGATTCTTAATTTTGTTCACTTCCTTTGGAATTTTACTCTGATAAAAATGAGTACACACGAAGTAAAAGACCATGACAGCTTGTTCAGTATAAGTCTTTTAAAGAGTTGCTACTAGTGTTGAAATCATAAACTTTTGACTGAAGTTTCCAAACTAACATCCTCCTTCCAACATTGTAAAACTAAGCATACAATGACATGGTAGACAGGGGTAGAAACTGGGACTTCTTTTAACGATTTATTCCAATCATGAAGTTTATGGATGTAATATAAATGTGATATACCTATATCCCTCCATCGACAATGGTATCATTTCTTGTAGGTACTGTGGAATTAGGGTATCTTCTTTTAAGTGCTCATAGAAACTGAAAGTAAAATCAAACTCTGATGTCCTTTCCATAATGATAATCTATTGAAAAAAAACTTATATGCCTATGCCTATAGTTAACAGAAAATGGTACATTGTTAATATTTTCAAAGGTCATTTTCAAAGACACTGATGGTTCAAAACTTTTCTATCTCCCTAAATTACAGGCTCCCATCTGTTATCTGTATTCTTATGTATGGATGGTATACAACATGAAGAATATATATTGCATCAAAAGTCAATGTGTTTGCTATAAAAAGTCTAATGTAATGACTAGATTACCTACAGCAAACTCCAATGTCATGTCATAGATAGAAATTTGACAAAAAACACTACTTTGAATATTTTCTTACATATGATTAACGATGTAGTAACAAAAATATTTTAAAAGAGATCAAATTCCCCTTTAGAAATTCAAGGCTACTAGGTGCTAAGCTAACTGGGTTGTTGTTATTTTTTCTGTGTATGTAAGTCTTATCTGTATTTATTCAAACTGTCTAACTTACGGTATTTACGATACACAAAATACACAAATACTTGACATATCATCAAAAGCTGATCCAGTTAAAATATGAGGCACATGTCACCTCATTCTGTCCACATTGCAGTGCATGTTGCAGTAAACATGACATAAGTACATCAGTACTTTTAACTATTTTATCAAATGAAAAAGACGGTTATCTCTTTTCATCATGTCACATGTTATCACCTGAGATGGCCCCATACCTAGACCTAGATTTATCTATTCCAAGGTTGCTTCTGTGTACTGAATACATTGAATTTAAGACATGTTTATAGAAAATAATGCCCCTCACCACCAGCTTAAAATTACTGAATCATCAGAGGTAAAAATTTGTAAGGTGTCTGTGGATACTGGGGTAGTATTAAACTAAATGTCAAGTTCTGTATATAGATGAAGTAATTATGGTGAACCATGACAGTCTACTATGAAGTTCTACAAGTTGAACCAAATGTACATCAATTTCTGATTCAAAGCTCCCCCTCCCAATGTCATACCCTGATATTTCTTTCTCTGAGTTTCACACATTTGAGATTTAAACTGAATGTCACCCTCTCTCCTATGTAAACCATTTTCAAATAACTTGAATTGAAGTACCAATGACCAATATGACACCATTTGATGGCTCAGTGATGCCTTAAGTCATTGTTATATATTCTTATATGACTTGAAATTTTCTCCCTATATGTACCATAGAACTTGCCTGGTGTAAAATCTCCAACAAACTTCCAGTGCGCTAAGCTCCACCCATTCACATGCTATATTATTAGAATAGAAATAACCACTAGCTAGCCGTGATTCATTGTCCAGTAATTCCACTCGTCACATGAACCAATCAAATTATCACCTCTGGACAATAAACCATGGCTACTTAGTTGTTATTTCTTAAACACACAATCATTATGGCAAAATAAGAATCATCGTTGTGTCATCATGCCTATATTGAAGGTCAAATATTACCACATGATGTGATATTGGGACTCAATCTACCAATACATCGATATAATAACACCATACATGTAATACTAAATATAAATACCTTATTGTCCAGTGAATAAGGTTAGCTGCCCTGGCTATCTGGTTATGTGAGGGCAGCTCCTTCCTATCTGTCGCATAACAATTCACCTTAACTGAAAAAGTAACACAGATACTCAGCTCCTTACTTAAAACAGCAAATAAATGTTCCAAGCACATACAAGCATGTACATTCTAAAATGTCTCCACATTACTCACAGTGAAAAGAAACTTCTGGTTGGTTTTTTTGTTTTTTTGTTTTTTTATTTTTCATTTCATTTCAACTCATTTTTATAGGTACAGAATGGGATGTTTTGAAAAAAAAGGAAGTGAGTGGATTGAACAAGTCACATTTGTTTTGATTATATGAAATAATGACATTACTAAATACATACTTGCCGAGGGTCCTCTGTGAGCTAGATAAGCGATGTTTAACCAATACTCAGACAACCAATTATCCTCCACCGCAGCTCTGTACGTAGATGAGACGAGAAAAAAAGCTCTAGACATAGAGATTCTCCATGAAAAATACTAACATCATACTTAATAATTCAAAAGTTAACATAGTACAAGTACCGTGTAATATTGTTTTTAAAGCAGGTAAAAGTTGAAGGTCAAGGTTACTAACTCAAAACCAAAGTAATTCACAAAAGCACTTGCCACAGAAAATCCACTAATGAACTTTCAATGCTGCACCCCTTATTAAATAAAATATTGTCTGGCTAAGACTTTATGAAAGAAGGCCAAAGTCCAATTTATCTACAGTAGGTCAAAATAATAAAAGATACAGAATGAAAGGTTTGTCATTGGGATTTATAATTGTTGTTTTTTTTTTTTCTTACTGTTGCTGAATTTTTGTTCTAATACTTTATTTGTCTATTTTAGTCTGATTTCCAGGAGAAAATAAAAAAAACAAAAATTAAGAATAGGGCACTAACAGGAAAACTTAATGATTACTTTCCTGTATGTAATGGTTGATTTACATATGTACCTGTACTTTGCCTACAGTATGTCATGTTTCCTTTATGGAAAAATCAATATAGCAATTTATACCTGTACTATAGTTGATGCACCACTCTTAGTCATGAATGACCTGTATCTTTTTTATTCCTTTTACAATAAATAGCCATGTTCTGTTTATAGAGCTAGAGGTATGTTACATACTTCTAGTGAATACATGTAAATGTACTACAGATATTTTTATGTCATTTGAAATGACATAAACATTTCTATAGATTTGTAACTCTTGCAACAGAATTCCAGTGTGGTGAATAATCTAATAGCTTCCTTTAATCTTCATCAGCTGAATATCATAAGAATGCTAATATTAAGTAAAACATACAATACTGAAAAGAGTCTATTAATGGACCATTGATGTGACTTACTTCTGTAATAAGTATTGTTGTAGTCTTGGTCCATCTTTCTCTTTGAATGTTATCATAGCTGTTAGCAGATTCATGTAGTCCTCATCTGATAGGATTGGTCGGAAAGATGCCAAACATCTGGAAAAACACAGATGCGTGTACATGTAGTTTGTGTTTGTAATACATATTTCCGATTCTAAACTAAAAGGTAGGACTTTAATTTTACATGAAATCAAACAAGAAAATTTTGGCAGTGCACTGCTATTTAAATACACACATTTTATGTGACATTAGACTCTAAATATTCATGATCATGACAATACAATTAAGGTATACATTGTACAAATAAATATCAAGTATATTATATAGCTAGAATCATTGCATATTTTTACCTAAATATATCCAATACAACAAAAATAATGGTTTCTATCATCAAAGGTCAACATGCCGTCCGTCACTCAAGCCACGGAAACTACGAGACACTGCCGAAGATTACCGAGATAATTTTAACACTGTTTAAATGGACGAGACATCCGCGAGATCTTCATTTGTACATTGGATACGTTAAATCAATAAACATAAATAAAGATGGTACACTTTTTCAAGCATTCATGTGTAAATATATTTCAGCAAAATAAACATAATGTCCTTGACCTTTGACACCTGACCTTGCAATTCAGACATAAACAGACCTCTATTTCTTCTTAAAAATAAAATGTATATACTTGGTAAGTCTATAGTTCCTTGAATTAAAGGTTCAGTCTATGCCTTGTCTACAAAATAAATCTTCCCTCTTTCTAACCATGCAAGATTGAGATTTTTAATAAATACAATGAGATCTTAAGTTAAAAAAGAGCATGCTTACTACATGAACAGATGGATTATACAAAGTTTAAAACATTTCTCTCTTTAAAAGATTTTCATGAAACTTTAAAGTATATTCAAGTTTTTCATAAAAGGGTATTTTTAGTTGCAAAATGAACTTGACCTTTGATATCTGACCTTGAAATATTACAGTTATTACCTTTGTTATGATCATCCACAAGGTAACTTTGAAGATCCTAGGGCTAAAAGTCTAGATATCTTACCCACAAGGTAGTGCCAGTAGGAACATACAGACAGACTAACAGAAAGCACCATAAATGAAAGTGCCATAACATTATACCGGTATGCCGAGTTTAATATTACATATAGGTTTACATATAACAATAATTTACAGTACACATTGTACTACATATATACATGTACTACTGTAAGAGTTTCTTTATTTTTAACTTTTCCCTTTTTCATGTTTGGAAAGATAAATGAAAAGAAGTTGGAAATAGAATCATCAAAATATCATCAATAAATACATGTAGTCATGAATCACCATTTATATGGATGTCAACAAGCCAAGTGTAAAGAAATATGTCAATTATTGCTGTAATATAAGTACATGTGAACTTAAATACTCTTTCAGTAAATTCATATTTGCCCAAGGTAGTCATAAACAGACGTAATGTAAATGGAGATTCAGTCATCCATAACAAAATCAATATTTCCACCTTTAGTTACGGTACATATACATGCATTAAAGGATATGCTGTGACTGTAATTTGTAAACTGAGTACTTCGATTAATGATTTTTATTAATTTGGTTATTTCAGTTTTAATGAATATGCTGTGACTGTAATTTGTAAACTGAGTACTATGATAAATGATTTTTATTAATTTGGTTATTTCAGTTTTAATGAATTACCTTTCGCACGTTGAATTCAAGTCTGGTACAGGTAACTTTGGGAGTAATGGCTCGAAGAAGAAAGTTGGAAAATCACCTGTTCCTCTCAAAGCATTCAGCATCAATGCCCATAACTACAAATAAAGAGTGCAATGGGTAATAGACCATTAGCTAAAATATCTACAGGTACATGTATATGCATAATAAAGAAAAATGAAGTGTACTGTTTATCAATTTTCCTACCAGAGAGAATTATGATCATGCTGATGATCAAAAATTTCCGTATACAGTGCACCTAAGTTATAAACTGTATTATAACATTCTACATCTTGTACAACCTCCTTTTTTTTAATGCTCAACTCATAGTCATATATTGTAAGAAAATTTTTAAGACTTTTTTTGGAAAAAAACATACTACATTTGTTGTATAATTTATCAGTTTTACATGCACAATTTCATCACTAAACTTCTAAAGTACAAAGTGACCTTAACCTTGGTTACATGACCATATATCAAGGTAATGTGGGACCTTTAGTCCTGAACAACAACATGTATGTACTAAATTATGAAAGAGATTCAGATTAATGGATATACAGTTCAACAAATAATACAAACATATTCATGTAGCTGAGACGAAACATGTAAGGGCATACATGTACATGTACAATTGTACATGTTCCACCATTTCATTGAAAAAAAAATGACCTTGGCCATATGACCTGGGTCAAGGTGATGTGAAACCTTTTGGTCTTGACTGAGACTAACAATATTTGATCAATCTACATGATCAGGTTAGAGGTTCAAGAGATACATGTACCATCCAGACACGATTTGTGACAGACAGATGGACACATAGTTAAAAAAAAATAGCAATCCAAGGAATGCTTGTGTCGCCTGCGAAGCGGTTTGATTATCATTCTAGAAAGTGGATCAAAATTATTGGTATCAGTAGAAAAGTCTTGTCAAATGAAATCCATTTGAAATATCAGACCTCTTAATTACAAATTAAAAGATATGGTCATTCTCAAATTTTCAGAAAAGAGTGTCAATCATCTAGGTCAAGGTCGCTACGTAAAAATTGGTAACAAAAAAAGACTAATCATAAGAAATATTAAAGACCTATCACCAACCAATTAAAAAATATTCTTAGAAAAGGTCAAATAGCTAGGTCAAGGTCAAAAGGTTAAAAAAAAATTGGTATGTGTAGAAAGGCCTTGCCACAAGGAATACACATGTGAAATACCAAAGCCCTATCACTTACCAATCAAAAGATATATACAATCTTAAATTTTTGAAAAGTAGGTCAAATATGTAGGTCAAGGTCAATAGGTAAAAAATTATGGTTTGTGTAGAAAGGCGTTGTTACAAGGAATACACATATGAAATATCAAAGCCATATCACTTACAAATCAAAAGATATAGCGAATCTTATCTTTTTCCAAAAGTGGGTCAAATATCTAGGTCAAGGTCACAAGGTCAAAAATTATGGCATGTGTAGAAAGGCCTTGCCACAAGGAATACACGTTTGAAATATCAAAGTCTTAACACTTACCAATCGAAAGATATATCCATTCTTAATTTTTTTTGAAAAGTAGGTCAAATATGTAGGTCAAGGTCAATAGGTTAAAAATTATTGTATGTGTAGAAAGACGTTGTTACAAGGAATACACATGTGAAATATCAAAGCTTTATCACTTACCAATCAAAAGATATAGCGATTCTTATCTTTTGCCAAAAGTAGGTCAAATATCTAGGTCAAGGTCACAAGGTCAAAAATTATGGTATGTGCCGAAAGGTCTTATCACAAGGAATACATGTGTGAAATATCAAAGTCCTAACACTTACCAATCAAAAGATATATTCATTCTTAATTTTTTTGAAAAGTAGGTCAAATATGTAGGTCAAGGTCACTAGGTCAAAAATTATGGTATGTGTAGGAAGGTCTTGTCACAAGGAATACACATGTGAAATATCAAAGCCCAATCACTTACCAATCAAAAGTTATGGGCTGTGACACCCAAAGTGTGACAGACAGACAGACGGACGGACGGACTGACAGACGGACAGACAGACAGACAGACAGACAGATGGACAACGGACAAAGTGATCCCTAAGTGTCGCTATGCTTCGCAGGCGACACAAAAAATAGCAATCCAAGGAATGCTTGTGTCGCCTGCGAAGCGGTTTGATTATTATTCTAGAAAGTGGAACAAAATTATTGGTATCAGTAGAAAAGTCTTGTCAAATGAAATTCATTTGAAATATCAGACCTCTTTATTACAAATTATCATTTCATCTTATCTCATTTTATCATGGTCATTCTCAAATTTTCAGAAATGAGTGTCAATCATCTAGGTCAAGTTCACTACGTAAAAATTGGTAACAAAAAGGTGTCATCATAAGAAATATTTAAGACCTATCACCTACCAGTTAAAAGATATATACAACCTTAAAAAAGAAGGTCAAATAGCTAGGTAAAGGTCAAAAGGTAAAAAATTATGGTATGTGTAGAATGGCATTGTTACAAGAAAAATACATGTGAAATTTCAAAGCCCTATCACCTACCAATCAAAAGATATAGCCAATATTACTTTTCTTGAAAAGTAGGTCAAATATCTAGATCAAGGTCAAAAGGTCAAATATTAAGGTCTGTGTAGAAAGGTCTTGTCACAAGGAATACACATGTGAAATACCAAAGCTCTATCACTTACCAATCAAAAGATATATCCATTCTTAATTTTTTGGAAAAGTTGGTCAAATATGTAGGTCAAGGTCAATAGGTCAAAAATTATGGTATGTGTAGGAAGGTCTTGTCACACGGAATACACATGTGAAATATCAAAGCCCTATCACTTACCAATCAAAAGATATAGCGAATCTTATCTTTTTTTCAAAAGTAGGTCAAATATCTAGGTCAAGGTCACAAGGTCAAAAATTATGGTATGTGTAGAAAGGTCTTGCCACAAGGATTGCACATGTGAAATATCAAAGTCCTAACACTTACCAATCAAAAGATATATCCATTCTTAATTTTTTTGAAAAGTAGGTCAAATATGTAGGTCAAGGTCACTAGGTCAAAAATTATTGTATGTGTAAGAAATATGTGAAATATCAAAGCCCTATCACTTACCAATCAAAAGTTATGGGCTGTGACACCCAAAGTGTGACAGACAGACAGACGGACGGACGGACGGACTGACAGACGGACGGACGGACAACGGACAAAGTGATCCCTAAGTGTCGCTGTGCTTCGCAGGCGACACAAAAATTGTTGCCTCCTGTTTAAAAAAATAAATAATCAGAAATGTCTGGAAAATTTTAAAATATGTCCCTTCAATTGCATTAACATGTTGAAAAAAAAACATCCAGAATATGGCCTTGTCCAGCAGGAAAATGGCCTAGTTCATTCTACAGGTTTGGTAAAACTTCAGATCCAGCTATAATAATTCGATTGGGCTATAATAGCTCCATGTAACTATCATAAAACTATTTTCATCTCAAGGAAAAAAAATTAAAAAATCATGATCTTTAAATTTTGTTTACAAGTCTCACTAGTACTGATAAAATACTACAACTTTTGTACAGAAACCCCAAAAGAAATACCAACAAAAGTGTATTTTCAAAATCTTGTTGCTCATCATCGGTTCATATTTGTGTCTTGTTAAAAGTTTTGGTTATAGTATATACATGTATCGTACAAATTGTACCAATCAGTGAATATTTTTCCAAAATTCTAATTTTAGTTTAATTTTGTACTAAAAAAAAATTGATCTAGCTATTATAGCCTGATCAAGCTATAATGGCGTTTACTTTAACAATGGAATGACGGAACGAACTAAAAACAGGAATACTTTGTGAATGTCTTCTACTTCCCGTTAGGAGCTGACTTAATACCGAGTGGTAATACTCTGGCGCATTGCAGGTTAAAAGCTATAACTTCCAGTATTTACAATTAAAAAAACATTAAGAGCCCTTGTGTTTACATGGTGCTGATAAGGCCAGGCATGCTGATGGTACCGGTACATGTACATGTAACTTGTACATGTAAGTAGTGCATGTCTGAAACTGTCAATGTCGTGTTCTGTGTTGGAGGGATGGTGCCAAGATGTTAACAGTTAACCTCCTTTAATTTTAATATGACAAGTTTCCGAATAGCCAAATAATATTTATGATGTCAAACTGATAAAAAACCAAAACAAATTAAGCTTCTTTAAGACATCAGAGCTGGAAAGAAGTAATTACTGGTAATACACATCATTCATTATTGCTCAGTATATTAAGTTGTTCAGCTATTCCGTCATTCATTTATTGTTCCGTATATCAGGTTGTTCTGCTATTCTGTCATTCTGTTAAATGTTCCGTGTTTTAGTAAACTCTAGCTATATACTGGTCGGGAACATATTATCGCCAATTTTTTCAATGTTTTTTACTCTAAAATCTTTATTTCTTCGTGCAATTTAATGAAATTTCCACAGAAGGAAGAAAAACCCTTGATACACATTTCTTCAACTTTCATGAAAATCTGATGATCGGTACTTGTTTACTGGTAATTCTTGGACGTAAGGGTTGGGCCAAGTGTGAGGGAAGGGAGAGCACATATCATCGCCACCTCCTCCAGTTCTTACTGAAAATCTTAGACTTTTTGGACAAAATTTACATCATTTACATGTACATGTAGATCTTTGAACTTTCTTCTTTTTGTATGTGAAAACTTCATACAATTTTTTACGAAAACCAAAGAGATATACCAAGACGAAGTGACTTACCCTTTCCCCGGAGAGGCGGGGGAAATACATTCAGATTTACTGACTTTCTATCAGAAAATTCAGTTTTTGCAGGGTATGGAATTATTTGAAAATTTGTATACCTTTTCATGTATCAAAGATGTAATTAGGGTGAAAAAATGAAATGCCTACATCAACAATGTGCAGAGATATAAACGAAGTGACGATATATGTGCCCGGCTATAATATGTACCTGACCAGTAAGATTCCAGGTGGTTTCGTACCGACCCATGTTCGCACCCTTAGTGGTTTCGTTCCTGTACGTGTTCGCCCTAGGTGGTTTCACTCCGGATTGTAAAAAATTATAAAAAATGTTATTTTTTCGCTGTTTCTCTTGGATTTTTTTAATGCATCTTTAATTCTAAGAAAGATGAATTTTATTTTTTGAAAAAAAAAACTTTTAAATAAAAAAAAAAATGTTTGTTTAATTACACAATTATACTTTCTCAAAAACAAGAACTAAAACAAACAATCAAACCATTATCCAGGTTGATTGTTAAAAACAGCAATTCAATTAACTCAATTTGCACCTACCTGTATTATCTACCGCTCTGCGACACTGTGCACCTGTATACATATATTACAACCAGGGCAAAACCACCTAGGACGAAACCACCTGGTGCGAACACGGATCGGTACGAAACCACCCCATACCACCAGTAATACATGTAGCTCGTTTTAAGTTTTCCCCAACCTGTTCTATGTGCATTAGACCAAATATTACATTATGATTTATATATGTTACCATCAGATTTAAAGAATCTGATGGGATGAAAACTACCATCACTTATGCCAAGTATCTCACACACAGATGTACAAAACAGGATACCTTGGTTGTAGTACTTTTAGGGTTGTGCATCCATCCTCGGTAGCTGAGCAAACTTTTCATGATTTGAAGCCTCATCAGCAACCATATTCGCACAAAACCAAACCCGACAATGAATCCCAACATTGCCGTGTTCATCTGATACGGGAGACCAGACAGCGCCATCCATTTTTCTCCGAAATCGACGTACGTCTTCACCGGCTCTGAGAAGACTGCAAACAAAATAGCGGAGAGAAAACCTACGGCTGAGGCATCACTGTACTTTCTATATGCTTTTAGTCTACTTGTGTCTCCCAGAAACGGAGCGATTGCTGGAAGGCTGGGCATTTTTCAAGACGCAATCTGAAACTGTCCCAGCCAACTCTGTCGTTCGGAATGCCTCTAGATTTAACCTTAGACAAATCTCTCCTTCAATACGGAAGAGTTACTCGTTGGCAAGGGACAACGCCCACAAAACTTGCTATGTAAACATAACAATAAACAATTTAGTTTTAAATAGCGAATTAGGTAATCTTAATGTATTTGAATATATTGACATCAAAATTTGAAGGATAGAAAAAAAAAATAAAATAGATCTATATAATCGTGCATCGTGCGGCGTTGCGTCACATTAAAAAATGTCACGTTTCAAAATCGCGTGCATGTCATGCGCGCTTTGTACGATGTATTGTAGAACCCCTTTCTGAATGATTACATGTACCTGTATATAATAATAAATATCTCTCTTGTCATTATTATAATACATTAAGATTTATTTCTCAGAGATTCATATGTATAAGACAGTGTCACGCTATATTTTGGTATTCCTCACAAATAAAAAAACCTTCAAGGATTTGAATTGCATCAAACTGTTCGTGGATATACAATCACTTTGTTTCATCTAATAATTATGTTTTGTTATATGTTTATTTGGTAAATCAATAAATCTTTAAAATTCAGTCTCACAACGTATGTCAAAACTTTTTTTTTCTAAAATATTAAAGTGCTATGAAATCTTAATTTATCATATACTCCGCATTTCATTTAATTAACTTCAACCAGTAGTGTCAACGCAAAAATAATGCAATTTTTCTCAAATATCCCAGTTTCTCCCCATGGGGTTTAATCCCGATCACTATATTCGTGCAGAAATGTAGACCAAATTCCACGAGTAGTGTCGTTTATACATTGATGTCCATTTAGATAATACATAAGTTATTCTAGGACCAGAAGCTATGTCTCATAATTCCATTTGTCCTTAATTAACCCTTTAACGACGGTAAATTTGAGATATATAATCTATAAACTGGTGTGGTCAAGGACAAGCAAATGCAGTGGGAGAGACAAACGGAAAATACTTTAAAATGTATTCCTACAGACCATTCAAAGAACATCAAAGGTATTTGCAGATAATAATACCTGTCTGAAATAAGCGTGCTCGGAATACAGCAAGTGCCCTGAAAACAGCAAGAACTGTGAATACAGCAAGTGCTCCGAGAACAGCAAATGCTCTGAATACAGCGAGTGCTCTGAGTACAGCAGGTGCTCCGAATACAACAAGTGCTCTGTATACAAATGATCCGAATACAGCAAGATCTCTGAATACAGCAAGTGCCCCGAATTCAGCAAGCGCTCTGAATACAGCAAATGTCCCAAATACAGCAAATGTCCGAAAACAGCAAGTGCCCTGAATACAGCAAGTGCTCCGAATATTACAAGTGCACTAAATACAGCAAGTGCTCCGCATACAGCAAGCGCTGTGAATACAGCAAGTGTCCCAAATATAGCAAGCGTTCCAAAAACAGCAAGTGCTCTGAATACAGCAAGCGCTAAGAAAACAGCAAGTGCTCTGAATACAGCAAGCGCTAAGAAAACAGCAAGTGCTCTGAATACAGCTAGTGGTCCGAATACACCAAGTGCCCCGAATACAGCAAGCGCTCTGAAAACAGCAAGTGCTCTGAATACAGCAAGTGATCTGAACACAGCAAGTGCTCCGAATACAGAAAATTCAGCAAGTGCTCCGAATACAGCAATTGCTCCGAATATAGCAAGTGCTCCGAATACAGCAAGCGCTCTGAAAACAGCAAGTGCTCTGAATACAGCAATTACTCTTAATAAAGCAAGCGCTCTGATAACAGCAAGTGCTGCGAATACAGCAAGTGATCCGAACACAGCAAGAGCTCCGAATACAGAAAATTCGGCAAGTGCTCCGAATACAGCAAGTGCCCCGAATACAGCAAGCGCTGTGAATAAAGCAAGTGCTCTGAATACAGCAAGTGCCCTGAAAACAGCAAGAACTGTGAATACAGCAAGTGCTCCGAGAACAGCAAATGCTCTGAATACAGCGAGTGTTCTGAATACAAATGCTCCAAATACAGCAAGTTCTCTGAATACAGCAAGTGCCCCGAATTCAGCAAGCGCTCTGAATACAGCAAATGTCCCAAATATAGCAAGCGCTCCGAAAACAGAAAGTGCCCTGAATACAGCAAGTGCTCCGAATACAACAAGTGCACTAAATACAGCAAGTGCTCCGCATACAGCAAGTTCTCAGAATACGACAAGTGCCCCGAATACAGCAAGCATTCCAAAAACAGCAAGTGCTCTGAATACAGCAAGCGCTCTGAAAACAGCAAGTGCTCTGAATACAGCTAGTGGTCCGAATACACCAAGTGCTTCGAATACAGCAAGCGCTCTGAAAACAGCAAGTGCTCTAAATACAGAAAGTGATCTGAATAAAGCAAGCGCTCTGATAACAGCAAGCGCTCTGATAACAGCAAGTGCTCCGAATACAGCAAGTGATCTGAACACAGCACGAGCTCCGAATACAGAAAATTCGGCAATTGCTCCGAATACAGCAAGTGCCCCGAATACAGCAAGCGCTGTGAATAAAGCAAGTGCTCTGAATACAGCAAGTGCCCTGAAAACAGCAAGAACTGTGAATAGAAACGGAAAAGACTTAAATGTATTCCTACAGACATTTCAAAGAACATCAAACTTTTAAGGTATTTGCAGATAATAATACCTGTCTGAAATAAGCGTGCTCGGAATACAGCAAGTGCCCTGAAAACAGCAAGAACTGTGAATACAACAAGTGTTCCGAGAGCAGCAAGTGCTCTGAAACAGCGAGTGCTCTGAATACAACAAGTGCCCCGAATACAGCAAGCGTTCTGAAAACAGCAAGTGCTCTGAATACAGCAAGTGATCTGAACACAGCAAGTGCTCCGAATACAGAAAATTCAGCAAGTGCTCCGAATACAGCAATTGCTCCTAATATAGCAAGTGCTCCGAATACAGCATGCGCTCTGAAAACAGCAAGTGCTCTGAATACAGCAATTACTCTTAATAAAGCAAGCGCTCTGATAACAGCAAGTGCTGCGAATACAGCAAGTGATCCGAACACAGCAAGAGCTCCGAATACAGAAAATTCGGCAAGTGCTCCGAATACAGCAAGTGCATGCCCCGAATACAGGAAGCGCTGTGAATAAAGCAAGTGCTCTGAATACAGCAAGTGCCCTGAAAACAGCAAGAACTGTGAATACAGCAAGTGCTCCGAGAACAGCAAGTGCTCTGAATACAGCGAGTGTTCTGAATACAGCAGGTGCTCCGAAAACAACAAGTGCTCTGAATACAAATGCTCCGAATACAGCAAGTTCTCTGAATACAGCAAGTGCCCCGAATTCAGCAAGCGCTCTGAATACAGCAAATGTCCCAAATATAGCAAGCGCTCCGAAAACAGAAAGTGCCCTGAATACAGCAAGTGCTCCGAATACAACAAGTGCACTAAATACAGCAAGTGCTCCGCATACAGCAAGTTCTCAGAATACGACAAGTGCCCCGAATACAGCAAGCGCTGTGAATAAAGCAAGTGTCCCAAATATAGCAAGCATTCCAAAAACAGCAAGTGCTCTGAATACAGCAAGTGCTCTGAAAACAGCAAGTGCTCTGAATACAGCTAGTGGTCCGAATACACCAAGTGCTTCGAATACAGCAAGCGCTCTGAAAACAGCAAGTGCTCTAAATACAGCAAGTGATCTGAATAAAGCAAGCGCTCTGATAACAGCAAGCGCTCTGATAACAGCAAGTGCTCCGAATACAGGAAGTGATCTGAACACAGCACGAGCTCCGAATACAGAAAATTCGGCAAGTGCTCCGAATACAGCAAGTGCCCCGAATACAGGAAGCGCTGTGAATAAAGCAAGTGCTCTGGATACAGCAAGTGCCCTGAAAACAGCAAGAACTGTGAATAGAAACGGAAAAGACTTAAATGTATTCCTACAGACCTTTCAAAGAACATCAAACTTTTAAGGTATTTGCAGATAATAATACCTGTCTGAAATAAGCGTGCTCGGAATACAGCAAGTGCCCTGAAAACAGCAAGAACTGTGAATACAACAAGTGCTCCGAGAACAGCAAGTGCTCCGAATACAGCGAGTGCTCTGAATACAACAGGTGACCCGAATACAGCAAGCACTCTGAAAACAGCAAGTGCTCTGAATACAGCAAGTGATCTGAACACAGCAAGTGCTCCGAATACAGAAAATTCAGCAAGTGCTCCGAATACAGCAATTGCTCCGAATATAGCAAGTGCTCCGAATACAGCAAGCGCTCTGAAAACAGCAAGTGCTCTGAATACAGCAATTTCTCTTAATAAAGCAAGCGCTCTGAGAACAGCAAGTGCTGCGAATACAGCAAGTGATCCGAACACAGCAAGAGCTCCGAATACAGAAAATTCGGCAAGTGCTCCGAATACAGCAAGTGCCCCGAATACAGCAAGCGCTGTGAATAAAGTAAGTGCTCTGAATACAGCAAGTGCCCTGAAAACAGCAAGAACTGTGAATACAGCAAGTGCTCCGAGAACAGCAAGTGCTCTGAATACAGCGAGTGTTCTGAATACAGCAGGTGCTCCGAAAACAACACGTGCTCTGAATACAAATGCTCCGAATTCAGCAAGTTCTCTGAATACAGCAAGAGCCCCGAATTCAGCAAGCGCTCTGAATACAGCAAATGTCCCAAATATAGCAAGCGCTCCGAAAACAGAAAGTGCCCTGAATACAGCAAGTGCTCCGAATACAACAAGTGCACTAAATACAGCAAGTGCTCCGCATACAGCAAGTTCTCAGAATACGACAAGTGCCCCGAATACAGCAAGCGCTGTGAATACAGCAAGTGTCCCAAATATAGCAAGCATTTCAAAAACAGCAAGTGCTCTGAATACAGCAAGCGCTCTGAAAATAGTAAGTGCTCTGAATACAGCTAGTGGTCCGGATACACCAAGTGCTTCGAATACAGCAAGCGCTCTGAAAACAGCAAGTGCTCTAAATACAGTAAGTGATCTGAATAAAGCAAGCGTTCTGATAACAGCAAGCGCTCTGATAACAGCAAGTGCTCCGAATACAGGAAGTGATCTGAACACAGCACGAGCTCCGAATACAGAAAATTCGGCAAGTGCTCCGAATACAGCAAGTGCCCCGAATACAGCAAGCGCTGTGAATAAAGCAAGTGCTCTGAATACAGCAAGTGCCCTGAAAACAGCAAGAACTGTGAATACGGAACGGAAAAGACTTAAATGTATTCCTACAGACCTTTCAAAGAACATCAAACTTTTAATGTATTTGCAGATAATAATACCTGTCTGAAATAAGCGTGCTCGGAATACAGCAAGTGCCCTGAAAACAGCACGAACTGTGAATACAACAAGTGCTCCGAGAACAGCAAGTGCTCCGAGAACAGCAAGTGCTCTGAATACAGCGAGTGCTCTGAATACAACAGGTGCTCCGAATACAACAAGTGCTCTGTATACAAATGATCCGAATACAGCAAGATCTCTGAATACAGCAAGTGCCCCGAATTCAGGAAGCGCTCTGAATACAGCAAATGTCCCGAATATAGCAAGCGCTCCGAAAACAGCAAGTGCCCTGAATACAGCAAGTGCTCCGAATACAACAAGGGCACTAAATACAGCAAGTGCTCCGCATACAGCAAGTTTTCAGAATACGGCAAGTGTCCCGAATACAGCAAGCGCTGTGAATACAGCAAGCGCTGTGAATACAGCAAGTGTCCCAAATATAGCAAGCGTTCCAAATACAGCAATCGCTCTGAAAACAGCAAGTGCTCTGAATACAGCAAGTGCTCCGAATACAGAAAATTCAGCAAGTGCTCCGAATATAGCAAGTGCTCCGAATACAGCAAGCACAAGTACCCTGGAAGTGTTCTGATTACAGCAAGTGCTATTAAACTCTGATACTGGGTCCGACCTCCGTCGATAGAATTGTTTACGAAACGTACATGTGGTAAATGTCGGGTACCTGTAAAGTGCGAAACGAAACAAAAACGAAACGAAACGAAACGAAACAAATCGAAACGAAACGAAACAAATCGAAACGAAACGAAACAAATCGAAACGAAACGAAACAGATCGAAACGAAACAAAACGAAACGAAACAGATCGAAACGAAACAAAACATAAAACTTAAAGAAAATGAGAAAAAGAGGAAAAATCGCCGAAATTGAATATTTCAAGACAAGATCTTATTGAAGGGTCAGGGGGTACCACTCTCCTCCTGCCGCCTCCCCCTCCCCGTGAGGAGAGGGGGTCTTTGACGGTCAAGACAAATGTTTAAACTTTAAAGTGTAAACTTGATTGGTGCAATAGTGAAGTTATTTGGGTTATTTCCTTTTTTAAACCTTAAAAAAGAAATAGACCTGTTTAGATGAAAAACTAAGGTGAGCGAAGCGAGCCTGAAGTATTTGAAAAATGAATTGTAAATTGCGGCGAGCGAAGCGATCGAGAAAAATTTTTAAGGTATATATAGATGAATTTCGTGGTAATTTTCAAAATTGAGATTATGTACATGAACGCATAAGAGCAAGATAATTTATATTAAAAGTAATTTCCTTTTTTTTTTTTGGTTACTGTTACCCTCCCAATCATCTGTCCCTCCTCTCGCCCCCTTCTTCCCTCCTCCCGCCCCCTTTCTCTCCCCTCCCTTTGTCCCTGTCCACCCCCTCATTATTACCTTCAACCATTAATTCTTGTAGCTGGAGGCTTTTTTTTAAAGACTCAAAGTTGACAATTAAAACACAATATATACGGTATATACATGTAGCACAATTGCATAGAGTGAATGGGATGGATATGCTCGTCATAGACGGAATAATATTATTTAGCAGGGAGGAGTCTAGCGCAGAGGAAACGGAACTGTTCCGTTATGTGTATTTGAAAATTTTATCAGAAAAAAAATGAGAACAATTAAAAACTGGGGGGCACATTTCGTTTGAAAAAGGATAAGATTTTTTTTTCCTGAAATGTGCCCCCACCCCGTTTTATGATCTCATTACGGTGTCATAGCGTGGTTTTCTATCCCCTCCCTTTTATTCCTCTTGAATACATGAATGCATTTGACATTTACTTTTTTTAATTGTCAACTTTGACTCTTTCAAGAAACCCTCTCGGCACTAGTTACAAATGTAGAACTCTTGGATTAAGGCAATATTACATGCTGATCTTGTCTTGAAATATTCGTTTTCGGCGATTTTTCCCCTTTTTTCTCATTTTCTTTAAGTTTTATGTTTTGTTTCGTTTCGATCTGTTTCGTTTCGTTTTGTTTCGTTTCGTTTCGATCTGTTTCGTTTCGTTTCGATTTGTTTCGTTTCGTTTCGATTTGTTTCGTTTCGTTTCGATTTGTTTCGTTTCGTTTCGTTTCGTTTTTGTTTCGTTTCGCACTTTACAGGGACCCGTAAATGTCTCTATTTACTTTAAGGTTTGATTAGGTCTTGTCATGGTATAACTCCCATCTTCACAACTACTTAAAAATTAATAGTGATTTTTTTGTTTTGCAAAATATGTTTCATGATGGTAGCATTGAATAGATTTAGGAGTTTCAGATGAGTTGAAGGTACAAATTAATGCCAGTCTAACATCTGATTCTATACGATGGTATGCAAAATATGGGGACTGGTTTTCAGGTTGTGAAATATGTGATTGAGTGATTTCAAGTGTCCAATTTATCATAGAAAATAAAAGGGATAATTTTCTCCTATTGCATTGGAGACCAAACATGGTCCGTTTGAAAATCCTAATTAAGCATCATGTCGGATCGGCTTTACTACTTTTATAATAAATATATTGCCATGTCGTTTATGATTATGCAAAATGGTAAGCTTAGGGATCTAAGTTTGAAGAATTTTATCTCAACCGTTCTGTCTGTTTGTAAAGAATGCCTTGTAGACTTGAACATTGACCTACGACGGCTAATTGATATGTTGTGGGCCTCGTATTTAAGGATTTGAATTTTTTTCATACATTTTGCATTATTTTTCTACATAATCACCCTTCAGTATCAATACACTTTTGCCACCGGTGTTTAAGGGCCTCAATACCACTTTTAAAGAACTCCTTATCTTGACTGACCAGATAGCCATCCACTGCAAGCATGACGTATTCATCGGACTGAAAGTGGGTGCCAGAAATAGCTGCTTTCAGTTTTGGGAACAGATGAAAGTCTAATGGAGCAAGATCAGGTGAATAAGGCGGATGCTCAATCAAATTAAAGCCACAATCATGAATGACAACCATGGGAGTGACAGACTTGTGAACAGGAGCATTGTCCTGATTGAACAACACACCTTTAACTAGTAAGCTTTCCGCGGCACTTAATTTAATATTTTCCCGTAATGTGTCAGGAGTGAAGCATAATATGTGCCATTGATTGTTTGTCCTTTTTGGGGTTAATTTATATACCTTCTATATCCCAGAAAACCGAGGCTCAAAACATATCAATCAGCCCTCGTAGCTATGACTTTCAAGAATGCTTGTGTCAGTGACGCAGTATAATTTAAATTGAACAAAAAGGAAATATTCACAAGTAATAACCCAAACCCATAAAATCTTCTGCATCTTTAATTTTCATATAGATTCTAAATATTGCATGGTTTGTGAGTAGAACAAAAACGTGACAGCATTTACAGGAAATGCCCTCAGACACGTCACTAAGCATCCCCTATAGAATACAAAGAAACCCTCCTCTCTGTAACTTTTGACGGCACAGTCTATCAGTCCAGAAAACTCCTTCTTGAAATCTGCCTGATATCGACTCTTGACGACGTCAAACGGAATTATTGAAAACCACGTGAGAGTTCCCGCACAGCCTCCCGCCACCAGATCCGCCACGATTCCCTTTGAGTCAGAGAGTCCTCTAGTTTTCATTTCTAAGGACAAGTATTCATAAGTCAGACTGTAGAGACCGTAGCTGGGTACGTCCCTCCAAGCCATAGCAATGCCGCCTTTGTACAATCCTCGGAGACCACTGGAACGTACTATGTGGCGTGCACACTCTGTAGGTCCCTTGAATTGCTTGCCCTTTCCTATTGATTTTGACAAAAAAAAGAAACAATCCTTACATTATACAGACTAAAAAACTACATGAAACTCCAACAAATTGATCATTGCAAATACGAGTACTTGCAGAGATTTTATACAAAATCAGACCTTTCCCGCTGACGTCATGGCTTATTTGTGACTGGAGCACCACTTTGACGTAATCCACTGGACTGACCACGATCAACTGGGCGGCCCCGCCCACACAACCAGCCATGTAGATACTCAGATAGGATGATTTACGGACTGACCTGTCTTTCTCCAGCATTTTCAAAGTGTTTCCATACACACCGAAATATATTGAATTCACCACTCCATACGAGAAAAGGGGCCATGATAAGCCCCGGAAAAATCCTTTGACCTGTAAGATAGTGTTCAAGGACAATGTCATTTAGTAACTATCTCTTTGGTGTAATATGCTACAATATCAACCCAAGACTAAGACTTGTCTGCTTGGTCGTTCAAACACTCCAAAAGTAATACATAAATAGAATGTAAGATTAATGTAAGATTGAAGAACATATGAATAATGTGATAAGTTGCCCGGATGAAAATAATTATGTCAACCTCAACCAACAACAGCCATTAATATGCATTTGTGAAAATAGAGTGTTACAATGCCTATTGTCAACAACACAGAATAATGACACATACCCATCCGTATTTATGGACATTGGTTATTGCGTCCCATGTACCTTTATACTGATTGCCATGTAGCTGAGTCTGCAACTGAACCTGCAAAAAAAATAAATACAAGCATATGATCGACAGTCCAAAGCAAGAAATCTAAACGCAATATCGAATCACGAATATCGTACTTGTAATACTACACATGAGTGTAGCTATACGGGTTGCATGCGCACAACCCCAGCCCACAGGAGTTCGATGCCAACGATCCACAAGTATGTCTACCTCTACTTTCCTTTTATACTTTGACCAGAGAGAGAGATGAAAAGGGGCGGGTATCATCGAAGGTTGTTGGCATTCGAGCTCCTGTGTCAAGCCTGAGTACAATCATCTACTATTAGTATATTATTAGTATATATTTCGTTCCCGCGAAATATTATTCGTTCCCTCGAAATATCATTTCGTTCCCAAAAAATATTTTTTTATTTTTCACACGGCCATTACGGCCACCGTGCAGACGAGCAGAAGTAAAAAAGAAATGTAAAAAACACACACATTAGCCAATCAGATCAATAGATAGCCATCTTGTTCGACACAATAAACTGACTACATGTAGTTTAGCTGAGGGACATGAAGATCTTTCTTGTAAAGCTTCAAGAAATTCTGAGCAACGGCTGAAAATGAGGTCGAAAATGCGCAAGTCATTCAGACAATATGACTTAATCAAATTTCGTCTTGTTCACCGACTCGGTTTTAAAACAAACCTTTATAAATAACACTGTGTCTACATCTTCTTAAAAAATTTCCAACTATAATATAAAAGGAGAGATCGAAAATATGTCAGTCAATCGAAGCCCTTGGCGGCCATCTTAATAGACGGATCGAGATGAAAATAGCGTTTTTGCTAAAGAGGACATCGAGTACAATGTTAACGATAACAACGGGTCGACAGACCAAGACTGGCGACAAACGATCGACACAATGGCATGAAAATAGCTCACTTGATTGAGCCTTTTGCTAAGGTGCTAGCTACAACGAAATATGTCTTGAGGAGAGAGTTGTTTTCATAAGGCATCTCCTTGTTACTCAATCCTCATTTTTTTAAAAATTGTATATCCATTATTATAATTATGTAAAATGAATAAATATTATTTAAACCAACGAAATCTGTCTTTTCCACTTACTTTAGTAGTGTCAAAGGGATGTCCGACCACTAGACCAGCTGCTCCTGTTAATGTAAAATGGACATTGTTTAATTCATAATTATGTATATTGTCTGTGACAAACCCTTTCTTTGATAGCAATAGTGTCGAACTTTTGACCTTGACTTTTGAGTTTGACCCACTACTGAAAAAGTCTAATCTCTTGCATACGGTGATTTTAAATTGTAAGTTAAATGGCAAAGGTGAAAGGGTTCATCTTTCATACATACATTGCTTTTTAGATACCAACATGTTTGTTGTGACCTTGACCTAGCTGCTTTTGAAAAATTAATTCCTCAGATAAATGGTTACCTTTTGAATGGTAAGTGATATGGATTTCATATGAGTATTGCTTGTATCAAGAGCTTTCTTTTTATATATCTTGTTACTAGTTCTTTGACCTTGAAGTTTGACCTATTTTTGAAATCTTAACCTAGGCATAATTTTAAACAAGGCGGCATTGCCGGATTGCGAACTGCCAGTTTTAGTTGACGTATATTTTATCTACGGTAATGTTACCGTATAAGTAGTCTACCAGTGAAATATTAAAACCCTTCCCCTTATAATTCAAGAGATATAGATAATTTAAGTCAAGGTCACAGTCTCAAATGAAGGGTTAAAGGTCAGTCTCACTTGCAGGGTCTTGAAATAATCTTAATGCAAAATATGAAAGCAATTAAACTGATGGTACAAGAGATAGTCAAGGTTTTTAAAGTTTTGAAAAGTATACCAAAGTTTAAGGACTAGGCCACTAGGTCAAAAGTGAAAGGTTCATTAAAAAGGTCTTGTTTTAAGGAATCTATGAGTGAAACATGGAAGCTTTATCCATTACAGTTAAAAAGATGAAATTAAAGTTTATATTTTTGAAAAATATGTCAAACTTCAAGGTCAAGGTCACTAGGTCAAAAGTCAAGGTCACAGATAAAAGGTCTAATCACAGGGAGTTTGCACGTGACATATTAAAGCCCTACCCCTTAAGGTTTAAAAGATATGGTCAAGGTTCACATTTTTGAAAAGTAGGTCAAACTTCAAGGTCAAGGTCACCATGTAAAAAGTCAAAGTCTCAAGTGAAACGTAAAGTGACATTGTCAATTCTTCTCATAGTAAAATACCTAATGGCTAAACATAAATTCAGAATTTTCTATCTCAAGGTCAAAGGTCAATGTCAAAATGTTGCTATATTTGATTCGTCTCATCGTGGTCTAACACCATGTAAAAATTCAAGTTGCTTGCTCCAAATAGTTTTCTCAAAAAAGACTTAAACGCAACTGTACAAAAATTTTGACACACTGACGAACGGACAGACAGACTTCGCCATTAATTCATAGACCGGATTTTGCTTTGCAATCCGGCAAATGATAAGTGGTACATTGTACATGTAGAGCTTTCATCTTACATAAGAGCATTTCTCATCATTTATCACAAAAGAAGTCTTTGTAAATAAAAAAAAAATTGATATTGTCACATTGGCCTTACCTATTTTTTTCAGAGATTTGTACATGTATTGGATTTTATATCTAAACAGAGTTATAGATTTTTATAAATTTACTGCGACAGTCACAAACACCAAAAGGCGAGAGAATCATAATTCTTTGAATTTGCTGAAGAATACTATTTCATTTGAATATATGATTGCTGTCGCTTCGTGATACTTTATATATTGTCTTATGAATGAATTTTTCATGGAACGAGAGAAAATACCTCCTATTGCTCCAGCAATGTAGTCATGGGCGACGTGCTCTGTCATAACCAAATAGTGGATATCTGGCTAATTCTGATCTGTGGCTGACTGGATACACTGGATAAGACAAGAACATTTATTACCAATAAGTTTAGCAAAGAATCTCATGCTCTTATTAACCATCTAGTTACTGCTGAATCTTCCTTATAATCGTCAGATTGATGCATATTACAGTCTGAAAATCAACGATTTCCTCTCATGGTTTTGACATCAATGGACATGATACATATCAATTTTTTGACGCCATTTAAAAACTTTGCGATAAAATCCTATTAATTCATCAACTGAAATTGTCTAGAATCGCCGTATGCGACATTTGTAATGACATGGGCGGATCTAGATTTTATTTCGGGGGGGGGGGGGGGGGGGGCAAAGTAGTCAGGGGATCCAGCATATGGTTCTGAACAAAAATATTTGCGCAAATACGGGGAAATCAGCACTTTCGGCGAATTCCAACTTGAATCCCCTCTCCCTTGTGACTCGGTCAATTAGTAAAAACTATAGTCATGCATTTTTCCTTCATTATTATAACCCCATAACTGAAGATTCGGTGGCACATAGTTTTTGGCGTGTCCGTTTGTTTGTCTGTCCGTCTGTTTGTCCGCAAAAACTTTGACCTTGGTCATAAAGTTCTTTTGTAGTGATACGGGGCTTTCATATTTCACATGGATACCAAAATATTTGACCTTGTGTCCTTGACCTTGGAGTTTGACCTACCCTTAGAAAACCTGAAGCTTGCCAATAACTTTTAAATGGTATGTAATAGGGTTTTCATATTTCACATGTGTATTCCTTGTGACATGACCTTTCTATTAATACAAAAAAGTTGACCTTAATTGTGACTTGGACCTTGATCTAGGAGTATACTGTTTCAGTGACAAAGATGCCGATGGTCATTAGGGGCATTCGTTTTTCCCCAGAATAGTAATGTTTTTTTAAACAGCAACCATGGTAGCAAGATAATCAAATTAATAATATATAATTAATATCAAATACTAGTATATAATATCAAAACTCAAATGTATGCATGCTAAACTTTAAAGCTATATACATGGGAGGAAGTGTTGATTATTCACTTAAAAATTATGCATCGATCTGCTGCAGTGGAGGAGAGCTCCTATGATGCAGCTATACCCAACCCCATTTTCAAGTTCCTGAATCCGTCACTGCAAACTCAATTAAGGAAGGACGATAACTCTACATAATATGAAATGAATGTTATGTTTGCTCACAGAAGTTAAAGTTCTCAGTATGATATATGATGGAAATATATTTCGAAATGTGGCCATTTAAATGATAGACATTGCAAATACATATTGACATAGTTACGTACCATACTTACGTATTAATCAATCTGCATCTGTGTATGAAGCATATCTCAGGTCTCTTCTTTGGTGAACTTTGGACAAACATGTATAGTTTTATTTGACCATGTATGCATGTATATTACAGATAGCTTTATGATAAAGCCTGCACCCGCCTAGATATTGCCAGTAGATAGGTCAATATGACCATAAGTCACTATGTGTAAAGGAGTAAAAGTTGTCCCTCTTTGATCTCTGATATGTACGAACGGAAAACGAATTCCTATTTCCGCTGTAAATTAATCCCTGTTTCGTGGGGGTGGGGTGTCAGAGGGGATGTTACTTGCTGGATGTCACTCTCATGTTTTAAAGTCAAATCTTATGTTGGTTGTTGGAGAGAGAGAGGGGGGGGGTCCGTTTGAACGCTTCTGGCTCCGAATAAGGACCCCAAGGGCCACATGATCACATGAAACGACTTTAAAAAAAACAAGATATATTTACTTACTTACTTGCATTGAGGAAGTCGAACATTTTATTTGTCCTTTGCAGCTTTGGCGGAGAAACCGACAATATATCAGCCAATAAGAACCCATGGCGGCCATCTTAGTTGTCCAATCGGGTAAAAAAAAACAAGAGGCGCAAGGGGCCACATCGCTCACCTGAGTTGCAGACGAAGGGCTTATATAGAGGTAAGTTTGGCAGAGGCCTTTCAGTACTCACTCCTGTTAGGTTTCAAGAAATTCTCAGTGTGCAGCAGAACCACAGGCTGCCGATGTTTATCTATTAGAAAATAAAATCCAACCTTTGGTTGTTTTTATCATACGTATATAGGGAATGTATATGATAAAAAACAAAAAACAACAAAAGGTTGGATTTTATTTTTAATAGATAAACATCGGCAGCCTTTGAGCAGAACTTTACGGAGAAGTCGAAAATGCGTCAGGCAATCGGAGTCCTCAGTGGTCGTGTTTTGTTCATCAACGGCTTAACGGGATATTACACGCGTTTCAGTAGCCTCCCTTAGACGAGAATTTTAAAGAAATCTCCACGCTGAAGATTTCCGATTTTCGTAACTTAAAATGCCTTGATGTTCTGGCTTTGTAATAATCACTAAATCGGCAAGTCGATCCAATAGCTTAGAGGTAGAGTTTTTGCTCACCATACGGGAAGACCGTTGTACGAGTCTGAGTGCCGGTGCTATAATCAGATTGTTATTCGCATGTATGTAAGATTTTTTTGCAAAGTAAAGGTAAGCCTAGAGTGACCAACAATAGTCAAATTTTTGCTGAAATTGAACTTATTTGATAATTTTGTTAAGACTTTTTTACCTACATACATATGTCGTATCTATGCAGAAATAAGTCAGGTGTCAGTAAAGTGTTTGAATGTAGAGAAACTTATAATATAGATACCCATATGGAAATATCATTACACATGTGCACATACTGTCGTGTTATCACACAAAATCTGTATTCGACTCTATTTATTTACAATGTACATATTGAAATCTTTGTGAGTGAAGTAACACTGCTGTGATATTTCAAAAAAGTTGGTTATATAGATTCGGATGCTTTTGTCTTTGGTCACATACTAGAAGTAAAGAAAGATAACTCGAATTGCACTTTTAATTTTTTACATGACAATTTACACATTCAGTCAGATTTTGCAAAATATGACGTGCACATGGTCATCGAATAATTTCTTTCTATAAGAATTTGCACAATATGATGAGGGAATCATATATGAAGTTTCATTTGAAAATCTTAGGCTGAAAAGAAGATATAGCCAAGAAATGAGCATTTCCATTACAATCAATGGATGGCTAAATAGTCTGATCAGTTTCAAAATCTCAAAATTTTGAATGGTGACCTCCTAATATTGTCCCTTACATCTGAATTACATTAGGAAATCAGAATTATGCTATTTTTCTGAAAGATAGTGTTGTATAACATGAAACGTGTGATATCACCTTAACAAACACAGACTTGGTGGAGGACCTTGATTACCCGTGAAATTCTGTGCAGCCACACTGCGGGAGATGTCTAAACTGCGTCAGCCATATTCGTTGACCGATCGTCTCGAAAAAAAAAAAACACACACCGCTTTGGTGAAGGACCTTGAGTACTTGCTTCCTGTAGGTCTCGTGAAATCTTGTATAGTGGTTATACAGAGGAGATGCAGAAAATATGTCAGAGCCATTGACGGGCATATATATATTTGTTGACCGATCTGTTCGAAAAATACAAACTTGAGATACTGTATACTTGCTTTCTGACAAATTCTTTGCAACGGTTACACTGATTTGAATACATTTATTTATTTATTTTTTCAGTTTTACACACAATTATCGCTAACAAAGTGCGAGCTGTCGATTGGAGAGGTCGTCACGTCCAACTTCTCTATATGGAAGTATATATGTTTGGGGGAAAAGCATTTCCGATTTCGTCGAAAGTCTCCTTTATCCTAGATATAGTTTATTGTTTGCTGACAACGAATCATACGCTTGATCCCAGCTAAAATACGCATCAGATGCCACCAATTAGCTTCAATTTTTTTCAAAATTTTCTCGGAGGCCCCGAACCTCTTTCAACAAAAAGGGAAAACTCCCATACTCTTCCCCACTTGCCATTTCGAGTCTCGCAATTTCACTATTCGCTTAAAAAAACCTGGCCCCCTCGGTAGTTGAGGTTCTGAACCCGCCTCTTCTGTAAACGTCAACATCGAAACACCCTAAATACGCCCCTGCCTATACATGTAAATCATCTAAACTTAAAAATCCCTTCAAGTAGAAAAAAATAGCAATCCAAGGAATGCTTGTGTCGCCTGCGAAGCGGTTTGATTATTATTCTAGAAAGTGGATCAAAATTCTTGAAAAGTAGGTCTAGGCCAAATATCTAGATCAAGGTCAAAAGGTCAAATTTTATGGTCTGTGTAGAAAGGTCTTGTCACAAGGAATACACATGTGAAATATTAAATCCCTATCACTTACCAATCAAAAGATATATCCATTCTTAATTTTTTTTAAAAGTAGGTCAAATATGTAGGTCAAAGTCAAAAGATAAAAAAATAATGGTATGTGTAGAATGGCATTGATACAAGGAAAATACATGTGAAATATCAAAGCCCTATCAGCTACCAATCAAAAGATATAGCCAATATTACTTTTCTTGAAAAGTAGGTCAAATATCTAGATCAAGGTCAAAAGGCCAAATTTAATGGTCTGTGTAGAAAGGTCTTTTCAGAAGGAATACACATGTGAAATATTGAAGCCCTATCACTTACCAATCAAAAGATATAGCGAATCTTATCTTTTT
This sequence comes from Pinctada imbricata, assembly GCA_033119305.1. Classification (NCBI taxonomy): domain Eukaryota; kingdom Metazoa; phylum Mollusca; class Bivalvia; order Pterioida; family Pteriidae; genus Pinctada; species Pinctada imbricata. The sequence goes on from VSWD01000009.1 coordinate 24,090,978, forward strand.
TCAAAAGTAGGTCAAATATCTAGGTCAAGGTCACAAGGTCAAAAATTATGGTATGTGTAGAAAGGTCTTGCCACAAGGATTGCACATGTGAAATATCAAAGTCCTAACACTTACCAATAAAAAGATATATCCATTCTTAATTTTTTTTGAAAAGTAGGTCAAATATGTAGGTCAAGGTCACTAGGTCAAAAATTAGTGTATGTGTAGGAAGGTCTTGTCACAAGGAATACATATGTGAAATATCAAAGCTCTATCACTTACCAATCAAAAGATATAGCGAATCTTATCTTTTTTTTCAAAAGTAGGTCAAATATCTAGGTCAAGGTCACAAGGTCAAAAATAATGGTATGTGTAGAAAGGTCTTGCCACAAGGATTGCACATGTGAAATATAAAAGCCCTATCACCTACCAATCAAAAGATATATCCATTCTTATTTTTTTTAAGTAGGTCAAATATGTAGGTCAAGGTCACTAGGTCAAAAATTATGGTATGTGTAGCAAGGTCTTGTCACAAGGAATACACATGTGAAATATCAAAGCCCTATCACTTACCAATCAAAAGTTATGGGCTGTGACACCCAAAGTGTGACAGACAGACAGACAGACAGACGGACGGACGGACGGACGGACGGACAGACGGACAACGGACAAAGTGATCCCTAAGTGTCGCTATGCTTCGCAGGCGACACAAAAATAGATATAACAAAAATACCCTTATAGAAACATTTTGTATATAAAACTACACATTTATTGAGTTAATGAATACTGTATACTAGTATACAAATATAAGCATTCCTGACAAAGTCCAAAAAGACACCAAAAACACGTCAAAAATGACTTCGGAGTGGAACCAAACAATATGGTGGCATAGAGGTGACATGTTGTTTTCTCTTTTTTTTTTTCAACTCATAGCTATCCTCGACTTTTCCGAAGCGTTTTATACGGTACCACACGACCGCCTACTACATGTACACAAAATTGAGCAGTACGGTATAAGGAACAAGACCCACAAATGGCTTGAGAACTTCCTCACCACAGGCAAAATGAGGGTCCAACTCGAAGGAGTACAATCAGACGAAACTTCAGTCGACTCGGGGGTACCACAGGGCACAGTCCTCGAACCTATACTTTTCCTGTGCCACATAAACGACCTTCCGGACTCAGTAAAATCATCGGTCAGATTGTTCTCGGACGATTGCCTTCTTATACAGGGAAATTTAAAACAAGCAAGGCGATCATGACATATTACAACAAGATCTCACCGACCTTGAAAACTAGGCTGAGATAAGGGGTATGCGTTTTAAATGCCAAGAAATGTTACATCCTATCAATGAAGAAAAAGAGCCATAGAAACTACATCCTCAACAATCACACCTTAGAGCAGGTTCCATCAAATCCATATAAGATCGAAGAGTTCAAAAACACCATCCAAAAGCAGCGTGACTAAGCGCCCTCCAGCGTTGCATTATTTAAAGACGGGATACTGCGACGTAACAGTACAGATCTATACAGAACTCGTTCCCTCGAATTATTATATTGTGGGAACGAGTTATGTTTGGTTTTTTTTTTTTTTGCATTCTTAGTAAAAAAAAAAAAGAAATAATAGAAAAAGAGAAGAAAGATAATTCGAGTGAGCGAGTTAAGAAAAAAGAAAGCAAAAAACAAACAATTTGTTTTCTGCTTTCTTTTTTTTTCAATACAGAGTATCTCGTAGGGCGACCAACGGACTCCCAGACACAATTATAAGACCCATAAAATGCCGGGTTTGATCGAGGGCATACAAAACTGCAAATACTTTGAAAAAGAGATGCAAAAACACGAAGAACATCCGACAACACACATGGACAATATTTAATGAAAGACAAGACATAAAAAACCCTATAAAATGCGAAAATACAAACGGACTATGGAAAGATCGAGCGAGATATGCAAAACACACAGAACATCCGACAGCACACAGACACTAATGAAAGAGTAAATCATGCAAAAACAACATACACGGACTAAAGATATTTAGAAAACAAACAAACAAATAATCCGACAAAACACGGACTATGGAAAGAGCAAGACATGACAAAAAAACCGACAACACACACAAACCAAAAAGTCACAGGACATACAAGACCATCTGACAACAAACATGGGCTACGGAAAGAACAAGATGTGCAAAGACAAAATACGGACTAAGTAAATAACAATATACATGTACAATGAACATTTATGCAAAACACCAAGAATATTGGACGGCATTCATGGACTAGAGACAGAATATAAGACATGCAAAGCCCTGTAAGAACATCCGACCAAGGTTCGAGGTACATTTTTGTAGGCATGCAAACATAAAACAAACATCCGAAATACACGATGACTAAGAGATAGCAAGACATGCACAAACATCATCACATCAGGTAACACACACGGGCAAAGTCTGAAAGCACATGACATGCGCATTCAACAACACAAACGGATCACGGAAAGAGTGTCATGCTAAAACACAAAGAAAATCCGAAACACGCATGGACTAAGGAAAGAAAAGATATGCATAAACACCAAAGACACCCGATCAAAAACATAGACTAAGGAAAACACATGACATGCAAAAACATTTTGAGAAAAGTTTAGACAACACATACCGGTATACCGGTTAAGAAAAGAGCAAGTTACATACAAGCACAAGTTTTATACTAGTATGCGAAAACAAACACAGACTTTTAAGATTTGCAATCAGTATACAGATTACATCCCGGCGACACAAAACATCTGTACATACCAACTAGCAAGACACGCAAAAAACAACGAGTACACCCGACAACACCTACAAATCCTAGGGATTTATCGCGCTTCCCGGTTGCTTGAGAGTACTATAAATACTCATAGTACTGTCAAGCAACCGGGAAGAAATAAATTGTAAAAATAACACTTGTATTTTCTACAACACACTTCCCACAAATCACCTTCGGGTCTTTTCACTTTACCTGCATTTTTTAAACGCACGTTGTTGTTTGAAGAATACATATATATTGTATTATGCATTTCTACCTCTGACCTCATGAAGGCGTTTATATGTACATAGAAAAACAGTTCAACAAAGTCATTTAATATAATAAATGGCAATCACTGTCTGTCCGTAACGTAACTAGAAGACGAGAATTCATGACAAGGATATTTCTAAGATGCCTAAATATGAATAAGAAGGTATTATTAAATTTCTCCGTAGATCGAGTTAACGTAATATTTTTCTTATCCATACTTGTTGATTTTTTACATATCTTTCTCCGGTAAGGTGTATATTTATATGTAATAACAAATTAACCATTGATTTCAAAGAAGCGAAATCTAAAGTAAGTTAATTTTTTCTGACAAACAATACATATCAAATAAAAAAATTAACGTCTCAGAACTAATCTTGATATTTAGAATTGAAGTCTTTGGCACATACATGTACTATCATAATATTGAAAAATTTTCAATTTTCTCAGTAGCACTTTTGTTTGTAATAGATCCGAATATAAAATAATGGTCACAAATACGTCATCTCACGGTGTTTGGTTCAAAAGCGAACGTTGATGCTCGTCCCCCGTACATTCTCTTGGACATCGGACGCCCAAGTAATCTGTCTCTTGTGTTTTCCCTGGACACTTGTATAGGCGGCAAGCGCAACCCCGAGGCACTTGTAAGTTCGTTCGAATCCACACTACACGGCCTGAATGGTGGGTACAAACCCCGTTCTCTTTTCTTTGGAAATACAGGTCTATTTAGTATAATTTCCAACTGTTCTCTGGCCTCTCTGTTTCCCAAGATGCGACCATCATGACGTCCGTCCGTCAGTAGTTTGTCTGCACGTCTGATCCTCCTCACACGAGGATGTGAGTCCCTTATCACACATTCTATCTCCGTATGTAAGTCTTTGAGAGACATACCACCATACATTCCGTACGGCTTGGCCGGATCGTCCTCTACTAGCGTCATATCGCGGTGTTTCTTCAGACATTTCATGGTTCCACGCGCATGCACAAAATTTCGTTGTAGCGGCTGTCTTTTCTGCCATATTTTATACTGGTAACTCTTTTTGTCTCTATCCATTGCCTTTCCATACCTCGAACACCTGTCTTTAAGTTTATCATTTGTTATAGATGTAGTTTTACGGACTCTGTTTAACTGCTTTCCTATCAGTGACAACCTTCTGTCCTGCATTTTCGGGAAAACACTCGCGACGTCCGCCATTTTTCTTGAATTTCAAGCCTGCTTCAAAATAAAGATATTTTTAATAATTTGAAATGGCAAACGTATATGAAATCAGCATTCCTCACATCTTCGCGTCCTCTTATCAAAATGACAAAGAATACTTTATATGAGAGATTAAGATAGTAAAATTGTAACATTCTTGTGACATTAGGAGCGATAGCGCATACCTTGCCAATGGCGCTCTTTCTTCCTCACATTTATTTAGTCTTTGTCAATTCTCGATAATGGTCCCCTCTTCAATCTGATATTAAACACAGCAGTGTGTTTGGCTGCATTGTTGAACTTAATCTAATAACAATTGAGTTGAAATATAGAGAAATCTGTCTTGGATTATGTGTTAAATACCGCTTATTTAGTTTTGCCAGCAAATTGAAAATCCGTGTATACTGAGTCATTAAAATTTTAAATCTTTCACATTGTCTAGGGATTAACGGGATAATAAAGTTAGTAGTACAACTTTAATAATATTGTTAAATTTGGAATTTGGATGGAAAATTTGGACAGCTTTACAGCTTTTAATCACGATTGTTAAAACAAATTTTGTCACATAATGTTTAAATTTACCTTGTGTTAATACATGCATAGAGGGGTCCTTTGCACTCTCTGTGTTTTTGTTTGAATTCCAGACTATAAATTCACGTAAAAGTAATGAAACATTCTTAATGATTTTACATGCACCAAGTCAATTTAAATCGGAGGTAAAGAAATATTTTTTATTCATTTCTCATTTTCTTCGCCTCCCAAAATATATCTGGTATATTTTTCGCATGTAGGAATCTATTGATTCGAACATAAAGAAATTCTACAATTCATTGAGCATGTTTGATCTGATGGTGTGATTTTCTCTCTCATGAGCGAAGAAAGGCATTTCATTGTACTATGAAGGCTTCTTATTCTTCGCTCGTCTGAAGCCATTGTTCTTTTAATTTCGGCCCATTCAACTCCGCAACCATTACACCGAAGAAAGTAATCAAGGTCCCCTTCCAAGTTGTGATTTTCGACCTGATCCGTCAACGAAAATGCCCGTCAAGGACAACGATTGGCCTATGCAATTTTACTTCTCCTCCGCAGTTGCTATGCGCGGACACTTGACCCAACCTTTCACCAAGCAAGAACTCTTGGCCCTCTGCAAAGTTTGTGTTTTCCGACCAAATCACTGCATGCTAGTGATGAATCAGTACTGAGTAGTAGAAGACAATCGAATGTCGATCGACAGAAAGTCTTTCGATTCCGACTGACGATTTCAGTTTTTTACAATTGTTTTCGTTTTCTTATATAATGATGATAATGAAATAATTCTTATGGGAGATTTTAATATCGACTTAAACAAAGACCCCCCGTCATACTGGACATCCGCCCTTGAAACCTTCAATCTCTCATGCACAGGTGATTAACACCAACACGCGCGTAACTGCAAATTCTAACACATTGATCGATCATATATATACAAGCCGTCCTGACAATATACAGGAGGTGAACGTACCATATATCACAATGTCAGATCACTTCCCTATTTGTATAACGCGCCGACTACCCAAAATAAATAAAAAGTCAACACATTTGGAAATCACTTACCGCGACTTTAAGAATTTTGATGAGTTTCTATTCCTACAAGATTTAGCAAATGCCCCATTTCAACATATTGAGCAACTTTCTGACGTTAACAACGCTATGAATTTGTTTTTCCATATATTTCTTGATGTTTTCAATAAACATGCGAGCCTTAAAACAAAACGGGTTAAAACTCAAACTAAGCCTACATGGTTGACCCCTGAAATTAATGAAGCTAGACACAAACGCGACTACTTTCACAAGAAATTAGATTTTGATAATTATAAAATCTGGCGCAATAAAGTAACCACTCTCATTATAAAGGCAAAAGAAAACTACTTTAGTAAGGCAATTAATGAAAATAAAAACACAGGCGATATTTGGCGGAACATGAAACAAATTATACCTAAAGGAAGTCATTCGATCCCAAATAAACTGTGTGATGGAGAAACTGAAGGTGAAACTAAAGAAGAAATGGCTAAAATCTTTAATCAGTTTTATGCAAATATTTCTAAGCAAATTGTAACTGAAAACATAAGTCCTGTGTCTACTTTAGAACTTCTTAAAAATTTTACTAAGTCAAAGTTAACAACAGCAAATATATTTGAAATTCAACCAATACTCGAAGAGGAAGTGCATAGGATGCTAAAGAAACTTCAAATCAATAAATCAGCTGGAATAGACAACGTAGGACCGCGAATACTAAAATTATCTGCTGATATTATAGCAAAACCAATAACTCATTTGCTAAATTTAAGTATATCAACCTCGAAATTCCCTGATAACTTCAAAGTAGCAAAGATCATTCCAATTTATAAAAAAGGCGATAAGACAGACCCAGGAAATTACAGACCTATCTCATTACTCCCGACAATTTCAAAACTCTTCGAAAAACATGTTACATCCCAAGTATACAACTTCCTTACAGAAAATGATTTACTAATGGATTCTCAATCTGGGTTCCGTAAGCTCCATTCCTGTCAAACAGCTTTGACTAGACTTACAGAAAAATGGATAAAAGAAATTGATGATGGAAATATGACTGGTACTGTTTTGTTGGATCTTCGAAAAGCATTTGACCTCGTTAATCACCCACTTTTATTAGAAAAAATGAAGCATTATAACTTTGATACAAATAGCTTACAATGGTTTAAATCATATCTTTCAAACAGGTCACAGGTCGTACAAATAGGTAATACGCAATCAGGTCTAGAATCCATTTACTGTGGGGTTCCACAGGGCTCTGTGTTAGGACCAATTCTGTTCCTGATCTATATTAATGATCTTCCACTCCATGTCAAAAATTCTCTTCTTGATCTTTTCGCTGATGATGCGACTCTACATCACTCCGGACACATAATTGATCAGATTGAAAGTAATTTGAATGATGACATACTCAGTGTTAAGACTTGGTGTGATGAAAACAAAATGGCCATCAATGAAAACAAATCTAAATGCTTGCTAATTGGTTCTCGTCAACGTTTATCACGCCTTGATAAAAAAGAAATTGATATCGAAGTAAATGGAAAACCTCTTCAAAATGTAGAAGCTGATAAGTTACTTGGAGTTACGATTGACAACAACTTACAATTTAACAAACATATTAGCGAAGTGTGTCGAAATATATCCTGTAAAATAAGTCTTTTAAGGAGAATTAAACGGTATTTGAATAAACATTATAGAAAGCTGTATTTCAATGCTTACATACTACCAAGTATTGACTACTGCCTCACTATTTACGGTAAAGCTTCTAAAACACAACTTGATCGCGTCCTTAAATTACAAAAGAGCGCGGCACGTGTAAGGGAGCAACCATTTGATTTTTATGGGGGGGGGTGGGGGGTGGGCAGGAAGACTTTGCAAAAAAAAAAATTCCGGATCGAAATTTTAGGGAAAAAAATTTCCGGCCCAAAGGGCCGGCGAAAAAAATTTTCCGGATCATAAAATTGCCCCTCCCCCCTCTCTTCCGACCTATCCACTGCCCAGTTAACACTTTTTTGTGTATCATAAACTAAGTATAAAAATATGGAACAAACTTTACGCAATTTAGAGTGAATAAATCAAATTCAAAAGTCAATGTTAGCACCATAATAGCCTGTCTCCGTTGAGTATCATTTAAGTAAATAGATTATAGGCATCATATGCCATTCAAGAAATTAAAATGAAGTGAGCTGTGGCAAGAGATGAACTAATTCTGTGTTTGATGTTTAATATGGCCGAAAAATCATGCTGAATTATTTAAACTTTGGAGTAATTTTCAACATTGGAAAATTACAAAAAAAAAATAATCCGGCCCGAAGGGCCGGCGAAAAAAATTTTCCGGCTCTTAAAATGGCCAAAAAAAAAATTTTCCGGCTGGCAAAAGTCTTCCTGCCCCCCCCCCCCCCTCCCCCCCCATAAAAATCAAATGGTTGCTCCCTAATTATGGATGCCCCGCCTGATTCACCATCCCAACCTTTATTTGATGAACTAGGTTGGCTTAATATTTATGATAGATGCATGTTTAACAAGGGAGTACTTCTTTACAAAATTTTCAATAACCTGGCCCCTCCATATCTCTGCGACCTTTTCTCTAAAAATTCAAACAGCCTTTACACTTTGAGATCTGTAACCGGAAATGATCTACAAGTCCCAAGACACAAGACAGAGTCCTTCAAGCGCAGTTTACAATACAGTGGAGTCTCCTTATGGAATGAACTTCCATCCAATATAAAAGAAGCATCGTCTTTACTTAGCTTTAAGAATTGCCTTTATAAATATCTTTTTGGAAAAGGAAAGAATGAAGATCCCTTGTAATGTTACATTTATCAAACGCCATGATTCAATATTTCTATTTATCACTTATCATGACTTTTACCATGTCTTATGTATATATATATATATATATATAGACAGCACAAAAGAGGTGAAAACAACCACGTTCACTATTCAGACAATGTCGGATCAGCCCAACAAAGGGCGAATGCACGTCGCTTGGAAAAAAAAAGATATAAAAGCACAAAAAAGGTACAAGCGACGTGGTCGCTTGTACCTTTTTTGTGCTTTTATATATATATATATATATATATATATATATATATATATATATATATATATATATATATATATATATATATATATATATATTGTAAATATGTTATGTGTATTTGTTTGTTTATGAAGGCCTTGAGGAAGAATAGTGTCTCACACATCGAGTTACCTTCTTAAAATAAAGAATTTATTATTATTATTATTATTATTATTATATAAGAAATTGATTTTCCTATATTTGAAATTCGTATTTCGATATTAGGAATTCGAACCATTTTCGATATAGTGCAGAAGTTTTGCACAAGAATTGCGATTAATGTGAAAGAACAGTGAATTTCTAATATAAAAAATTGAATTTCTACTATAAGAAAATGAATTATTTGTGTAAAATGAATTATTCAATTTGAAGACGTTTACATTTATACCACTTGGTGAGTGTCACTGCTGGTGGACCAGGAGTCCCCGAGGGCACATGTAGCCAAGTTCGATCAATTTCGGTTGATCGTTTCTTCAACGCATTCTAAATTTCTGGTATCAAAATTTCTTGAAATTTCTAAAAAGTGGGTCCTGTAGCATCATATCCCACCCATCCTGCTACGTCTTTCGGTACACTTTTTCGACAAAGTAACTTTCATACTTTTTTGGTATATTACATTGTTTAGATTTAGGATCACTGATGAGGGTTAAGTACCCGAAACGTGCATGTCTGGTCCACGTTGCCAATTTATCTGTTCTTAAATGATGCTATTCAATTTGAAGACGTTTACATTCTTATATTAGAAATTAATTGTATTATTTTCTTATACTTGACATTCATTTTTAGTATTAGAAATTTATTTTCAAATATTAAAATTTCTAATATTAGACATTCATATTTAAGTAATATTAGAAAATACAGATTTGTGTCCCATTTGGCTTGCCATACTAATTGGTCTGAACAAACATCCCCGTCTATCCACTCACTCTTTTCTGATCCGTCCATAGTCCCTAGAATTAATAATGAAAGATTCATACGTACAAAAGCTAATTAATTTGGATAGAGATAATCATTTATGATACCAGGGACGTATATAACTTTAGTTATATACGTCCCTGATGATACCAATGAGAACAATTTCAAACAGATATGAACTAAGTCTTCCTTTGTCAGTGAGAAAATTATTACTACATGTTATCCAATTTTCATTACTACTGGTATCCTGAACCGTTTCCTGCGGATATAATTCATTGATAATTTCCAATTACTTGCATCCATTACATCTATCCATGGGATTCGCTTCCGTCGGTATCATTTTCATTTGTTGTTGTCTCGATGTTGAAAGCTACATGTATATAGACACATCTATAGATTTAGGAAATACATGTATATTCATGAGCCGACTTTTTTTGGAAATTGACTATGAAAACAAAATGGTAAGTGATTCTGTAAATCAATATATTTGAGACTACCGCAAGTTTTCTTGCAATACTTGTTTCTATATCTCGTTATGAAATAGATCTATATGAATTACTAGTATCAAGCTTTGGGAGAGGAATACAACTAAGTTGGATAACTTGATTCCACTCCCTTGGATGCGGTAATTATCAATAAAATATGTTTAATTAATCTAAAGATTTGGGTTTTAAATAATACTTCAAACACTTCAATATCTACGAAATTCCTCAACTATATAAAAAGAATCACCGAGATGTACCCCAGTACCTCCCACCTGTCCATTTAATACAACTTACTATTCTTCATTTGTATCAAGAATCCTCAAGTGGTATCTTAGTGATAAAGTACCCAACCTTACCGTCCATACAAATCCATCTTCACATGGGACTAGCCATGACTGAGCAAAATAAAATGATCAGCACCATAAAATTTTGCTTTCCATCAACAAGATGCAAATCTCCCCGTCGAGTCGCAAAACCGTAAAATATCAGAACCCCCTCCCACGCCCCCTTTTTCTTCCTTTTTGAAGTTTCGCGGGAAAAAATGCGGATTTCCTCTAGACTTTACCTTGCTACGACTGATGCTTCCGTAGTCTGTGCGAAGATGTAGACGACGTATTTCATACTCCTGCTGACAAAATGACGAGGTAGTTATCACTTAGAATAAACAGGTCATATTTAAGTAGGCCAGTTGTTTGTTTTAAAACTTGAGTACATGCAATCCAAAGCTGACACAAAGCCGAACAGGATGAGCTCGATCGAGCTCATTATCATAATCACTCAGGGAAACTGTCTGCGAATTTTCCTTGTTTCCATTCTTTTAAAAACGCTGTACCTTTGTCCAATTCATTTCTTCCTAAGCAATCATACTGTGTGCGACATACCAAAGAAGCTTAATAGCAGCGTGTATAATTCTTACATTCCGAATTTCCTCTAAAACTAACGAACAAAAGCGGCGATAATATCAGTCACTGAAACTTGGCTCGATGACTCGGTCACCAATTCAGAAGTCCAGTTGGAGGGTTATACCGTTATCAGAAACGACAGAAACCGTAACGGGGGCGGTGTGTGTACATCTATTAGAGACGATCTGGCATTCACACCACTGTCCATACAAAATACCACAGAGGACTATGAAATTCTATTCATCGAATTATTATTGCCAAAAACCAAGCCTATAGTTATAGGGACCTGTTACCGTCCACCTAATCAGAGTAACTTTGTGGATCGTCTAGAAGACACACTTGGTCAACTGCGAGCAGACTGTGAAACTTTCATTTTAGGAGACTTTAATATAAATTACGAAGATGTGAACAGTACCATGTTTAAGTCCTACGAAGGTGTTTTAAAGCTATTTGACTTTGTTCAACTTATTAAAGAACCTACTAGAGTAACATCTACGTCAAAATCTATTATAGATCATATTTTATGCAATGTTAGTGAAAAAGTTTGCCAATCAGGTGTGATCTCTTTGGGGTTAAGTGATCATTACTTAACCTTTTGTACTAGAAAAACCACAAAATGTACTTTTAACAAACACAAAAATGTTAAAATCAGGTCTACAAAAGACTATGACAAAGACAGTTTCATTAATATGCTTATAAATGCTAACTGGGAAACATGTTTTAATGGCAAAGATGTAAATGAGTGCTGGATGTCTTTTAGATCTATTTTTATGGATATTTTGGATAAAATAGCACCTGTGAAAGAAATAAGACTCAAACAGAGGTCTGAACCATGGTTAAGCAGTGAAATTTTAGAATGTATTCATTTGCGTGACAAGGCACGTTTATGCTTTAGGAAATATGGTAAACAAGAAGATTTTACTCTGTTTAATAAACTTCGAAACAAGGTCCAAAGGTTATGCAAAAAAGCAAAATCTGAATATTTTGATAGTCAGATAGAAGAAAATAGGAACAATCCTAAAGAATTATGGAAACAATTTAAGAAACTTGGTTATCAAAATAGTACCAAATCTGAATCAAGTGTTGTTTTGAATATAGATGGTTCAAATTGTCATGAAGGTACAACTATAGCAAACCATTTTAACGAATTTTTTACAAATGTTGCAGCTAAACTTGTTGATAAGCTGCCCATTGGCAAAGGGACATTTTTAACATCATGCCCAGTTTTTAAGAATTTTTATCGGGCAAGAAGTAGCAATAAATTTCATTTAACTCATGTTTCTGAGGATTTTGTCTTTAAAGAACTTTGTGGTCTTAATATAGCCAAAAGTACAGGTTTGGATGGAATTCCTGCTAGATTTTGAAAGATGGTGCTCAATTTTTAAAGCTTCCAATTACTTTCTTGATTAATAGGTCCATTTCTGAAGGCTCTGTTCCAGATGATCTAAAGGTGGCTAAAGTGAAGCCTTTATATAAGAAAAACGACAGGCTCAAAGCGGAGAACTATAGACCTGTGAGCATCCTTAGTATCGTTTCTAAAATTCTTGAGAGGGCAGTGTATACCCAACTTGAATCTTTTTTAGTGAAAAACAATTTGTTATATGAACTGCAGTCAGGTTTTAGAAGTAGATTTTCCACAGATACCTGTTTAATACATCTTATTGATCACATAAAAGCTCAGACTGCCAAGGGTTTGTTTACGGGTATGGTCTTATTGGACCTACAAAAAGCATTTGATACTGTTGATCACAAAATATTGTGTGAAAAGCTTTCTACAGTCGGAGTAGAATCTGTATCTTGGTTTAAGTCATATCTTACATGTCGACAACAAATTGTAAATATAAACGGTGTAGACTCAGAGCTTTGCAATGTGACTTGCGGTGTACCACAAGGTAGTTTGTTAGGACCATTATTATTTTTAGTGTATGTGAATGATATGCAAATTAGCATTAATCCAGATTGTAAAGTTTTATTATATGCAGATGACTCAGCAATTCTATTCTCCCATAAAGATCCTCAGGTTATTTCAAGTAAATTGACATCAGTAATGGAATCTTGTCAAGATTGGCTAATCGATAACAAGCTCTCTTTACATTTGGGAAAAACAGAAAGCATAATATTTGGGCCGAAAAGAAAATTACAACAAGCAGAAGAAATGTTTTGTGTCAAATGTAATAACCATACAATTGGTGTTCAGAAATGTATAAAATACCTTGGAATTTACATTGATAATATGCTAAGTGGTGAATATATTGTTAACTCCATTGTTAAAAAGGTTAACCAAAGGCTGAAATTTTTGTATAGAAATAGAAGTTGTCTTTCCTTGTCTTCTAGACAGACTTTATGTTCTGCACTGATGCAGTGTCATTTAGATTATGCCTGTGCTAGCTGGTATGAAGGTCTTACAAAATGTCTGAAAAAGAAATTACAGGTAGCACAAAACAAAATGGTTCGGTTTATTTTGAATTTACACCAGATACATAGTGTGTCGTATTTAGAATTTGAGAAATTAAATTTACTAAATATATCGAATAGAGTGAAGCAACTTCGATTGAACCACATGTTTAACATATTCAATGGAATAGCCCCTTGGTATATGTATCAGAACTTTGAGAGAAATGTTAGCACTCGTAACACTCGATCTGGTCAATCCAACTTTATAGTACCCTTTTCAAAAGGGGCAGCAGCATCATCTTTTAATTCAACAGCCATTAAGGACTGGAATGCTCTCCCCGAGGACATCAAAAGTATAAAAAATAAATGTATTTTTAAAAGACAGGTAAAATGTCATTTGTTAGATAACATGAAAAGGGGACACGAGAGTGAGTTCATTTTTTATTAAATGTCGAAGTGCTGTGTATTTTATCATATATATCATGGTGTGATATCATATATATTCATAAAATTGAATGATTCTAGTCAGTGATAAGAACATCTGAGGTTATACTCTTACAGTTTTAGTGCTCATATCATAGAGTTAACCATTAGTGCTCTATAACCCTAGTGCTCAAATACATGTATCAATATATATTATTGTATTGCATTGATATGCTCAAGTTTATATTCAATATAGAGATAACAGCTGTGCTCTATAATTCTAGTCATAATATTAGTAATACTTAAGTTCGATAAAGTTTATTTTTTGTCTTTAATTAATATATGAATATTTTCTATGGGACCCCAATGGAAATAAGCCTTTTTTAGGCTTTATTGGGTTATCCTAGATAGAGGGCATTTACTTTTTTGTACTTTTTTACTTTATACTTTTGACATATATATCTGATAATTACAACACTTTTGACTTTAGGTGTTGAATTAATTGTGATAATTTCTGTGATTAGTTTTGTTAATTTTTGATATCTGTGATATTCCTTATGTGTAATTTAATTTGATTAGAGTATGACTCAGATCATGTGATATTGTTTGATAAGCTGACACTTTAAGACAAACCCCCCCCCCCCCCCCCCCTGGCATTGACCCAAAATTTTCCCACTTAAAAACCTTATATTTTTGCCCATTTTTCATCAAAAATCTGCAAAATTGCGCTGGATCCGCCACTGCAGAGAATCAGTTCATTTCTTAGCAGTTCGAATATGGGTCATGTTGCTTAATTATGTGCAGAGCTGTGCCCTTGAAACTTACAAAGAGTCAATATTTTGCAGTTTCCAAACATTTAAAAGTAAAACTGTTACAGAGAATCAATTCATTTTTTGGATAGAGCATTTACACCAAGAAATACAGGTCGTCATCTTTGAATATGGGTCATTTATGTGCAGAGTTACTTGTATGCCCCTTGACACGTATAAAAAAAATTAAAGCCAATAAGGAAAACCGTTACAGATAATGAATTCATTTCATGGATATAGCTTGTACAGCAAGAAATACAGGTCAGGTTCCCAATATTCAGGGATTTTTTTGAGGGGTTCCCCAGGGCCGAAATTCGGCTCCATTCCCAATGCTGAAAAACAGGCATTTTTCCCAATTTCTGAGCTTAAAATTCCCAATATGAAAAAAAAATTAAATTCCAATTAAAAAAGTATAAAAACCCTTTGAAATTACTGAAAATACATTTATAATTTATCTGTTTTACAATGTACACTATCTGAAATATAATATATTCTTGGTACTACAGGTGTCTATATGTGTTTATTCATCTTCATTAGAAGCAAATTTTTGCTTGTTTTCTCAATTTATTTGTATAATATTTTTCCCAATTTCTACCAAATAACGCTATTTTTCCCAATTTAGAAGGCCCAGGCCCCTGGAATCAAAGGGTTAAAAAAACCCTGATATTGGTCGTGTG
This sequence comes from Pinctada imbricata, assembly GCA_033119305.1. Lineage (NCBI taxonomy): Eukaryota > Metazoa > Mollusca > Bivalvia > Pterioida > Pteriidae > Pinctada > Pinctada imbricata. The sequence continues at coordinate 24,106,446 of VSWD01000009.1, forward strand.
TTTTAGATATGTGCCAACTTATGCCCCTCGAAACTTTGAAAACTTGCATTGGTGTATGCAGGCAATTGGTCATGGAGTAAATTCTGTAAAGACTAATTGTCCCCCGCTTTCGTGAAAGCACGGGGACATTAAAACTCAGTGTCCTATCCGTCTGTCTGTCCATCAGTCACAAAAACTTTAACCTTGTCCATAACTTTTGAATGGTAAGTAATAGGGCTTTCAAATTATTTCACACGTGTATTCATTGTGACAAGACCTTTTCAATTCCATGGATACCAAACCATACGAACTTGACCTTGGAGTTTGACCTATTTTTCTAAATTTTTTTCCTTGACCATAACTTTTGAATGGAAAGTGATAGGGCTTTCATATTTCACAAGTGTATTCATTGTGACAAGACCTTTCCATGGATACCAAAATATTTTACCTTGTGATCTTAAAATTGCACTTTGACCTACTTTTCAAAAGCTTTAACCATATCAATGGTCAGTGATTGGGCTTTCATATTTCACGCATGTATACCTTGTGACAAGACCTTTCTGTTGGTAACAAAATTCTTACCTTGTGACCTAGCATTGGAGGTTGACTCGCATTGAAAACTTCAACCCTGACCATAACTTTTGGATGGTAAATGAAAGGACTTTCATATTTCACATTTCACTTTCCCTTGGTAACAACAATTTAAACCTTTTGACCTTTCTTAGAGTTTAATCTTTTGATATTTAGAATTTTGATGAAACATGATTTATATTATGAAAACTAAGACAAACAACCAAAAGCGGGGACCACAATTTCTTGAATTTGATTATTTATTCCATTGCCTACATACACCAATGTAAAGCAAAAACTGAGAGCAATCCTTAAATTTATGTATTCATATGATTTCCACCACTGCATCCCCTTTACTTTTTGCTTGACATCATATACTAATCTTATCTGACATGGAAAATGCAAAGCAAGAGCTCTATGTACTTGCATATATTAAAGGGAAAACATAGTTTATATGTAAATACAAATAATTGCAAATGAGCACTGAAGTAGTCTTTAACATGTGTCAAGGTCACCAAGAACTATGTGGATACTTTAGAAGCAAAGCCAAAGGCTTAATTATTTTACAGATGGTCATCTGACTTAGTTACAGCTGCAACGGAGGAAACAATTCTTTCATTGCAGCTGTAACTACATCATGCTATGCATGTACGTTTCCTTTAAAGTTTGTTTGGGATGGGTGCTTAGTAAATATAGATATACATAGTTTGTTTAAATATACCTTTGATAGTTTGATATATCCTATTTGTATTGTTTCAGCTTGCAGGATGCTGTTACCTCCAGTGATATACAGAGAGTTAGAGAGGTGATCAAAGATGGACAGTATACTCCAAAGGAGGTGAAGAACAGTCTCTTCTTTGCTTGTGGAAGCGGTAAAACGGGATGTGCAGCTTTACTTCTGGAGACTGGGATATCACCAGACATCCACAATGATGAAGAGTTCACTCCCTTGACCCTGGCCACCAGAGGGGGCCACCATCAGGTAGTGGATATGTTATTACGATGGGATTGTGATGTTGGGATAGTAGGTCCAATGGGTAATACGTCCCTGCATTACGCAGCTAGCGAGGGATACGGAGAATGCTGTAAACTGCTGGTAGAAGGTGGTGCAGATTTAAACTGTAGAAATTCCCGTGCAGACACTCCGTTGATACTAGCCTCAACAAATGGACATCTAAGTGTCGTTAAATATTTACTTGAGAAAAATGCTTTAGCTAGACGTAGAGGATACCATGAGAGGACGGCTCTTCACTGCGCAACTGAAAACGGTCATTTAGAGATTTGTCGTCTTCTCATCAATGCTAATGCAGATTTGGAGGAGGAAGATACATTTGGTAACACTCCACTTATCTGCGCAGCTGAAAAGGTTATGTAGAAGTTCTGAGGCTATTTTTAAATCAAGGATGTGACGTTAATCGAATGAGTCATAGTGCCGCAACAGCATTACATTTAGCGTCAAGTCATGGCGATTTGGAATGTTGTCAACTTCTCTTGAACAGCGGTGCAGAAATAGACTGCTCAAGACATCAGAAGATTCACCCCACTTATGATGGCAGCCTTGAATGGACATAATCATATCGTTAATTTTTTAGTCGAAAGAAAGTGCAATGTGAATATGGTAGCGTACAATAAAAGATCTGCTCTGCATCTAGCAGCTGAACGAGGAAATCTCACTTGTTGTGAAGCTCTGCTGAAAGCTGGTTCTCACATTGATGCTCAAGACACTATGGCCTGTACCCCAATATTTAATGCTGCCACTAAAGGACAGGCTGGTGTGGTGAAATTCCTCATAGAACGTGGATCGGATATCAACAAACGTCCAAACAACGGGAATTCGCTTCTACATGTCGCTGCTTCAGGTGGCAGCATCGAGTGTTGCCAAGAATTATTGATCAATGGATTTGATGTGAATGCCCAAAACCGTGACGGTATTACACCATTAATTTCAGCTGTAAATGGAAAACAAGTAAAAGCCACCAAGTATCTGTTAGACCATGGTTCAAACTGTAACCACAAAGGACTGCATGGAATGACTGCTTTAAATGAGGCAGTTTTCTACAACTGTCCACAACTTGTTGCTTTGCTTTTAGAATATGGTGCAAATCCAGACATTGAGGATGATGCCGGCACATTGCCGTTATGGTTTGCTGTAGATGGCTTCAGCATCCAGTCAGTGAAACTGCTGCTTCTTGCCAATTGTAGGTTCAATTTACAATCAACTCTGAGCAGTCACTGTGGACCATGTAACCCCATTGAACATGCAATTCACAAGAAAAAAGAGTTTGTTTTAGACTGGTTGGTTACAAAGTATTGTCACGAAGCTGTGAACATACTGCGACAGCATTTACCAAAGATTCAGAAAATGACCAATTTAGAAGCCAGTCTTGTTGAACATGTTCAGGAGCTGGCACAGGGACCAAGATCATTGATGGAACACTGCCGTAAGTCAGTTCGCGAAAGGCTCGGCAGAGGTATTGAAGTGTCGGAAAAGATTGATCAACTGAAGCTGCCAAAGTCAATTAGGAGTTACCTCCTCTTTTCTGAAATGGAAAACGAATAGCGTATATTTTTTGCACTTAAATGTTCATGAGCTTTTACATCTACCTAGTATATAAAGTTAAAACAGCATGATATATGTGTACAAATTTTAACTTTCTTAAATACTTCAGAAGTGTTCAATGAATTTTATTCAAATGTACCTGTATGTTCAAATTTATCAAGTAATATGGATTAAGTTTTAGTTAAGTTTATGGAACATGAATTATTTTATTTTAATAAGTGGATAGTTTACTGCTGCAAACAATATGTTATTTAATCATTTGTTTTTACATTCATATTTAAGAAGTAGCATGCTTTTGTAATATGTCTGTTAAGCCTATGATTGCTAAGTTTACTATTGCAAGCTTTTAAAAGTCTTTAATGAATCACTAGAAAATATCTGCATCAGATACAAATAGCATGCCATTATCTTCTAATTTTAGTTCAAATGCTCATTTTTTGTAAGTATAGAGTAAAAATTACCGTAAATTCAATGAAATTCCAGGTTCTTTCAATTTTTTCACGAGAATATTAAGAAATAATATCTATAGATCTATTGAAGTTGTCTACCTTCGAAATCATGCTACAAGATTGCTAACAAAAAAATAAACAATTTTGTCTTTTTGCAAAGACCAAATTTAAAACTTGACCTCTTTTGGGGAGTAATATCATTTTTTGCATCATATCAATCATAAAGGAAAATGTATAATTAAATGCTTGTTTTATTACTCTTTACTATATTTATTTGTGATTCAAGTTAATCAAGTTGATCTTTAAAATAATTACATGTACCGGATTGATTGATATTGATAGATATGTTCTGTGTTACAGTCAGTTTCTATATACATGTACAATTGTAACATGCACATGAATTTGTGAAACATTATAGGCAGGTCTGATTATGTAACTATCATCAGAGTTCCTGAAAAGTATCGGTTTTAGTGGATTTGCCGATGAAAAAATTGTTTGGTCCGATAAAAAATTACTTTATTACTATTATTTGGACTGAAAAAAATCCCCAAATGTCTGACAACTTCATGGAAGTTTTCAAGAACCCTGTATCATGTGATTTCATACTTCAGAAGTGCTTAAACAACAGTAGGATTAGAAATTCAGTATTAATTATAATTTAAAAAAAAGGTAATGATGAAAAAATTAAATCTTGTCAAAATAGCTTACATGTACATTGTCTTCCAGGAGAGTAGTTATACAAATTGATCAGTGCCAAGTAACAAGTCATAAAGTTTGGTTAATCATTGAGTCGAGCATCATTTAGCAACAACTTTTTAACCCCTTCATTCAAATATGATAAATATTTCACAGAATTGTTGCTATGGAATAAGACAGTGTGTCAACCTCAAACATAGGTCATATCTCCAAGGTCAAGGTCATAGCAAAAAAAAGTCTGTGACTTGTCTAAGCTGAAAGTCTCTTGGTATTATTTTGGATAATTTTCACAGTTGACAATGTGTGTCAATTTCAAACTTTGAGTTGGAGAAAATAAAAATATTTCATCACATTATATGGCTTTAACTCTTGACTTTTCTACAGTATTATACATGTAGAACGGAATTGTATTTCCTTTTATTCAAGGCAGTAATCAAAGTTAAATGTTAAAGTATGCAAATTTTAATGGAATATTTTCATTCTTTTACTCTGAATAGCTCAATATGCTTAAAACCAGATTTCTGCATGCAATATATTATTTTCAATTTTCCAGATTATCATATTGGGAATTTATTTTCACATCATAATCAAATATATAGTTCAATATATCATACCGTATATGTTGCAAACCAGATGGACATTGAATATTTGATGGAAGAAAGATTAAGCATATTTCATGGTAACAGGTTTATGATGAAAGCATTTTGATTTTGTCTATTTTATGCTTTACATAAATGTTTAGTATTATACGATCAATTCCATATGTCAGTTTTGATTTCATTAAGAAGTGAATAACATATAAAGCAGAATTTTTTTATAAGAGTAAAATTTTAACATGTTTAATGTCTGGAATTTTATCTTACTTATCAAGATATTGCACAATTTTATACAGAAGTAAATTTATCAATAATATATATTACGCATAGATAGTAATTATCTAGACTATTTTATAAGAATTACTGTAAACATGGAGATTTTCGTGAAGGGGTAATTTTTGTGACTATTTCACAATTGTATTATAATTGCAAAAAGAACACCAGCATGAAAATTTTAACCATTATAAAGGACTAAAAGGGAATACTCACAATTTTGCCAAAATTACACCTACGCGTACTGTTGCATTGGTCATTGAACGCAAAAATTTCCTAGCGAAAATATCCACGTTTACAGTTTGTTGATTCTAAGAGTTACAGTTGTTGTTTTGCTTTATGATTGTTGTAGATTAAATGATAAAGCACTTAATGACAATCCCTGGGTTCATTGGTCAGTTTCAGGCTCAAAGTGAGCTATTGTCATACCGCTTCTGTCGTCTGTCAACTTTACTTCTCCAGAACTGCTGAACAGGTTTTCATGAAACTTGGAAAGAACTACCAATGGTCCCCTACAAGTCTTGTTGTTTTTCATCCGGATCCGTGAACAGGTGGCGCCACCATAGGCAAAAGTAGGTCACAGGGGTACCCTCGTTTGCCAAATATCCCCCTCAGAACGGAAGCAATGTATCAACAAACCGAAAGCATCAGAATTATCTAGAGAGATGTCTTAAGAAGTGTTGTTATTTTTTAATTCAACTTTTTAATGCGATTTTGATGTCTTTTCTGACTTTGTTCGTTAATAACTCTATGAATATGTGCACTCATTTACTGCATATTTGACACTTGTAAGATTCTAAATGCTTTTTGTTTTTTTTCCTTCAAATATGCAAGGGTTGTCCTTCTTACATCAATTGCTACACATCCTGATGGTTCCTATAGATACTTTCATTTGAACAAGAAAATCTGGATCTGCCCTGGTAAAGTACAACTACAATATGTATGTATCATTATGCATTGTTAGTGTGGTAATTAGAGCGTGCATGGTTATCAGGTGAGCGATGTGCCTCGTGGGGCTCTTGTTGATAATTAATCAGACCTGGTGGAGATCTATTAACAATAATAAGCCCTAAATACTTGATAACGCCGTCATAATGTTGAACTCTCTTTTAAATATCAGTATTGGAAAAAAAGGTTGTGGGATATTAATTACAAATTGCAATATAGAATATAAAAGTCTTTGTCGGGGAAGAGGACATACCCTATTCCAAGGTGAATTTCACAATGAACAAAGTGAACAAGTCAACACAGGTGCAGCAGACCCTTACATGGCACCTAGAATGTCTTAAGCATTTGACCCCTGGCCTTGAAGGAGAAGCATTGAACATTCACAGTGGGCAACCCATGTCAAGTTTAATGAACATCTTAGTGTCTTCAAAATTTTCTATGATTGCTATTTGTGACCTTCATTTTTGACCCACAAAAATAAATAATCACTCTTGTTTCTATATATATCCAACTCGAATACTAAGTTTAACAAAAACCAAACAAAGCATAGCATCACCTGGCATGACATAAATAGCAATGTACCCTCATGCAGCTAGTGGTCTTTAATCAATACGAATTTCTGAAAAGCAATATCACTTTGAATTCTTAAAGAGCTCTGAATTCTGATGTCATGTATATGCTAATAATGTGCCAACAATGATGAAGTTAAGTGTAAAAGTTCACCCTGTCTATTCTAACATGTCACTTAGGAGATTTTCTCCCTGTATGTACTAAAGAACTCGCCTGGTGTAAAATCTCCAACAAACTTCCAGTTCGCCAATCTCCGCCCATGCACGTGCTATAGAGCTCGTGCAGAACAATAACAACTAGCTAGCTGTGATTTGTTGTCCAGTAATTCATAAGAAATTATTGCACGAAGTTTGGTCCAAGTCCAATCAAAACTGCATCATCTAGGCTGTATACAAGGATTTCAACCATTTCCAATCGATCAACAGGGTCCTTCTTGTCAAAAACAAGTAGTTTGTGAAGATTGGTAAAGATCTAATCATAACTGTGCACTCCAAAATATACATACATACAAAGATTTAACCATTTCCAATATGTGATCTTGACAACCAGTAGGGTCCCTCCTCTCGTCATAAGCAGATCGTGCGAGACTCGGGCGACCTGAACCTTTACCCTTTCATCAGAACTGTGCTCTCTAGACTTCCAATTTTGACCTCTGACCTTAAGAATTAATGGGATTCTTCTTGTCATCAGCAATACGTGTATGAAGTTTGGTCAAGATCCAATCAAGGATTTAAACTATTTCCCCATCTGTTATCTTGACCTTTGACATATGACTTTGAAAATTAATAGGGTTCGTTTTGTGGCATGACAAATATAAGCGTATGAAGTATGAATGTATGGTCAAGATCAAATTAAAACTGTGCCTTCTAAAAGTACAAGGATTTTAGACACATCCAAATTGTGACTTTGCAAATCATTAGTTTTTTCTGTTGTCATGGGCAGTTAGTTATGAAGTTTGGTCAAGACCAAATGAAACTGTGTCCTCTAGGCTGTAACAAGGCTTTTAACATTTTGTGACCATGACTTTTTCACTTATGACCTTAAAAATCAATACAGTTCATCCTCATGTCATATGCAACAAGTGCATGAATTTTGGTCAAGATCAAATCAAAACTATGCCCTCCAAGCTATATACAACCAACAATAATTTGTGATCTTGACGTTGAAAATAATAGGGTTCTACCTCTTATCATGAGCAATAAGTGTAATAAGTTTTGTCACAGTTTTACTGCATTAATATCAAATTACGTCATTTTGTCATACTATTGGATCCCGATTGGCTCTAGTATGAGACGTATCAAATTACAGGAGCTATTAGACATTCATCCTCTCTCCATGAGGAAGTCAACATAAACATTACAAACTTCCACTTCTAGACAGCAAAATAACATCCTAGTCTGCCAAATGTGTAATCTAGCTATTTTGAGATTCTTGCATGTTGTTTTTTCCTTGCTAGTCGTAAAGGTAAAATAACAGCATTATTAACGGCTAGGTGCAAGAATCTCAAAACAGTTTTGTTTGAATTCAGTTATACGCTATGCAGGTCAGAAGCAAGTTCGCATTATCAAGATTTTGCTCTAAAGACAAAGCGTCCCTCAGAGAAGCTTCTTTGTCAGGGGTACCTTTGTGAACAACGAGGAAGCCCAATGGTCGTTGCGATTCATACACGTACATATAATGCGGAAGGGCTCCAACTCATACCTTCTTGAAAAAAAAATTCAATCCAATTTGCATACACCAGACACGTGTTTCGAATATTACATAAATTCTCATCAGTGATGCTTCCAGCCAATATGCTTTTCATACGCAGTCCAAGATTTCCCTAGCGCCCTCTTTCGTTGTATTTCTGCATTTACTTTACAGGGAGTCCGCGGCTCCAAAATTCCTTTAGGGTCAATTCAGTAGCATATCCAAATAAAATCTATGTTCAAAGTAGCATTGGAGGGATGGTGCAAAGTATGTATCACATTAACTAGAATGCTGAAAGATATTCTAGAGTAAATCTCGTTTCACGGCGAAACTATACTGGATTTGACATATTCCATTGTTCGGATGTCCCCGAGTTGACATCGTCCATTTTAAAAATACAGGACGATGTCAACATGGGGACATCCAAACAATCTGATATTGTTAGCAAGCTGGAGATGCTTACCCTCCCAGGGCGCCTGACCTCACTCACCTTGTAGGGGTTCATTTTCCCTCACTTCTGTTCTGTTCAGTATCATTTTTCAAGAGTTTGTAAGGATTAGCACATTACCATTTTGCAGATCCTTTGTGGTGACTCATTTGTAGTCCATGTTTGAATTTTCATTAAGTTTATAAAGACTCAAGTTTCTATAGCACAGAAACAGATTTTCCCCATTTTTGCAGTTTAACCTTTATTTTGATCCTTTTACTCCAAATTCAATACGAATCCTCCTTGAGCCAAATGTCGTGTTTGAAATGTAGATCAAACATCATGGTCAGGTAAAAAACTATTGAAGTAGTAATGGAGAAGTCTTGTCACGTGAATGAAATATGAAAGCCCTGTTGCTCACAACACAAGAGTTATTGCATTGTTCTAATGCCGTTGACAGAGAATGAAATTCTTACAGAACCTCTCACATCGACTCGATGATTATTTCAACTTAATGGATGTTCAATAGATCAGTATTGCAGTGCTGAATCATTTTATAATTACAATGTATTTATTTCACTAGAAAAACGCCCATTATCAGCATCCATTTTCACAAAAGTACTTACGAACAATTTCAGGAATTTTCGTAACTTTTGATTGTTTACTTCTTCTTTTAAAATAAAAATTATCAATATTTCATTTCTGACTTTAGAAATGATATTAGAAAACACAGCACAATCTGCATGGAAAATCTTTTAAACCTTTTATTAATTGACGAAAGTTACGAAAAATTACCGATTTTCTTCGAAGAACTTTTGTGAAACTGGGCACAGAACTTTTAGAGCTTTTACATTCATACAATTCCTCCTCTCACTAGAGCACTGACAAAGTCAGAAAGGGCCCCGCCGGCCACTTCTTTAAGAAGCTGAATGTGAAGGCAACAAGGTCAACATGGTTGGCAACAAAAGAATTGCTGCCAGAGGAATAGAGGCAAACATACAATGCAGTATTCCAATGTCATCGATTTTTTTTTATCAAAGCCCCATCTCTTACGGTACAACAGTTATGGCCAATGTTAAAGTTTTTCAAATGTAGGTCAAAGGTCACGGTCAAGGTCACATGATCAAAAAATGTTGGTACCAACAGAAAGGTCTTGTCACAAGGAACACACGTCAAATATCAAAGCCCCATCTCTTACGGTACAATAGTTATGGCCAATGTTAAAGTTTTTCAAATGTAGGTCAAAGGTCACGGTCAAGGTCACATGATGAAAAATGTTGGTACCAACGGAAAGGTCTTGTCACAAGGCACACTCATGTAAAATAAAAAAGCTCTACCTCTTACAGTGCAGAAGTTATGGCCAATGTTAAAGTTTTTGCTGACGGACAGACGGACAGAGTGATTACTATAGGGCACCCGCCTAGTGGCGGGGCCCTAATTACGGTGATCCTGTTTGGCAAGTTTGAAAATCATAGGACTAAAGGTACAGTCAATATCATGTCTACATACATGCAACATTTAGCAATGAGAATTGGCTGTGACCCTGACCTTGATAATCAAGAGCTATACCATACTTCAACATCCTTCCCTCAGGATTAGCTGTGACCTTGACCCTAGAATCAATAGGGTATATGTGATCCTTTGATGCAAGTATGAAGATCCTAGAGCAGTGGTTTAGTCCTCTCTCCATGCATAAAAATATGGAAGGAAAGACAAACAGACTGACTGACTGACAAACACACAGGACCATATCTTTGTCCTGTAGATGAACAAAATATTTCCACAGTATACAGGTACTTTACAACAATAATATGAAGATTGCATTCAATGATCTTTAATACTAATTCATATTTTTGTACAGTATCTGAATGATTATGAATGAAAATGAAGGAAACTTATGAATATTTGAAAATGTATGATGAATGAAATTATTTCAAAAATCTGAAATCATAATCACTATTAGGGACTTTAATCTTATACACAGTGCAGTCTGTGCAATTTCTTCAAAAAAGTACAGGTACACTTAACATAAAATATGGACACATCTGACTTTGTTTTCTGATTAATAATTAGAAGTGAAATTTTCATATTTTTTGTAGCTGTCCAATGACATGCCATGTCTTCTTAACAAAAAACAATGAAGGTAGTCGATTGATAATATACATTTCACTCAAATAGATTTTATGTTTCAGTAGAGACTCCATAATGAGTGAAATACAAAATGCAAGTTCAAGATCCAGATGTAGTTTACATCAAATGTAAACAATCTCACTTCTTATCTTCAACATACTAACATACATTTGAAAGAAAAATCTTATAATTTCAAAGTGTTTATAAAATGTAAGTAACATTTATAGAGTTCTATTTACATGTAAAGTGAATGTCTTATTTCATTCAAGAGAAAAATCATTTTGATATTTTTTTAACAGGTGGTTTGTAACTACAATCTCAAAAGAGTAATTTTACTTTATCTCTTTAACAGTTCATGGTATTCAATGTTTTTCTATGTAAACTGGATCTGCTGGATTTTGTCTTAACAACTTCACAATCTAATTTTGTTCCATATTGTCAATAACGTCATTAACACTGTCCATATAAAACTAGCTCTGCTCGATATCATCAATGACTTCATAATCACTGCCCATGTGCATGCTGATACTACTGGCGACACTTTCCTCATCTGAAACGAAATTGATAAAAGTTTCAAGATTCTTTCTGATAAACGTGGAGAAATTCGTTTTAAATCTTTCACTCATTAACACAGTCAGAGGTAAACACATTTGAATTATCTTTCAAATAACTCATTTAAATTATCTTTTTGAAATAAAAGAATTTTTCATACTACTTGGTGGGCAATTTATAACTCAAGAGAAGTTACCACTGGCAAATGTCAAATCATAAACAACTTGAATCAATTGTTAGATGTATTCGTTGCTTTTAAATCATTTTAAAGAAAATATGAAAAATTTGGACAGAAGAATTGTAACAACGAAAGGTTATTTACCAACCTTACAAGCTTGATGGTCTTTGCATGTCTCTAAATTGAGCAAACTATTAAACTTACATGTATGAAAAACAATCCATTCATACAGATTGCCTTTACAGATTTCATCAAAATATTACTATCAATTTCATTCAAAATTGGAAAAACTAAAAGGTAAGTGATGGACAATATTAAACAAATTTTAAAGTATTGCATTGTTACTCAACAATTATTTTTTACATCATTCTGTATAAACACGGCTTACCACTTTCAACATCAGGTGCCACAGCCACCAACTCCACCTCAGACACAGAATTCTGCTTTATCGGTTTTAAGGCATCCATCGTTTCTATAGGAACAATAACAGAGTCATTGCTTGAACTGTCATCCTTAATTTCCACTAAATCTCCAACCTTTTTATTATGCGCACTCACAAACTGAACATCTTCATCTTCATGAACTCTATCTGGACTCTGGATTTCTGGTGCTGCCTTTGGGGGTCCTTTCTTCTGAGTTTGCGGCGTTGTGGCCATATTTTTTGTGTTATTGCCAGTAGATGTTTTAGTCTGAGTTATGCTAGCAGACCCTGTGTTAGATGATGCCTTTGTCTGGGCATTGTTAGCACTAGTTGGTCCTACATTCGGGGGCCTTACATTGACATTAGGTATTCCTCTGGTCTGCCCGCTATATGGACCTATATTTGGAGGCCTAATATTTATATTTGGACGGACATTCTGTTGTGGGAAAGGAATCTGTGGTGGGACTGGTCTAATGTTCATACCTGGTTGTCCAAACGGCAAGGGCGGAGGGATATTAAGATCCATCAATGGTTTTGGACCAAGTTTTACTGCTTTCTTTGGACTCTCCCAATCATCTTTAGCGCGGTGACCATAGGAGCCTTTCGGTAGAGGAATATCAGCACTAACTACATTGCTCTTTGCCTGTTGCATGTTCTCCTGCTTCTTCGTCATTTCTTCAATTTTTTTAGTTTCTTCAACAAGTCTTTGTTCTTCTTCTTTCTTTTTCTTGGCTTCCTCCTCCTCCTTTTCCTTCTCTTTTGATTTACCACTAAATGCTTTAAGTATGTCTTCTGCAGTAACCAGTTTTTTCTCACCTGGAGCTGTACCAGACTTTGATACGGGTGTCCAAGGTGGTAACACAGTGTTCCTTTTACGCTGTGTTATGGTCGGTATTGCCTTTCCCTGCTGCAATGTCGGGTTTCCCTGTCCACCAGCTTTCTTAAAGATCTTTACTTCAATAGCTTTTTTAGCCTCTTCAACTGCTTTTTTCACGTCAGCTCCATCTTTTTCTGTCTTTGGATCTGGCACATCCTTTCCCGGTTTTGACAATTTTGAGATGGGGAGCATTTTTTTGCTTGATGTAGAATGCCTTTGTGGTTCATCATCATCCAGTTCTTTCACCTCTTTCTCAAAATTCTTCTGTTTTTCTTTTATTCGTTTGTCTTTCTGTTTCTGTTCAGGATTTAATTCGAATTTTCTCTCAATTTCTCGATTCTTCAAATTCTCCTCTCTTTTACTTGACAGGGCAGTCGCTTTGTCCAGATTTCGCCTTTGCTCATAAAAAGGATTATCCTTTGTGTATGCCTTAAAAATATTTTTAAATCATTAATCCAATGCTTATTCTTATATTTAGTTAAATATCTTTACAAGTTAATGCTCCTTAGAAACTTCAGAGATTTCTAGCTCTCAAAGACAGTCAGAAATTAGTTATTTCTCCGTACTCAATTTGCCATGTTATTATACGACTCAGGAGGATTTAGAAATATGAAACTGCATGTTTTTTTCACTAAATAGAGATTAATGAATACATTGATAAAGAGGAAAAAAGTTCATTTATCACTGCTATTACATAAAGTTAGATACTTTTAATATATACATGAAAAATTCTATTGAAGAGAAAAAATAAATAATAAATTGTAAGTTTTTTTGTGTGTTCACAAATCTTTGTTGTGTGACCACAAGACTTTACTAGATAGTTTTCATGGTGGGCATCTGACTTCATGTGGAATTCCCCACAGGCGATATCCCCTACTAACACCTTACACAAGGAACACCAAAACCCAGAGGTGGGAATCAGGAACTCAGAGCCTGAAATCAGAAACAAAGATATTACAAATGTTATCATAAATAATAATGTATACGACTAAATTTAACAGTGGGACATATTGAGAGCTTCAATTGCTCTAATGTAAAGTTTGGTTTACCTTATTGACATTTCATTTTTGTGTCTAAAGATTGAAAGTTAAACTTTTAATGGTATGACTTTTAAAAAACACATATATGTCAATGAATTTATGACATACCATGCAAAAGTGTCCATAACTAATCAGATTCTAAAATTTTGTATGACAATTCTAAAAGAATATTTAAGTATGCAATAGAAAATGAGATATGGGCAAGTCAAAACAGAAGTAGGACTTTACAGAAGAGAAAGAGAAATCGCATACCATAAATGGAGTGTTTCTGACCAACTGAGTAATGAACTAATAATACAAACAAAATACTTATACTTATATATAAACTTTGTTACCCTTGACTGGGAGAACGGAGGTTTTTTTAGCGGCTGGTTTCTTCGGTGGATTCTTCATTTCCTCCGGTGTCCATGGCTTGTCATACTGACATAGGGACTGCAAATAGGTCATGTACTAACTAAAAAGACTGTAAGCCATTTAGTCATTGTTATGTTAAAAGTTGCAGGTTGTCGACCCTATAAGCACAGACGGGACTTAGTACAGATTTCATATCTGCTACAATGTCAAATCAGTGTAAAGAATATAAAATATATAAGCACTTATCAGATACTCTTTAAACTTCAATTAATTGATGTAGGTCAAACTGCAATTTAAAATAGGTAATCTGCAGTGCTTTAGGGAGATCGCACAGCTCTCCTTCTGAATGGGTACTGCATCCCAAAGCAAACAATATATCTTCTCCAACATTTTGGTATAGCGTACATATAATCATAATGTACAAAGTAGTGATCAAATTCTACATCTTCTCTTTCATAATATGTCCAATGCAATTTTCAACTCCATTTGAGCGCATGCATCAACATAACCACATATCTACTGTATGTAGTCATAAAAATTCTGTCTACTCTTCTTATGTAACATGTATGTACATTGTAGTTGAAAATCATTACCGAAACATTCTGTGAAAACTCTTTTGTTTGTTAATTTATTACTTTCCTCTAAAGAGTCCAGCTGATATGAAAAAAGTCCAAAGAGAGAGAGGGAGAGGGGGAGGGAAGGGAATTTAAAATGCAACTTTAAGCTCTCTCTCTCTATGGCTTTTGACAAAATGAAAAAGAATACAAAGAATCGAAAATATATATAATAACTTGAAAATAGAAGAATTACTACAATACACAGAACTCTTCCGCCATCAATCAGCAATCTACCTTAAGATGGTTTGCGGTATGTAAATGCTGCATATAAATCTGTAGTGAACTGTAGACAATGTTGCATGATTTGCACCAGTGAATTCCTTGGTCGAAGTACTCGTATCGAACCTTCAACTCTCCCTTCACTTGAAACGAAAACTGAAACAGGGAAGTCAGACAGATGATTTCATGATCAGTTCGGAAATCACAATCAAACATTTTGGAAAATGACTTAAGGCTACTATAACCTAGATGGATCAGACTCCTCGAGACATTTTATTGTAAAAATGCTTGTAATGAATGCACTACTTTGCCTTTTTGATTTGAGCATATTATAAATATCTTTCAAAGTCTAAAATGAAAGAAATACATGTTACCTTGTAGTTGTACATTAATATTCCACATTAGGAAATTGGGGAAGAACTATCTTAATTCTGACCTTATGTTCAGTTAATGCCAGTTATTCAGGTTACAGAGTTTTTCCAGGTAAAGTAAACAAGACAAAAGGGTACTAGTGTTTGTACTATTAAAACTAGCACTGACAAATCACAAACAAGAATTCAGAATCTAGTCATTCCCTTTCCAATGCAATCTCTGTTAATGCAAATAAAGGGCAAAATATGAAGTCAAATTCATTCACTAATAGGTCAAATGACCTTGTGCTAGTATGTAAGAAGCAAATTTTCTATGAATATTTATATTATTTCAATCTTGTGTTAGTTATGATTATGATGAAAAATCTGAAAAACAAGGTCAGTCCAAGAAAATCAAAAAAACTAAAATCAGAATGAAAGCTCTTTTAAAAAACACCAACTAATTTTAAATCAATTAAATTCAAGTCAAAGGACAAGGCTTGAGACAAACTTGTTAAATTTCAAATTTAAGTTAAAATAGGTAAATTATAAAATCCATTTACTACTAGATATTATAACTGCTGTCAGTCTATAAGTCATGTTTTGGTGGAGTAAGATCAAGAAAGCGCTTATATAAAACTACACTTAGTCTTGTATTCATACTTGTAATGAGTTGTACTGCAAAACAAGGCAAGTGTGCTCATTTTCTAAGGTATCATTCTGTTTGAATGTACCATTGCTCTCTGTTTGAATGTTTCTACTGATATATGTTTACACATGCACTATAATATCGATACAGGGCTAACTGAAGAATTTCTTGTACTTGTCCTTTGACATTAATCTAAGAAGGTTTTCAATAACCTGGATTAGTGCAAAGTAATCTGCTTTATAACTGGCTTTGATTAATTACATTTGCATACAATTAATCCTCTCAACTGTGAAATCAAATACTAGTAAAGAACATTTCTTAACAAAACTTACCATGTTTTTCATAGTGACCTTACCTGTTTAGGTTTCTGCTCTGTGTTACTAGCAGCTTCCAACTTGTCCCTGACATCCTTGGCCGTTACCTTCTTTTCCTGGGGCTCGGTGATTTCCTCGGATTTAGGTGGTGGTTTCTGTGTAGGCTCATCCTTCTTCTGCTCTTTTAGCTTCTTACTTTCCGGAGGGCCATCCTTTTTATCAGGGGTGGACATACGTTTTTCGTTTTGCTCCGAAGCTTTGCGTAACTTTGATATCTGCTGTGCTATCTCCTCCTGTAGTTTGCTGTTCTGCATCAGAATTGGGTCTTTATGCCCATCTTTTTGTCTCCTCTTCTTGCGCATGATTTCATTCTGCTGCTTACGCAATTTCTGTAATTCCTCTTCGAGGGCTAGAATTCTCTGCTGGCGGATTTCTTTTTCTTTACGCAGTTTTTCAATTTGTTTTGAAGATAGTTCTTGAGACTTTTGACTATGATCTGAACTCTCACTAAGTGTGCGCTTTTCACCAACTTTTGGTGAGGAACCAATTTTTTTACTTTTAGGAGTGTCCCAGTCATCTGATTGCTTCAATACATATTTCGATTGTTCACTTTTAGGAGGCAAGACAAGCCTTTGAGACCCACTGTCAACTGCACTTATCACTCTTATGTTCTCTAAAGGTAAAGACTTTGTGGATTCACTTTTACTTCTAGGTGAATCAACATTTTTCAGTTCTTTCAAACTGCTTGATGATGGAGCCCTTTCCCTTTCTCTGTCAAGAGAACTCTCTTTTTCAGTTCTCCTATGCTTTTTAGCATCTGAACTGTTTTTATCTTGTATTGGCACACTTTTCAGATTACTAGAGGCTAGAGATGGAATGGGACTATGACCAGTATCAGCATAACGCGGCTTAGCTGGGGCTGCATACCCAGGATGCTGTGACGCTTCATAGCCATAAGGTACCCCTGACGCTGTGGTATAGCCAGGGGGAACTCCCTGATGGGCATAAGAGTAGGCAGAAGGAGGATACTGATCTGCCTGACTATAACTACCTGTATAGCCTGGGTAAGATGACACTGGTGCCGTACTAGTAGGATACTTCTGTTGTTCGTGATGTGAACCTTCTGATTTTGACCCATCTGAAGACCTTTTCCTTTTAAAAACTATTCCCTCTTCAAGGAGCGCAGCCTGTGGGTCATCTTTTGAATAGAGGTCATCATATCCAGATTTTCTATCTATTTCACTGCCTTTCTTCACAAAGAGAGAGTCTTTTAAATTTCCATCAATCAGACCACCCTCTAAAAATGATGCTGTTTGGTTGATTCCAACCAGTTCTGGTTCTTCTTTCAGCTTTGTTTCAACCGTTTTTGCCTTTTCTTGCATCCGCTTTGACATCTCGAAATCAAATCCTATAGATTTCAAGATGTTTTCAATTGTTGGGTCATAGTTTGTTTTTGTAGTAACTGGTTGGGCAACAGGCTCCATAGGTTGAGATGTGGGAATTGCAGATGTAGGTTTATTAGTAAATATACTGAGTAGATCTGCTTGAGGCGGCTCTATGTGTATTGGTGGTTGAGGAGGTGCTGGAGCCGCAGGTTTGTAGGGAGGCTCCTCTGGAACCTTCTGGGCTGTGTATGGAGGTTCCATATTATGACCTTGTGAACGTTCCAAAACTGGAAATGTTGATCGCCCATACAATGGATCTAATTGATTTGCAGGAGCAACTGGAGCATTGGCAGGCACCTGAGGGTGAAAATCCCTCCTGGGCTCAGAAGCCTGATGGTATGGATCATTTACTTTTGAAACCAGACCTCTGTCAGGATTTTTATAGTTCCACTGGGAATCATATCCTCTGTCTTGCGGTTTGGATGGTGGGTACGTCTCTCTAGCATCAGAGTCACCATACAAGAATTTTTCTTCATCTTCCACATCCATGTAACTACCTAACCCAGGAATGCCTCCTCTTGGTATCCCGCTATCTTTTGGGGCTGCTGTTGGAGACGGACCCAGTCTGGATTCCATACTTGGTGGAATGTATGTTCCACCTTCATAAGGCTTGACCTCAGGCTCCACTGGTGGAACAGTAGTAGATTTCTTTTTTAATATTGATTTCAGAGGTTTAGGTTCAGCAGGAACCTGTTCTGGTGGTGGCAAACTTGATGGCATTGAAGATTGTTGCATGAAAGGCATTGCGTTTATATTCATATCTTCCCTATACATCCTTGGTGAGAGGGCTGGTGGTCTATCGTAGCTATGTCTGCTATCTATGCTCCTCTCTCTCGATTCTCTGCTATCACGGTAATATGGGTCATCTACCCTATATCCACGATCATGAAATTCCTCCCCCCTATACCTCTCATCCCTATGGTCAAAGGACTCAGGCCCTCTATATCTGTCATGCTCCCTCCTGTCTCTAATATCCCCCAAATCCCTCCTGTCTCTACTATCCCCTAAATCTCTCCTATCTCTACTATCCCCCAAATCCCTTCTGTCTCTGCTATCTCCCAAATCCCTTCTGTCTCTACTATCCCCCAAATCCCTTCTGTCTCTGCTATCCCCCAAATCCCTTCTATCCCCCATATCCCTTCTGTCTCTACTAATACTATCCCCTAGATCCCTTCTATCCCTCCCTCTATCCCTTTCCCTTTCTCTCTCCCTTGGTCCTTGTCTGTCATATTGTCTATCTCTATCACCATATCGATCGTCTTTCCTGTCTGCATCCTTTCTTCGATCCATGCTGTATGGCTCCTGTCCCCGTTGTCCGCCTCTCGAGTCTCGCCGGTCTATGTCTGGAGCACCACCATAGTACATTCTTTCTTCCTCGTACGGATCAATATCCCCTTTGTGTACTTCTACAGGGGGTCCAAGTCTGTCTCGGAGAGGGCTACGACGACGCTCCTTATAAATCTCATTCCCCACCGTAATTCTCAAGGATTCCATCTCTGAAGGAGTAGCACTCTCGCCCATTTCGTCATGCTACAAATAGAAACAATATGATGATATCAAAATGTGAGGAAAGGAAAGGATTAATACGATATTATTTAGGACCGGTGGTAACTTCTTCAAACACAGACTTTTTTATCACAAATAACAAAGTGGTGTCGACTAAACAGCAAGTCAGGGACATGTATGTGTTACCTCTATATACACATGTATAGTCCTCAGCAAGTAAGGGAGTTGTATGTGTATTCTATATATATAGTCCTCAGCAAGTCAGGGAGTTATATGTGTTCTCTATATATAAAGTCCTCAGCAAGTCAGGGAGTTGTATGTGTTCTCTATATATATACATGTAGTCCTCAGCAAGTCGTTGAGTTGTATGTGTTCTCTATATATATACATGTAGTCCTCAGCAAGTCAGTGAGTTGTATGTGTTCTCTATATATATAGTCCTCAGCAAGTCAGGGAGTTGTATGTGTTCTCTATATATATAGTCCTCAGCAAGTCGGTGAGTTGTATGTGTTCTCTATATATATACATGTAGTCCTCAGCAAGTCAGTGAGTTGTATGTGTTCTCTATATATATAGTCCTCAGCAAGTCAGGGAGTTGTATGTGTTCTCTCTATATATATAGTCCTCAGCAAGTCAGGGAGTTGTATGTGTTTTCTATATATATAGTCCTCAAGTTCATGATACTGTTTGATTCCTCTAAACAACTTTAAAACAAAATTGACTATTTTCACAAGCAGAGTGGAATTTTGAGGATTTCTGGTAATCCAAGAGGCAGAATTCCGCTTGTCAAATTTATAAAACCTTCAGAAAGGTAGTGATGCAAAAATTTGACAAATTCTACTATCGATTATCAGGAAACTATCTGAAACAAATTATCGATTGATAATCGGAACTATCAAATTTCTAAAAATGATCTTCAAAACGAGTGAAATACTATTGAGGTTGTGATGCAGAACAAAGTTATATTCAGAGAACACTTAGGCCATACCAAATTAATTAAATGTTCTTTGGATTTTCTTGTGAAAAAAAGGGTGCGTGCGAGCGAAAATATAATTTTTATTTTTTTTTTTTAAGTATTGCAGCTTTAAAGGTGCGAGCGAGTGAAATAATTGTTTTTTTATATAGGTTACTCCATATTCGCAAAGGAATCCCCATAGGAATCTTGTGACTAGGAAGCCTGGCACATACTCGTAGCAGTACATAAAAGATTTTCGAACATTTCCCCTCCTTGACTTTCAGTGCCATGTATTCGCTCCCGACGAAATTTTTTAAACACAAAAAGTATCATTTTCTTCAAAATTTGCACAATCTGAGACTTCTAGAAGCTTTAAAATTTGCAGAAATCAGAACCGACCCTAAAAGATTCTTGAGCCAGAAATTTATTGGTGCGGGCGAGCATTTTATCTTTATAATATTATTTTTTGAATTTTGATAAATATGGTGCGAGAAATCCAAAGAACATTTAATTAATTTGGTATGGCCTTAAACTAAAAATTTTCAATGTTCACCACATGTTAAATATGGTACATGTACGGATACAAAAATTTCGGCTGAAGTGATCTCTGAATATAAGTCTATTCTTAAGATTACCATCATATAATTGATAATGATGGTCATAAGATAGGCCAAAATAAATTCATATAAAGTAAATTTAGTCAGTATTTTCCTTGATTAATCAAAGGGGATTCCTGTGGAACATACGGTTACCGGTAACAGGGATGCAACTTTGTGAAATTTTCTAGGGGCCACATGGGCCCCTAGAATAAAAATTTTAGAGGTCCACAAGAAAATCTACGAACCCACAATGAATTTAGCTGATTAATTAAGAAATTAAGCTGAAAAAAATGCTTAAACATATTTATTTGATTGTTACAACTTACAAATATTCTCCTTCAACCTCAACATCATTTTCTCTTGACAATTCAAACACTTTCTCTTCATAATCACTCATTTCACTCTCACTCTCTGACATCCTTTTGCTTTTCACCAGGGTGTTCCACGACTTCTATGAAGTGCCACATACTGAGTGGCAAATTTGTTCAGATTAATTGACATTGGCAATACTACGGCCTGTAAGTGTAAACGCTTTATATATCACCATAAGAGCATTTACTTTTAAAGTGATTAAAAGAATCCCACTTTCTGATTGTGCCTTCATAAAGGACGAGGATTTCTGAATGGAACAAAGTTGACTAAAAGCTTGGAAAACTACAATCCGGATTCTACTCGCCAAGTGGGCCACCTGTTTTTGATTACTGGTTGTCCACAGATAAGATTTGGTCCCATTGGCGAGTGGGCGATTAGTAATTTGCAAAGCTGAACATAATTTGCGTATCACATGATATGCAACAGTGCTTCTGAGGATTCGAAAATGGACCATTGATAAAGCATAGAATGACTTACTGAAATTCAGTTCAAATGAAACCATAGCTTCTTTTAGCTTGAATAAAAGAAAAGATGAACCAGAGGATGGGTCTGTCACTTGCAGTGTGGGATTGCAGATGATTTCCATTGTTTTGTCATACATCCTTTTGTTCCAGAAATATTCTTTCAGGGGGGAGTATTTGAGCTATTTACGCTTACAAGAGCATTAGTAGTAAATAAACAACAGCAAAGTAAATGCATATTATATTAAAAACAGATGACTGGAAGAATCTCAAACGAGATTGGGAGAGGGGGGATATTTTATTGACATTAAAAAAAAAGAAAATCATGGAAAGCGTCCTGTGATTCCTCAAGCTTTTTTTTTAAAAACTATATAGAGAATAAGTGTCTTAATTTGTGTTTTGTAACGGGTATGCAACACACAGCAAGTGCATTTATCACACATGTAATGTGCATTAGCTCATTTAATGTGATAAACACATTTGCTCAGTTGCTGTGTGTTGAATACCCATAACAATACACAGATTATGACATTTATTCTATATATATGCACCACAGTTGTATGTTTCATTCTTGATTTTCTGAAATCAAGTTTTTATAGGTAAAAAAGCGGTACTAGGAATTACCGAAAAGACAGCATTTACCGAAAAGACAGTGTTATTTACCGAAAAGACAAAAATTTCTACCGAAAAGACACTTAAAAATTTAAACTAAATTAATTTTATGATTGAAAACGTGTATATACACTTAAAAGTATAATCAAAACCATAAGAACTGACTGAATTTAAGGTATGACTTAGTCATAGTTTCCTCTGATAGAGAATATTAAACCTACTTCTATAATGATAAATTGATAAGTCTGTTGTAGCAAAAGTCGTAATTATTATGAAATTTAGTGTGAATAACTAATTAATTATATAAACTCTGCATATTCCATAATAAAAAATACAAAATATTTAGTAACTTCTTTGTGGTACAAGTGTACATGAGGTTGAATCTGTTGCTAAGCTGCTGCTGAGTCAGATGATGAATTTTGGTGGAATATCGAATTTTGTTGACTTAAAATGAATAACAGAATAAGTTGTACTTTTTTTAATGGTCTTTTCGCTAAGTATATGTGTCTTTTCGGTAAATATCACTGTCTTTTCGGTAAATGCTGTCTTTTCGGTAATTCCTACTACCGGTAAAAAAGTGACATTAAAACTCAGGTCATTGCGGGTTCAGTTTGCAGGTCAGAAAAGCTGTCGTGGCATGTTACTTAGATCTCATGCATTATTACGTCACAGGCGTTTTCATACAAAATGAAAACATGTTCTTTTTGGTAGTTTCATCTCAGGGAATTACATCTGTTGTGCATAATGAATCAGGCAACTGATGGAGTACTGTGTGAACATCTGAAACTTTCAGAAAGCCTGTGTTCAAAGTGTTTTAGTTTTAGTTACAGTGGCAACAAACAGTTGTTTTATTTCTTTTCTAGCCCTCCTGAGAGAGGGAAATGGATGGAATAAATAAAACCACACTTTCAACTTTGTTGCTACTCATATATTGCCGACTCAAAATAAATATTACTTGACTTGACTTGACTTGCTACTGGAACTATTCGAGTGTCAGAAAGGCACAAAAAAATTGTTGGAAAGCACAAGGTGGTATAACATTTAAATGTAATCTTACATCAAACAAATAAACTTCATTGATATCTAACAATTATTGACCTGAGGACCAAGTCTTTCCGTGACTGGGCGTTTCGGTTTGGGAGATGGTGAGCGCGAATTGTCTCTGTCGCGACTGCGTCTTCGACCTTCGTGGTGCTTTGAATTCGACTTTCTCGTTGTAGCTGATATCACTCCTCCTCTTCCACGACCTCTTTGTCTACCTGTGAATACCATCGTTACTTGTTATTGATGCTAACTAAAGAAGTGTGTATGTAACTTTGAGATCATCGGAACAGTCGGCCATCGCAGGGACTCAAAGTAATGAAAATTTTCCATCTGCATTTTACGGACAAGAGTGAGATTGCGGATCTAGAAGAGGTGAAGGGTTTCAGATTACCTTTCTGTTTCTAGAGATAAAGCTGATTTTAATTTTTTTTATTTAATGTAGGTCAAAGGTCAAGGTCACAGTCTCCAATAAAAGGTCTTGTCATAAGGAATTTTCATGTGTAATTCGGGAAGAGCTAAGTTTACAGGTTTTGAAGTGAGCGTACTAGCTTTCACTATTCCTTTCTTTACGCCCAGTGATACCGGTGCACTGGACGTAAAGAAAGGAATAGTGAAAACTAGGATGCTGACACTGGGGTTTACAATCTACAAAAGCAAAAAAGCAAAATTCAGCAAATGAGCGGAGGATGCCAAATGTCCACTCTGTTTTTTAGATGTTGAAGATATATACCACCTGATATCGTTCCATAAAATGCGTAGAGATACTGTTTCGGATATGAAGTCAATAATCAACTCAAGGTCGGACAAGGATGCTTGGAGTAGTATTATGGTTGACAGAAAACAATTCACCAGGCTTGTGCTGGACAATTCAATTAATATTCTTCAAGAAAAGAACAAATAATGAAAGGTCATTCATTCACAAAATGGAGGAAATGTCCAGAATTTTTTGTTACAAATTACATAATTATAGGCTGTCTAAGTTACAAGTGCCTGAGTAAAAATTTTGGTCAGGGATTCCCATTAGGAGAACCATCGCGAAAATAAATAATTTTATTCTTATTTTTATCTACATCTATGAAAAGTGTCTGTGATAAATGTTAACCTTAGTATTTGACTACCGATTTCCTTTTAAAGTTTTAAGAACACATACTGCTTTCTTTTATATGTGCGTATACCATTGTATATACTCTAGCTCTTACTTACATGTATATCATTTTTTAGTTAGAATATGCTCTTTTTAATGTCTTGGTGCTTGCATGTCAAAAGTCAAGATTTCATATAAAAGGTCTTGTCGCAATGAATCTACAAGTGAAATACGATCAAATAGACACAGTGAAGGTTACTTTTTTTAAAGTACGTCAAACTTGGAAGTCAGAATCATTAGCATATCAACAGTCAATGTCTCAAACGAAAAGTCTTGTCTTTTAAAGAAATCTATAAGTGAAATATTGATGTTTTACCCATCACTGTCCATAAGATATAGCCAAGATAGTTATTTTGGAGAGTAGGTAAAACTTTAAGACCAAGGTCACTTGGTCAACGGTCGAAGTCTCAACTGTAAGGTATTGTCACTAAAAGTCATATGTGAAATGTGACAGCCTTACCACATTCAAAAGTTTGACCGTAGGCCTGATTTCCTTAATCGTTAATTATTTTGAATTTAAACTTTGAGGTCAATGTCACTTAGGCAAAAAAAGTCCAGGTCTTGTCGTAACTTGAGCAGTCTACAAGTAAAATATGGAACTTCAAGCTGTACCTAATTATGTGCGGGTCCGAAATATATAGCCACGGTAGACTGTTTTGAAAAGTAAGTCAAACTTGAAGGTCAAGGTCAAAAGTCAAGATTTTATATAAAAGGTCTTGTTGCAAGGAGGCTACAATATGGGATTTTACCCTTTACGGTTCAAAGGACACTGCCGAGGTTAATTACATGCATTTTAAAATTGAAAGATTGTCAAACTGAAGGTCAGGGTCATTAGGTCAACAGTCAAGGTCTCAAATGAAAAGTCTCGTCTTGTGGAATCTTTAGACATTTAAATCTTAGGTAAAACTTTTTAAAAGCAAAGGTCACTTGGTCAAATGACAATGACAATGACAATGACAATGACAATGACAATGACAATGACAATAATTTATTCTTTTTAAACGTACATGGTACATTGTTAAGAAAATACATAATATACATTTCATTTTTGATATGCATACGTGGAATACAAACATATAGAAATAATGTGATAGTAATTTATACATTTAACCTAGAGGGTATTATCATAGAGGAATTTTGGACTTTTAAATTCGGTAACCAAAACAAACAAATCAGTTGGTAACGTAAGTGGACATGACACTCTGTCCCTTTTGATGTAAAGAATATATACAAATTCTAAAGACGGATTAATTACGCAATGTGAAGGTTTGAGCGATAGACGTTGATTTAACTATAATGACCGTATGGCAGTTTTACAATTAAACGAAAATTGAATTAATCCCAAAGAATAAATGATCTAAAGAAATAAAGATTAACAAGAAAGTTCTCTGTAAACAAACGCATTAAAATCGAATGTCATAAATTTGATAAAATTAATGTCTGAATATAAAGATGAATGTCCGAATATAGAAAAATACAAATTATGATAAAAGTCCAAAATTCCTCTATGATAGTATGTTACCCTACCAGTAATCACACTTATAAATTGACATACTTTTTTGATAAGAACAAAGTTTCGAGAATTAAAAAGCTCATTAAATTTTAAAGTATTTGGTCTATTGGTATAATAATTTGGTAAATATTTCATCCTAGCACATTTAATGACATGATCTTGACAAACAAAAAGGTAATGAAATTCATCTCCTAACTCATCTTTCAAACACAAAGTACATTTTCTATTTTCTCGTGCAATATTCATCCATCTACCACTTTCTATAGGGAGGTAATGGTTACATGTTCTAAATTTGCTAAAAGTATTTCTAAATTTTGGAGGTAATGACAATAGGTAGTTTTCTAAATACAAATCGTTTTTAAAAATTCGATAATTCAAACCTTTTGATGATGAATTCATATCATTACTCCAATTCTGTCTAAATTGATCAATGAGTATATTTTTAACCGTATCTTTTAGCCATTTAATACTGCTAAACGCTTGGTTTTCCCAAATGTAGGAAAGGCCACAGTGGTCAAAAATCTGTTTTACATGTCTTATCCAAGGAAAATCTTTACACAATGCAATCTTATACATACATTTTGAAATCTTATTTTCATTAGCAGTTATCATTTTCGCCCAAAAAGTTACCATTCTTAATTTTACATTAATTTCAATAGGATATCGACCCAATTCGCCATATATCATAAAATTAGGCGTGTTCTTTCTAAGTTTAAGTATATACTTACAAAACTTCAAATGAAGTTTCTCTAAATTACCAGTATTATATAGTCCCCAAACTTCACATCCATATAAGAGTATGGGCTGTACAATTTTATCAAATAGATCTAAGATACAATCAAAGGATAGATTATGAGATTTCGATTTTCTAAGTATACTATACATAGCATTGATTCCCTTTGAATACTGGTTTTCTACATTTGCTTTAAAAATACCATTTCTTGTAAAAATCACTCCAAGGTAAGTAAACTGGTTTACTATTTCGACAGTCTGACCTCTATACTTAAAATCAATATTAGAACAATTTCTTGGTTTTCTACCAAAAATAACAATCTTCGTTTTTTCAACATTTACCCTCAACTTCCATTTTAGACAATAATCCGAAAACAGATCAATTTTCCTTTGGAGATCACTAGGAGATTCCCCAAAGAGGATAGTGTCATCTGCATACAATAAGGCAAAAAGATCCAAATAAACATCAATTTCATTTCGTGTGACAGAGCTTAAATGGGGTAGACCATTATGTATTTTTGATTTAAAAAATTCATCCAAGTCATTCAGAAAGATAGAAAATAAAAAAGGTGATAAATTTTCGCCTTGTTTAAGGCCGATCTGGCAAGGAAACGTGTCTGAAAATGAACCATTGTGTCTAATTCTGGCCTTAACCCCACAATACATATTGCGAATAATTCTGAAACATTTACCATCTATATTGCTACTAATCAATTTATTCCATAAACCTATACGCCACACCGAATCAAAGGCCTTCTCAAAGTCAATGAAGGCACAATATATTGTTTTCTTTGACCTTTTATATAACTCAATAAGACAGTGTAAGCTAAAAATATGATCAATAGTACTGTAATGTGATCTAAATCCGGCCTGATTCTCCAAAACGAGGCCAACAGCTTCTGAATAAGAATTTAATCTAGCATTAATTATGGAAGTAAATAATTTCGAAAAACAACTCAATAAAGTTATCGGTCGATAATTCTTAGGGTTATTTTCTTCCCCTTTCTTAAAAATTGGTAATATATCACCACAAAGCCAATCACTAGGAAATACGCCACTATCAAAAATTATATTAAACAAATGAGCATAAACAGGCATTAAAACATCTTGTGTTGCGACAATGTATTCATTAAACACTTGGTCAGATCCTGAGCTTTTGTTTCTCTTAAGAGATCTAATACATGAAGCAATTTCTTCTTCACTTATAGCATCATTTATGAAATGGTTAGCGTCTAAATTAGACAATGTAATCAAATCTTCTTCAGATAAAATGTAATCAGGTAAACTTACGTCATTATCAGTATTCAAATTTTTGAAAAAATCATACAATGTGCTCATATCAATCTTCGTATTATCCCTCCTTTTGGAGCCCTGATTAATAATTCTCCAATATGCTTTTGGGTTACGAGATCTAAGATTTTTAAGTTTCTCTGTAGTTTCATAATTATGTTTCCTCTTAGCCCTTTTCATTGACTTCTTATACAATTTTTCTTTTTCATATAAATTTTCTCTAAAAACCACGTTACCATACTGTCTATACAGAAAAGTCAAGGTCTCGATTGAAAAGTTTTGTCACTTGTCATATTTTTCAAATGAGATCTTGACCTTTAACCAAGTGACCTGTATCTACCCCTTAACATTGATTTTCTAGCGTGTCAAACTTCGAGGTCAAGGTCACTAGTTCAAGGTTGAGGCAAATATACGTAAATGAAATTACTTTAAAGATATTTATAACCGTCCATGGACCTGCAGAGGTACGTCGACAGGACAGAAGATCAGATGAATCAGTAATGACAACGTACACCAGGTGGGATCGAAACGTATGCTGTTGTGATTCCCTACGGATGTTTCGATTGTTTTCTCATCATTTAAGTGATCCTGCACAAAACCGATGAGACGTTGCAGTAGGGCAATATCTATATTAAGTATGCCCATATCGTTTATATATCTGAAAATTCTGCAGTTTTCTATAGTTTTGGCAAACACTTCAAGAGTTCTGCTAGGTCAAGAACGTTTAGACTATCGCCGACAAAGTATTGAAGTGTTTGCAAAAACTATGAACTCTTCATATACTTTGACGATATGGATTGGTTTATTAGACATTGCCCTACAGCAACGACTCATCAGTTTTGTAAAGTTTAACTTGGAAAATGACCCCCCCCCCCAAAAAAAAAAAATCTGCCATACATGTACCTTGTTGTACGTTGTAGACGGTAATTAACACCTTTCCAGACGCGCAATAATTTTCATTGTGTATCAATGATTATATTAATGATTGAATAATTGACTGAGTCGTTAACTGAGTCGTTGACTGATTACCATGAGTAGTTTTCTTTAACTAGCAATGAAGAATTATCCAATCATTGACGATAATTGTTTAATGGCCTAACAATTGCCGTTCAACAAGTGGGTTATTCAACTGCTCCTCGGGCTAAGCCCTCGGAGACAGTTGAATAACCCGTACATACATTTCGATCCCACGCGTTGACGTAGATATGATGCAGCTAAAAGACATGTGATACACATATGATATAATAGCTGACACCAAGAAACTCCGCGCGGAAGAGAACGGCAATGGCACATTATGAATTTTGCTTCATAACATCGGCGCTATCGTCGCTCATAATAATACATCATAGTAGCCGACTATCGATTCTATTTTGAGAATCGATTAATCGGAGGTAATACAATTCTTTGCAAAATGTTTTTTCTTCATGCAAAATGACACTAGAAATGTTAGCACATACATCATATGTATCTCTAACGACGTCAAAGTTTATCTTTAAATTGTGTCGAAAGTCGTACGGAAATAAAGGTACGGTTCTTCTTTTCATGTGGGGTTAAAGTTGAAAAATTGAAGTACTTCGATTATCGCGATTATCAATCGAAATAGACTAAATAATCCAGTCTCTCCGCTGCCGCTAAAAGAGCGGCAGGGGAGAGACTGGATTATTTAGTCTACAATCGAAAGTACTC
The DNA here is from genome assembly GCA_033119305.1 of Pinctada imbricata. Lineage (NCBI taxonomy): Eukaryota > Metazoa > Mollusca > Bivalvia > Pterioida > Pteriidae > Pinctada > Pinctada imbricata. The sequence goes on from VSWD01000009.1 coordinate 24,136,263, forward strand.
ATCCGATTGTGTCCGATGATCCATAGCAAATTTTATTCAATTGACCGATAAACCATCCACGGGAAAACAATTTTGGAAGTCCCAAGTTCTAAGGACCAAGATTGGAACACAATTACATGTACACGTTGCTACAACACAGGAACGGCCCAAATATTGAACCATTATTTATGATCCAGTGTGCTCACAGACGAGAATTTTGGTAATATATGATTCAAAGGTCCTTGCACCTATGAAATATGCAAAATATTTTTGTTTTAGGCACAATCTAGGGTCACACACCAAGGCAAGATGTGCTGGAAAAAGGGTGACTTGTATCGGGTATAAGCAAAGTTATAAATTATGTCAATTATCGGAACACAAGATCGGTCACGTAAAATGTTTGCTCGACCTTTCATAGTTCAAGGTCAAGAATTAGGAAAAAGGAGTGGTCTCACGTGAAATGTGAAAGGCCTACGGCTTTAAAAAAAAAAAAAAACCAACAACAACAAAATAATAGTTCTCCCTCTCCCTTTTTTTCAGGGGGTGGGGGGGGGGGGGGTGGCAGTGTCCATGTTGTTGGCACTGCCCCCCCCCCCCCAGGCCAATAAAAGAGAAAATTTAAAAATGAATGTCTGTGCAAAAGGAATTAAAGGAGGATAACTCTATCCATCCTATTGCAAGAAAACCATTTGTGCAAATAAAACCGGTGTGTACTTTCCAGATTTTTATACCACTATTCTGAATTTTGCGACTTTCTCTTCAAGCATACTGTATTATTATAAAAGTTTCTTTGATATTATTCTTCTAGTGTTATTTTATGTATATTCTATGATGGAAAGAGTAAACTTAATAATATGATTTTATCTGCAAGTACGTTGAGCTCATATATTACGACATTAAAATGATCATTTGTGGGAGTGGCGGCGAAGTTGAAAGCAGCCGAATGTATTTGTTCAGTGCATTGTCTCTCAGTTCGTGAGTCACAAGAAGTAGAAATGAAAATTAAAGTGGATATTTTACTCTGATCAAAATGTAAACAAAAGGAAAATTCATTAAAATGTCTTCGGTGTTAGATAGACCGGAATTATCATCATTTGGTAAGAATATTTTGTGATTGTGGTAATTTGAACCATCTCGATACTCGGTCTACTCAGGCCATTATTTTCTTATAAATGTAGTCCATAAGAAAGAAAATATCCAATCACGTTTGTATTAGTTTTCTGAATAATCTTTATTATATAGTAGTGTAGTAATTGAAAGATTCTCACAAATACGTTGTTCAAAATATGAAGTAGATTGCGATTACCGTAAATCTTCAAATGTGGAAAAGGGTGATGGCTTGAGCAGGTTAATATAGTGTGTTTTCATTAAAGTAGCATAACATGTCATTACAGTGGCAGCAGAGAAATCAGTTTTATGAACAGCAGTCACAGCACAACGGAGAAGTAATTCTCAGACATCAAAATATCACTTCTCTGTTATCCTGTAACTATACGAACAGAAATATCTTCTCTTTCTTTTCTCTGTTGTCAATGAATGGCGACTGTGAAGTATTGTATATGTTTAATGCCATTAGACAGAATAATCATGTCTCTGTTTGTACATGTTGCTGTTGTTGTTGCCCAACAGTATGCACAATACATGTATTATAATAACAGGAGCAACTAGAGGCAAAATAGTCTACCAGTATCAATATTGCCAATACATGTATGTGTACAACATACTGTATGTATAGTCTTGAGTCCATGAAAATGTTTGTGATATGATGATGATCAGTGAAATCTGTGGCTCATATTCTACATGTATTAGTATCAGAGACCTTGACCATTGCTACAGGGTATTGAGTTTTTATGAAGACTTAATTGGTTTAATTTGTTTAACAAATTATATTTTGGTGATTGTTTACTGTACTCCTGTAACATCACAAATATACATTTGCAACATACATGCGTGTACATATGTCACAGACTTTACAATGTTTTAATTATCACCCATACATTTCTTTGATGCCTACATGTACCATATTTATAACTTAGTTCTTGTGTACATGTGACAGATAATGCTACTTTTCTTAATGTATATGTATGGGCTTCTTTGTACATGTAGCACCATGCAAAAAACAAATGTTTTCCTATTTGAGTTTTACTTACATGTAGCAAATTACAAAAAAAGAAAATAAAATTGTCACTTAAATTCTCATGGAATTTCATTCCTTGTTTTGGATTAGTAAATAGCTTGAATTTAACTTAGCAGGGTCAGAAATGAAATAGAAATTCTAGCTGTGAAATAACCCTTTTTTTGCATTTACATTTATAAAAACCAGTGCATGCAATTGCTTTAGTTTGCTTGAATTTGATGGATAACTCAAAATACATGCATTGAATTATATCATGCTACATACTGTATGATACATGTAAAGCTTTTAAAATTGATTTGATATATGTACATTTTTTCTTAGGTGCACGGCCTGAAGATGGGGTTCGTGATATGATCATCATCAGTGAAATTGATGAAAATGGAATTAATGTTAATTTGCGTACAAGATACAGAAAAGATCAGATATATGTATCCTTTTATATGTTCAGATGTTCTTGGTGTATAATTTGAATGATATAGTGTAGAAGTAGTTACTGTAGAACATGTACAGTACTGTACTTGTATTATGTGTTTTTCTGAATTTCATTATACACGTACATATATGTATATACTTAATTTACATGTACTTGTACCGGTAATGTAGAAGCTGAATTTTTTTTTTCATCTTGGACTGACAAGTACCAGGTATCTTTGAATAATGGTGAAAATACTGGAAAATTATTTTCTGGATGGTGATTCTGTAGTATAGTTTATACATGATAGGTACATGTGCAAAGAGGCTGGGAGTGTACCATGATTAATTTCCTCTCAATCTATAAAGTACTTATCACAGGAAGTTGCTGCATCCTTATGACATTTCAAAGTTTCTCACTTTTTTTAAATCAAATTTGTTTACAGAAAATTGCTAGTTCATGAATAGGGAAATGTGGTTTTTAATTCAGAAGAAAATAAAAGTTAAAAATAAGATGAGATGGTTTATTGATATATGTATTTCTAAACTGTATTGACTATCGAGTTCAAGTTTCAAAGTTTGTATGAATTGACAGAGGCTATATGATGTCAAGTGGGTGTAGTATTACGCTCATTAACAGAGTCATTAGTGTATAACTCTATTTCTATACCAACAAGGATGGGTTTCAATATTATTCTGTAAACATCAAAACTGCTTCTGTCTGATCCTGTCTTAGACTAGAGCCATGATAGGAGGTTGTGGTTGAGAAGGAGGGGAGGGGTGGGTTCATAAATCCTGTATGAAATATGAGAGAGGAAACTTTTGCCTACCAACACTAATGTGAAAAGGCAATGTTTTAGGATAAAAAAGAATGAATGCATCCCTTTTCCTGGTTACAAGCCTGAATATAAACTTGACCTCCTTGTTGTAGACATATAGTAGTACATCTCTACATGTGTATTTGTAATTACTCTATCATCCAAATACCATGAGCACACCTGGTAGATGTATGCTATGTATAAGAACATCCCCTTCCTCTGTAAACATTAACAACTTATGTTGGCACCTGACTCTTATTTCTTCCCTCTCCATTGGTAATATGGAATCCTGTTCCTTCTTTCACCCAGAGATCAGAGTTCTAGAAAATAACAGCTGGTTGCATTTTTATGTAGTATTTTTAGTTGTTGTGTATAATTTGATAACTGTTTCAGGGTATTTATAGGTTAAGATACATAAAATATACTTCCATGGTTTAAAATTCGTATATATTTCAGATTAGGAATGAGAAAGAAACTTTTTTTCCGGATAATCTTTGCCAAAAGCGTGTAGTCCTTGGTTGAGTTCTTTCATTTGTAAACAAAAATATTTTGGCGATGACAACCGCAGACAAAGCAAGAGATAATACTTGACATCCTGTATACATAGGAATCACAAAGCATGTTACCGATCCTTTTAAAAGTCTTTAATGTGGGTTTAAATTTTGAACATATGGAATTTGTACTATTTTAAAGCACTGTCTGAACCAATTAACAAAGCAGGGAATGATTTATGATTTATAGGTATAGCAAGGATAATGATGAAAAAGTGGGTAGGGGTGGGGTAGCCTGGGGTTAGTGTCTCTATCCCAATCCGACTACCTAATTTTAATTCGTGTTGAATTGCTTTTTTTTAATGTGAAAAAATAAAGTACGTTTACATAAATTGAATTACCTTCAGTATAAAGGAGCTGTTAAGATAAGGCGTAAAATCTGCCCTGAAAAGTCGAAATTTCAAATTGAAAAAATTTAGGATTTCTTTCGGTAAAAATACGAAGTAACTTAGCCCAGATATGAATCTTCTGTCATGTTGGATAAATTATTCAAAATATGACCGATTTTGGGGTCAAAACAAGCGTTTTTCCAATAGAAATCAATGGAAAACGGAAAGTTTTTCTACAACATTGTTCCCCCCCTCGGTTCAGAATGCCATTTTCACCAAAGGTGAATATCAATAAAAGACATTTTCTGACCAAGTGGGGTTCTGAACCGAGGGGGGGAACAATGTCCCACATGCGAAAAACGAAAAAAGGGGGGATGGATGGATATTTTAGAATCAGTTTTTAGACCGTTAAAATCAATTAAAATTGCCATTTTTTCCTTTAGTATCATGTAAAAATCTATTCAGAGTGTGTTCCGATCAAATATTTAGCCGTTAGGTAGGAAATAAACGATAAAGTTTTCTATTTCTACACTGTGCGTATTTCGCGCCTGAAAGCTACATTTGTGACTGATAAATACGAAATATAACCGTTTTTCAGTTTCCGGATTGCGGATTTTGCCGATTATATTGATATAATAACCTCAAGGTTAATTCCAGTTATCCAGTTTTGATATTAAAAGGTACAGAAGTATAATTTAAATCAAATTTGTGAAAAATAATGCATTTTTTGTGAATTTTCGCACGATATTTGACGTTTTCTCTCATCAGTACCCTCTACCTCTTCAACTCGTAATTATAACATCTTTCACCAAATCTATTTAAATAAAATTCCTACTTGGAATCTTCTAATACTTTATTGTTTAAACCCGACCACTTTTTTTCCTGAAATAGAAGGACTGCGCACGAGAAATAATCGAGTGATTTCAGGGCTAAATCAAGCCCTTATCTTAACAGCTCCTTATATATTTTTGGTAAAAATGTAAAAATATCTCCCGATACGAATACGGTATTTGTGTTCGTGTAACCAAAATGAGGTACCATTAGTTATACCTGTATTTAGTGCAGATCATTCTAATTTTACAAGTAAAAAGTATGAGATCAACTATGAGTCTATGAGTATACCGAATCATTCAAATGAAAAAGAAGCAATCATGAATAAGAAGAAGAAAATGTAACTGACAACATTGAGTATTATCTCATCTTCTAAGTATGCTGAACCATTGTTGGTATATAACAGTAATACAGTATCGATCATTGATCTCTATCACTAAGCCAATATTTACTAAGAACATCAGCCAGTAATCAAGCTCATTAAAATATGATCGAGTCATGGTACTCTTTGCCTTTACTGTAAGTGTAAATGCATGATTAAGGAATAGTGATTTTTGCATACAGTTCAATTTAAAAAATGGAGTGGAATATCAATGACAGAAAAATATACTGGAACCACCCCTCCTTTTCGTCGTTTCACATTTTCTCCGTAAATATTGAAATTTTTCATCTTTTGTCAGTCTGTTGCAGGTTTTGTCTCCTTTGTGAGAGAGAATTCTGGTGATGGAGTTAAGTCTTTAGATTGTTGTCACATAAGTTGATTAATGAATTAAAAGGAAGGATTTGAGTCAACTCCCCCTTAGCACCCCGTCCCTCCTCCATCTTAACATTTTTTTTTGGAAAATTATAGGATTTCTTTCACTGTGTTTTCTATCTACACTTGCAGAGTTACAATACATGGATTCAATTATTGACACAATTATTTATAGAAACTGAGCAACCGAAGAAATCAATAAATGAAGCTTTATAGTAACTCCACCTGGCTCCGTCACAGACAGGTGACTCACAATAGCTCTTATTATAACGACACGCTCTTACTCTTTGTACTCATCGCAGACTCAGACAATAATATGAGACTAGCGTGACACAATGTTTTTCGTGTAGGCTTCAGTATCAGATTTTCAAATTCAAATTCAAATTCTTTATTGACTTTCACCATATTGGCATATATCAACATTTTCAATTTCGTATGTAGATTACATAAAAAAAAAGAAAGGGGGGGGGGGTTAATTACAATTTACCGTACTCGTTACGTTATGGGGAGGTTTTATTTTAAACTAGGAAGTGTTTTTTTTTTATCAGACACTTTTCTGACGATGTTCAAGATAAAGACCTTCCGCCGCCTTCAGATTGATCTGAAAATTGTGTAACCCTACAAAATCTTTGAAATATCAATTTCCGTTCGTTCTTGTCGAAAATAAATCTAGATTGATTATTCTAAGGGCAAAGTGTACATCTTCATTTGAAGTGATTCGTCAATCTGTTGTTTACATCATTCAGGACCTTGGCGTTGCAGACAAGTTAAAAAATCAGAAAGAGAGAGGGGGGTTTAAATTTCGGAAGCCCCTCAAATCACATGCAAATGGTATTTTCATAGTTGTTTTTGATGGTCTACAAGATACCGATTGTGCCCTTTCCCTGCCCCAACTTTTATACAAAATACGAGTTATAGTACAAAAAAATAGTCATAAAACTTATTACTTTTTGCGAAAATGCATGGTCTCACGTACACAAAACTTTCCACCATCAAACAGATGGTTGCTAGCCTGAATGAGAGCAAAGTACTCGTAAACCTCAGCTCTTATCCTAAAATCTAGGAATTTATTTCTGGGATCAGCCCCAAATGTACAAAGTAATCGATGTGTAAAGATAAACATACTATAGGTTTGATATTTCACAGACAGACCCAGAGGCATATTTTCATTCACGAATATGACGTGCATAAGAAACGCACGCTTGCTCTTAAAAGAAGTGTGTGTGTGTGTGTTAGAGAGATGGGGGGGGGTTGAGATGTATGATGAACCAACTGCGGTAGAGGGGGGTAGGGTGGGGAGAGATGAATAATAGTATGATTAGCTGACTGAGATTTGAGACAGGTTAAACGCTGTATAATATTTCTTCTTGACTTATGAATCTGAATTTTTATCCGGAATAAAAGGAAGTATTCGTCATATTGATATTGTCTGCACTATTATATAACTTTAACTTTCTGTCGGTATTAACATGACCTACATTTAATGCTTCATTGATATTGTTGTAGGGAATTAAAATTGTAATTGGTAAATGACGTAAAGCAAAATTTATTTCCCATCTTCTTTTTGATATTATTTATATTCTAATTTTCAATTCACATGCCGAGTTTCTCTTTTTAACTCGACATCCTGATTTTGTCAACGTTGCAAAGTACAAGTCTGTATCTTTGTCCGTCTGGTAGTTATACTTTCCAATGATTCTTGCAACTTTCTGTAAGTGCAACACATGTCATTGGAACGGCACGTCTGTTTTTCGAAAAAGTAAAACTTGTTATGGAGATCGTCTAAGGTCTTCATTGAGTAAAATCTACAACATAGGTGTGTTCCTTTGGTGATGAAATGTGAATTTGTTTTTGTATCCGGTTGTTTTCTCTTGGAATAGTATTATCGACTAATTGTCTTACATTTAATTGGCACGAACATTCTTCATAGGATATGACCCTAAAGTTGATACTGTACCAGATTCTTGTTGAATTCCAAGACAGCATTATAAGATTAGGTCTTGACGTAACAAGGAATTCAATGTACAAATTGGTTTCTAATTCCGTTACACAACCGCAAAATATATTTAGTCTGTGTTCTTGATTTAGAAGCTGTTGCTATCTTTTCTTGAACCGGAAACTTGCACGCTTTCAGACGTTTTGGAGAAATGACTAGAGTGTTTAAAATGGTTCGATTGTATTATTGCTCTTCTGGATTTTCACTTTTCACAAGTACATTCCTCAAATTTATCGAAATATTTCAATTGATACCATGATTATCTATTTCTTGACCTTGTATCTTTTTTGGTTTGATCTGCTTCATGAAAATATTCACCTTGACCATAAACTTTGGATATAAAGAGTCTTGTAAATACTTTTTGTTATTTGACAATACAATAAGTTTCTTTGCCTTTCATGGTATAATGGTCTTTCACTAATTTCCAACGTGTACATGACATGGTTTTCAACCACACGTTGGAAATCAGTTAAGGACTATACAAAAAAAAAAAGTACCATGTTTTGCTTGTGCATGTACATTTATGTTCATTTATTATTTGCGCATTTTTTGTGACAAATAACTTGTTGCTTTGGTCTGCCTTGAAGTTTCTAGTACTTCTAAAAGCCTTTATCAAAGACATACATGACTTTAGAACAGTTATGCAGTTTTCTGTTCTCTTACACGTACATATACCCGTCGTTGCAAACTTCCAAAATCGGGGATACAACATTTGTTGGATTAAAGTATGATTAGAAACCTTAACGAATACTCAGACATTCACAGGTTCAATTCTGGTGGCCGTCAATCCATATAAAGATCTTACTATATACGAAGAGGTGAGTAGCAACTACAATTGATCAATAAAATGTAATCTTGCAAGTAAGTATTAAGAGCTATTATATTTACATACTACATATCTTGAAGCTAGGACATTGACAGTTTGTCCTTTTTGTCACCTGTAAAACACAAAAGGCGACAAAATATGGCATATGTATGACATATCATAGCATAGGTTTTTGTTGGTCAGTGGTCAACAATTTACGTATACTGGGCGAAGAACTCTTTCTGAATTATAAGGTGTCAGAACAGTTTCCGGACCTTATCAAGTACTTTGAATGAACTTATTTTCAAATTTTTTTGACAATTTGGTAGATTTTTAAATGGAGAGTGTCCTATGACATATTAAAATTAAAATTTTAAACATGTCGTCATTAATGCATGTTTAAAATTTTAATTTTAATATGTCATAGGACAAGAGTTCAAATCATGAATCATCATGACAAAATATTCTGCATGTAAGTTGCTATATCACACCACCTTTTCACTCCTTTCTGCCCCGTTTAATATCACGCTCAGGGGGAAGTCGCCGAGAACCATCCTTTTTCAATCTACATGATTTGAGAAGACTTCGTACTATTTTCAAGATTATTTTGACACAGTCATTTGCAGAAAAGATTGAAAGAAACAATATCCAAAAATCATCCAGTTTAGCTTCAAATTGACAGAGATTGATAGCTTTAAAATCAGGTGTCCGGAAAGTGTCCGAGTGATTTACGAAAAACGGTCTAAATATGGGGTCATGAAATCGGTCTAGAAACTAGGGATGTAACGATACACTAGATCACGACACGATACGTATCACGATACAAGGCTCACGATACGATACGCATCACGATACACTTTCCTTGAATTCAAAGAAAAACATAACGTACTTGCATCAATTTAGTCTTAACAGCATAAAGAGGGTTTCACAAGTTACATTGTGATTGGGATATACAATGTACATTATAAGTAGATGATCCAATACAGAAAAAGATGTCTCTATTTGTTACACTGTGCTTTAAAAAATAAATGTATCGTTGTGTATCTAGTTTGAATGGAATGTATCGTCAAGCCGCTGTATCGCTATACCAGTACAAACGATATATCGTTACACCACTACTAGAAACTACATTTCTTTATAGATTTTATATTTTCTTTCAATATGTGTATCTGTGGGAAGGATGGAGCATTATTATATATAGAGAAATTTGAACATTAATCACGGAAAAACCTTCAAAATCGTCCGGAAACATTTCCGACACCAGTATGAGACATTGCAAATAATATCAGGATAAAATGTACTCGAAGAACCTACTTTATTTTTTTTGGGGGGGGGGGGGGGGGGGTTGAGGTAATGCTTACCTAAATCCAATATCCCTTATTCCATAAGATAGAGTAAGACCTTGATGCAAAATTTGATTTACTTCCATTACCGCAGTTTGATCATTCAATTGGTTGTTTGGCAACGGAATTATCTGAAAATATTCTATTCCCATATCGGTAAATATCGGAATTACTCATATGAAATTGATCTTTTTTCTGAAAGGGCTGGCGTTGTGTAATTTCTGCCCATCTGTCACAGGCTGACGGATTATCGCTATACATGTATTTGCCTTTTAAGCGCAACAAAATCAAAGTATCCTTAATACGAACGTGTCTATTACATAAAAGACTGGAATACTTTAAAAAGCAAATCGATGTTTTTGTTCTTCCAAATATTATAAAAGGAAAAAAATCGACATAATTCACAATTGGTTCAACGAAAAACGCGTTTTCCTGGATGTTTAAGAAGGTCATGAAAAAGTCATATTGTAATTAACATTGTACTAGTATATTCTTGCCTGTTTTCTTCCTTGTTCTTACTCTACTTAATATTGACAAAACTTTGCTAGTTCTTGGCCGTTAAAGCTGTGATCAACCAAAGGAAATAACCAATTTACTCAGCAAAATGAACTTATTGTGTGCAACTGTCGAGTAGAGTCAAATAAGAGGCTGTCAGATATACTGTACTGTGCAAATATAATGACTGAAGACGTTGTTGAAAATGATATATGAAAGTAAGAATTATAAATCCCATTGATTTACCCTCATGGCCTCTTAGATAAGTACTTGAAAACTTTTTAAGAAAGTAATAACTTTGTAGATTTAACATTTGTTCCTCTTGATCACGACAGACACAGTAATCTTTGAATTGCTCCCTAATTTTGTAACCCTCATCTCTCTTTCCGTCATTTATGTATGTTGTTACTTTGAATTGCAGAAAGATGTAGCCGAGTATAGCGGTAAGAAACTGAGTGTCGCAGAACCCCATGTTTTTGCAATAAGTGAAGCAGCATTCCAAAGTCTACAGACCTCTGACCTCAATCAGTCCTGTATCATCAGTGGGGAAAGTGGGGCAGGGAAGGTAAATCTACAATTTCTTGAATTCTTGACTAATAGAGGGGATGTTGATGGTACATAGACTGGCACATGTTTGAACAGAAAGGAACAAATACCCTTCTTTATCAAAGAAAAAGGAGAAATCCTGAAAATCAAGTCATAATAAGCTACTATAACTTACTAGTTTGTGTTATGTCTACAGGAAGTGTGATAAAAGCATGTTTTTGTTAGAATTTCCTCCCTGCTGCGGATACTACGTCCGTCTGAGTCGCTGGGAGGAGAAAGTCAGAACGGTCTTATAATCTTAAAATGATGTATGCTTATCATATCATTAAACAAATTACATGCACGATGGAATGCAAAACGTAAACTTTGATGTTTCTTTCACCCTTTCTTTTTATGTCATGTCTGAATATTAGAGTACATGTTATGTGGTTGCATCCGCAGTAGTGGGTAATTAAACGAAAGTTACAACCATTTTGACCTAAGTGACCGCAGAACTCGGAGTATCCCACAGCATGTCGATTTTATGGCATTACCGTAAATACTACAATAAATATTGCTCATTCATAGTGTGTGCATATTGAGGCATTTTAAACATTTATGACATGATTCATTTCACGACGTTTTAAGATTTTTAAATCAGAAATTGATACGTAGGTCGCTCTAAATAGGAAATACTTGAGTTGACCCCAAACTTGGTATGATGGCTTTATTGCATGTGCAAGTCCCCTCTATTGTGTTGGGTGGGCGACTGTGCCATAGAGGTTTTATTTTGAAAAATCATTGACATGTATCATAAATCAGTTAACATATTTATATACTTACTAGTATATATAAAGGATTATTTCTTTAGAGAATCGTGAACTGCGGGGCGTTTAAATAGCACTCACTGATTTTGACATCTTTTTAAAAGAGAAAAGGTCAATGCTATTCATTAATTAATTCCGAATGATATACATATATGGACATGCATAATATTATTTATGTGAATATGATACAAACCGACACATTGAGGGGGGGGGGGGGCTCTCTTTACCTGAACTTTGTATGACCAAATTCCAATCGTCAGTTCGACCGTCCGGTATTCATAGTACTACACCAACCAAAACAATTGCAGGGAATGTCAAAGGTCAAGTTCATTGTAACTATAGAACAGCTGATACATCTGATCTTAGAAAATTCTAGTTTAGGAACAATAATAACCAAGGGGGAAGTTCATCAATTTGTGCAACGGCTTGATTTAGACACGGGTTCCAATGCTCTCTTTCTTCCAGGAAACCCTCCTCTACAGCTCACTTCTTGATTCATTTTTCTAATTTCCTCAAGCAGAAAAAGTCGATATGTCCCATAACAGCAATTTTCGCATGTACCTTTATTAATTAAGCCGATTTCCTGTGTGTCCCTTGTGATTACTGCGAATTTAACCTTATATTTACCGTTAGTAAAACCATATATTGACCTTTGAGTGAGATATATGTCTCATCGTGACCGGGATATCAAATAGCCGTGAAGTCCAGTATTAATCTGATATTCAATAATCTTGTTGACTTAGACATGAGTTGCTTTCGCCATCTGTATAACGATATTGACTCTCTTTGAACTGTAATTGGACGCATTCCTAAGGGCAGATGCGGATAATGACGTTTATCTGCCTGATTAAAGATACCAATGTGTCTTCGACCGTTGAAAAATAATATGTGTTACGCGTCCGTCTTGTCTGACAGGCGCCATGATTATCATTATTTATGAAATATTCAATATTTGTGATTTTGGTTTTATTATTGATTTGTAATTATATAAATGAATACTTGGTAAGGTTAAAGGCAATAGAGGAAGGACGTCGACATTTTGCGCACCCCGATAAATGTACCATATGGCGTACTAAAGGTCATAAGACACAAAATGTGTACCAACACCCAAGTTATATCAATACGACAGATACTCTGTAGCTAATCTTCTTTTCATACCCTTTCTTATATATTGAAAATCAATGTTTTCATTCCTAAATGTCGGATCATCAACGTATCATCCCTCCAATAGTTTTGGCAACACTTATAAAATTTGGAGCCAATCATCAAAGAGGAGAATTGTACTAGTATGTACTTGGAATGTAGAGATTCATTGTAGGTGGCGCCACACTATTATTTAAGTAAAAATAACAGTGAAAGTCTGAAAGAGCAATACAGTATAACACTTTATTAAAATGATTTTATTTTCCCTTTCAGACTGAGACGACCAAGTTTATCCTTCAGTATTTGTGTTCAGTGACCAATCATGTGTCATTTTGGGTTGAGCAGCAGATTCTAGAGGCCAACACAGTTCTTGAAGCGTTTGGTAAGAAATTGGAAGAAGTGTGTAAAATTTAAGAAATAAAAAGGATATAGACCTAACCGACGGCAAAAAACTGTTCTCAATCGTTGACAATGTTTACTAGAAAATTATTATTTTTCAATTAGCTTTTTTGAACAATATATAAGCAGTTCAGATGTTGACTGAAATTGAAAAGGAACACATCGGTCGTATTTTTCGGTCAATTATTAGCATTACATCATATATTCCACGAAGTTGTGTACTTCTCTAATTAAAAGCAAATTCCATCATGACATTTTGTAGGAAAATTCTCTAAATTGTTACTAAAATGTATCATCGCATCTCTTAGGTCATTATGTATGAAAGTTGTACTCCCAGAAGACGCAATGCTTTTAACACCTCTATATGGATCAAGCATGATGCGAATCCTTGGAGAATATTTCATCTGTATATAGATTTTGTACTTTTCACTTTGGCGATTCTATTTTGCCTCCGATTGTATTATTGGCTTAACAATGGATATTGATCGGTAGAGCTTTATTGTATGCTGTAAATATGACAGATAGTAATCTTGTAGTTAGCTCTGAAGAGATTTGTATGCTGCAAATGTTTGCAATGTCTTAAAAGTAGAGACTTCAGTTTACCCATCGTCTGTATTTTTTTTTGTCACAGCACGACCTTCCATTTGTGTCGATCTATTCTACTAGTATCTTCATGCAAACTTTCTGTGAATCACGAAAAAAACAATTGTCAAGATCAAACTATAGAGTGTAATACATGCGCATGCTGCCCTTGTGCACCCGTCATATTACAGAAAGAGGACAGGCTATTGAGCTTCATTACACTTACAGTTGCTTGAATAATAGCAACCAGTTGCATCGCTTGATTTCTAATGCAGAAAACCATAATCAGAAGTGCTTGAGCCGAATTGCTATTTTATGATTCTGAATCCTTATATGTCGAACTTTTGCTCGCTCCACATAGAATTGGCATCCATCTAATGTACAGAGAGATAGGGTCGTTTGACAGCTCCCCATTGATCCATGTTTGGTGGTCCGCTCCATGTCCATCATGGGGAATTGCTGAGTCACCATAGTGCTGTTTGTTCTAAATGGGAACATGCAAGAGATTAAAAGGAGAGCAAATGTAAAAAGCCTTTATGTTCGATCTATCATGAATTCCTTATGCGAGTAGAACTCATTTCCATAATTGCTCCTTACTCGTTTTGTCCAAGTCTGCAAGGAAAATCCATATATGCAGATATTTATTGTACGTATTACCCCTGGATATAGCATAGGAGCCGATGGTCGTGCTGACATTTTTGACATTTGATGAAAATAGCATTTTTTAAATCAAAGAATTTCCTATCTTAAGCACTGGAGAGGGAACTATGTCAGTTTATTTTGATTGTTTAATACATTGCATACTACTAAAGAAGTATCTATACGCGATTTTACGTAGCAATGATGCCAGTATTTGAGTATTATTCTAAACGATGTAGGAAAAAACCAAGCGCTGTTATTATGACATATTGCTTGAAGAGCGATGTCTCGGATTTTTGTTGTTGAAAATTATAAGTATAGGCGTATTTAAAAGTCAGATAGTCCATGTTTAAGTGGATGACGCTATGAATCACCTAAAGAGAGTATCCATATGGCACTGATCTCATATTCCTTACATGGAAGAATAAAAGTAACTATAATACAAATATGTATCATTGGGCAACATTCATTGGTTGATAAAATTACTTCATTGAATTTCTTTGCTGTTTATAGATTATAGTATGGTTCATCTGATCATATGTCGTAATTCCTCTGAACTTGAAAATGTCCCCTGAAAATGCCCAATGTTATAATAAATAATTAATAACATCAATTTCTGTTTCTACGAAGCTTGTATAAATTACAATCATTTTAAATCCATTAATATGTACTCGCCATTTTGAGTACATAAAAAGACTAAAGATCTATATTACTGACAAACTATATATTTTACCTTGTATGTTATTAGTTTCTGAAGTATCTGAAATTAAAAATCAAAGTTAAGGTAAACAAATCTTTAAAATGTTGATTTTATTTCAGGTAATGCCAAAACCGTCCGAAATGACAACTCTAGTCGCTTTGGTAAATTCATGCAAGTGTGTTTTGATGATTCATGTCAAATCAAAGGATGTATCGTGCAAGACTATCTCCTGGAACAATCACGGATTACATTCCAGTCGCTGGACGAACGGAACTACCACGTGTTTTACCAATTCATTGCCGGGGCCCATGCGTCACCGGAAATTATGGACCAATTTTTTGTGCAACCCTTGGAAAGCTACTATTACCTGAACCAAAGTGGATGTTACTCTTTGACGGGTGTCAATGATACTAACATGTTTGATAGGCTTCGTCTGGCGATGAACGTACTTAGTATAGCTCCTCAGATGGTAGATGGCATATTCTCTGTGTTGTCGGCAATATTGTTAATAGGCAATCTCAAGTTTGAAGATGTAGAAGGAGAAAAAAGTGACCTTACAAACGATGACAAAGAACTACTGGAGATGATCTGCCAACTTCTTGGCTTTGAACCCGAAGGTCTGACAGAGGCCTTACTGTTCAGACAGATACAGGTCCGAGGGACAGTCACAAGCATTCCTTTCAAAATACAAGAGGTATGTGATTCGGTACACCCAGACTATCAATCACAGCGCCCTCTCTTTTAGTCGGATACTGAAAAGTGCAAATCGTCTTACACGCTCTTTCAACATGATGCCAGTATCTTCCATGTTGATTGTAAGATAAATTGTTTGATGATACGTTGATTTGGCTTTTGCATCGGTCAGTGACCAACTCTTGAAGGGTTTTCAAGACTGTAAACTACCATGTACTTCATGCAAATTTCATTTTTGAATTCTATTTAGACCTAATGATAGAACGTAATTGATACAGCTGTTAGTATGCTAAAGTGGATTTATGGCAGGTTCAAGTTTCTCTTTTTACGTCATGTAGTTTCCGTCTGACACATTGGTAGCCTCAGTGACTACTCAAGTTGAACAGTATCGTGTGTATTGAAAACATTGAAAACCACTTTAGAAAGGAACCTTATGTGGTTGTCCTTTCCCTCATTAATACATTTGTTCCTCAAATACTACTATCACCATTTTGTAACGTACGTGCCTGTATGTTATGACCCTATATCTGAGCAAAACTCGAGAACATTCCTGTTTTTTCATTGCGTGCGAAGTATAGGTCACTGTAGGATTATTTTGTCCGTTGTCTGTCTCTTTGTTTGACACACACTTTGTCCCCCCGATTTCGCGAAAAATCCCGTTCTTTCTGTCCGTCCGTCTGTCAGTCACAAGAACCTTAACCTGGGGAATAACTTTTGAATTGAAAGTGATATGGCTTTCTTATTTCACATTTATTCCTTGTGACAAGGAATTTCTATTGATACCAAAAGTTTTGCCCATGTGACCTTTACCTTAGAGTTTGACATACCTTTGAAAAACTTAGACCGCATGGCAACTTTTGAATATTAAGTGATTAAGCCGGGCTTCCACTGTCGCGAATGCAGAGGCGATAGAGCTACGATTATGTAATTTTGTTAAATCGTAGCGCATTCTCCTCTCAATCGCGGGCATTCTCGTCTCATCGTGTCACTATCGTATCATGTTCTCCTGCATTCTCCTCTGATCGCGGCACCGACGCGAATGCTTTAAACTGTTTAAAACATTCGCGTCTGAATTCTTTTCGCCTCACACTCGCGGCACATGCGCAGCGCATTCGCCTTGCATTCTCCTCCATTCGCAGCGCGTTCTCCTCACATTCGCGTACATTCTTGTTCCCAAGGTGGAGGAGAATGAGCCACGATAGAGCCCCGACAAGAAAGAATCTGACACAAATGTGACGCGAATGCGCCGAGAATGTGACGCGAAAGAAAAAATCAACGCGAATCAGCCACGATCTTGACACGATAGTACTACATACACACACGACAGTGACAATAATTATTATCTCAGAGTTGATGTAAAAGTGTGCGGATCAATATTTTGAAAACTTTGACAATGTCTTTCAAGATAAAACAACCTGGAAATAGGTCAAAGTCAACAAAGAGTATCGATGCTCCTGAATATGTCGGATGATGTTGATTTTGCTCATGTCACATTCTTGTCATGATCGCAGCGCTATCGGGTTAAAGTCGTGTCTCAATCTCCTGCATCGCAGCGCTATCGGGTTAAAGTCGTGTCTCAATCTCCTGCATTCGCCTCTCATTCGCCTCAGTGTCTTTTCATCGTGGCGCATTCGTGTCGCATTCTTCTCTATTCTTATCACAATCGCCTCACTATCGTAGCGGACGCGCAGCATATTCTTGTTGCATTCGCGGCGCTATCGTGTGCCTATGAGAACAGACAAGAATGTGACACGATTGTTCATTCGCCTCTGATCGTAGCTCATTCTCCTCTACATTCGCGACAGTGGAAGCCCGGCTTTAGGGCTTTCATATTTTACATATGCATTGCTTGTGACAAGACTTTTTCTATTGATACCAAAATGTTTGACCTTGTTATCTTGACATTGGAGTTTGACCTACTTTTGTCTTTCTGTATGTCTGTCCGTCTGTCAGTCACAAAAACTTCAACCTTGGACGTAAATTTTAAATGGTAAGTGATAGGGGTTTCCTATTTCACATTTGTACATTGTATTCGTTGTTACAAGACCTTTCTGTTGGCACCAAAATCTCTTGTGACAAACACACTGTGATGGGGCATTGATATTTCACATGTGTATTCTTTGTTTCTGTAATACAAGACCATTATACGTATTATTCCAAATTTTTTTAACCTCGTTACTTTATCTAGATTTATGATAGTATCTAAGAATATCTCAAGATTTCAAATTAATCGATAGGAAATTCTACAGCAGGCAACATGTATTCCTCACTAAATAGTACATTAATTAGATTTCATCAAACTTAACTGTTTTTTGTAATAGTATCATGATTACAATTACAAAGTTATCATGATAACATTTTTGGTTAAGCCCCTGGATGAATAAAAATGTAATCATGATAATAGTATAAATGAACTTAATGCGCTTTCATTATGGGGTGGGGGATGATTTAAAGAATCTTCCTATGTAGAACACTATATATCACAGCTTATACATGTCAGTAATAATCCGCAGTATCTTTAGACATTACCGATGTTGTTTGTTTTAAATACTTTTAGGTCATAAAGTAAGTCATTTCCTAACTATCTTCCTGTTGGCCTTGTCATGATTAGCGTTAGACGATGAAATAAAGACATTTTGTATTATGTCTGAAGAGCAGTGCGTCTTGACTTTTTAATGAAAATAACTTAAGCTTAAGTAGGATAGGTGCTTAAATGTAGGGTGTTGGTGCACAGTGTATATGTTTAATGCCCTTTCAGAAGTCGAGAGATTTAAGTTTTATAAGTGTTTTATATACCGTAAATACTCGTTTAATAATGAAAGAAGAGTATGTATTTAGAATATTTGTTTTGTGTGTGAAAGGGTCATTTTCCATGATTTTCTACTGTGTCAATGGACAATGTCATAAGAAAGTACACAGTATACAGTATTAGGCAATCTTTCAAATTAATAGGAATATGGCGCATGGTTCCTGTCCTTCCCAATCACGAGAGAGAGAGAGAGAGAGAGAGAGAGAGAGAGAGAGAGATTTGGTTTTAGACATTATTTTGATATTTTATGACATTTCAGGCGAGCGACAACCGTCATGCCGTGGCCAAAGCCTTATACTCCCGTACATTTGCATGGTTGGTGGACGCCATTAACAAATGTACTAACCCCGGCCAACATCAGAGCAAGTTTATAGGTGTACTCGACATCTTTGGCTTCGAGAATTTCCAGGTGAGTTTTCTGAAAAATAAAAATGAAGGTATCAAAGTTAGACATTTTGCTTGCCGTGAAAGCCTAGGCACCCCCTTTCCTCTCCTTTCCACAAGTACCGAACTCTTCCGAAACTCCTTTCTCACGTTTTTTAAGAGTACTTCATATAATTCAATATGAGGAGAGATATATAGAATATAATTCATGCTCGTCATTGGATTGTTGGTTACACTTCCCGACGACCTTTCAGATAAATAATTATTTAACAATGTTTAACAAGAGGTGGTTTCCTCCGTTCCGTAGGGATGTATCTATACATAAATCATCGTGATATATGGCAAACAAAAATATATCTGACAACACGAGATTCTTCACTTCCTTCAATGCCATATGTTTTACCGGGTCAAGGGAAGTTGCAAATAAACGTTGGTTTTTGCAAAAATAAAAATTAATTTAACATGAAAAACGACTCGAAGGTGGGGCATTGAATTAGGGCATAGGAGAAGGAGGGGATCGATTGGGACCTTTGATATGTTATCAGGGAATGCTGGGATGCAGAGAGAAATCTAAATTATTATATCTCGTTATGTAAAAATACAAAAAACAACTTAAACAGAGAGTATGCCAGAGTTAGCACGTAAACCTTGACGGGTTCCAAGATAGTGATGGAAACATTGATAATAGGGAAGAATATGAGAAGTCTGTGGTAGATACTCAGATTTTTTTCTCGTTGTTGTTTTTTATGAGCGTTATAGATAGACTATGGACTGATGAATGTTAAAGATGGATGTCCTCATTCAACAATACTTACAATGATGATTACAAACTTGTTCTCTCAGAATGAATGCTTCTAAGCATGATTTATAGCGTAGTTTCATTTTCAGATGTGCGATTCAATTTAATTAAGACCAGATTTGTTCGCGTGAGAAATGTTTATATAGAAGCTTCATGATGTATAAACATAGAAGAATAACATTTTGTAGATTTTCATGAAAGTTTAATATTACTTTACTGTGATTTGTCTTTTTAGAAGAAATAAAGAGGGTAAGGGGGTCACAGCTGTGACGGGGGCTTGACTTTTGAACTTATGCTCTTGACCTTGGAGTTCGACCTACTTTTCAAAAACTTTAACCTTGGTCATCTCTTTTGAACTATGAGGTATAAGACTTTGAAATATTTCTCTCTTTGGGCCTTGACATTTGACCTTATAACCTTTGAGTGACCTACTTTTCGTAAACTTTGATCAGAATTATATCTTTTGAAGTGTAAGCATGATAATGATGGATGCTTACATGTAGATATTTCACAGTAAGATACCTCATGACTAGACTTTTCTTATGGGTTTTGACTTTCAACTTTATGACACTGACCTTGGAGTCTGACCTTCTTTTCAAAAACTTTGATCTGTGAAGTATAGGCATGGTAAGGGTTAATGCTTAGATATTTCACATTTAGATACCTCATGACCAGACCTATCAATTCTGGCCTTGACTTTTTACCTAGTGACCTTTTTGTTTGACTTTCTTTTGAAAATATAAGCCTGGGTTATATGTTATTTGTTATAAAAGTGACACTTTACTGTCTTAAATCTACACGGCAAGTGTTGTAACATTAGTTGTTGTCTTCTGACAAGTATTGGTTATTTTTATACTGGCCACCTCATATATTTTGAAAAAATGACATTTGCTTCAAGTTCAACATTATTTGCTACACCGATTTCTTAGTTAAGCTAATCGAGAAGCAGTGATAACGACCTGCTCAAGAAGTCTATCGACTTGGGCAGTATTTTACGTTGAGTTCCTTAATTAAGGGGGGATGTCAAAAAGGGCCTTCACGCATAGTCCTTTGTATCGTGGAAAAATCTTTGGTCAAATTGGACTTTTACCTGCTGGAATATTTAATGTATACAAATTAAAGTAGAGACGCTTTATGTGTCAAACTTGCAAACAAATTTGGTTAAACTTTCTTCTTTTAAAATACATGTACCCATAAATTTTCTACTGTATTTTTCTTAAGTTCTCCACAAATAGTGAATAACTTTTAACCAATACAAAGTTTTAAGACATACATGCTATTTGCCATGACAATGATGACTCATGAGTTACATCTGTCTTTTAAAAACTGTAGATAGATACACTTAGACAATGCTATTAATAAAATTCACTGGAGGAAGTAAATCTCATAATTGTTATTTCCTTTTTAACAGTGAAATAAGGAAATCTATTCATGGGACAGAAAGTGCAAATATTGTTTTCAAAATGACTATCAAGTGAATAAAAATAACCTGTATTTCCATTTAACGAAATCCTTAATTCTAAATATGGTAAATGTTGTCCCGTGCATCGATACATTTTCCAGGAATTTGACAAGTTTCAAAAGTTCAGACTGATGATAGAAAATCGGATGTTTCAAAATGGGAGGTGATATAGCTTTCATATTTCAAATGTGTATTCCTTGTGACAAGACCTTTCCATTGATACCAAAATTTTTGACCTTTGACCTACTTTTCAAAAACTTTAACATTGGGCATAACTTTTGAATGCTAAGTGATAGGGTTTTGATATTTCACATGTATATTCCTTGTCACAAGATTTTTCCGTCGATACCAAAAAATTTAACTCAGTGACCCTGACCTTGACCTTTCACATACATGTACTTGTCGGAAAATGGTGTTTATACTAACAAAGATGCCACGAGGGGCATTGGTGTTTCACAAACACAGGCTTTATTGATCAAAATATTGAATGCAATATCTTTATCTCTACTTTCATTGTGTCCAAGAAATATCATCCTTGTCTTTACTTATTCTCTTGTCTGAAAATACAACATTACCAGTAGTAAGAGTTTTTAGAGATTATGCAGTATATACAACAACATATCACTGAAATACTGTGGTATATTGGATAGCAAAGGCTAACATATACTACAAGCAAAAGGCACATTCCCTTAAACAAAAGATGCTTATTAAAACTTATTTAAATGTGTGTGAGTATAGGAAGCAAAACAAAAACAATAAGTATGGCATGCAAAGCCGAAATTAAAAATATCCATATTATTTATTTCAGTTTTCTGAGATGGAAACAACAGCATTTCAAGTCAATTTATGTGTTATTTCATTTGCATTTCAGACCAACAGTTTTGAGCAGCTATGTATAAACTATACCAATGAGAAACTTCACCGATTTTTTAACCATTATGTATTTGCCATTGAACAAGAAACAGTGAGTATTTTAAAGAATTTATCTTTAGATTAAGTAGATATGTTTAAGTACCTTTAGACCCTTTCATATTATATGAGCTACTGAATTTGAAACTCAGGTGCCAGTTTTACGAAAGTACTTACGAAAAATTTAAGGAATTTTCATAACTCTTCATCGCCTAGTACTTCTTATATACCAAAAATTGCAATGTTTTGTTTCTGAATTTGTGTTTAGTATGTAGAAATGCTATCAGAAAGGACAACATAATCTAAAGGTGAAAAAGATTTGAAGCTTTTATTTGATGATGAATGTTACAAAAATTCCTAAAATTTTTCGTAAGTACTTTTGTAAAACAGGCAACAAACAATAGAATCATGGCATATCATTACCTAGATATTCCATAATACAGCATATTGTAATAATGTATGATTAAAACCAACTTCAATTATCAAAGGTCACCATGCCAACCGTCATCTAAGTCACAGAAACAATCGACACACTACCGGAGATTACTGAGATCATTTTAGCACTGTTTAAATAGGTAAGAGGTCAATGAGATCTCCATTTATACGTTGGATACGTTAAACACGATTCCATGCAAAATGTCTTAAAACAATTAAATGACGTCACTAGTGCATTCACAAACTATTGTTTGTCCCTGATCTAAGCTTCAAATTCAGTACCGCAGATAATGTGAAAGAGTCTACCCATTATATTATGCATTACTTCGAAAATGACTCCTTTTGATTTAATGAAAAAATAAAACAAGATTCAGAATACTAAAGATTCAATGACATAGATTTTGACATGTATGATATTTTAGTAATTTTAATTAATTTGAAATATTCTATATGCTAGTAATGAAATTTGAAATCACTGGTCTTGATTGATTAATGTTTCTTTACAGTACAAAGAGGAGGAAATCTCATTTTCACACATCACCTTTACTGACAACACACCATGTGTGGAACTCATAGAAAAGGTACATAACTCTGACAGTCTTCAAAATTTTATTTTCAGGCCATGTTCTTATAGTCAATCTACCTTTAATTAAACTTCACATACAGACTTTTTTTGTAATTAGTGAAGGCGTGTAAAAAAAGTATATGTTTCATTTTGATTGATTTTAAACTATTTCAGTTCTGTAGTATTATTATGTATAAAAATTGGTATATACAGTTTATAGATATTTCAATGACTCTCCTAAATACATGTAGATAATAAGCATAGTGGATAAAAATCTACAGTAGGCAAGTAAGAATTTACTTGAACCCTGTGACATCAACATTTGTATTTGTTAGCAATTCTTTTTCTCCCTTTACAGGCACCAAGATGTATTCTGAAAATATTAGATGAAGAGTGTAGGTTCCCACAGGTTAGTATAAAAACACACAATCTAATTCATTAATCAGAGTTTGTGTGAATTTTTACATTGAAGGCCATCTATTAAATTATTGTAGTAAAATAATTTTAGAATGTCGATTATCTTATTAATGGTAGGAATTACATTAGATTATTCAATATTACTTCCTGCCTAGGCTGTCTTCATGACAATCGTATGATTATATACGGTACTTTGTACTTGGTATCATTCGCTGTATAATAATCTTCGCTACTTTTGCAATCAGCCTGGTAATGTGAGAGATTGTCTCATTGAATTTATATATCAAATGCCTATGAACTTGATATTAGCAGGGATAGATCAGCAAATCATTGCTCCATACAAACTGGTCTACTTTCATAAATTTGCAAGAAAGTACCAGCAAATGATTCTATTATACATTATAGGATTTTGTATAACATAGAGGTATTTAATATTAATTCCATATTACAGGGTTCAGACAAATCTTACTTGAACAAACAGCATGAGGCATTTGAATCTCATCCTAGCTACATCAAGGGTGATAGGCGACTTTGGGAGAAGGAGTTCGGAATTCACCACTATGCCGGTAGAGTTACGTACATGGTGCAAGGCTTCCTAGATAAGAACAAAGATACTCAACAAGATCAGCTGTTTGAACTCATGCATAACTCTGTCAATATCTTTGTCCAAGATCTCACAAGGTTCCAGGTAGGTGTTCCTTTGGCATTCTCTGAGAATTTTTTTTAAATCAAAGCAAAAATGTATTTGACTATTTTTATTTGTTTAGGGTCATCTGATCAAAAATCAGATTTAAAAAGATTATGAATGATGATTTCTAGAGGTACATTTTTCAGTTCAATTATTTTAAGTATGATTGAAATTAGTTTTGCATGGAAATGACAAAACTGCAGGAATAAAGACTTAAATACTTTTATGGTAGTCATTCTTCAATATTTTTTGGAACTATTAAAAGAAATGTTATTATTTGTACATTTGTTATTATTTGTACTCAGGATCTACTAGGAGTGCGTTTAGAGGATCTTGGAGGTAGACAGACAATATCCCGGACATCTCGAGGCAAACCTACAGTGGGGGATACATTCAAACATCAGTTGTCAGCTCTTGTTGATATATTAAACACAACAAACCCATGGTCAGTTGATAAAAGTTTGTTACCTGCTTGAATTGAAGTATTTGTCATTAAATCAGAAATAGTGTATTTTAAAGTTAGAAGAGTACTGATTGCAGGACAGTTTAGATGAAGAAAGAAGAAGAAATAAGAATAAAAAAAAACTAGTAGCAAGTAGCAAAATAAAATTGTCTTTAGTATCTAATTTTCTCTTTTACTCCAGAATTTTTTGTATGTACATGTAATAAGATTTACTTTAGATATTTTCTTCTGAATGCTTGATATATTTTGCATATACATATAACCCAGGTATGTGAGATGCTTGAAGCCCAACTCCAGGAAACAAGCCAACAGTTACGTAGATCAGGAGGTCATGACCCAGCTAAGTTACTCTGGTATGCTGGACATTATCAGAATCAAAAAAGAGGTAAAATTTTTATTGCCACCTTTGAAGCAGAATGTTCATTAATCAGTCGATGATATTATATTATTTTGAACATTCTCTTAGGACAATCTCTCTTTAAGGTGCATAATTTTGTTTAAAATTTCAGATTTTATCATCATTTTGATTCATCTACATGTATATTTTTAGCCAATTTATTATTAAATAAAAGAATTTGGAAACATTTGCCATTAAAATTAGCAATTCTTTTTTCAAATCTGCCGTATCTGTACTGGTAGTGAAAGAAAATTAAAAAATAGGTAAATATTGTCTATCTACATGTATATATAAACAGATGATCAAATATAAGGTAGACTGGTCATAGTTTTATCCAGTTATGTTATTACTTACAGGGTTACCCAGTCCATGTACCTGTGGAAGTTTTCCTTACTAAGTATGGTTGTTTACTAAGTAAGGGTGAGGAAGAGATGGAACCCACCGCTCAAGTCAAAAACATCCTAAATGTGCTGTTACTACCTGCTACAGAGTGGCAAGTGGGAAAAACTAAGGTAATATAAACATTTGGGTTTTGAAGCTGTTATTGAACTCAGTTTTTTTTGTAAATGATTAATTAAAAAATGATATAAATACATAAACCTATAGCTCCTTGGACACATACGTGTATAACTTTAATCAGTATATTTTTGTATGTTCTGTGATTTCTTCTTGGTTTTACTATAAATCCTTTTGCAAAAAAATTGTATGCAAGTAAAAAAAAACCCTTTGCATTTAGCAATTCTTCTTATCATTTTAATGAAGGTGTTCATGAGAAACTCTGTGTTTGAGCCATTGGAGCAGAGGAGATATGAGTTCCTAAGACTGAATGCATTATTAATACAGAAAATCTGGAGGGGATATGTTTGCAAAAGAGGTCAGTATGTCTACAATACTTTATGTATTCTTCAAATTCATCTTGCCCTTCTCACTTGGATTGATAAAGTACTGAATATAATTGTTGACACAGATTTATGAGTCCTAGATCCTAGTTAATTTTGAGTATTTTCTATTTGTAGATTATCAGCAGAAGAGGATGGCAGTGGTTATCTTACAGACCAATTTCAGGGCTTTCAGATACAGAATCAAGTTTCAGCGTATCAGGAGAGCTACCATTACACTACAGGTGAATTATTCATACTCTCATACATGTGAACCTCCCGGCGGGAGGACGAAATCTCCCGACGAAACGAGGACCCTCCCGATGAAAAATCGTCCTCCCGATTCCTCCCGACGAAACAGAATCCTCCCGACGAAAACGAAAATCCTCCAGATTTCTCCAAATGAAATGCAAAATCCCCATTTGTGTATTACGTTACGCATTACGCCGTCTGTAGTTACCAGACAATCAATTTAATAAGTGCTAATTATACAGGTGACAGGTATATTGCTGGAAAAACAAAGCAATTAGCGTCGCGTTCTCTTCACCGTCACGGGTACTCGACTTCCCCGGGGGACGTTATAGCCTGTAGATCTTAACACGGGTCGTCAAATTCACGTACCAAATTGATGTACAGGGTCAATTGGGGAATCTTCTTGATGCCGTCAAATCATATTATATTTATATATAACACGGAAAAGTGAGGAAATGCAGTAAAAGTTCGCTGATGAATAAATAAATAAACAAATGCGTAGGAAAAACGACGTCATGTAATTCACGTACTCTGTATAAGCGTGTAAAACCTGAGGCAGATAATGGCCGTCTCGTTTATTATTCTCCTAACAAAATGGGATTTAAATCTGATGAGTGGTCAGTTTAAACCCCATGAAGAGCAGTTATTGATTTTCTGTACAGGTGTACTCAAGTAGCAGAAGCAAGGTAAAAGAAATCAACGGATGTCATTGAGACAACTCTCGGAACTCCGAATTGTTTTTGTTGTTGTATGAGAGTGGAATCTGTCCTTGTTGAAAAGCGAGTTGAGAAAATTCGTCCGTAGATTAAAAAAAAAGGGGGGGGGGTGTCCGAATACCGATAAATCCTCCCGATGAAAAATTAAAAACCTCCCGACGAGAGGCCAAATCTCCAGATGAAAATTGAAAATCCTCCAGATTTGTGGAGGCAAAAGGTTCACATGTATGTACTCTCTTTCAAACATTTTTTCTGGCAGTGGATTACTTTCTTTGATAAAAAATTGTATCAATTATATCCAGCCACACATAGCAAAATAAGAGAAAGAAAGGATAACCATTGTCTTATATTCGCGATTTTCGATAACCAGAGTTACTTCCCATTTGAGACGGTATCTGACGTAGACTGATTATGACGTCATCAAAGTCTATGGAAACAGTCCTAAAAGTCTGGGAAATGACGGTGTAAAATCGATGTTACCATACCATTTTCATGACGTCACAATGGTTTTACATCTGATACCGTCTGTAAGGGGAAATAACTCTGTATTCCACAAAGCCCCAATAGTTTGATGGTATACATTTTATTTAGATACCTCAAAGAGCAAATAACTGTGATCAAAAGTTTGTCTCTTTGTTCATTTTGCTTTCTACAATGGATCTCCGTTTACAAGTATTACCACTGATAAGGTGATGCCTTAAATCTGCAGAAAATTCATCACTTGATTTACACGTAGGCCGGCAATTGTAAATACAAAACAGTAGATAGAGCCTAGAGTCATCATCCAACTTAGCATCCAACTTACCTGTATTTTCAGAATTACGATTATGGAGAATAAGCAAGCATTTGGCATGATTTTATGATTTTGACACATTTCAGTGATTTACTATCATATACATTTCAGAAACACGTTAGAGGCATGTACGCCAGAGCTTATGCCGCTCAGCTGCGAGAACAGAAGAGAATCGAGGAGGAAAGACGGAGACAGGAACAGCTGGAGCAGGAGAGAAGGGAGAGAGAACGGGAGGCTCAGGACAACCAGATCATCGAGGAATCACTACAGTATGTATATAGGCAATCTATATGTAGCTTTATATCATACCGTCATACGGCTTGTGGAAATGGGAGCACTGTACGAAACATGGGCATGATAGGCTGTACAAATGCTTACTGCACCACATTCTTCTAGCACTAAGGCAGAAAAAATTATATGATATGTAGTCATAATTTGTGAATTGACTTTCATACGATGGAGGCATTGTATTCTACTGTACTATGATGTCTGGTAAATCCAAAGTTCAGAATTTATAAATACCTTGATCTGGATCAGATAGATGTATTCCCACACTAATATGAAATAACAAGCATAGGAAATGAACATGTCCCTTTGTTTGTCTGTCTGTCAAGGATGAGTTTTCTTGAGCACTGCTACTTACAAGTAATTTTCGAAAAAATGTGTAATTTCAGTTATATCCATTTCTTGATGCTCATACATCACTCTGTTGTAAAACTTTTGAAAAATAATCATTTTCATTTAGATTTCTTCCAATTATGATATCTATTTCTTGGTAAAATATATAAAATAATGAAACTACTTTTGTAATGGACACAACTTTGTTCAAAACTATAACATCAGGAAACACTCATATCCACAAATTTTTGGCCTCTTGGTCATTATTAATTGGAAACACATGTAAGAAATATTTCTACGTTACATCCATGTCAGCAGATAAACAAAGCCCTGCACATCTGTCGAAATCTAGTGATGTTATTTTGATCTGCACACTAAACTCTTGGTTACTATCATCGAATCTTTCCAACTGAAAAAAAATTACAAATCAAGTCCTGTTTATAAAGAGCATGTTAACTGTTCACTTTTTGAGATGCTTCTATTGCATATTTATGATTTTTCATACTCAAATTTAATAGTTAGAATTTATTTTGTCGTAGTCGAATTTTAAATTTCATAGTTTATAAGTGATTTCAGTTGCTTAGTTCACAGGAATAAAAAAAAAGTTGCTTCTTATAAAAACAAAGAGGTCAGCATATATGGTAAGGCTGGGTTGCAAAGCTAAATATGTTCAGTTTCACAGTCATCATTTCACAGCTATATCATTCGAACGGAAAATGCAGGTCAAGGTCAGGTTCTGAAGTTTGACATGAAACTCGTCCAGAATGCATCTTTCTTAGTTACTTAGATTTTGCTCCATTTGAAAACTTTTAAGCAAATTGTTTAACATATTATGGAAAGACAGACAAAAAGACAGACAGATGGCCTTAATCAGTCTGTTGACTGTAATAGCTTTGCAATCCAGTCAAAAACTTAGTATAGAACAAAGTGCACACAAAGGACTAGTCAACGATACTTTATCTAGCCAGATGTATGAAGTGCAAGATAGATATACAAATGTAGGAACAGTTTAGGTACATGCATGATATATTCTATTTATGATTTGTAATCTTACAGATTCTTACCAAAGGCAGAACTTATTCGGAGGTTGAAGTAGGTTTTGTAGAAATGATTGTTGTGATCACTGAGTCAATGTTGTGATTGTGATATAACTATTGTGATATTATCATCTTATCTCATTTAGTAATCTAGTTATTTTCTTGAATTTCTTTTACGAGTTGTATCTCACATTACATAGTAATTAGATTAGTTTTAATGATTTACTGAATATTTATTCAACTTTTGTTGGTTTGTTTTTGCTAAATTGTAAAATAGACAATCTAAACTATAGAAAACAGTACTTTAGGCTAGACATGCAAGATATACATGTATTATTCTTTCTCAGCTTGAAAGAATCATTACCTATAGAGTAATGCGTTCTATGGTTTAATATAAACATTTACATTACCCTGAGGCGTCATATGTTGCAGCTGCTAATTTTAGCTCGCATGGATGAAAATCCAGTAAGCTAAGCGTCATACCCTCAGAGTCTGTAGACACAATGTTTATCTGGGCTATATCTTCTGAATTTTCAGCAATAAGGATTTGGTATTTCAATCATAGATTCCTCATTACACAACCTTTCATTTGAGGCCATTACTTTTGACCTTTTGACCTTAATCTTGAACTTTTGATTCCTTTTCAAAATCTTTAACCTAACATTGAGGGATAGGGCTTTGATATTTCATTTGTAGATTCTTTGTGACAAGATTTTTTATTGGGACTGTGACTTTTTGACCTGGTTCAAGAATTTTGACCTATTTTAAGAATGTTAAGCTGTCTATTGACTTTCGAATTGTATGATGTAGGGCTTTTATATTTTCACTCTTGGATCTTGATCAGTCATTTCATTCAGGACTATGACTTTTGATCTAGTGACTTTGAACTTTGACCTACTTGACCATATCTTTCAAAGTGTAAGTGATAGGGCAAAGATATTTCAAATGTAGATACCTCATGAGTAAACTTCAATCCCAATAGAAAGGATTTATAGCAGAAATAAAGAAATTAGAATGTCAAAATTAATACCTTTTATATTTTTCACCTTGTGCAGCTCTATAGTAGGAAACATTCAGATATGTGTCAGTTATATCCATTGTAATATCAAATTTGTACTTTGCAATAAGAAAATTAGTAATAACAGAAATTGAAGACAAGTTGATATTCTCTTTATTTGAAAGGAATAGATGCATTGATTCAAGGATACTGCTAGAACAATAATAGTTTGGGCTATAGTGCCGGTGGATTATTTTACTGTCTTATGAGGTATTGTTCTGGTGTAACAGGTTTCTGTTTCTTGCGTTAAGACAGATTCTTTCCTTGATTTTGATTGATGGCTTAGTTGTTTTGAATAGAGTTGTTTTTATTGAGAGCAGGTCGGTTTCTACATGTCAATGGAAGTAATAGTGAATACAATTTGAAATATTCTTGGGACGAGAGAGAGCATGAAAATAATGTGTAAGGTGTTTCCTTGTTATATAAATATGCAAAAAAATTTGAAAGTATTGTCAACCGTCTAAGCTGAGCAGTCATAGCTGTCCAATCTGCTTTAGAAAGTTCCCAAGATGTTGATTCCATAGTACTGTAGAAATGACTAGGATGCCAGAAAAAAGGGGGAAATAGGGTTTAATTAGTCCTGGTAATATAACTGTAACATTGAGGGCTACAGACATCTTTATATTGTAGTGATGGATTACCCTGCTGGTCTGAATCAGATTGATTTTCTGATTAGATGGATATAGTCAAATTATACTTGTCCAAGCGCTCACTAATCACATTTATCTTTAATGCTAGCACCTCGCTTTGACAGTTGGCGTGATTTTATATTGTTTTTGGTCCAGATAGGGTTTTCAGGTCTTTTCTCATAGTACTCTCATATCTGACCGTGGCAATGTCAATCTCGTATTGATGTGACCTCAACAGACTGAAAATAACATGATAAAGCTTACTATCATGAATTATTGGGCCTTTGATTTTAGTTTAATATATAAAAAATCAAATTATGATAATACATGTACGTGAATGTTTTATTTCTTACCTCCAATTATTATATAAATACGTTGCAAAGTCTTGCATTTTCCTTGATAAGCAGACAATTTCTTTCTTGGGGTGATTGGATCTAACTGGGATTTTGAAAAAAAATCATTTACAAGGTCGCAATTAAAAATCCTATTTTGATCAGTTTAAAGATGACTGGTTGTTCTCACCTCCAAGGTCCCTCTTGTTTCGCGCATGACGAGGGTGTTGGTGACGTCGAAAAAATAAAAGATGAAATTTATTAACGTCGTACTGTCGTACCAAATGGCACTGATTCATTTTTTGTAACGCTGCTCTCTCTCAGTAAAAGATTTTTGTTAAAGTCTGACGGGGTCAGATTTTGTCCAATTTAATGAAAATTCTTAAGGAACATGCATGCCTTCTGACAGAGGCTTATAACGAACATCGAGAAAAGAGTCTACTTATCGATTTTCCTATCTTAGAAAACAGAACGATATGAGAAAAACAGTTCAAAATTTTAATAGTGTTATAGGCCTCCGTAATTACGTGTTATAAAGGGCTATTCTCGTCAGAGTCAATCTTCTATCTTTATAAAGACTCTGAAGTAGAGACCTAGTTACGTCCTCTATTCGTCTGGAAGAAGTTTTGGCGCGCTGGATGTCTCCTCGGAGACTTCTTCTCATCTTACTCGCATCTCTTCAACAAACTTCAGGGACCACATTAGAACAAATTTACCGCCAAGTGTTATTGCATTTCCAGAGACCGGCTTTATTATGACTCTGGTGAGCCATTCGCACCACCGAATTGCTCTGTTGATGTCTTGATTACA
This sequence comes from Pinctada imbricata, assembly GCA_033119305.1. Lineage (NCBI taxonomy): Eukaryota > Metazoa > Mollusca > Bivalvia > Pterioida > Pteriidae > Pinctada > Pinctada imbricata. The sequence goes on from VSWD01000009.1 coordinate 24,168,670, forward strand.
ATGCTTGACTTCATGAATACTTGAACATCATTGGGAATTGATAAAAATTCTCAACCGCAAATATTGGAATTATCTTTTTCCAATTTTTGCAGTCAAAACAACATCGAAAACACCTATTGTGCATGAAGGGTCAGAGAAGACCGCGGTGCTTGTTATTCGTTAGAGTCTGGAAATATAACAATATGGAATTCACCGTCTTTTGTGTTATAACTATGCTATGTTTTCCTGCTAACTATATTGTATGTTATCGGAGGACCAAAATTGATGAAATGTTTTAATCAAAAACAGAATGAATGTTTGTCCCCATTAACTGTCGAAATTGAAAAAGAGATAGACGGAGGGATTGTCCGAAAACATATCAGTCTCAGGGAAACCTTACGTATAAGTGGTCAGGGTATTTGTTTTTTTCTTGGAGATAAATGGAAATAGATTTTCCTAGCTTGTCGTGTCATTAACATCAGAAGCCAGTCTTTGCTCATTAGCATATAGATTCGTATTATTTGTTGAATGTATGAAGGATCCTTACTGTCCTCGCCACCAACAGACCGTCTCATGTATCATTTACCAAATGATCACTGGCTTGTTCACACTATGATTTAGTGTGAAATTCATTCGATCTGATTACAATTAATTATTCATAGCGCAGCAAATGGAATTGCGTATGTAAATTGCTTATCAACAGGGACTTTTTCATCAGTGGAATAAGAATTATATTATTGTCTATTAGTGAAATTGAAAACTAGCATTATATCTGCTCGTTATTAACATTTACTTGAATATTGTGTATTTCCTATTGGAGTTGACCTTATAATATTGTTTTGAGTGTATTGGTTTACGAACGATTAGTGAAAATGGTAAGCCTAGTTTACAAAATTTGTACATAGTTTTATAATTATGACTTAACGAAGTTATACATGATTTTACATGATGCCATGTCTACAAAAGGTTCATGAACGCATCTTGTTTTCTGTTACTGGTTAATTTGAACAAGATTAAGACGATTAACCATCTTATAAATGGATGCTGACTTATCCCCCAATATCAAAAGGAAAAGATTATTGAAAATGTTAAAAATGAAACACATTTTTGATATCTGTCTGTCGGTCTTTTCTTCCTATCTCCATCTTATGGAGACCTCACATATTCAGTTGATTTTAATGGAAGAAAGGTACAAATGACGGAATGCTCAAGGCAAAATTGTGATCATCATCAAAGACATATCGTATCATATATACAAGCGTTCGATTCATTTTATGCCTTAACTACCGTAAATTAACGATACATGTATTATATAAAATATCCTCGTACGTATTGGTGTTGGACTCCTTATAATACAAACAGGAGCATTTTAGGAATTTACTGTTATTCAGATCTTATCATACACATTTGTTTTGTAAAAGTTTTGATCAAATTACTGCCACTTCTTCTTTACATATTTTCTAATTTTTCCCACTTGATACATGAACAGTTTTTATAATTCCTTTTTTTACCCTCAATACATTTAGGTTCTCTGCGATGCTATCGTGTAAATGTCGAAAAGTTAATAAATTTGTTATTTGATGGGCAATTAAACTTTGAATATTACCATTTTCACTCTCAAAATCATTGATTAAACTGTTGGAAATTCCGTGAAATTTAATTTGCAAAGCAATCATGATTCTATGGAAGAAGAGAGATTGCCTTTGGACATATGGTATTAGAATGAAGTTTTCATCGTGTAACTGCACATTGCGAGTACATTGTACAGAACAAAACTCTGAATGAACTAATAAATTATTTTAAATTCAAGATAATTAGTATGCATTGGGTTTGAAGTAGAGATGTTCTGAGAAAAGAAGGGATTGCCAGTTAAACATTTGAAATATTTTGCATAACATGATTCTGACAGTTGACTTGTCATATCTTCATACATGTATCTTAGATTCCCTTTGCTCTGGTTCAGGTCTTTTGTCCATACCAGGTCAGCCTGCGTGTCAGTTTGTCTGTCTATATTCCGTTTGTCATTCAAAGTCAGACGTGCTTGGATTTATTAATAATTATATATCATAGTTACAGATTGAATTGCTATTCAAAGTTACATCTTGCTCACGTTGTATCTTTTAAAATCAGTTCAGTATAGAAAATAATTCATAAAGGGTAAAAAATGAAAGTTTATTTAAGGTTTTGATAGGAAGGCGATGTATTTCTGTTGGCCCTTTCAGGAAATCAACTCTAATTCAGAGAGACTGAGAGATGACAATTTATTGCCTTAGACTGTTAGCAAGACGACAATTTAAGGTTTCACTGACGTCCATAATGTGACATCAAGTCATTACATAACCCTCACAAAAGCTTCAGCTTAGATAAGTATTGACTGCCACAGAAAGAAGCTATCTGATGCCGTACTGTAAAGAGTCATAGGGACATACAGGCCATCTCAAGTAATACATGTTAGTATGATCAAAGACGCTCTATTCGACAAGATTTTCGCCTCACAAAGCTTTCTTCTAAGACAGGATATTGCTATGGCAAGAATTGATTTGGTTGCCTGAATACACCGTAAAGAATCTTTAGCTTGTCTTTTGATGGTATTCAAGAGCCTGAGTGCCGAGGGATCCCAGGTAAATATTAGCTTCCTATCTAGGCATCCGACCTAGCTCTTAATACGTACTAAGAATGTGTTATAGTTCGACCTTACCCTAGAGATATTTTGTATTGTTCCGTTACTAGCCATACTCGAATTCAGATGATTTCATTTCTAATGTTTTATGAAAATCAATATGTGTGTGTTGACTTGAACTTGATCTCGATTCTAAAATACCCAGACTGAAGTAGATCTAAATCTAGAAAAGTAGGAGAATATTGAAAGTTTCTATCCCCTGAAGAGAAAATGATTTTACAAACTAGAAAATCGAATTTCTTTTAAAATCAAAAGCATAGGTCAAATGACATCGAAATCACCCTTACAAAATATTTCAAGGTCTCTTGTTTCAGAAACCAATATTTTTTTTTTACAGCTGACTTTGTGCCGTTGTTTTGATGTATGACCTGCGAAGATATCATTTTGAGTCGTAGAGCTACACAGTATAAATGCTTATGGTGTCAGATCGATTTCAATTTCAGCCTATGCCAATATTATATAAATCACAGAAACTGTTAATTTTGTAACTGTCCATTAACAGTCTATTCGTAAAGGAAATGACATTATGAAGTGATTACCAGAGTTTTAGTATCATTTATTGTGTTTACTTGTATCATTAAACCATTTTCCTATACCCATTGTCAGATCAGAGAAAACAGCTTGTCTTGCCTATAGCAATGATAGGGTTTGTAAATGACTTTCATTTTTCTATCCATGAAAAATACACGTGGCATCAAACAAAGAATTTTTACATTGTTATATTTTATGATAATGTTACACATTTATTTATATTTTTGTATTTGATGATATATGTTATTTTATAGATATTAAAAAAAATTGGAAAAACTGTATAAGTGCTATATCCTGATAGTCCGAAAACATGACTTGTTGTTCAGATATTGCTGTATAGGGGCATCTGTGTTTCAGTTTCACAACACAACACATTAGCTTGAATAGCTTCCATTAATTTTTTTAAACCAAAATGAGGAAATTTTTAAATTTGATATTGCAGAAAGTCACAAATGGAATTAGGAGTCGCTAACTCACATGATCGAGTCAATGTGGAGTCAATACAAGCCTCCCGTCTCCCCTACCAACCTCAACCTTGATGAAATGTTCAGCTTTCTATTGGACGACAAGAAAGATATCCACATAGAAACCCAGGAAGCATTGGATCAAATCAACAAAGAATTCACAGAATTAGATGAACTATTAACCATGGACATGGTATGTATTTTAATGTTTCATTAGAACTGTTTAGGTATACTATAAGAAAACAGGGGAGGGGGTTTCAGAATCCCTCCTTGAAATTTGCTGCAAATTCGAGTTTTTCCTCATTTTACTTGTAATTTTTTCTAATTCATAGGCTGAACTCCCTTCCTTGTTGGAAAAAAAAATTCTAGATCAGTTCTACTCATGTTGTATGTATGTATTTTCAAAACCTGGGAAAATGTTTTCAATTAATACTAGAGTATGATTAAGTATATTATAGTAATCAGGGTAGTCAATTGATCTTTAAGACAATGAAACGTAAGAGAGTGTTTTATCAATACAATTATGACATAGAAATGAGAAAAGTCTGTTGATCTTAAAGACGATGAAACCATGCAATTATTTCCTCTCACAACTTGAAATGCTTAGAACTCTTAGAATATGCATAGCGTTTCCTCTAAGTTTGATTATTTATAAATGAACAATATAGGAGAAACATGAAGAGGATATGAACAAAGCTAAAGAGAAGCAGGTATTAGAGGACCTAGACAAGGCTACAGATGGAGAGGACTCCGTCAGTGGGGATGAGCTACCACCACCTCCCCCCTCAGATATGGAGTCCAGCATGATAGGGGAGGGGTCACTACCCCCTCCACCAGAGGTATAGATATTAATGATGATTTATGTCTAGTAAGAAATATGGTCACAAGGAGTTTGAAATATCTTGCAAAGTGACTTCTGTTCATCACCTACTTTCAAACAGACCCTCAAAAGCACCAATCCTGTGGCTAATTTTGAAATAGACTTTGATAAATATTCTTTGTTTACATCTTGAAAGGGGTCCAGAACGTCTTTGTTAATTCATGGAAATATCACTTCATAAAATATGCAGAATTATTAACCTTGGAATACGTTAGGGGTAAGAGCATCTCCCCCACTAGGTCTGTGGATGAGTTGTATATTTTTATAAAGCTTGCATTTTATCAATCTTTGAGACATTGAAAATTGTGAGCTAGTACCTGATCTACTTTGGAAGATAATTCTATAACACTTTCAACATGTACTTTCTTTGATTGATCATGTATCTTTTTATTAGGTACCTGCCCCTGATATGACGGCTGATGCCCCGGCTCCACCTCCAGTGGGAAGTGCACCACCACCACCTGCTCCCCCACCGCCACCACCACCACCTGGAGCCCCTGTACCCCCACCACCTCCAGGAGTACCACCTCCACCACCAGCAGTACGCCATCCACCAGAACCTCCTACTGTCAGCTTTCCACCACCGCCACCTCTGTCTACAATGGAACCACCACCCCCACCTCCAATCTCTACAATACCATCTCAACCTCCAGGAGAACCAAGTCACCGAGTGTCAGCCACCTCACCAATGTCACCAATGTCTAACTCCACAGATACTTTTGGATCATATGATGAAAATATGGCAGAAGTCTTGGAGATGCAGAATGTTCTATCTCAGTTTGAGACATCCCCTGAGGTTGTGATGAGGCGTGGACCTCCAAACCTCCCCCCACCTCCAAGCATACCAGCCCCAGAACCTCCCAGAGAATCAACCATATCTCAACGAGGTTCGAAAATGTCACAGCGAGGTTCTACAAGGCCGTTGCCTGTGCCTCCTGTTCTTCCACCACCACCAACTATTCCTGCACCTCCAACTCCTAAAGACGCCAAAAGACGACCTCTGTCAATAAATGTTAGAGGGAGTGGAAATGCAGCCATTATCACCTTCAGCTGTAGAATCCTTGTCCCCGACCACTAAAGAAAAGCTTGACACACTAATGTCCAATGAAGAAGTAGGTCTGCCAACGCCTAAACGAGCCAGTATTTATATGAACTGGTGATGTTGTTAGAGCTAATGGTGAACAAGAGGAAGAGGTGGAGGTTAATTATGACATGCTGGAGTATGCCGAGAAACATTTCAATGATCATGCCAAGGACTTGGGAGGAGGAACTCTGATGAAGAGTATCAGGAAAAAGAGAACATCAGCAGAGGTTAGAATTTTGCTATTATTGTACTTTTTTTTTAGATAACTCTGTTAGCATGGGAGAAAATGAATGCCAGGCAGAAAAAAAAACATACAAAATTTTATGATGGATCGTGAATCTTGCTACCAAAAAATAAAACAAAATGAAAATAAAACATGGCCACTTTAGGTATAAAAATCTAACATATACATTGTACTTGTGCATAGTAGCCCTTAATGAACAGAAGTTTAGAAATCCTTGATATAAACAAATGTAATAATTTTCAGAAGGAAATCATTTCCAAGGAGGAGATGCTTAGCTTCTGTAAGAATGGTTTGATACCAACATCACATGTACACATCCATGATAACGAGAATGTCCATCTAGCTTGCTCCTTGTTCAAGGTAAGAATTTAAGTAGGAGAGAATTTCTGAGTTGAAAGTTTGCCTTCTTTCATTTTGTGTTCAAAATAACAAAGACTACAGTGAATCACTATGCAGGCATTGTAATACATTACTTGTTTGGAAATCAAGAAGATGTACTTTTCTATTAGAACTTGATTTAACAAATAACTTAGAAAAAGTATGAATTTGTTTTGTTATTAGAAGTGAATTATTTTAAAAATATCATTTGCTTTCAGGATATACAAAGTACATCAAAGATGAATTGAAGGAGGACAACAGTTTGACAACTCTACAGAATTACATAAAAAGTGGTATAGAGAGACTAGAGCTGCGAGATGAGATATTCTGTCAGCTGATACGACAAACGAGACATTGTCCTGAGATGCCTATACTTGTACAGGTGTGGACAGTGCTATGTCTGTGTACTGCAGCGTTCAGCCCAAGCAAAACTCTACACAAGGTGAGGAAAGTTGAATTTTATTCTAATGCTTAAATGTATCTGATCATTGCAATCTACAATTTTATCTTTTTTTTCCAGTTTTAGAAATTGTATTCATTCACCTTATGGTTCCTTATGATTTTATTTTCAGTATTTGCTGTCATATGTGAAGCAGAGCTGCAGTGACAGTATTATAGGTAAACATGCCCTACAATGTCACAAACACCTAACTGTACCCAGGGCTACAGCCAGAAAATACCCGCCCTCTACATCAGAAATTATGGTGATTATATTTTGATACATGTACTAACTATTCCCTGTAAGAAGTAATGCAATAGCAATGTAAGAAATCAGTGTTGAGAAAGATTTTTGCCTTTTCTGCAATATGAAATAGTTATACATGTATTTTATTTGATACTTATCGCGACAGGAAGTTATTTCCCGCAAAATATGACTTGTACACTGTACCTTGTTTATTTTCCTTCATGCAGAGTACACAGAATCTTAGTCCTTTGGTATGTAAGGTATTTTTCATGGACGGTAAAACAAAGGCAGTGAGTGTCATGCCATGTGACACGACTACAGAGGTGCTAGAGAATGTAGCTCGCAGGATCGGGCTCAAATCTGTGGAAGGCTGGGCACTATATGAGGTAGGTAATAAGCTGTTTTGATAAAATTTCTGTAAAAATTAATGTAAAAGGCAACAAAAATCTGTTTTCATTATGAATTAATACTGAAACACCAAAATGTTTACAGATAAACAATGTTTTTGAAATTCAGAGTGTTATATTTTGTTACTTTACAGGTGACATCAGAGATTGAGAGATACATTAGGTCTCATGAATATGTATGTGACATACTAGCCTCCTGGGAACTGTAAGTACTATGGAAATGTTACTTTTTACAAATATTATTCATTTATGCTAATAATGAAATTGACAGTTAAAATCTGTGTATTTACAAAAAAAACGGTCTGTGTATTTACAAAACAAAATGGTGTGTAACTTTTAACTCTAAACATTTGAAATCCATCCTAATATATGTATACAAATCTGAATTGTGTTTAAAAACTCATATAGAATTGTAATTAAATGATATATACATGCAAATGATTGATGCATAAACTTCATATTACAAGGAGTGACAAGCAATCCTCACAGCCCAGTAAATATGAGACGGTATCTAAGAAAGGTCCTAAGCTGGCATTGGGAGGATCTGACGCAAAAATCATGTTACGGAAGAGAGTGTTCCGACACATTCACGACATTCCAAACGACCCTGTAGAGTACAGACTACTGTATGCTGAGGCTGTATGTAAAGTTATCAGGGTAAGTACTCACAATTTAATGTTAACGTAAGAGAGTGTTCGACACATTCACGACATTCCAAACGACCCTGTAGAGTACAGGCTGTATGTAAAGTTATCAGGGTAAGTACTCATAGTCTATCAATAAAATTATTATGATTTCATAAGTTTTACCTTAAAAAGATTTTTAAGGAGAAAATATACGTAATACACTATTTGTAGTTTAGGTGTATACAATGTCATGTAAATATTTCAGGATGAGTTTCCTATATCGGACAAGGTAGCATTGCAGCTTGCTGGTCTACAAGCTCAAGTATTGTACAGTGACTATCAGGAGGGCAAAGATTCGAGGTAGATAGATAGCATAACATTACAGACCATATTCACATCAAATTGGTAGTTTATATCATCTTCTTTGACCGTTACCTGTACAAAGTGTCCTATTGAAAAATATTTTTCCTATCAAGTTTCCTAAAATTTTTGTTTCAGTCCTTTTAGTAAAGAAACTTGCAATGTGAAATATTCATCAATATTTATTTTTCATAACATTCTTACAGATCACTGAATAACTGATGGGTACTTCTGTAATGTTTATTATATTCATCAGTATTGTTTCTATGAGAAAATAAGAGCTTCTTTACTTATTTCACCAAAGCTCCTCTGAAATTCTGACAAAGTTTCAGATACTTCTCTTCCTTGTTCTTGATAACTGTAAAAATAGGGAGGGGGGTTAAAAGAATATATAAGATTTCAGTTCGAGCATAGAACTCATGCTGTAGAGTGAAGAATATTTTATATACAATATGAAACTTGAAAGAGATTTGTTGCAAGTTTTCTGATAGGTATAAAATTATTTTGCCCTGCTCGTCTTCTGAATCTTTTTGTTTTGATATGTGAATTCAATCATATGACAAACTTTAAAAAAGTCATGATTTTGTGTAATTCTTACGCTGATGTTTTATCAGATATAAAGAACCTGACCAGTTCTTATGCAAGCGTATAGCATCACAATATACTCATAACTGGAGCCGTGGAGTGTCCAACGCTCACAAGGTAAAAATCTTATAAAACAAAGTAATGTGATTACTATTAAATGTACTTGTCTCTTTGTCCATGTAACAGGTATATAGAGGCTGAGCATTTCCTGTGCCCTCGAGTAGTAGCTCAGCCAGTGCAGGGACTGGAACGAAGAAATAGCGTCAGCCCATGGGGTAAATCGCTGTGTTGTAGCGTGTAATCACTTTGAAATGCATGCTTTCACTATTAATTTACTTTCTAGTTTAGACAACTTAATTTTGTATTGGTGATTTTGAAGTGGTGAGTATGCTGGTGGGAGTTGATTGTTGAATTTTACATTTGCTTTTTCATATTATGTTACAGTATGTTTAGCTTTCATATTTAGTATTTTATAGCTCTTTTATATTATTTGTGCATTGTTTTCTTTTTCTTATGTTCATTTGTATAAGTAAACTTCTCGGAGCAGGTGTAGGGATTTTTACCTATACACATCTATCATATAGTTTTGTATCACATGAGTATTATTTTCATGTAGACTATTTCATTGAGGTGGAACTTTTCATCATTAAAAGTAAATTTACCCCTGGAAATGAAGTTAGGAGGGGACTAATGATGGGCAGTTTGAGGCTAATGTACTTATGTACTTTGCCTTTAAATTGTGTTTCAATGATATCCTCAGATTTTCAAAAATTATAAAGCAAAAATCCTGGTGTCAGTTGAGTCTGTTCAAAGAAAATCTCACGTTTAAATCAAGATTGTTTAGGTTGAGCTTCCTGGGTAAAATAAATGATGTCAAGGAGTGATAGAATAATGGCTTTGAATTCAGAATTTATACTGATGCATACATTTTACATAATCTGATATTCAGAATGATATCAATATACCTTTTTGAAATGGTCTATAGATGGTTTCACATAAATATATTTAGTTTCTTTATGTTCTTTTATTATTAGACATGTACACATTGTATTTATTTCTCTTTTGCACAAGAATTTGAATTCTCTTGTTGATGATTTCATATACATGTACTTGTACATAAATATTTCTATTTAGATTTCTTATTTATAATTTATTATCTATACATAGTGTGCACATTTTCTCTAGTGTGTTGATATAATCACATTTGGTCATGTGCAATTGATTATTTGAAAAAGAAAAAGAATTAATGTATGATGAAATTTTTCAACGATTATGAAAATTCAAAAAATTTCTTTGAAAGCAACTATGAAGAATCAATTGTAATGAAAAACAACTCCAAGCAGAAAGAAAACATGAAATGTTTTAGAATAACTTCAGATCATACATTATATGAATATTCTTTATGTGTAAATTTATCATCAAACTCCAGAGCATTCTAGTGGACTAATAATATGTATATAACTTGTTCTGTTTTCAGCATTATGGTAAAGGAAAATCAGAGTTGGAGGCTATGGTATGGTACCTTACGTGCGTGAAGCAGTTCCCTATGTACGGCTGTACACTGTTTCCTATAGCTCACAAAGGCATGTGGTCACACACCAGCGACGCTATGCTAGCTATAAACATGGACGGGATCAAGTTTGTGAAAGCCAGGGACAAGTCTGTCCTGCATGCGTTCAAGTACAGTGAGATAGAGACCATTACAATAGATCCTAATGATAATTACGTCACATTAGAACTGAAGAACGAAGTAGATTGTCAACAGAGGTGTTTTATGTTTGAGACAAATCAGAAGGAGGATATAGGGCACCTTATAGCTAGTTACTCACCTAGTCACGCCTCGTGGCTTAAACCAGAGTACGAAAGTCTGAAAAAGAAGGTTAGTAAAATCAAGTTTACGTTAATCTGTCTTTTCAATATGCAGAGCATTTTGGACGGTATCTGACTTCAAATTTATCTTTCTGTGATGGAATTCTATGGAAACAAGTGTAAAATTCACGGAAAACATGCTTCATGTATAATGTTTCTATGAGTATTTCATTATGTCAGATACTGTCCGAAAAGAGAAGTAACTCTATATATCAAAAAGACAGAATAATTCTCAGTTTTTACAAAACTTTGTTATTCAAAAGAAAATATATGCACAGCCACTGTAATTGCCTGAGATAAAGCTTTCAGGACGATTGTTATTGATTTCCGTATAAATGACAGTGTGACGTCATAACGCCCGACATAGCGGATGAATTTGAATTGAAAAATCCTTTCCTATGCAATGTAGAAAGTGGAATAACATTATATAAAAAGACGAATTCAATACTAAAATCATCCCCACTAAGTCCTCACCTCTTTCAGCAACTGTGTCTTGACGATTACAGAATACGACATCAACAAGCGACAGAGGCAGGCGCAGCTACAATAGCTCTCTGTCGATTGATGCCACATCCTACACTTAACGGAATATTTCGAATGAAGATTTCTTTCACATTCAGCGTTGTTTGTGATAATTTCAAAATAGACCACACATAAACAGTACACAGTATAAGAAAAATCCATAAACTAACGCTGTCAACATTTCATGATTTCACCGCGCTGCAACTGACTCAAACGGATAGCAGAAATGGGAAACATTCCGCAAACAAAATTAGTTCCAAACAGTCAACATCTAGAGAGTAATAAATAACTTGTTTTGTCATATTTGGTCATTATTCCATTGTTAAATTTCTAATTTGTAATACTTCATATATCACAATGCATTAATTAATGACATTTCAGCCATACTGAATAAGCATGACGTTGCCATGGGGACACTCCCGCTGTTCCTTTCTAAAATTAACTCCCCTCCACATTGGTGGACGGATTCGCTTTAAAAATAGAATTGGGAGCTTTCGTTGTTCTATTTTTGGCTTTAAAAGCGCATATATATAGAATAAGTGTCTAATTTTGTGTGTTTATGCAGAAATAAATTACAATGGCTGATGCATTTACATGTATTTGATAAAATGCGCTAACGCGCATTATATCAAAATAAATGCATCAGCCATTGTAATTTATTTCTGCTTAAACACACAAAATAAGACACTTATTATATAAATAATACCAATTCTATTGTATAATTTTCAATATATGTAAAGTTTTAACATTTTTTTTTTTTCACAGACAAAGATGACGGATGAGGAGAAGCTGAAGTTATATGAGGAGTTAGTACGATGTAGGAGAGCCCTGGCCGATAGTAGACTGATGAGGCCTGTAGAGGGCGCTAATAAGGGCTTCCTTAGACAGTCTATTAGGAGGTATGGACTACACTTGAATAATGATCTTACGATTTAAATGATTTCAGATGCTTGCTGTATTTCTCATGAGAAATACCTGCCATCTTTAGGACTGCTACAGGTGCAAAAGTATTGAGCAAAAAATATTTGGTATTTGAATTTTACATGTTGTTCTATTGCAGACTGACCATGTCCAAAATGGAGAGATTACGCAGCTCAACACTGGGTGTTGGTCAACAATTTGATGTCAGTTTCTGGTCATATGGCAAGTCTAATCTGAAGCAGTCACTGACTGTCCTTGATCCAGCTCTGGAGGAGCATGCAGTCAAGATGTACAATGCCATATTGATATACTCTGGATTAGAGGAGCAAGGTAAGCTAGGAGGAGCCGAGAAGAGCTATTGTTAATATGCACTGTCAGTATGCACTTTATGGTGGTTACGTGTGTAGATTTTGCAATCAAAACACACTGCTTATTTGATAACTATTTCCTTATGAATTAAACTGCAATCATTAAACACTTTCCTCCATTTCTAACAAGATATGAAAAAAAATGCTGCTCTGTTTGCTTGTAAAGGGAGTTACTAGCATCAAAACCAATTTGAATCATATATTATGCAGGAAAAAGAGCAGGAAATGAAATTTTTGTTACTTGCTTGAATATAGAATTTTAAAAGTGTTTTGATTGCAAATAGATTGACATGTTTGTGAATGCATACATATAGTTGTATGACTTGCACTTGAAAGCAATGTTCAAATTTCAACAATGCATGCTTGTAATCTTTCATCTTCTTTTGATTTTGAATGATTTTGTCTGAAGTATATTTTCATTATATTACTTCAGTCTGAACAATATTTTGTTGTATTGTGTTGTCAACTGTAATGTATTTTCTGAATAATTCAATAGGCATGTGTATGATAAAGTTATAAAGTCTACTTTCTTCCTGTTTTTAATAGCATGTTAATGTTGCACAATTTTAGTTATCCATAAAATACTCATGATGTGCAGAGGTAAGGTGATGTGGACGTATAAATAAAATGCCCTAACATCTTTACTTGTCTTTCTCTGCTGGCAAACAAAATCTGTCCATTGAAAGAATGAGTTTAAGGTAGACATTTTTCACAGAAAAAAAAGTTCGTTAAAGATAATTTTGAGCATAGGAAATTCTAAAACATGACAGGATCTTATTCTTTCAATGTGGCAAATTTTGAAATAGGTGTCAAATGCTGTGAGGTGTGCCGAGACATAATTTTATCTAATGTTTTATTCAAATTTCCTCAGCTAAACGAATACGCAAAGGTATGTATTTGTACGGAACCATGGCACAAAACTTGCTTACTACAAGGCTAAAGAATAGTCTTAACGTATATCATAGCACAAGTTTTATGTAAATTCTTTGGTTTCACCCTTAACTGGTCTTTTTGCTTACATTGGTGGTAGGTATTTGTATTATTTAGACTTTCTATATGTGTTCAATTTTATATACTTGTAATATTACAAAAACTAATTACAAACTTCCTTGTACACATTCCTATACATGTACTTGTATCTCATTTGCTTCATCTAGGCTAGTGGATTAAATAAAGATCAGTGTTTCACATTGATATTTTAAGAGTTCTGCTATACAATCACTGCAATGTAAAAACTAATACTTCCATATATGGAAATAGTGAAATAATTTTGTAAATTTTCTGTTATCTTTTAATTTTGTTATAACTATTTCATTTTATGCTTATTCATTTAATATACATGTATATGTATTTAAGTTTTGGTAGGTAAAGCAGTTATATGCTTCAAGAAATTTCAATATCTGACCTTCTTATATACCCCCCCCCCCCCAACCACACACACACACTTTCAATAAGTAGGAATCACACCCTGTCTATCTACCATTAGAAGTACTACATATGTACATATTTCTCCTTATGTAGAGGACTTAGCTTTCATATTTCATACACATAGATCAAAACAATTTACATTTTAATACCAAGACATTTGACATACATGTAGTGACTTTGACCTTGAACAATTACCATGTGATAGTTACATGTGTTTGGTTGTTTTGAGAATAGATATCTCTTAATGAATCAATCAGTAATTAGTGTATTTGATTAAGAAATTCTGAAAATAGATTTCTAAGGGATAGGGCTATTGTTTTCATAAACAAGCACTACATTTTCATATCTGGATACTTCTAAGTGACCTCAACCTTAATACTTTGACCTTGTGTATCCAATGTTCAGGTAAATGATTGAATTTCACTTTCAAGAAGGACCTCTTGAGAGAAACTATGCCGTTGGATTATGATATATCCTATCAGGACAGTTCTCATTCTATTTATTTACATGTAATTGTTGTCTTTCTTAAATTTTGATTCTCTTCCAACTGAGATTGACGATAATATTAAATTTGACGATAATTGTAAACTTGATGTTACAGGTAAAGATGAGCACGTGGACATGGTGAGTTTGATACAGTCCTTGGTTCAGAGATGTCTGGAGAATGATCAACTCTGTAACGAATTCTTCTTACAGCTTGTCAAACAAACCACTGACCATCCAGGTAAAGTCAAAATATCATGTTAATGCTATCAATACATAGATTATTTTTTAAAAAATTCAGCACTTTCCCTCATTCTGCTTCAAGGACTGTCAAACAAAAAAACTATTCAATTTTGATGCTGAGAAATTGCATGAGTATTTTATTAATGTAATGCATAGAAGAAAATGTTTGAATGTAGATATTCATCCTAAAAACATTTGAATTTAAAGTTGTAGTCTGAAAATGTTTACCAAAAAATGTAAATAAGAAATGGTAAAGCACTGTATTTTGGATTTCTTGCACCTTGACTTGCTCTTCAAAAACTATTTCTTTTCAAACTGTCCATTTACATTATAATTACTTATAAGTTGTTTGTGTGTACAGTATTTGTGTGTACATTTAACAGAACCAAACAGTCAGGTAAACAGACGAAGCTGGCAGCTGATGGCCGTGGCTTGTAGTTGTGTTCTTCCCACCAACAGTCGTGTTCAGAAATACCTACAGTGCCATTTACGCAAGTGTTCACTCGATGCTACGTCAGAGGAGGGCAAATATGCCAGGTTCTGTCATAAGGTAGGTGATATTAAAATCTTTTACAATGTAATTTTCTTTAATGTTTCATTGAAATGTAGAAATGTACATGTACATTTTTAGAGAGAATTATCTATCCTGCTGTTTGTAAAGTGAATATACATTTATGTGTGCATATAAGGAGTATTTTTTTTATAAAAAAGATTTCTAGATATGAGAGTTACACACATTGTTTCAAAAGATCAAAATTTCTGATTTCATGCATCCGAGAGAGAAATTTTGAAAATTGAAGACAAAGTTGTATCATGTCAACCTTCTGTATAGAATATACTTACTCAGTGACTGTTCTTGGTCTTATTTCAGTGCCTTAGTAGATCCTTGGAACAGAAGAGGAGAAAATTTCCACCATCAATCAAGGAGGTGGAATATATAATTGACAGGTATCTTATAACAATCATTATCTTGTATTCTGAATTCAACGTTAGAATATGTCCCTTCCAAGTCATAGAGTGACCGACAAGTAACATTTTAAGATTGAAGATAAGAAATATTTCTAATCAGAATATTTTTTGTGCTTTTAGGAAACCAATATTTGAGAAAGTGTACTTCCTGAATGGTGAAAAGAGAAGTATAGAGTTTGATTCTGCAGCAACTGTAGGAGAAGTAAGTTCTATTGAAAATGAAGAATATGATATGAACTAAGGATAATTCAACAAAGTTAATCGAATTGTTATTGTTATTACTTTTAAAGACAGATTTCTGGTATTTTTGCTGCCATTTCACTAAGTGATACATTTGTATATATATTTGAAAATTTCAGATTATAAAAACGGTGAAGACAAAGATTGGGATGAGGTCTGATGCTGAATGTTTTGCCCTGTATGAGGTTATTGGTACATCAGGTAATTATATGAAGACTATATGTAAACTATTGATACATTATCTCACAGCATCCTATTTATGAAATCTTTTGTATGGCTCAAAGTATTTACTACATTGCCTTTGAATTTGGGTACATTTCAGTTAAAGATCCTTTGCAGATAGTAAAATAAAAATAGGAGAGATATACAGGAGTATTTGCGGTTTATATATTAAAGTGGCCCCCTAAAATTGACTTCTCAAAAATTAAATTTTCTTGTCAATCTTAGAGAGAAACGTATCTATATTTATATCTATATTTTGAGAAAGTAAGTTTTAAAAACTTCTCCTCGTTTCTAAGACATTTTAAATTTTGCATAAATATCATGAAAACCGGTGTTTTTTTCCATTTTTTTCTAGAAAAATAGCATAATTCTTGATTATTTTCATTGAGATAACATCTAGTTGGATTGTGAACAACTTTTTCCTTTTGCATGCACTTAAAGACATGCAAATGTAAGAGCATATCAAAATATAAAAGTTGTTCAGAAGCCAGCTCGATACTAACTATTAGGAAGTGTTTCAAAAATGAGCCCCCAAATGACTTTTTCTAGAAATTTGGCAAAGTATACCATTTTTAAAGCCCAAATTCTAGGAAATTAAGAAAGGAAGTTGAAGATGAAGTATCATTTCATAAGTAGCCTACATTGTAGAATAAATATTGATACATTTATAACTTCATTAAACATTTTAAAGATTTTGCCATGAAAGGGGGCCTCTTTACTATATAAACCATATACGGTCCTTTGTAATTTATAAAATTTTAATACAGAAAAATGCTGTTTATACAGTTATGATTAAATGAATACCATGTACATGTATGTTGCAGAGAGGAACATGGCTGTGGATGAGAGACTGTCAGACATGCTCAGTAAATGGGAGAGGTTAGGGAGGGGCTTCTCTACAAAGGAACAGAAACTTGTCTTCAAGGTGAAAAAAGATGTTTTCTGAAAAAAAATTGGTTTAAAAATGTATTAATACGTAGAAAGATGTATTATTTGCATGAGACAAAACTGCATGCTAAAGTGTTCTATTTTCTTTCCAGAAACGTCTGTTTATTCATCCATACATTAATCCATTGGATCCAATGGAGTGTGACCTAGTCTTCCATCAACTGACAGAGGATATCTTTGAAAAGAAAATTCCACTGACAATAGAGGATGCAGTATGTCTATGTTATCTCAATTCTGTAAAGAAAAAATTATCATAACTTTGAACAAATCTCCCATATGTACATGTATCCTAAAAAAGTCTTGAAGGTTAAATATACTGTGGACAAAACCTGTAATCACCAGACTGCTTAGGCAAAACCTGTATTCACCAGACTGTATAGCTTACATGTATTTTATTGAATCCTTTGTTTTCTACAGGTACAATTGTGTGCCTTGAAGATCCAGTCAGAAATGGATGATATTAAACCTCCAGAAATAGATTATAGGTAAAGCTTTGCAAAATTATTGACTTACATGAAAATGATCATATGTTCGATATGTTGAGCAAAGATGAATTAGACAGAATTTTTGTACAATACAGTATTTTAATCAGATTCTCTTTATGATTGAATCAAAAAATCTTAATGATACGTGTATCTCATTAGAATTAATGTATACATGTACAATCATGTAAATTTTGCCATTACCACTTGACCTTGAACTTTAAGAATTTTAGAGGTGTATGTTGGTTTATTTTCTGGATACTTCTTAATACAGTTATATAAGTCACACATTTCACAGTTTTGTGATATCCTCTGATGTGTTTACAGTGCTGTGATACGTATTTTACCACGAGAAATGAGGAATCATGTACTTTGTGAGGACATTGCTATAGCTCACAAGTCTGTGATGGAACTCACACCCAATCAAGCTGTACTAGCATTTATTGAACACCTTAAACGCTGGCCTCTTTTTGGTGCTTCTGTGTTTGAAGTCTCGGTAAGAATATAGAATTTATCTTAAGGAGCCTCTCTTTCAGTTTTAAACTTGTAATGAATATTACTGTATGACTTTAGATAAGATTTTTTTTATTCTTAATACTAGTAATGAAAATGAATTAATTCATGTCTTTTAATTGTTAATAATGTCAAGATAAGATGTTATATAAAGTTGTGGACAAAACATTGTTAACTTGCATGTAAGTTGTGGGTAGTCTTAAATAAGATTTTCTATGTAGACTTGTCTTTTACATGGTAATGAATTATGGTGTAAAGTTGTAAAGGAGCTCGAACGATAAGCATGGAATTCCGCCCAGTTTGGACCGAAATTTTTTTTTCTCATTAAAAGAAATTAAAACTCTGAATTCGGTGAGATGTTAGCTGAATTTTAAGAAAATGGTAATATTTCAAACATGCGACCTCTAATTTGTGTATAATTTGGGTTAAAACAGTCGATTTTAACACTAAAGCCTATGGAAACTGGAAAAGTTTTTTAGAGTATTGTTCCCCACCTTGCTACAGGATTTCCTTTTAATAGAAACTTTTGTTTGACAAGATCTTCCAGCATGGCGAGTAAGATCCTGTAGCAAGGTGGGGAACGATGTCAACCAGGTGATCGAAATATAAAAAAAGGGAGGGGGGTTGAGAAGGCTTGAGTAATTATACATAAATCTATCACGTTTTCTTTCGATGGGTTTAGAGTGATGATACTTTGCAATTATATCTAATATTATAATTAATTGGTTATTTTTATGATGTCATTTTATGGTTGGGGCGAGTAGTAAACATTTTGCGACTACATTTTATTCGTTTGAGATATTCATTCAAACACTTCCAACAAAGAATACTGTTCTCGATTATATTTTATTTTCCTCTATTTATCAAATACTCTATTATTTGTTTTTAGGAATAACCACAAAAAATATCTTTTTTCGATAGTTTTTCGCTAACATGTATCTTGTAACATGTATCTTGTAATGTAAACGCACTAAGCGCATTCATCCATTGTGAACTATTGGGAGTATAGTGATGAACCAAAAATGTAGTTCTGAATACGGAAAAGAAATACTAGTTTTTGAAGGAGGACAATAATTCTACCGTTGATTAAATCACTAAATGTATGATAACTTAATATAACTCAGAGTATAAAATGATTTTCTCAATTTTATCTCATCTTATTGAATTTTATAACGTAATACCACAGACTCTAAATGGTGGACCCCGCGTTGCTTCGATTTTGAATAAATGCCAAGTAGGTGATGTAAATGATAAATATTTGAGTAAATATTATAGATTATAAGTTTTTCTATCCATAAATATATATTTTATACCTTAGAATAGTTTTAGTAACCTTGGAGAAGATTTTATTATCTGGGCGGATTTCCCGTCAATTCGTGCGAGGTCCTTTATGACTTTACTTCACTTTAAGTGAAATAAGACTGAGGAATACATATGATGAGCCTTTTTGAGCAGCATGATTTTAAAGTTAACAAGAAGTACAAGTTAAATTAATGATGCATTATGCGACAAGGTCCTGAAATATTGTCTGTATTTCCTTTTCAGCAAAATTACACATCTTCTCTCCCTAAATCCTTGCTGCTTGCCATAAATCAAAAAGGAGTCACTTTACTGGAAGCTAATACATTTGTAAGTTGTAAATCATTTATTCAAAAATGATTAAAATCTGCCTTTACATGTACAGGTATCTGGAACAAAATTCATACATTACATACAAGTATAAGATGAGCAAAAAAGTTTGCAATCTGTAAGAGCAAGAACATGTACAATGTATTGGTAACATACAGGAGTGCCTAAAATGCACATTCATATTTTCATTAGCTGTACTTAAGGTGATATCACACGTTTCGTGTTATACAACATTTATTTTCAGAAAAAAAGCATAATTCTGATTTCCTAATTTAATTCAGATGTAAGGGACAATATTAGGAGGTCACCATCCAAAATTTTGAGATTTTGAAATAGATCAGACTTTTCAGCCATCCATTGATTGTAATGGAAATGCTCATTTTTTGGCTATATTATTTTTTCAGCCCAAGATTTTCAAATGAAACTTTACATACGATTCCCTCAAGTTCGAGTTATCTTTCTTTACTATGTGACCAAAGACAAAAACATCCGAATTTATATAATCATCTTTTTGAAATATCACAGCAGTGTTCCTTCACTCAAAAAGATGTCAATATGTAAATAAATAGAGCCGAATACAGATTTTGTGAGATAACACGACAGTATGTGCACATGTGTTATGATATTACATGTACCATATGAGTAACTATATTATAAGTCTCTCTACATTCAAACACTTTACTGACACCTGACTTATTTCTGAATAGATTCGACATATGTATGTAGGTAAAAGAGTCTTTAACAAAATTTTCAAATACATTTGTAAGTTCAATTTCAGCAAAAAACTGACTAATGTTGGTCACTCTAGGCTTACCATTACTTTGCAAAGAAAAAAACCATTCGTATTTATATACGAGTAACAATCTATTTATTAATCCAGCGCTCAGGTTCGAACCGCGGTCTTCTCGCATGGTGGGCAAGAGATCTACCTCTGAGCTATTGGGTCGACTTGTCGATTGAGCGATAATAACAAAGCCAGAACATCAAGACATTTTAAGTTACGAAAATCGGACATCTTCAGCGTGGAGATTTCTTTAAAATTCTCGTCTAAGGGAGGCTACTGAAACGCGTGTGATATCTCGTTAAAACAAAGAGTGATAGCAAAAGTTCCTTAATATTATCATCAAAGATGAAAAAAAAATCTTGCATATCTCAAATTTTTATTTCAGAATGTTTTAGCATCATATGACTACAGTGAAGTTGTACATTCTAGTCCAGCAATCAAGAGTATTATGATTGTAGTGGGACATGTAGCCAAAGGTCTCAAGTATATGTTCTCTACAAATCAGGTATGTTACAGGGAGTGTAATGAAAGGAATTTTTCTCTTTATTTCTGTTAAAAAATAACTTAATTGAATTATGCCAAATTTCTTAAAATGACCATGAATTCAATATCTGAAAAACATGCAAGAAGACTAAGTAAGAGGAAAAACAGGACTAGGAACTGTTTTAACTAAAGTATCTTTTAAAGCTCACGATCCTTTTGAGCAAATCTACTTGAGTTAGCTGTTTTCATCTATTTTCTTATCACTATATTTATTTGATTGCAGGCTTTTGAGATTGCACATCTGATCAAAGACTACATTCATGAACTTCAAGCTCGTTTCTTGATAGCGTCGCCAAGAAATGTAGATAATTCTCTCGTTATGAACAGGACATCAGCCGTTTTCTTTGACGACTTTTCTCCTACAGAATCTACATTACAGACTTTGGTTTAGAAAATTCAAAACTACAACAAAAAGATGGCAAAAATAATTACTTGCATAATAAGAAAATATTCTTTACAATGGCAATATTTTTTCCCATTTGATATCATAAATCCAGCTTTGCTTAGTCTTGTTATCACATTTTTTTTTCAACTTTTGAATGCGTTTTTATAAAGATTTTTTTTTTATAGAACTTGAATTTCAAATTTGCCTAATGTTATGTTACAAAATTATCATACATCAGTAAATGCCTGTTTTTTAGTCCTTTTTTTATTTCACTGTCAGCATACATGTAAGTGCTTCCTAATTTATTGATCATTTTAACATGGAATTCATCTATATTCTATTTCTGCAAAGACTCTTTTAAAATATGACAATACTCATTTATTGTTCAAACTCTCATCTTTCAACAATGTTCTTCACTGATGCAGTACTACTTAGGAGTTTACATTGTGCTTTTAAAACTTCTAGTCAATATGTTTTGATAATTAGAGGAGTATGACAACTGCTACATGTATTAACATGTACATGTACATCCTTGAATATGCCCAGTGAACTGAATTGAGAATTTTATAGTATTGAATCAGTATGTCCGATCCACTACGATATTTTATTAACAACTTGCAAATTATGAATTATGAACTTTCTAATATGTCATAGTAGATTTTCTCATTTTTAGTTGAAGAAAAGAACAATTTATAAAAATCCAGAGAGAGGAAATGTCTTTTTCATTTCTTAATAATATATTTCACTGACTTACATGTGAATAAGTGATTTTATTTATCAAACTTTATAAAAGAGGGAACAAGCAAAAAGCCCAGCTTTAAAACGCTAAGAGCCAAATTGAAGTGAATATATAACAAAATTACATTAATGAATATTTTGTTACACATTTTGACTTGATGCAAAATTTTGAATTTCTTCAGACATGTATCAAAATAGAACATGACAATGAGGGTAGAAATGACTCACTACAGCTTTTATTCGGTAGTTCAAATCAATGACATTCTTCCTCAGGATTATAATGTTTTTATACCAGCAATTTTGTTTTTGTAGTTTTTTCATAATTTTGTACATTGATTTTATGCTGTTTAAGTATAGGTTCATGTAAGAATCAGGCAGGGATGATACATCAAAATTTTTTGCAAGACTTTTTATTTCTGTTTTGAGACATATATGTGGTACAAATCAAACATATGATATTCATTTATCAAGGTAGAGATGGTGAAGTGAGATACTCACCTCATAATTTATAAAGGATTATGAAGGAAAAAAATGGCGGGAAAATTTTCTCTATATAATTCAACCAAATTTGCTACCCCTAAAACAGTATGAGGAAAATTCCTTCAGAACATTCATATGGAGGCTGATCTGAACACATTTCAAGAGAAAAAATTTCTGCAAAAATTTTAAGGTTTTTCAACTGCCTGATCCTTACGTGGACCTGTACTTAAGTATTTGCCTTAAATGTTTTTTATATTATTGACATATATTTGTTGTTATAATTTATTAGATATTGTGTTGTCTTTGATGTGAAACATCTCAGAAACATTTTGTCTCAACTTGTTAATCGTTTTGTATATTATATTTTACTATGCAATGCTGTGCAAATTTTTTTCTTCATACATCATGAACCATTTTGATAAAACCATGTTGATATCAAGTGTACGATTTTTCTACATATTATTTCAGAATTGAACTCATATTTTTTTTTATCAAACTAAGCCAGTAAATTGTTGCAATTTTTGTCTTGAAGTGCAAAGCTCTTTTACGTATTTGATATTTAGATATTGATGTGTATATCTGATTGAAATCTACATCCCACACTCTTGAAGAATTCATGAACCAGATATGACAGTGGTTAGAAAGGTTCACAACTGATTACTACTCTCCTATGATAACATCATTGGGTTAATAAAACACCGCTAAAGACGGTATGGCCGGATTGCAAAGTAAGTTTTTGTCACCAACTGGGTCAAGGTCAATAGGTCAAATAATACAGCATAAATTGAAAGGTTTTGTCAGAGGCAACCTACATGTATAAAATAAAGTTTCTACTGCATACAGTTCCATAGATTTTGCTTAAACCAGGAACTTTAACCAAAATCCTTAACTAGGTCAAAGTCCAAGGTCAAGGTCACTAGGTCAAATGTTACGTCATAAATTGAAAGGTCTTGTCATGGGCGAGCTTCATTAATAATATAAAGTTTCTACTGCATACAGTACCATAGATTTTGCTTTAACCAGGAACTTTAATCAAAATCTTTGAGTAGGTCAAAGTCGAAGGTCAAGGTCACTAGGTCAAATGTTACGGCATAAATTGAAAGGTCTTGTCATGGGCAAGCTTCATTAATAATATAAAGTTTCTACTGCATACAGTACCATAGATTTTGCTTAAACCAGGAACTTTAATCAAAATCTTTGAGTAGGTCAAAGTCGAAGGTCAAGGTCACTAGGTCAAATGTTAAGGCATAAATTGAAAGGTCCTGTCATGGGCAAGCTTCATGTATAATATAAAGTTTCTACTGCATATAGTTACTTAAATTTGCCTCATCCAGAAACTTTAACCAAAATCTTTAACTAGGTCAAAGTCCAAGGTCAAGGTCACTAGGTCAAATGTTACGGCATAAATTAAAAGGTCTTGTCATGGGCAAGCTTCATGTATAATATAAAGTTTCTACTGCATATAGTTACTTAGATTTTGCCTCAACCAGAAACTTTAACCAAAATCTTTAACTAGGTCAAAGTCCAAGGTCAAGGTCACTAGGTCAAATGTTACGGCATAAATTGAAAGGTCTTGTCATGGGCAAGCTTCATGTATAATATAAAGTTTCTACTGCATATAGTTACTTAGATTTTGCCTCAACCAGAAACTTTAACCAAAATCTTTAACTAGGTCAAAGTCCAAGGTCAAGGTCACTAGGTCAAATGTTATGGCATAAATTGAAAGGTCTTGTCATGGGCATGCTTCATGTATAATATAAAGTTTCTACTGCATATAGTTCCTTAGATTTTGCCTCAACCAGAAACCTTAACCAAAATGTTGACGGCAGACGGACGGACAGACAGACGGACAGACGGACAGACGGACGGACATCGTCAATCTATAGACCGGAATTGCTTTGCAATCCGGCCAATAATTTCATGTAATTAAGCCTATGACCTTTCAGTATGACAAGTCAAGTATGACAAGTATGATAAGTCAAGTGATGTTTTACTGCTATTTCAAAGAATGCCACCAAATTTCAAATACTGAAATCTACAGAAAACATGACAATAAGGATTCTTGCAAGACAAAATTATGTTTTTAACAAAATAATACATATTCATATTTTACTATATGGCAAGCTACATGTAACAGGTGTTGAAAAATCGATCTGTATTGATTTTCTCTTGATTAATTTTACACTACGACCTTGTTAGTGTACTGAACACATGCAAGTCCTCATATTTTTGTATTTTATGGGATACATAACTTGAAGTATGATAGTTTTACATTTGATTACCAACACTGACCATTTCTATCCACTTGATCTGTGTTTATGAAGGAATGACTCAGCTGGAAGCAAGATCTGATCAATTCTTTACATCATTTTGATACCTCATTTTATTTTTTCCTTTGTTTTCCTGCATTTTTATCGAACATCAGATGCCAAAAGCAAAATCATGTTTTCTTCGAGCACTCTCTTCATTTTCAAAGCTAAAGGCCATACTCATTTTGTTGTCATGTATCGCTTGATTATTTATAAATCAACAATACAGTCTGAGACACAAGTGAAGAGTTGCTTTTTTTCTGGGATATGTTGATTCTCATAATGTAAGATCTTTTATTAGTGTTTGTTTTAATGAAGTTTTTCTGCAGTACATGCACAAAGAAAATTGATCCATTTTCCCACAACGTTTAAAGAGCCATGGTGGAATCAGGAGCAGCTTTGTACAAGTATAGTCTGAAATTAGGCATATAACTCCAGCCCCAAATGACCGACATAGATATTTATTCTATTTATTGAAATGCCCATGAGGATAATGATTTACTGATATATGAAAAAATGAGCTTATCTTTACTTAGCTGCTTTGCTTTTCAAGATATTTTACAAAGTTTTTGGTCACTTCTCAGAACCAAGTCTATAAAATAATGACAAATACTGACATAGCATTAAAGCAATACTTTCATGAACAGTGATTGCTTATTACATGTATTTTATCTTCAGATATTTGATGTATTCTAGTCATTTGTTCATCATTATGAACCTTGGCCCACTGACATTTCTCTGATGGCTGCAGTATCTGCACTGAGAACATGCATAAATGTTTTTCACAATGTTAAACTTTCAAAATTCTAACAAAGAGTTTGTTAAATGGTTAAATCTTCATGACCGTCAAAATCAAAATTATGGAGTTAAAGCAGTGATTGGTTAAGTGCAACCTAGCTTATTATTGTGTTAGAAATAATTGTTTGCAGAGTAAATGGACAGTAAATGAAAAGGCATTAAATTAGACTGATTCTGTCCTTTGAATTGAAGATTAGAGGGTGCATGTGCAGTCTTTGTCCTGTCTGTTTGTCTGTTAAAAAAAACTTTATTTTGAATTAACTTTTTAACTGTAAGAAAGGTATTTCATACTGCACATGTGTGCTCCTTGTGACAAAACTTCTTTCTTTCTTGAATCTGTGACATTGACCTGTATCTTTCTTCGCCTTTTGAAATTGACCTATCTTTATTGACCTTGTGACCTTGACCATTGCACTTGACCTTCTTTTGAAAAGCTTAAAGCACCTTGGACCCTTATATATAGAACAACTATTGTACAAGATCATTTGTACTTTTAAAACAAATCTTATCTTGTCCATTCACTTGTAAATGGTGACAAATAGAATTCATTCTCGCTTTCTTGTATTATGTGCACCAGTAACCTTCTTAGGAATGTTGTGGGTCAAGGCTTCATTAATATAATAATAAACATCAAACTTTTGTAAACAGCAATTTACTGGCCTTTGAATTATGCTTTCTCACGAAAAGAGTTTCTTTTGTAGAAAAAAAATTATGATACAATGTATGTGCAATATGGGATAGATGTTGTCTTATTAAATAACATTATGCAAATGTTACATGTCTGTTTCTTTCAGTGTTGAGCTATGGTGACATAAACTATTGTCTGTATAATCTATCAATAAAATCTATTTTCCTACCATTTGTTTTATTACATAGCTTGCCAAGATTGACTTTGAATTTCCTGGAGTCTAGTAGCACAGGTTTAGGACAGTATGAGTTCAGTAATTATCGGTGTTATTTTCAAAAAGTCATTGTAACCCATTCAAAGGCCATCTTCACTGTGACTATAGTTGGCACTTAAGTGAACTGGAATTCTAGTTCTAGTTGTAACTGAGTGAGTATGATATTGATAGCTGAAGTTTCTACCAGAGACTAACTCATGTGTTGATTTCGTAGCTACCTGAGTA
This sequence comes from Pinctada imbricata, assembly GCA_033119305.1. Classification (NCBI taxonomy): domain Eukaryota; kingdom Metazoa; phylum Mollusca; class Bivalvia; order Pterioida; family Pteriidae; genus Pinctada; species Pinctada imbricata. The sequence continues at coordinate 24,195,574 of VSWD01000009.1, forward strand.
AAAATGTGCACGACGTACTATTCAGATGATAGAAACAAGTGTATTAAGTGATTATAAGGGAGGAAATGGAAATTAAATAAATTGTGAAAGGAACAGCCATCCTACTGTAGGCTGTGTACTTCGTGTTTTGTATCAGTCATTTTGAAAAGGTTTAACTTTTACACAGTCCGAATAAAAGATTGCCCTCATGGAGGCTGTGCCTGACCTTTCATGTTAGTGTGACCATGCAGGTACTATGGGACACCTCCATTCCCAGTTTTCTTGAAGTTCTACATCAACCAAACTTGTATGTGTCATGCATCATAAAAGTAGCAGTAGCACTGCAATGCCTGATCTTTATTTTTCGCTAAACAAAAATAATCGGTAAACACCTGCATTTTCAGGTTACCAAAAGTCCTTGATTTACCAAACTAATGTGGAAGTGGATCTGAAGATGCTTTTTGCACTGAATGGAACAGAAGCTTCATTTTTACGCTTTGAACAGCGGTTAAATTAGGTAAAATGGGACACCCCACAAACTTGTATGGGTATTGCATCTGAGGAAGCCTGCTGCAATGTATGGTACAAATGCTGCCTCTGACCCATATTTCATGCTTGAGTGACCAGATTTGGTAAAACAGTAAATGAAATACTTATGTGACAACATTGTAATGCAATTTGAATTGATTCCTCTTCAAATTCTTGACATATGATTTCTAGAATCAGTGTACATAGATGTGAAGGAAAATTAGGAGGGATGAAAACTCCAGGTTATGGGTGTACAGATGATAATGTTTTTTTCAAATGGGTCTCTTATTTGAAAATGTCATAAATTGTATAATATTTCTTAAACAATGGTTTTTATGCTTTTTTGATGTGAGACGGGCGGAAGGGGGGGGGGGGAGGGCGTCAACAATTGGTTTACGGTCTATTACTAATAAGTGAAGTACGATACATGCTAGTGCAATGAAACTTCATACACTAATACTACCCATGAGTCAAGGATGAACCCTATTGATTTTGGGGTCAAAGGTCAAGGTCATAGTACTCCAATGTTTGAAATTGGTTTCCGGACCATAAGTCAAGTACGATACATGCTAGTGCAATGAAACCTCATACACTTACTCCCCTTAGTCAAGGATGACCCCTATTGATTTTGGGGTCAAAAGGTCACAGGACTCAGATGATTGAAATTGGTTTCTGGACCATACAAGAGTCTATTGCACTTGTGATCATGAAACTTGCCAGAAATGTTTCCCATGAATCAAGGATGACCCCTATTTATTTTGAGGTCAAAGGTCATGGGACTCAGATGATTGAAAATGGTTTCCGGTGACCATATTTGAGCATGTATTGCACCAATAATCATGAAACTTGCCAGAAATGTTTCCCATGAATCAAGAATGACCCCTATTGATTTTGAGGTCAAAAGGTCACATGCAGGAATCTGATTATTGAAAATGGTTTCCAGACCATATAAAAGAGCCTGTATTGCACCTATGATCATGAAACTTGCAAGAAATATTTCCCATGAATTAAGGAATCCTCCTATTGATTTTGAGGTCAAAAGGTCAAGGTCATAGGACTCAGATGATTGAAAATGGTTTCTGGACCATATTTGGGCATGTATTGCACATATGATCATGAAACTTGCCAGAAATGTTTCCCATGAATCAAGGATGATCCCTATTGATTTTGGGATTAAAAGATCAAAGGTCAAATTCGTAGGACTCGGATTATTGAAAATGGTTTCTGGATTATATATATGAATGCATGTGTATCAACCTGTCAAACGTTCAAGTTAAATGCCTCCCAAAGGCTCCCATCTGTCGAGACCATTATTTATACCAAGGACTTATAAGTCCTTGTTTATGCAATTCATGTATATTTTAAGTCTGAATATTCATACTTACATTCAAGTTTTGCATTTGATGCATTTTAAGCTTATAATAGTGCACTGATTGATTATTTTGTAAGGCTAACAAACAGAATCAATAATAAATCACATCCCAGTGCTCTCAGCTGACTGCAAGCTCCATAAGGAATGGTAATTTCTTTTTAATTCAAGTAAGCGATCATCCGTGGACCAATGGGATTCTTGTGCATAGGACTTATAATAGAGAGGGTCTATAATACAGTTTAATGTAAATCTTTGGATTATAACCTATTGAAGGACTAATAAAAAGTCCTTATACACTTTACATTCATTGGACGTCTTACAGAGCAAACTATGGTGGCTGATTTGTGCCATGTCGCGTTGTCGCGCCGCGCTTTGTCGCCTTGTCGCACCGCGCTTTGTCGCGTTGTTGCATTGTCGCGTTGTTGCGTTGTCGCATTGTCGCGTTGGCGCCTTTAAAATGATAGAAGGAAATATGTATTTTCAACTGAACCGTTTAGATTCATTTATAAATTAAACGTTTGAAACAAAAAGGGTATATTTTCTACTTTATTTTGGGGCAAAATGCCTGACTTTTCCATTTAAAAATAACAGATTTCTGGACAAATTCTATAAATTCATTATCTTAACTAGAATTAGAGATTCAAAGCTACTTTCATATAGAAAATAATTCATCTAATCAAATGAAAGTAAAAAGAATGTAATAATTCATTTAAATCAGTATTTCGGGGTAAAATATTTTATTTCATGCAAAAACCTGCAAACAAAATCCACTTAATTTGAGAAAATAGTAATTATTTCTTTTAATCTGATTTTATAATATGTATCTTTTTTTGCCCCAAAATATCAAAGAAATTAATAAATGATACCTAAAACTCATATATGTTAAGGACAAATTATGATATATCCCAAGGTTACACTTTTGAATCTCATAAATAATGTTGCATTTCAAAGAAATAAAGATTTTTCAGAAATCGGCGATTTTAAAATAAAAATTCAGGCATTCCCCCCAAAATAGCAAAATAACCAAACCAATCTCTTCTAGCTCATTTCACATGATCACTTAAGTATCATTACGTAATAGGAAACCTTTCCTGCTTTGAATTACTAATTAAAAGTATATAAATTTTTAAAATCATTCAAAGAAATAAGTGATTATTGCACAAAAATAAGGGGGTTTTTGCCCCAAAATAGCATAGAAATTGAATTTCAGTTCTCTCATTAAATTCAAATACCTATATGATAAGAAGCATCCTATCAAAGCTAAAATGTGTCAATTCAGGCGGATTAAAAGAAATAGTAATTTTTTTCTCAAAATAAGTGTTTTTGCGTGAAATTGCATGACATTTGACCCCAAAAAACTGATTTAAATGAATTATTAAATAATTTTTACTTTCATTTGGTAAGATAATTTATTTTCTATATGAAAGTAGTTTTGAATCTCTAATTCTACTTAAGATAATGAATTTTTAGAATTTGTCCAGAAATCTGTTATTTTTAAACGGAAAACAGGCATTTTGCCCTTAAATAAAGAAGAAAATGTACCCTTTTTGTTTCAAACATTTAATTTATGAAAGAATCTAAACGGTTCAGTTGAAAATACATTCCTTCTATCATTTTAAAGGCGCCAACGCGACAACGCGACAATGCGACAATGCGACAAAGCGCGGCGCGACAACGCGACAAAGCGCAACGCGACAATTGGCACAAAACAGCCACCATAGCAAAAAGTTCTGTAGTTCAAGGTCATGATGCCGATCTTAGCTAATAACTCAATCATTATAAAAATGAAAATATTGGAATCCATGAACTGAACAGTTAAACATGACCTAGAATCTTGACCTCAGATCATGCTCACCAACATTGAGACCTTAGCTAGCATTTAATCTTCAAGATGTCTCAAAGTCATAATACCTATACATGTATAATCTGCAAAACAATTCATGAAAATTATCAAATACATGTATCTGTCAAATTTTCATGCAGAAAAGATATAGCAATAACAAGATTGCCTATTTATTGCTTTTTGAAATCTTTACAGATATGAAGTTACTATGTTCAATGAATAATCCTAGCTTGCATGGGCACCAATCATTAATCAATCTGTAAAATTATTCAAATTCATGCATCCCGTAAAAAGTTACGGGTATGACATGGGTACCCTTTTTTTGTGACCTTGACCTTATATTTTGACCTTGATTCAAATTCATGTCATAGTTGGTGGTGTCATGCCAACAATTCTGTACAACAAAAACAAAATCCATGTAATAGAGGGCATCCCATTTTCAACATCAAGTGCACTGACCTTGACCTGTGACCTTGAATCAAAGTCATGATACATCCTAATTGGTCCTTAAAAACTTTTACTTTGAAATACTTTATTCAATGCCATGCAGTACAGCAAAAAGTAATATTGGATATAAAATCTGCCTTGTTCAGTTTATCTAACCTTGACCTTTAACAGAGGACCAACGAAGGTCATGACATAGTCTTAGGGCTTCTTGGCAAAGTCAAGTTTAAGGTTAACTTGACCTTGAAGTAATTGAATGCAATGAAATTAAGGGTTTTATAGGTCTATTTAAAATTATTTTTAGGCTACAGCATAGGTATTTCCATTATTCTCAAACTAGCTTCTTCTTCTTTCTTCTTTCTTTGTATATCCCTCCGCTTGTCGGAGCACTCTCCTTTCTGGAGATAAAAACTGTAAAATCTGTAAAAAACAATATAATCATGCAAGCACTAAGAACATCAAAATTAAAAGCATATAATATAATTATAGACAAGATTTAACACTAAGCATTGCATAAATCCTATGGGAAAATATTTACATAAGGGACTGGGGATAATACTAATTTTTTTTACTTCTGTTCAAGATAGACACATGTGTAACAGTCCAAGAGAATACTGAAAACAGCAACATCACACAAACCAATTGCCACGAACTAACTTAAGAGTTATTAGCAATATTACAGTTCTACGCAACGTCACTATTTCCAGCACCCTCCCGGGCCATATATCACATTATATATAATTGTACGATCCAAAGGATATAGAACTTTTATAGACATGGACATTAATTTCATGTACTAAACGACATCCCCCCATAAATTTATAATCAATTCACCGCGCTGGTGGCCATTTGTAATTTGTTAGTTCTATGTAGGTGTAGTCTGTGGCATAGTTTCCTTGTTATGGATTCAACCCTATGTCTTAGGTCTCTGTATTTTTTTCCCACTCTGCAGGGGATGAAAAAGGAACTATCCAATACTAACTTCACTAGACTTTCTTGACTTGTTATATTTTCTGTCCAAAAGCTAAGACCCAACTGGGCATCCAGTAGTGCCCTCAATTCCTGAATATATTCAGATCTGATAGGGAGTGTTTCAGAACATCTTCCGATGATATGACAAATGTCCTCCTTTTCCAATTTGCATAGCGGACAGAGGTCTACTACATCTTGCCCTCGAACAAACCGGCCAGGTGGATAGAGGCCAGTCAGCATTCTGGCCTTTACAATACTTCGTTTGACATCCAGAGTGCAGGAATCTACAGTGTCCCATACCGGGTGTGTCTTACCTATTTGTAGTTGTGTTTTTTCACAAAATTTTAATGTAGATTTATGTTCCAAATCAGCGCGAAGTATAGTTGTCCAATGCTCACTAACTGACCTCTTTACCATGTTTTTCCATATGTTCTTTGTCGGCAGGTTTGTCTGCAGACTTGGTATATCTGGAAGATTGTACCGTTCAAGCAGTTCTCTGACTTTTGTGAAGAAACTTTCAGTGGTGTATTCTAACACGTTAGATTGTCTATTCATAATTTGCATCAAGGTTTCATTTTTGCTTCGCAAAATTGAGTATAGAAGGCTTAGCTGCCTCTTATGGATCTCGGCTTCAATCGGAAGGAGTCCAATAAGGAGATGAACTGCAGCAGATGCTGTACACATTGATTGGATAGAGCGTAGTGTTTTTCTATGAAAAAGTTCCAGCTCCTCGATATCTCCTTTATGCAGGTGCATTGTTTCGAGACCGGAGAGAAGCCTATAGGGATCACATATACTTGGTATATTTTTGTAGAAGTTTTCGGATTTAGCCCATTAAGCCCGTGACATCCTACATTCAGGAGTGAATACAAGGTTCTCCTGGCAGTGCTGATTTTATGTGTGACATTTTGACGTGGTTCTCTCCTTGTGCATCTAAGTAAGCCTAAGTGAATTGTCTCTTCTGCAATAGCAATTGGCTCATCTCCTAATTTCCAGATTAAATTGTCTTCCGTTTTTACTTTTTGCTTTGTAATTACAACACTCTTTTCTGGATGAATGATGTATCTGTGTCTACATGCATATGAGTGTGCAACATTCAACATAGCTCCAAATTCTTGTGTACACTCAGACATGAGTGAGAGGTCGTCCGCAACAGTCGGACATCCAGCATAGGTTATTCCCACATATTTCCCAAGCTGATTCTCCTCCAGTTCTAACAGTAGTTCATTAATATAAAGCTTGTACAAGTGCGTGGATAAAATGCCTCCTTGTCTGACACCCTGATTTACAGGAAAAGCTAAGCTATAATCTCCCTTCCACTTGACCTTTGAGGTTAGTCCCTCGTACATCCCTTTGACTAGTTTCCAGACACTTAAATTTATTCCAGTATGGTATAGTTTGTCTAACAGAATATCATGGTGAACAACATCAAATGCTTTTTGACTATCTAGAGTTCCCAAAATGAATGGTACACGTCTCTGTTTTGAGTCTAAGGCTGCCTCTGAGACTAGAAGAGCTGCAATTGCAGGTGATGTGTCTTTTGTAAATCCAAATTGCAGATTTGACTGATTTCTATTCATCGCAGAAAGTCGTATAAGTAGAAGTTTTTCGAATATTTTACCAAATATGGAGGCAACTGTAATCCCTCTGTAACTTTCTACTTTTCTCAAGTTTTTTCCTTTTTTAAAGACTGGGGTAATGTATCCTGTTTTAAATATGTCTGGGATATTTCCTTCTTTCAGAATTTGGTTGAATAGATCGGTTAAGACATCCACAAGGGGTTCTCCAGCAAATTTAATATGTTCAGCTGATAGACCATATTCATCAGAAGCTTTGTTGTTATTGAGAGTTTTTATTGCATTCCCAACTTCCAGTGTTGTGAAGGGCATGATCTCTTCTCGTTCATATATTGCCAGATTTTCTATAAGCCCACAACGGGTTTTGCTAGCTTCGAGTGTTTTTACATCGTATCGGTCGTTTTCTTTTGGGACTGCCAGATCTTCATAGAAATTTGCAAATGCCCGTCTCTGTTCCACAGGGTTATCAGATTCTATACCACCAACGTCCAAAGTGACAGTTCCTTGATGAATATTTTCCCCCTTGTTTTTCTTTATAAGCTTGTAGAAGAAGGTTGAGTCTGGGTTTTCCATAAGCTTATTGAAGAAACGCTTCCTATCGATTGCAAATTCTTGTCTAACTTGGCGCCGTATGTCTTTCTTTGCCTCCTTTTTGTCAGAAAAAGGGGATGATCGCCTCTAGGACAGCCTGAGTCTCTCCATTCTTGTAAAGCATTTTTGCTGATTTCAATCTTGTTTTTTGTCACGTTGGAGATTCTGTACTTTGGCCCCTGTAATTTGATCGTTTTCATTGGAAAGACTCTTTTGACAGAGTTTGTCAGTATGCGTGTGATGTTTTTGAATTCTTCAGATACGCTGCCCAAGTTTTTGTTTAATTCTAGCGATTTTTGTACAGTCTGTATGTATACGTACATCTTTGTTACCATCATTCCACAAAATTTTGGATGCGTTCTGTGATCTTTGTTTTGTTGGCCTATCCTGTTTTACAGTGAGTGCTACTCTAATTTTGGTTTGAACAGGAAAATGTGCTGACGTATTAGCAGCTCCTGAGGATAGAGTTTTTGTGATATCCAAGAGATTGTCTGTATTCGAGAAGATGAAGTCTATGTGTGATTGCCCCAGGCCACTGTGTTGAATGAAAGTAGGTTGTTCAGTGTTTTTATTTGTTTGCACAAGATTGTATGTGGATACAAAACATTTTAGCAACCTATCATGTATATTGTTCCTACTTTGTGAAATGGTAGCATTGAAATCACCACATATTAGGCAGGGCTTTCCTCTGAATTGTTCCAACAGACTAGATAGGATATCTAAGCATTCCCTGTATTGCACCTGGGAACTTATCCCTATAGAAGGCATGTAAACATTGATGATAACGATACCAGTCAGGCATGTTAGCTCAATTGCATTTATTCTTTCGCATGAGATTGGAATTTTTTTAATATATTGCGATAAAGCTTGGGGCCAAAGGATACAGACCCCACCCTTACCCCTAGGCACCCAGGAGTTATCAATCTGTTCTAGGGTATCTGCACAGGTTATATGCGCATACCATTGTGGAAGGATGTTACTAACTTTATGTTGTTCAAAATCCCAGAGCCAGTGCTCCTGAATACAGAGTATTTTAAGATCCCCTTCACTTAACTTTCTCAGGTATGGGGCATTTCCTTTTATACCCTCTATATTGAAACTGACTATGTCTATATTGACCTGTTTAGTTGTGCCTCTATTTTGTCCGGAGGGAGTGGAGTGAGGCTGGGCAACTCTAAAAAATGATCGTTTGTTTCTTTGCCCCCGTTATTTGTGTGTTCTAGCTTATTTTCAACTGGGCTATTTACAGATACATTTTCTACCAATCCCTCGTTGTCCTGACTATTTTCCTGATGACTAAGAGTATTACTTTCTACCTTTGAGGAAAAGGGGACCGCATCTTCCTCATTGAGGCATATGGGATCTTCTGAATCCGACCCATTTTGTGAGAGAACAGCATTGTCATGGGGATTATTTGGCAGGGGTACAATGTTCTGTATATTATCTTTTAATGGATGTCCAGGAGGGGGAGAGATCCTGTCCCGTTGCTGGATGTTATTGTGGTTCATGGGGGGGACACTAATGCTTGGTTGCATTACAGGAGCACTGTTCAGAGAAAAATTTACAAATTCATGATTTTCCCCCCGTGTAGAATGAATAGGAGGGGGAGGAGGTGGAGGATACATTGGGGGTGGGGGAACAGAATAAGCGTGAAGTGGTATTTGCTGGGGAGGCGGTAAGGGATAATGTGGAGGGGGAGGACCCGGGAGAATTGTGGGAGGGGGCGGGATATAGTCTCTATATGAGGGCATCGTCTGGTGGAACAGTCATGGAGGAGGCAGTAAAGAATTATGCAGATTGGGGGGCCAAGGGAGTGGCTGTGATGATCTAAGTGGGGGGAAGTAAGGGAAATAAGGGTGTTGATGACCTTGCTCAGCACGAGCTGGGTGATTTTCTGGATACCCATACGGTGGCCGGATATTTGATTGACTTGAGTGCAGTCCTGCATAACAGGAGCTATTATAAGGATTGGGGGCGAGTAGATACCTGTGTGATACTGATGGCATCTGTTTACCTGCTGTAAAGCCATGGTTGATGTTAAAGCAGTGAAAATACTTAGATTTTGTACATTTTGATTTTCGAGTTGTCTAAGTCTACCTTCCAACAGTGCAAGTTGAATGTTTAATGAACATTACTAGTATTACTGTGATGTTCATTGGACCTATTTTCAGGTTGCGATGGTTGCTCTTGTCTATTTAGGTGGTCCAAATTTTTCTGTAGTAATAAGATTGTTTTTTCCTGTTCTCTAATAGTTCTTTCGAGCGTCATTGTATATTGTTTTTGATCGACCGCCTCAGATTTCTTTTTACTTTTCACTTTAGAATTTGCTTGTGAGGTGTTAGTCTGAGTTTCTATATTGTCAATGCTTAACTTTTGAGTATCCGGCTTTGCAGTTGTTGAATGTAATGATAGATTTTTAGACCTTGTGTCATTCTGATTGGGTTGTAGGTTCTGCTTTTTTGTATCTTGACCTTTCTTCATACACCCATTGCTCTGTTCATAATTTTGAAGGTCATTTTGGGATTCAGCAAGTTTTGAATCAAGAAGTATATGATTTTCAGATACAAGAGGGGTAGATTGAAAATCTGGATCACAGGTAGGATGACCTTGACCTGTTTCGTCAGGATTAATATCCAACATCAATAGATCTGCATTGCATTGATTGCATATGTATGGTGTTCTATCCATCCCCTTTGCAATATTTTTAGTCATACCTATGCAGCTGAAGTGAGACCAGTGGTCACACTGATCACAGGCTATGGAATCTGTCAAAGCGGGGAGAGAACAAATTAAACAGGGATATTCATCACTCTCATAGGAGCTAAACTCATGATTTTCCCCAGGACCCTCACATTGAGCATTTTTCTGGAGTACTATTTCTCTGTTAGCGCACTATTGTAGAGTTAGTTCCCTTTGAAGAACTCTCGTGTAACAACGATAAAACAAGATGGCAGACGCAGACATGCCTCCTCCGGATGGAAAAGGCGATTCTGACCCAAAAGTCGACAATGATAGCACAAATGATATACCCGAGGAACAGAGAAAAGAAGCCGAGGAAATGAAAGAGAAAGCAAATGAATTTTTCAAACGTAAATATGAATCATTTATGAGAAAGTAAATAATTAGAAACTGAACATTTTCCAGGTTTGGGAAAACAATTCAGGTCGAGCTAATATAATAATTTTTATCGTTAAATTGTGTTTACAAGTCGTATTAGTACTACTGTGCCATATCAGTACAGGGTGTAGATGTGATTTTACTATCACTTACGGGGGGATCAAACATATTTGAATTAAAGACACATGGGTTTCTGAACAACAGAATTAGAAAGACAATAAGATGAATGATGGGTTATACATTTGTCTGTGGCTTAAGTTGATAACTGTAAGGTTATTTTATCGTGGTAGATTGAATAATTATTAAATTCATAGTGGAAGATTAGGGGGGTTCCATGACCCTGGCCCGCTGTTCCTCTTAATCACGTTCTATGGTTGGCAGGTATGGGTTTCTTCACACTTCATTGTCTATCGCCCTTCCCTATATAGTTTTCCCCAATCTTCCCAAACACACGTCTGCATACGACCAAAGCTGGATCCAAAGAGCGAGTGTATAAGCTCATGCACTGCCGTGGTTGTCTCTGATTGGCTTGGAACATGGCTTGATCGACCTTTAGTGCTCCCATTTTGGCATATCCTTAAGCATTGTTAAAGGTCAAGTACCCCCATTTTACTACAGTACTGATAAAATACTACAATTGTTATATAGGAACCCCAGTAGAAATGTCAACAGATCAGGAGATAAGGAACCTCAAACTTTTCATATTTTCAAAATCTTGTTGCTCATCATCTGTACATATTTGAATATATTTGCCTTGTTCAAATTTACAGTGAGTACAAACGGAATCAGTGAATATTTTTTTAAAAATTCTAATTTCAGACTAATTTTGTATCAAAAAATGTTAGAAGCAATCTAGCTTGATCTAGCTATTATAGCCCATGATCGAGCTATAATAGCTCAATTTGAAGTTTTCCACAGCCTGTTTTCTGAGAAGTTATAGAAGTTTGTGTCATTGGAGGGGTAGGTCTAAATAAAGAACCCTAAAGAACTGTATGAATGTGGGTCGGTAAATTGTGAAAATATTCTGATGTCCATATATATGAAGGTCATACGTACAGAAATATATAGGATAGTTTAACAGGGAGTAAAATTGGCAGCATAAAATAACATTTAGGGGCCCAGCTATAGAGTTAGGGTTCCAACTATTTTTTTCGGAATGCATTGATTATGCATGTTCACAGCTGAAATGCTTAAATTAATGTTAATTGTATTCAAATTCCGCTCATCAAGTCAGTGGGCAGATAAGGCCATTCCACTTTCTGTTTCGTGTCCACCCTTAACTCCAAAACCTAAATGCTTAAAAAAGGAAACAAATTTCCATAGAAAAAATGCACAATTTGATCTTCATTTAAAATATAAAAAATGAAAAAAAAAAAAAAAAAAAGGAGAGAATAAAAGTTTTTGCAGTACAGCAGTATCACAGTTCCAAATGATCTACTGTCCTGTTCACTAATTCCAGAGCACCCTGTTTTCCCGGTTTTCTCTAAAATATGATAAATATGATAATGTCATCTTACAAAAAGATACCAATTTTATAGTACTCCTTTAGTCGTAACAGAAAATACCATTGTTTTGGCTGTGCGTCAGCTAAGTTAGAAATAGGACGGAAAATAAAAAGTCTTATAGGATTTTCTATAGTAAAATCGCTGAAAATGCGTGACGTCGGGAGCTTTGACGTCACTGTTTACTATTGTTGACACGGAGAACAATATGGCGGCGGCTTGAAATTAACATGGGAATTTCCCGTAGACATTTTATTTTTTCATATTGCGGTTTGAAGGCAGCTGATAGGGTAAGTTGAAGTTAATTTCCAGTTACGACTAAAGGAGGTCAATTATCGGAAATAATAATTTATAGCAAAATTCTTCAGATGACAGAATAAATCGCCCAAACAGGGTGCTCTGGAATTAGTGAACAGGACAGTAAGTCAGACTAAGAATGTAAGACCAATACCCTAAGGAAGAATGATTTGAGAAAGATCAAGAATTTATTTCTTTATATGCTCATTGCAGTTTTATTGATTTGAAAATTTTAGAAATCCAAACTTTTTGTTGATTAAAAAATTTGATTTTGCAGGACAAGACTATAATCAGGCAATAACTTTCTACACAAGAGCAATAGAACTAAATCCAGAAGTGGCAGCTTACTATGGAAATCGCAGCTTTGCTCATCTCAGGACAGAGAGTTTTGGCTTGGCTCTACAAGACGCCGCCAAGGCATTGGCCATAGATAGAGGTTATATTAAGGTATGGTACATGTATGTGACGGATGGACTACAATTATGAAAATGTTGTATTCGTCATACTCAGTTACTGTTACAAAAATAATTATTCCTTGTTTTGCAAGTACAATAAATGTAATTGTATTTTGCAGATATGTTGTGAGTTTAAAAAGAGAAAGAAGTGTATCATTTAATTTTAGTTTGTACATAGCAAAAACAGTAACATAGACATTGAAATATAAAATTAGGCACTGGGAAAATTGTTTGCAGAGTTCTTTGTTGGAAGGGCTATGTTCCCATTTAATCAGTTTTCCTTCCCAATCACTTGACATTGGGAGTTCAAAGGTCAAAGTTCGAATAAGCACGTAAAATTTAAACATGTGAAAGAAGCAAACATCGAAGGATACTTTTTAGCTCACCTGAATCATAGGCTCAAGTGGCGTCAATCTGTCTGTCCATAAACTGCTCATATTTTCTGCTTTTCCTCCACAACCACTGCACAGAATTACAAGAAACTTTGCAAGAAGCAAGTGCTCAAGGTATTCTACCAAGTTTGTGTCTTCGAGCCAATTCATTAAAAATAAAGGCCTGAAGTGGCAGATACGTTTCTTGATCAGAACTGCTTCCTGGAATTTTATGAACTTTTACAGTTGGCACCGATTGCCCATTGGTCTTGTTGGTTTACCGGTATGTGTAGTCTTTTGTGTTTAATGTTTCTATGTCATATTTAGTGTTCCTTGTCCCTTTTGTGTTTTGCTTTGTTGGGTGCTGGTACCAAGTCTTCCTGGAGATCCCCTCCTTACTTTTACTGGAATCATCAGTACTTATGGTCCTGTACATTTCCTATAAGATTTCCATTGTTCTCTTAAATTTATATCATGATCACTGTCAGATTCCAGTGTTCTAAGGTGATTGGTATGACTAATGGACCACCTGTTTCGACTGAATATCCACAAGAAAATGAGAAACAAAACTAATGTACATGTATCATATGATTAGTAAAAGATTCTGTACTCTCTACATTCCTGGTGCTGATACTCTGACAGCTCTATTAATATTATGCTGAGTCCTTGAGGCCATGCTTTTTAAACAACAATTGTATCAAGGAGGGAAATGCTCATTTTTAATCCATTCCTAGAGGAACACTAACATGATAATGTATTTTACTTTTACAGGCATACTATAGGAGAGCTTCAGCAAATATGGCCCTTGGAAAATTCAAGGTGGCACTGAAAGATTTTGAAGCTGTAAGTACCTGAGCAGTTAGCTGAAAATTTTTACAACCAAAAAACGTTGAAAAATGTGAACAGCAAAATGACATAAAAAAATTAAAGAATATGTTGTAAGGAGATGTTAAGATAAGGGCCGTATTTAGCCCTGAATCCCGTGACTCATTTCTTGCGCATGGCGAATCGTATACAGAAAGACATGAATCATTATTGAAATATAATGTATTTGCAGAACTTTTACATGTTTTACATCATGTTAAGGAACTCTTAAGGTTGTGAAATTAAGGTCGAAAGAGGTAGGGGTGCTCGGATAGAAAATCTGATAATATCGACCAAAAAAGTTTACATTTTTGAATATTTTGTCTAAAATGGATAAATATAAGCTAAAAGACATCAAATATGTCTACATTGTGTCTCAGAAATAGATTTCGAACGTTCTACCTCCTTTAATCGGTAAATAACGAAATCCGGAACTTAAAATACGGTCTTATTCTTCATTCAATGGCTACAATGTAAGCCTTCTAGCGCGAAATACACATTGACGGAGAAATGAACATCACTCTTGCTTATTTCGTTCCTAATTCTTGTATCTTTCATTCAATCATATTGAGTACACAATGTTTGATGGATTAAAGAGGAAAAATAGTCAAATGTGCTATATTTAATGGTCAAAAAGATCGATTCTTAAAAAATGCACCCCCCTTTCCATTTTTAGTTTTTATACGCCCGTCATTTGACGGGTCGTATTATGGTATGGCGAAGTCCGTCCGTCCGTCCGTCTGTCCGTCCGTCTGTCCGTCTGTCCGTCTGTCCGTCCGCCTATGGAACGCAATAACTTGATTATACGTCAACGGATTTCATACATTAAGATTGGACTGTGGAGAGGAAGCCACCTTTCGATTTTCAGGTTAATCCGATTTGTCGTTACAGAGTTATGGGACTTAGATTTTTAAAATACAGTGAAAATATACTAAAATAGTTAAAAATTATTTAAAAATCCATTTCTGGTCGAAATGTTTTGAAATTTGGTATACTTCAAGTAGAAAGGATGTTCTTTGACATATGTAACGGGTTTTTAATTTTTTTGTCGCATAATCGAGATATTGTGTGTAATGAGAAGGGGGGGGGGGGTGGGTTATATGCACATACATGTTAAGCTCAGAGCAAAATATAGGCGCATGGAACGCAATAACTTGAATATGCGTCAACAGATTTTCATGATATTCATACATCATGTTTGGACTGTGGAGAGGAAGCCGCCTTTCGATTTTCAGGTTCATTCGATATGTCGTTACAGAGTTATGGGACTTAGATATTTTAAAATACAGTGAAAATATACTAAAATAGTTAAAAATTATTTAAAAATCTATTTTTGATCGAAATGTTTTGAAATTTGGTATACTTCAAGTAGTAAAGATGTTCTTTGACATATGTAACGGGTTTTTAATTTTTTTGTCGCAAAACCGAGATATTTGTAATGGGAAGGGGGGTGGGGTATATGCACATACATGTTAAGCTAAGGGCAAAATATAGGCGCATGGAACGCAATAACTTGAATATGCGTCAACAGATTTTCATGATATTCATACATTATGTTTGGATTGTGGAGAGGAAGCCGCCTTTCGATTTTCAGGTTCATTCGATTTGTTGTTACAGAGTTATGGGACTTAGATATTTTAAAATACAGTGAAAATATACTAAAATAGTTAAAAATTATTTAAAAATCTATTTTTGATCGAAATGTTTTGAAATTTGGTATACTTCAAGTAGTAAGGATGTTCTTTGACATATGTAACGGGTTTTTAATTTTTTTGTCGCAAAACCGAGATATTTGTAATGGGAAGGGGGGTGGGGTATATGCACATACATGTTAAGCTAAGGGCAAAATATAGGCGCATGGAACGCAATAACTTGAATATGCGTCAACAGATTTTCATGATATTCATACATTATGTTTGGATTGTGGAGAGGAAGCCGCCTTTCGATTTTCAGGTTCATTCGATTTGTTGTTACAGAGTTATGGGACTTAGATATTTTAAAATACATTGAAAATATACTAAAATAGTTAAAAATTATTTAAAAATCTATTTTTGATCGAAATGTTTTGAAATTTTGTATACTTAAGGTAGAAAGGATGCTCTTTGACATATGTAACGGGTTTTTAATTTTTTTGGTCGCATAACTGAGATATTTGTAATGGGAGGGGGGGGGGGGTTTATACACAAACATGTTAAGCTAAGGGCAAAATATAGGCGCATGGAACACAATAACTTGAATATGCGTCAACGGATTTACATGATATTTCTACATTGTGATCAGACTTTGAAGAAGAAGCCGCCTTTCGATTTTCAGGTTCATCGGATTTCTCGTTACGGAGTTATGGGACTTTGATATTTTAGATACAATGTAAAATTTACTAAAATAGTTAAAAATTCTTTAAAAATGTATTTCTGGTCAAAATGTTTTGAAATTTTGTATACTTCAAGTAGAAAGGATGTTCTTTCACATATATAACAGATTCTTAAATTTTTTGTCACATTATCCAGAAATTATGTGTAATTGGGGGGGGGGGGGGTTATATGCACATACATGTTAAGCTTAGGGCAAAATATAGGTGCATGGAACGCAATAACTTGAATTTGCGTCAACGGATTTACATGATATTTGTACATTGTGATCAGACTTTGAAGAGGAAGCCGCCTTTCGATTTTCAGGTTCATCCGATTTGTCCTTATAGAGTTATGGGACTTAGATATTTTGGTGTTGTGAAAAAAATCCCAACGGGCGTATCTTGCTGCGTGAGCGTAGGCTTTATTCGTCTCTGGGGTAGTGTTCCCCCCGGAGATACAGAACCCCACTTTGCCAAAATATTTGTATCATGGATACACATCTCCAGTAAAAGTGGCTTTCTGTATATCCGGGGGGAACAATGTTCAATAAAACTTTTCCGTTTTCTATTGATTTCTATGAGAAAAAGATAAGTTTTGACCCCAGAATTAGCAATATTATGCAAAACAGGTAAAAAATAACTTCGTATTCTGATGGGATGCCGTATAGGTATACATTTTACCAAAAAAGTTTCTTGAAATTTCAATTATCAAAATTCCACTTTTCAGGGCTGATTTTACACCTTATCTTAACAGCTCCCTCTGTACTTGCATGAAATATAGATATTGAGATAAAATTTGATGCAGAGTAGTAATTAAGCATGCCTGATCAGCAATTAATAGAAATTTAAGAGGTTAATTATGTACTAAAAGAAAGCTTGAATATTTACAGAGAAAATGCTCACGCTTTACCTATGTCAAGTGGGTTATGACCCCAGATGACTTGCACAATTTAACTTAATGGTAAAGGCAATACAAACAGAATGCTTGTTAACTCATAGATTTTACTTGATATCTTGTAGGTGGCAAAAATTAGACCAAATGATAAAGATGCCAAAGCCAAATTTAATGAATGTAAAAAGATTGTTAGAATGCAGGATTTTCAAAAAGCTATTGCAGTAGAGGACAACCATAAATCTGTAGCAGACTCAATAGATGTACAATCATTATGTAAGTTTGATAATATAGATTCTAAGTTATTTTGTATGATAAATTTCTGCATATGACCCACCAGGCAAAAGCAGAGAATACACATGTATATTTCATGTACGATATTATGATTTTTCAGAATATCTCTAAGATGATATCATAGAGTAAAACATGCGTACAACAAGTGAGTCCATGCTTATATGATAATGACCAAGGTCAAAGTTCAAGGTCATTTACATACATATGTCAAATATGCAGTTTGAGGAGATACTACATTCTGAGTCACTGTTTCAACTCACCTGACACAATACAGCAATAGAAGAATAATGACTGAGGTCAAAGTTTAAGGTCATTTACATGTGTCAAATATGCAGTGTGAGAGGATACTACATTCTGAGTTATTGTTTATATATCCTCTTTTCTTTTCCTGATACAAAACAGCAATAGAAGATGACTATACGGGACCAAGGTTTGAAAATGGAGGAGTTACTTTAGAGTTTGTCAAAGATTTAATGCAGACCTTCAAAGATCAAAAGAAACTTCACAGAAAGTATGCTTATGAGGTAAGGAAGTCTAATAATACTAGCTTAGGGATAAAATGTAAATCTGAAGACAATGCAAAATTTTCCGTTGTATAGCTTTAGTTCCATAGTAATGTTACATGTAGTAAACGTTTCAACGTATGACAAATTAGTTTCTATTCATTATCTCTGCCATTGGTGCACATATTGGAATTTGGAATGAACTTTGGAGAAAATATAGATTATGCTTTTATTTATGTCCTGTAATCAAGGTTTTTTATAAGAGAGAGGAAGGTAGGCAGTCGTACATGTAATTTTTTGAAATTTTTTCCAGGTTTTATTAATAGTGAAGAAAGTGTTTGAAGGACAGCCTAGTTTAGTGGACATAACAGTTCCTCCTGTAAGTTACGTTGTATAACTCAGCAAATTGTGAAAATGTATTGCTTCATTGTAAGGTACACTCCTGTTAAAAAATGTTTGAACATTTACTTAGTAAAGAAGCAAATATCAGAGAAAGGAAGGGGTCGCCAACAAAATCTCAGATTATGAGAAAATATCTACAAGGAAAGCTCATGTTTATATAGTTTTCAAACTTTTTCTAAAAATTTGCATTGGTCCATTCAACAACTTTACAATAACTCAATTAAACTTCCTTACCTCACTTTTCAGAATTAAAAAAAGATACTGATTCTTTGATTTTCAGAAAATATGCATGTACATTGTATCATATTTTTCTTTTGTAGGAAGAGAAATTTACGA
Source organism: Pinctada imbricata (assembly GCA_033119305.1). NCBI lineage: Eukaryota > Metazoa > Mollusca > Bivalvia > Pterioida > Pteriidae > Pinctada > Pinctada imbricata. The sequence goes on from VSWD01000009.1 coordinate 24,214,263, forward strand.
TATGTGGTGATATACATGGACAGTATTACGATTTACTTAATATATTTGAGTTGAATGGTCTTCCTTCACAAGAAAATCCTTATGTATCCTTCTTATTATAACTCATTGTAATGGGTGATTGATATCTGATTTATTTAAAAAGAAAAGGCATCATCCAAGTAAGTTTTCAACACTTTTTGAAACAGCTGGTACATGTAAATGTATTATTTATCGAATCATTGGCATGAACAATTAAATGACTTCAATTTTATCAACATAATAAAATTTTGGCATACCAGATTTAGCTTTTATGTGTTTCTCATAGTCTCTATAGAAATACTCTGGATCTTATCAAATTCCTTATCTACTGTCCAGTTATTTAATGGTGATTTTGTAGACAGAGGTTCTTTTTCCGTGGAGTGTATATTAGTTTTGTTCTGCTTTAAACTGTTATATCCAAAACACTTCTTCATGGCTAGAGGTAAGTCAATTTGTCAAATTTGATTTAATGTCGAATTACTGAGTTATATACAGCTTGATCTTTACCATTATCAAATGTCTGAAAAAAAATTGAGGGATTGCTAAGCGTTCAACATTGCAGCTCTTGGCAGGCATCACATTATGATGTCATATTCAAATACCCGTCAAAGCATTGTTTGATGGGACTTTGGTTATGTATCCAGAATCTTAAGTCTTCCAGCAGATTGGATGTTTGAAATTGGTGATCCCTCAATTCTAGATCAATAATCAACATATATATATATTATTGAAATTTGTTTATAAGTTTTGTAAGTGTGAAATGTCTCTTTTTTTAACAAGATGGAAAACTCTTTTTTTTAATGATAGAAGGTACAAAATTCTTAAATAAGACTAAGAGAAACGTACATGTACAGTATAACATTGGAATCATGAAAAGTATATTTTGATGTACAAGATTTGTATGAATGTGTTTCTTCAGATATGTCATTTTTATTATTCAGGTAACCATGAGAGTATGACGATGAATCAGATGTACGGATTTGAAGGAGAAGTCAAATCAAAATATCCTTACATATAAATATATTCATTTTATACATTTTCCTCAGAATTTTATTTCAAAATGACCGATGTACTTTGATTTTTTTTTTTTCATGTTTTTCATGTAATTTGAATCTTACATTTGATTATGGAGAATTGTAAAATATTTTAAATTTTTGACTGAAGGATATCATCATTGGCCGGATTGCAAAGCAATTCCAGCCTATAGATTGACGATGTCCGTCCGTCTGTCCATCTGTCCGTCCGTCTGCCGTCAACATTTTGGTTAAAGTTTCTGGTAGAGGCAAAATCTAAGGAACTATATGCAGTAGAAACTTTATATTTTACATGAAGCTTGCCCATGACAAGACCTTTCAATTTATGCCATAACATTTGACCTAGTGACCTTGACCTTGGACTTTGACCTAGTTAAAGATTTTAGTTAAAGTTTCTGGTTGAGGCAAAATCTGTGGAACTGTGTGCAGTAGAAACTTTATATTATACATGAAGCTTGCCAATCACAAGACCTTTCAATTTATGCCGTAACATTTGACCTAGTGACCTTGACCTTGGACTTTTACCTACTCAAAGATTTTGGTTAAAGTTCCTGGTTTAAGCAAGATCCATGGAACTGTATGCAGTAGAAACTTTTATATTATACATGAAGCTTGCCCATGACAAGACCTTTCAATTTATGCGGTAACATTTGACCTAGTGACCTTGACCTTGGACTTTGACCTAGTTAAGGATTTTGGTTAAAGTTCCTGGTGTAAGCAAAATCTGTGGAACTGTGTGCAGTAGAAACTTTATTTTATACATGTAGGTTGCCTCTGACAAAACCTTTCAATTTATGCTGTTTTATTTGACCTATTGACCTTGACCCAGTTAGTGACATAAACTTACTTTGCAATCCGACCATACCGTCTTTAGCGGTGTTTTATTTTATTTTCAAATACTTTAGAGCTTCAAAAACAGTTAAAAATATTCAATCTTCTGAAAATGTCAACACACATGTATTTACATACATAATTGGATAGGATGCATGTAAATGTTGATGGTAATGTGTATTAAACCTTAACATGATGTACATATACTTCACAAATGGCGGATTTGTTTACGGAGATCTTCAACTTATTACCACTTTGTCACTGTATAAACAACAAAATTCTAGTAAGTATCCAGTTTGTGTACCATTTGTACAGTAAACCAATGTTAATGTGGACTTTATAGCACACTTGCCATTGTCCCGCCCGGGGCAAAAATTGTCCCGCATTTTCGACTGATAAATATGTCCCAGCCGGGACACCGAAAATCCCGATTTTTGGACATTCCATAAAAAGAAAAAAAATTTCACTGTAATATTGATTATTCTGTGTAGATTTTAATTGTTTATTTAAATGTTACCAATTATCTACGCTATATAGAGCGAGGAACCATATTTCGCCGTTTCATAGTTTATTGCTTCTCACTGATTATCGGAAATGTTCGTCAAGTTCATTTTTCTATATCCTTTCAAATATGACCGTAGAAGTCATGTTTTGATAGATTGTGATATATCCTGCACTGAATTTTGACAAAAAATACCACAAAATGGGGAAAATTTAACGAAAACACCAAATTTTAGACGTAAACCTCTGAAATTTTTATAAAAACCAAAATAAGAAAACATTTATTTGGCATGATTTCATAGAAGTAGTGGTGACGAAACTTTTCCTGAAAATGAAATCACAATTTTTGTCCGTTTGTGTGTAAATAGGATACATATCAACAAAAACGGCGAAATATGGTCACCCCCGAAAACATGGAAATGAAATATTTTGACGTTTTATAAGGAAACAATGCATTGCGTAAAATAAATTCTTTTTGTGGTTTTTCAATCGAGAATGGAGTTAAATTAAATTCTAGCAAAAATAATTATTGAATTGGCTTTCAAGTTTCGAGATTTTCAAAGAAATGTACGAAAAATACGGCGAAATATGGTCACTTGCTCTTCCCATGTACAGTAATCAGCCGGTGATCGATCTATCTATGTTTTGATAGTAATAGGTTGGTAAAAGATCGGCTGTCCCACAAATGCTAAATACATGCGTGTAGGCCTTCTCTTGCTGTTGTTGTTTTTTTTTTGTGGGGTTTTGCTCACAAAATAATTTGATCATTGAAATAAGTAAATCAATAGCAATAGTTAATGTTCGAGTGATACCATTTATGTAAGCCAAGATATAAATTCATTTTTATGAGAAGAAAGGTGATGTAAAAAATGTAAACAAGATAAAAAAATGAATAAATAGAAAAATAAATAAATAAAAAAATACCACGGAACGCTCTAAAGTTATTATGAATACGTTCTTTATAATTATCACGTCAAAAAACCCTAAATACTAATCAAAGTATGTTAGTTTAGTGTCGTTTTTAATACCCGAGTCGTAAAGTTATCGATATTGTATTTGATTTAAATTGCTATTGTTTGCCAACGCCAACACAGGCAACAGCGCAGGTGTGTAATACTTATGTTCAGAAAGTTGTGAATATAAAACGCGAACAATGGAGTAAGAACTAAACCTTCACAGAGAAAAATTAAAAAGGATGGACAAGTTTGCTGAAGCATCACTTTTAGAAATGGGTCCGACCAGGTGCTGTCAATGTATGTGGCGCATGTTAATCAGATTTATTTTTTCTCTGACGTTCTTGCATTTGCTGAGGGCAATGATCTAGTGCAATTTTGGATTGCAATACATGTATCAGAAGTTCAACCTCCTAATGGAAAGTTACCTTAAATATAATTATGAAGGTTTGCTTTGGATGTGTTGTATGTGACACACTCAGATGCTGATACTTAGTGAGATAAAAAGAATCAGACAAATTGAAGAGGAAATGTTAGAAACAAATACTACATCTCATTGTTTTGACTGTATTGCTCCTTCTCCTGAAGGAAATGCGACAAAAATCTTGTAATTATAACGAAAAGGCCATATTGAAGTGATGAAAAAGTGTCCCTTTTAATGTCCCTCATGGGGGTTTTATTTGTCCCTCATTTTGATGATTTGTCCTTCTTTTTGTCCCTCTTTGCAATAACAAAACTCAGAAAAATTATGGCAAGTATGTTAAAGGGATTTTTGGCCAGATTGCAAAGCAAAATTTGGCATATGAAATGGCGATGTCTGCCCAACCGTATGTCCATCTGCTTCGGCATTTTGGTTTAGCTGTTGCCTTTAGGTTAGTTGCGAAAGAACTGTAAGAGGTAAATCTTCAAACTTGGTACAAAGATAAAGCATGGTGAGAGGATCTTAACACAGGTTTTGTTTGACCTCGACCTTGAGATTTGACCTTGACCTTGAAAAATGTAATTTTGCATTTAGGTTAGTTGTGAAAGAACTACTGTATAAGGGGTACAATTTTCAAACTTGGCACAAAGATACATGTAAATCTGAGCACAAGTATGGTCTTTAACCTTGACCTCAAGGTGTGACCTTGACAAATGTAATTTAGAGTTAATCTCTATTGTACAAATACTATATGGAATTTTACATTCAAACATTGCATAGAGAGGAAATAATGAGTTGACTTTATTTCAGTTATTGACCTTGACTTGGCCATTCAACCTTGACCTTGACGATAAATTTTGAATTTGACTTTACAATAATAAGGTACCAATAATATATAACATATCACATTTAAACTTTAAGTCACCATTTCTTGTATTTAAGTTAACCTTGAGGATTGACCTTGACCTTGAAGATATGATTTTGAATTAGACTAAAGTGTGCCAAAAAGATATAAAATCTCACAATGAAACTTTGAATGGAGATATTAATGTTGCACTCTGTTGCTTTCAATGGATATAGTGTTTCAAAACACAATCTGCTGCCAGCAATCCGGCCATAACACCATCTTTAACGGCGTCTTATTATTAGCTGCTTGTTATTCAGATGAAAATACATCTATTCGATGAAAAAATTGTGAATAGTTTGTATTTAATAATGCATATGTACTTAACTTCCCTCTCAATGTTTTAGAAAATAGATATACACAAGTATGTACGTGTATAATTATATGTAGGTATTAGTATAAATATTAAAAATAAACATATAGATATTAGTATAAATATTAAAATTAAACATTGACAGGTCATGCATGGAGGATTATTCCGAGATGATGCCGTCACACTCAATGATCTCAGGAAGATAGACAGGAACAGGCAGCCCCCAGAATCAGGTAACAACTGACATGTCTATCAAGTCATAAAAATTGTTACCAAGGTAACATGCTTGTCCTTTTTTATGTTGCCTGCAATGCAAGAGCAACATAGAGGGATCACTTTGTCCTGTGTCTGTCTATCCGTCTGTCTGGTAGTCACACTTGTCTGGTAGTCACACACACATATTTGGCTATAACTTTCTTGATATACATCAGACATCTTTCAAACTTGCAGGGATGATAAAGCATGTTTAGACTCAGCACCTAATGTAGGTCAAGGTCACTTTCAAAGGTCAAGGTCAAGTTCTTAGGGTCAAATATGGGACGGGCGACTCACCTGTTCTATTTTTATTTTGTTTGCCTGCATACCAATTGTCCTTGAAAGACATGGTGCACAGATTCACAATTGAATCATGTATTCACAAACTCTTCTAAAATTACCTGCTAAAATATTTACATCCTAATTGTATGCAGTTAGTATTCCCTTACAACTAAAGGCCCATATTTTGATTTATGAATCCATGGACATTTGGTATTTAGATGCAATTGTTGGTTGAGATATGCTGCCTGAAAATCAGACAATGTATTGACAATATATTTCTTTCAGATATTTGAAGGTAAAAATCTTAGGCATAATTTCCCGAAATAATGTACATTTGATTTTTATTCCACAACATTCCTGATCAATACTATTTCTTTGTGACCAATTTATAATTTACATGCAGGGTTTTCGATAAGATATATTCAAGGCGTTAATTCAGAAATTTTAGATGGATCTTTTGAACAATTCATATGAGCAAATACAGGATCATACAAAATTCAAACAGGCGATTTCTGTCTTTTGAGATTAGGATATTTCGGGGGGTGCAGCATTTTATTGAAATTCCTGCACATGTATATAATGTATTTAGCATACATTGATATTTACATGTATATGGTTTATTACAGGATTAATGTGTGAATTGCTGTGGTCAGATCCCCAGCCAGTGTGTGGCACCGGGGACAGTAAACGAGGTGTAGGAACCATGTTTGGTCCTGACGTCACCAAGAAATTCTTACAACGAAACAAACTGGACTACATTGTTCGAAGTCATGAGGTCAAACAAGAAGGATTTGAAGTGACACACGATGGAAAATGTATAACAGTGTTCTCAGCACCTAATTACTGGTAAGAGAGAGATTTACATTTCTTTCCTGCCAAAACAGCATGTTGTTGATACAATAAATGCAAACAATAATTCAAACAAAAATTCCCCACTGATGTTAAAAGGAGAAAATTAAAAGGTTTTTTAAATAAACAAGGACTTTGTATAGTTAATGGGGGTTCTTAAAGAAGCTTGAAACCAGAGCACTTAGAGAAAAACCGGATGAGATAGGATAGGTGACCATCTAACCCTTCCATGAAAGATCAGGATTATTGCAAAAAACAGTGATAATTAAAGTCCATATAAATTTTATATAATGCAAAGATGTTAATAGATGTACCTCTGTGCATTTGAAAAATAAGCCAGTTTTCAAAGCAATGCTCGAGGGGAAAGTTTCTAGGCATGGAATTGTAAAATGTGTACTCGATCGTGTACATTGCATGATTTATATTTGTATTTCCTTTTTCCTCATCTTTCAGTGATACAATGGGAAATAAAGGGGCCTTCATCACTATTAAAGGAAATGATCTGACGCCAAAGTTCACATCGTTTGATGCAGTGGTAAGAGATTAATTTACCTGTGCTATTCATACAGTCAAAAAAGTATTTTTCTATGAATGGATTGTCCGGTCGTTATATTCTTCTTTATGTCTGCAACATGAGCAACATACAGGTGTCAGTCTGTTTGGTGCATGTCTGTCCGTTTTTCTTTAGTCACACTTTCACATAAATGGCTCTAACTTACACACTTTCTCAAAGATGACTGTAACTTATGAAATATACATGTACATGGTTAAGCATAATGAGAATAACAGCCATTAAGGATCAAGGTCAACTTTAAGGTCAGGGTCACATACTTAAGGTTACACATGAAGGAGGCAATATACATGTACCTGCTCATACTGTCTAGTTTAATTTCTCAATACCTAATCAGGGTCAAGTTTACTGTCACATACTTCATGTTAAACAAGAAGCAGGCCACAGGCCACATACCTGCTCTTAAACTGCCAGTTTAATTTCTCAACACCCAATTAGGGTCAAAGTTACCTTCAAGGTCAGGGTCACATACTTAAGGTCAAACATGAAGCATGCATCATTCCTGCTCTTGTCTAGTTTATTCAAAGCAAATCCTTTTCATGTTCATGTATAGATGAATACATGTATAGCTTCTTCATTTTGTCACTTAAGATGAATTCATGTATAGCTTCTTCATTTTTAGCCGAGTTGCAAAACTCGGCTCTTAATTTGATGTGAGACGGGCGGGCGGGCGGGCGGTTGGGCGGGCGTCTGGGCGGGCGGGCGGGCGGGCGGGAGGGCGTCAACAATTGGTTTCCGGACTATAAGTCAACTACGAAAGAGGCTATAACAATGAAACTTCATACACTTACTCACCATTAGTCAAGGATGAGCCCTATTGATTTTGGGGTCAAAAGGTCAAAGGTCAAGGTCACAGGACTCAGATGATTGAAAATGGTTTCCGGACCATATTTCAGCCTGTATTGCACCTATAATCATGAAACTTGCCAGAAATGTTTCCCTTGAATCAAGGATGAGGCCTACTGATTTTGGGGTCAAAAGGTCAAAGGTCAAGGTCACAGGACTCAGATGATTGAAAATGGTTTCCGGACCATATTTCAGCCTGTATTGCACCTATAATCATGAAACTTGCCAGAAATGTTTCCCTTGAATCAAGGATGATGCCTATTGATTTTGGGGTCAAAAGGTCAAAGGTCAAGGTCACAGGACTTTTTTTATTGAAATTGGTTTTCGGACCATATTTCAGCCTGTATTGCACCTATAATCATGTAACTTGCCAGAAATACTTCCTGTGAATAGAAAATGACCACTTTTGATTTTGGGGTCAAAAGGTCAAAGGTCAAGGTCACAGGACTCTGATGATTGAAAATGGTTTCCTGGCCATATTTTAGCCTGTATTGCACCTAAAGTCATGAAACTTGCCAGAAATGTTTCCCTTGAATCAAGGATGAGGCCTATTGATTTTGGGGTCAAAAGGTATAAGGTCAAGGTCACAGGACTCTGTTGATTGAAATTGGTTTTCGGACCATATTTCAGCCTGTATTGCACCTATAATCATGTAACTTGCCAGAAATGTTTCCTGTGAATAGAAAATGACCACTTTTGATTTTGGGGTCAAAAGGTCAAAGGTCAAGGTCACAGGACTCTGATGATTTGAAATGGTTTCCTGGCCATATTTTAGCCTGTATTGCACCTAAAGTCATGAAACTTGCCAATAATGATTCCCATGAATCAAGAATGACCCCTATTGATTTGGGGTCAAAAGGTCAAAGGTCAAGGTCACAGGACTCCGATGATTGAAAGTGGTTTCCGGACCATATTTCAGCCTGTATTGCAATTATAATCATGAAGCTTGCCAGAAATGTTTCCCATGGATCAAGGATGACCAATATCAATTTTGGGGTTCAAAGGTCAAAGGTCAAGGTCACAGGACTAAGATGATTAAAAATGGTTTCCCGACTGAATTTGAGCCTGTATTGCACCTATTATCATGTAACTTGCCAGAAATGTTTCCTATTAATTTTGGGGTCAAGAGATCAAAGGTCAAATTCATAGGACTCGTTAATTGAAAATGGTTTCTGAATTATATATGAATGTGGATCAACCTGAAACATGCTAATAATGTTTCCCATCTGTCGAGACCATATTCAAATCATGTATATTTTACTTATATTCAAGTTTTGCAACTCGGCACTTTGCATCTTTGATGCATTTTAAGCTTATTCGCTTTGAAATATTTTAATGCAATTTGTGGAGTTCACACCGAGTTTATCTTTCTTTTAAAATATTCCGTATCAAAAATATAAAACAAGGACAGCAAAACTATTTATATCGTTCACCTTACTCAGAGAAGGTGAACTTAATTAGAATTGCAGAAAAAATCATTAAAATGCTCAGAAGTAGGAATTGAATTGTTTGGTTTTATTAAAGTTAATTCATAGAAGACATACTTTTATTTTTCAGCCCCACCCAAATGTGCGGCCAATGACTTATGCAAATTCTCTATTTGGATTATTTTAACCAATCAGAAGAGTTTATTACATAGACTTCATCAACATACCTGTCGATACAACATTGATACTCAAGTTACTTTTGGAACATGAAAACAGAACTGCTGGTTTCTAGTATTGAATTCACATATACATGTATAATGATAACTCAGGGCAAAGATGATTCTAGGGATTTATCTTTTGCATTGTTTTAGATGTAATATTTTAAAGCTGTCTTTATTGTTATCAGATACATGATCAAGTCAAAGTACTTTCAAATATAATTTATGTATAATTTTATGTGATACTTGCAGTGCTAAATGTCTTTAAGAAAAATTGTGTCGTAAGATGCTTGTCTCAAATGGTCTGAAATATTTTGAATCAAAGTGATATGCTCAAATTATTTTGACAGGTCTTTCTCAACTTTGAACAACTAAAGAATTGTATAATTTGATTAGCTATCAATTCAATATTAGACAGAATCGTTGTAGCGTATCCAATTTCTATTGCATTTTGGAATGCTCCCATGCCAGCTAGTGTTTAACAAAACATTTGATAGTGATTGCAAAGAGTGTGACTACATGTAATAAACGGTTCAGTTAAGTACTTGCGTGATTGGATATGCTTCAGGAATTTGATGAGACAGTCATTGCTTAATGTTGTATTGATAGTCATTCAGATTGTACTATTCTTTTTGTTGTTCAAAGTTGAGCAAGATTTGCCATAATCAAATTAGAATACATTCTAACTGAAAGCATGTATCTTTTGTCATCACAGCTACACCGGCAATTTCTATTTTTAAACTCTTCATACATGTATACCATGTATATGTGCAGCGTACCAAATATTTATTGTTTTTTGGTAATTTATTAAGACACCACCACAGGCAATCTTTATATATAGTGATTAAAATGTCAATCCTCTATTGGTCCTTATTTGGACTTTATGTCTGTCATCTATAGAAAAATCCTCATCAAGATATTGAAGGTTGAGCAGTATGCCTTACTTCAAGGCTTAAACCGGTGTCAAGGTCACCCAAATGTACAACACTTTTTACCACGACTTCTACTTTCTAAAGGATTTTAGTGCATTTCTGACACCTAATCAGACTTTACAAAGACTGATTACAACAATCTGATTGACTATTAATACAACATTAAGATATATGTACGCTACAATGATTCATTTGAACAGTCTTCGTCTAATATTGTATTGATACTCAATCAAAGGATACAATTCTTTTGTTTTTCAAAGTCAAGCTTTGTAATTATAATGACAATCATAATGACTCAGAGTTAAGGTTTGATGTTTACTCTAGGTCAAGATATCTTTTCAAGGTCAGCATAATAAAATTCCTTACATACATCAAAGATTAAAAATGATGCAGAAATGATTCATGATGGCATGGAAAAAAAATTGAACAATGAAAATACACCCATCTATTGTTGCAGTAAAGTCAAAAATACAATATAAGAAAATGTACTCTAAAAGATTGACAATGTTAAGTTTTTTGTTACTTTCTTTTTCTCTTTTTCAGTCATCATGTTATGACAAAATGGTGTAGCTTCGATTGAAAAAAAATACAGACTTAAATGTACATACTAAGTAGAATTTATTTTGTGAAGTGCCATTTTCTTTGTTCTCAGATTTGTGATAATGGAAACAAATGTGTACTGAATCTGTATGTATGACAATGCAATTCTCATTTTCTATGTTGATTTCTTTTACTTCAAACATGTGCATGTACTTCAAATGTAATTTCATTTATGATTATACAGATACATGTATATAAAACATTGTTTTGATACACATATTTACTTTTTTGGGGGTTGTAAAAAGAAAATTCAACGAATATTCAATGATGAACAAGTCAGGTTTGTGTAATTAAGTTGTGCAAAAATGACATTACACTTTATATTCAGAATTTTAGAAAATGTACAGTATTTCATAAATTGCATTTATATATGCAATTTCAATTTTACAAACTGCACAGGTCAAATGATATTTCCATGAACTTGAGCAATAATACTTCAAACAGAAATTGACAGTGTGGTTCTTGTTATTTTGAAAATAAATATACATGTATAAGCCTTGAATGAATCCAGTGAGAAAATAATGCATCTGAAAGTTTTATGCACAATCATGTAAGTTAATGATGTACAAATTTATAAACATGAACATGATAGTCCACTAAGTTTCTGTTTCATAAAAAATAATGATGACATGTTCAAAATTAAAAAGGGAGATTTTGAGCCAGTGTGAAGCATATATCTTTCCCATTAGCCTAAGGATGCTTCTAAACAATTTGTGTGTTTTTGAACATTTTTTAATTTGCAATTAACATTATGTCAGGAGGAAAGAATTGTTTTAGAATCTTTTCTCTATTTTCTCTTCAAAATATGAAAAAATGCTATTTTTAAGAAAATTAGTAGATTTTCATTTCTGAATAATGTCTTTGTAAAAGGTAAAACTAACACTTCTTAAGGAGTGCCAAAAATAAACAAAAGTCAAAGCTAACCCGAGGCAAAAGAAGGGATTTTATTTTTGGTTACCTTGATTCCTGTTGCATTAATTTAGAAGTTTTTCTAACAAGAAATGGTAAGAAAATTGAATTTCATAAGAAATATTTAAAGGGGGAATTTTTCAAAGAGACCATAATTTATTTCATTCTGAAATGAATGACACTGAGGCAGAGTACTTTGTTTGTACCCAAAACTTGCCAGTTGATAATAGAAATGCTTGTGAGACACATGCATAGCTGTTTATTAAGTGTACAAAGCTATACATGTATTAAAAGTTTAGTATATATACATCTGTATTACCAATCCATCACAATTGATAAAAATGTTACACATGTATTTTTCACCAAGGAACACTGGTGTAAAATTTGTTAATGAAATTAGAGAATCTATCACAGTTTGCATTCAATGCTAAATGACTGGTGACTTATAAATGATTTTAACAAAGGAATGATGTGTTTCTTTTCCTCTTTGAGGGATGAGCAAGGCTACAAGTGTTTAAATCATAAATGCCAGTACAATGTAATGTCAGTGTAAATGGTGTTGCCCATATTCAATGAGGAAGTATACATGTATTTGCATTTGATTGAGCATATCATATGTATCGTTCTATTGAACTAAATTTTATAGAATTTAGCACTCCACTGAAATATGTATTCTACAAAAATAAGTCCTCTTACAGTTCTGCACTCATTTATAGATTTAAATACATAATGTTTATAAATAAATAATGTCTGAATTTCCTCAAAGAACTCAGCTCAGCAGGATTTATCTTTGTTAAATCCCTGCATATTTATGGAATTAGAATTCAATATACCAGTAAACCTTTACAATAATTATGAGAATTTAAACTCAAGAAAATTCTATGAGATGTGTGTATGGACCATTCGTATCTGTTCTAAACACTTGGACATTTCCATAAGTTCCGGATTTCACAGTTTTTCCTTGTTCAGTGGACTTTTCACATTTATGTAGTGATTCTGTGCACTGTTCCACAAATTCTTGGTACAGTTCAAGTCCATCTTCCTTTGCTATATTTCTATGATACTGCATTACTTTTCCTTTGAGATTTCCACCCAATGTGGCCTGTGGTATAATTAGAACATCACCTGGCAGGTCTAATATAGATACTAACTTCCCTTCAGGTGTAGAGCTTAGACGTGTGTTTAAAGCAGCTTTAACTGAAAATACAAAAGAGTAGGTCCATATTTGTAATGTCATGCGTGTGAAATATGACATCATAGTCTTTTTCAATGTAGTAAATGCTCTTAATAGGGAGAATTGGAGGAAAAGATTGAAGGTTGGCCAGTATGCTTAATTCATGGCATTATGTATAAAGCAAAATACCTCCTGGATATTTAAATACAGAGGACTCCTGTTAATCTGATAGTCAATTTGTCGGAAGATCATTATCAGATTAAGAGGAGTATCAGATTTTCAGGAGTTTGAAATTCCATGGAAATATCATAAAAGAGTGCTCTTAATTGTACTAGAATGTATCCCAGACTTTATTATATGCATTCATTTAAGGATATAAATACTTTCAACTCATTTTGAATAGTTTTAAAGGGTAAAATATCAATTTCAAGAATTTTGATGTGATAACCCATTGAAAATGATGTCAATATCATAGAAAAAATATCATAGTTGACGGAAAATCCTATCAGATTAAGAGGAGTTCTTATGATTTTTAATAATTTCTATCAGATTAAGAGGAGTAAATTTACATTGGTTATATAGGAAATGGTTTTGTGTTTTGAAATCATATCAGATTAAGAGGAGTATCAGATTATCAGATATCAGATTAAGTGGAGTCCTCTGTAGCATGAAACATAACAGTAAATTTGAACCATATTGAAAACTAGTGTGAGAAATAGAAGCTGGTTGGAAATGTACTTACTTCTTTTATTCTTGCTGGATTATTAAAGAAGTTAAAGTAGTTTAAGTTTAAGTATATTGCTATCATTCTTATACTGCCCCACCAGGTCCTGTGCTCATAATGTACTTATTCTCAAAAAAATCAATTAAGAATACAAACAAACCCATTTTTTGAACAGTCTCCTTTGTTGCACCTTTCAGGAAACAAATGTATATAACAAGCCCTCTTCCAATCTGAAATGAACAAAAAAATTATATCTCTTTGTAAAATCTTAATTGCTCAGATGACAGATACAATCACACATGGATGATATTGCGACTCATTTATACAAGAACTTGATACTTAATTTGGAACCTTGGCTTTTGACCTAAACCTTGCATCATGGGCTTTGAACAGCCTTTTCAAATCACCCTCACCAATGGTTCATATGAGATAATGTCATCCACCTGAAGTCTGGGTATTTAACTTTCTTTTTCTGACTTCCTGTGAACCACTATATTATTTGAATGTTAGTTGGACTTCTTGACTGATTAACATCTTGCTTCAGCCAGCAGAGGACCAACTGTTTTCTGTATGCCCAACACTTTTGTTATCCATTTACAGATAGCATATTTGTGTTACTTAGAGTCCCTATGTTTTAACATAGGGACTACTATTATATTTTGCTGTCTCACCTGCTGACCGGGTCCCCTTCCCCCTCCCCTCCCCCAACACAATGAGAAGGAAATTTTATTCTAATGTACAACAGCTGCATGATGAGTGTAGTGAATGACCTCTGTGTATCTGGAGTGGGTGGGTTGTGCACATAATAAGGATGGAAATACCATTTCTTAAAAGCCAAAGGCGTGGTCCATGCAGATCTACTATAGTTATCGCTGTGCCAGTGTCTTATTGGTCTCCCTAAATGGTGTCATTCGATCATGTTTCGGTATGTCTACTTTATTGTTGGTGTATTTGATATGAATGGTGTTGTGTGCCTTGTTGTCCCCCTGTTGTTTTGTCAGATGTCTATTTTTTGTCACATTACCCAGAGTGCGACTGTTCTGTTGTGGTCAGTGCAAAGTGGGCTCGGAAACCTTTTCCATATCCTTGCAATATAATTACTTAGTAGAATGTATTGTACCAATACGGAACATGATAAGCAAGATCGATGTGTGGACAGCTCTTAGGTGTAAGACTCACTGTCACGATACATTGGTTGTAATTTGGAAGTGCTCCGTTTAAGCGGAGGTTTATACTTTCAGTCTCGGGAAGAAGAAGAACATTCAACTAACTTCAACATATTTAGCTTCTTGATCTTCACTAGCAGGTTGAACCATAAGTCTCGCTGATAGACATTGTTGTAAAACCAGTCTACCTGTCACACAACTTTCAGAAGCCATACCTAGGTCGAAAACTGAAAGTGAAAGTAGACATCATCATGGCGACGCCGAAAGGACATGACCGCACTGTGAAGCAAACCGAAGACGACGACGACCCAGTTGATAAAATGTTAAGAGAAACAGGATGCATTGATCATCATCATAAATTACAGGTAAATGAACAACGTTTGACCACGGATATGCTCTCTACTGTTACAGTTTCCTCTGACCTTGATGGATGTGGCCAATCTCCTGATGCAGAGTTATGTTCCTTGGTTTGAGGTATCTCTGCTACGTGCTCACACTTCTTCCAGCCCCAAGTCGGCCCTTTTTTTTTGCATATCTCTAATATAAAAAAAAGTTCAACACAAAGTTGATTCCTGAGCATTTATTCAAACATGTTTTATTGAGATAATACGTTACATCTGGGGTGCATTCAGGAACGTAGCCGCTCAACAAGCTTAAAGAGGCTAACTCTGCCTGAATGCTTGGCTAACTTGGCTCACTTTGGAAACTGAATAAAGTTACGTGATTTTGACTACTTTATGCAGACATGGTTTTTCTCTGCTTTAAAGCAGAATTCCGCTTCAAGAATTGGTAAATTCCGCTCGTTCATATAGTTTCCGCTCTTTTGTAAATTTCAGAATTTGACAAATCTGTTATAGAATCGATGTTTTACCTTTGCCATTTCGCGATGTGTCGTGATTTCTCATTGGTCAATAGGCAACCATTCGACCAATCAACGATTAGTATTCATCTGAAACACGGAGCAAAGGAAATTCGCGACCAGCCGGATCGATCTTTCGTCGATTTTTGAGCGAATAGCTCTAAGTGATTGCCTGATTTGTTTCACGCAAGAGGGCCCCAATGCCGTACATGTACAATTTGAAACACGAACCAATCAAATCACAGGGTTTTCAGCATCGTGACGTATGAATATTCTAATCTTCTACCCCGGGATAAAGTGAAGGGCCGATGCTGCTTCTGTGTATAAACGATGTAACTCTGTTTACTTTAGAATCAAGCTGTTTTGTTACGTAGTAGCGCATGTTTATGTAATGAGATGAACACTAACTGCTTTAAACACAATACATAGAACATGTTACAATGTACATCCGTGGATACGCGTTTATTTCATTGTCGGGGGAGGGTCATTGAAAGCATAAAGGGTCGTTGACGAGGAAGGTAAAATTATGTATATACTGTACGACCTACCTTATACTAATCGGGGGTATATTTCATAACTAATTTTAAGTAGCTTTACTGATCCAATTCCCTGTCCTTTTTTTGTTGGACTGAAAAGTGAACATGGGTGTATGTATACGTACGTCCCTAGTGTGAAGTTAGAGAGCCCAAGAGAGGGGTATACAACTATATGTATATGCATCAAACTATTTTTACGGGAGATGTTTTTTTGTTGTTCAAGTTTTAGAAAATCCGACGTTAAATTTTTTTTAAGAAAAAATGTTCATTATTACGTACAGTCGCACACCATATCGTTTTCAGGAAACTTTGCAGAAAAAAGCCGTGGAAGAAAATCAATATATACATGCACGTATAATCGAAAACTTATCGACTCGCACCGCGCTCGCCGCTTTGAAAAATAAAACTGTTCTTACAGAATACTGAATTTAGCACTATTCATTCTTTATTTGTTTTTTTTTTTCAGCTTGTTATACCCTCGTTAATTTTCATGTCATTTTCAGAATGTAAATGTAAAACAAAGATATTAGAACCATATTAGTTGTATGCACCGTCCCGTTTCCCCTGTCTAAATTTCGATCTAAGTCTAAAAATAATCGAACAGATAAGTATTAGTTGTTTATATATCAAAAAGTTCTTTCTCAAATAAATCCTTGCAACGAGCAAACTTTTTTATTTGTAGATGATAATTACCACTTCCCCACGACATGCGAAGACTATTAAAATTTACATAATAAACGTTGCCAGTTTCGTACATTCCAAACAGCAAGAATACGTAGGGGGTTTGAGGTTAGATTGGAAAATGTTAAGAAACGAAAAACTCTTATAACACTAAGGAACATTCTCTACCCCCTAAGTCAACCCACTAGGTCGGCCACTTGTATTAATGCTTTTGAACATGCTAGTTCGAGGACGGTCATCTTTTAATTCTAATGACATCATTATGCATAACTTGTCTACGAAGTAAAGTTTGATGACAAATACAGCATAAATGATGCATATTCTAATATTTAGCTATTCGCTCTCAGTACTTTCAGTGCTTTGATTTGTAGTTGAACTTTAGAGAAATGTCTGAAAGCATAATGGTCGGTTGTCCAGAGGGGAGAGGTAGATCGACGTAAAGGTCCTTGGCTCCGGCATTATTTAACTTAAGAGTCCGTGGAAATGGGAGTGTTGATGGTGAATCCCTCTCAAAAAGTACAAGAAAAATCAATATTATTATATTTTCGTTATGATATAACAACTCTTTAAAGCTGTATTTTTTGCCCCAAAAAAGCTGTTCTGAAGGGTCTTTTATGATGAAAATTGTCGTTTTCGGCTGGTGGCCTTCGGCCCCCTGGTCCCCCTGATATAGGGGCGCTGCCCATATACATCCCGCTGGGGGAGGACCCCCAGACCCCCCTTCAGCTTTTTTCTTCAAATACTAGAATCATGTCTGTTTATGATTCAAAAATTTAAATGAACTCCATACCATTCAATAGATCTCGCTTAGTCATATATTTTGGTATATGTTATAGGATAGTGAGTACACCCAATCAAACTATATAGACAAAACAAGTTTTAGATGGGCCATTTCCCATGCAATTTTTTCCCGTGACGTCGTGACGCTCTCCATGGGCTCAATATTAAACTCGGCGACGTCACGCTAAAATTTAACATTGAAATCCCCTATTTAAAACTTATTTTGTCTGTATAATATGATTGCATAAACCCTCGACCATGTAACATATATCAATATTTAGGACTAAGCGAGATCTATTCAATGATATAGATTTTATCTTAATTGTTGCATGACAAAGTTATCAAAATCTCGTTTTAATCCAGTTTCCGAAGTGAATTTTTTTACTTTTTCTTTGAATAACTCTATTAATCATGTGTGATTTTGTTCACTCATTTACTACATATTTGTCACATTTTAATTGTTCAGTGGCTTGGTATTAACTTGGAGTGAAAGTTTTATTTTTTTGATTTTTCATGAACTTTTATGTAAAAAAGGACAAGGGAGGGGGGTATTTTCATACATATTGGACTTCTTCTCCAGAACCAGCACAGGGATTTTGATGAAACTTAGTAGGAATGAAGTACTAATGGTCCCCTACAAGTGTTGTTGTTTTTCGTCTGGATCTGTCAATATGTGGCACCACCACAGGCAAAAGTAGGTCACAGTGGGTACCTTCCTCTTTAACAAACTTCTTCTTGAGAACTAAAGCATGTATCGACAAACCAAAGCATCAGAATGATCTAGAGGGATGTCTTAAGAAGTGGTGTTATTTTTGGTTCCACTCTTTTGATATGCGTTTTTGACATGTTTTCTGACTTTGTCATAAATGCTTATTTTTGAACTTTTTCTTTGAGTAACTCTTTTGTTCACTCATTTTCTGTATATTTGACACATTTAGGATTCTAAATTCTTTTCAATTGTTTATACCTTCAATTTTATTTTTTTGATTTTTTTTAAGAACAAAAAAAAAGTGATGAGGAATTTATTTTCCTAAATATGTAAGAGTCTTTCTTACATCAGTTGCTACACATCCTGGTGGTACCTATAGATCCTTTCATTTGAACACGAAAATCTGTATCAGCCCTGGTAAAGTACAACTACAATAATTATTACTATGCATTGTCAGTGTGGTAAGAGTTGTGCCCCATGGCTCTCTTGTTCAACTGCACGAAAGTAAGCATTCCTGAAGATTGAAATACGTACTTGTAATACTGCGTTCTCCTTTAGGCTTTGCCTATGTACATACAATCAGTCACCTTCTTCCTATTTAGTAGCACATCAACTGAAAAGTGAAAATGCAAAAAGGTCATTTTATCACCAGAAGTTAATAAAGTTGTATGCAATTACTTGAAGCTAAAGCCTTCTTCATCGATTTTCAGTATACTCTAAGCTTAAATCGCTATTTCAAATTACGAGCCAATCAATCACTTTCGTGTGGTGCGGTTTTCTTATTTGCATATGAATTAAATTCCACTTAAACACTGTTTTAAGTGGATTTTAATTTGTCATGATTATATTGTTCAAAGTGTTTGTTCTCAGGATTCTTCATTGAGCAATTTCTCAAGTATTTTAGTGTGTCACAATTATATCATAAATCATGAATTACCATAATTCTGTAGCATTAGCATTAGCATTTTACAATGTTAAAATACCCAGACCTGCCTTCTTATACGATTTTGGCGTAATTTTTACGATTTTTCTACAATTACGCTCTACGTCTTTTCTGCTTAGTTTTACGCCTAGCATATTTCCAAGCAAATGAAAAACATGTTTATATACTTGCAATCATAATTCTTCATAAGTTGAGAATTTCATATCATATTGCAATCGTGTAAATGATTAAGAGAGGAAACATTTTCAGATAACAGATTGAAAAAGATTCAAAATTGCAATCAGTTGTTCATATTACGCTTTACTCCTCTTAAATTACACTTTCTTGAGCAAAATATTACACTTTTTAGCTCACCTCGACGAAGTTGAGATGAGCTTATGCTATAACCCTGGCGTCCGCGTCCGCGTCCCCGTCCGCGTCCACGTCCGGTTAAAGTTTTTGGGGTAACTCAGTATCTGACAAAGTACTGATGCTACAGTAACCAAACTTACACAAGTGATTCATCTTGGGATGCTGAGGTGAACCCATGCATCGGATGCAACATCTGACCTACATTTTCCGGTTGAATGACTTTGTCAGTGTCTGGTTAAAGTTTTTGGGGTAGTTCAGTATCTGACAAAGTACTGATGCTACAGTAACCAAACTTGCACAAGTGATTCATCTTGGGATGCTGAGGTGAACCCATGCATCGGATGCACTATCTGACCTACATTTTCCGGTTGAATGACTTTGTCAATGTCTGGTTATAGTTTTGGGGTATTTCAGTATCTGACAAAGTACTGATGCTACAGTAACCAAACTTGCACAAGTGATACATCTTGGGATGCTGAGGTGAACCCATGCATTGGATGCAGCATCTGACCTACATTTTCCAGTTGAATGACTTTGTCAATGTCTGGTTAAAGTTTTTAGGGTAGTTCAGTATCTAACAAAGTACTGATGCTAAAGTAACCAAACTTGCACAAGTGATTCATCTTGGGATGCTGAGGTGAACCCATGCATCGGATGCAGCATCTGACCTACTTTTTCCTCTTGAGTGATTTTGCCTTATAAGGCCAATATTGAGCAAAGTATAAGTGCTACATGTACCAAACTTGCATATTGGATGTATCTTTGATCAAACTTTCATAAAATGACCTTGACCTACTTTTTCCACTTGAGTGATTTTGCCTTTAAAGGCCAATACTGAACAAAGTTTAAGTGCTACATGTACCAAACTTGCATATTGAATGTATCTGTGATCAAACTTTCATAAAATGACCTTGACCTACTTTTTTCACTTGAGTGATTTTGCTTTTAAAGGCTAATATTGAGCAAAGTATAAGTGCTACATGTACCAAACTTGCATATTGGATGTATCTTTGATCAAATTTTCATAAAATGACCTTGACCTATTTTTCCACTTGAGTGATTTTGCCTTTAAAGGCCAATATTGAGCAAAGTATAAGTGATACATGTACCAAACTTGCATATTAGATGTATCTTTGATCAAACTTTCATGAAATGACCTTGACCTACTTTTTTCCACTTAAGTGATTTTTTTAATATAGATGTACTTAGAGATATGTTTAAATTGAACTTTGCTGCCGCGAGGTGAGCTTCGTAATCTTTGATTACACTATGTTTGTATAATACAGGAAGGCAGGTCTGAAATACCCCCTAATTTTAAGAGACCACCTCCCTAACCTGACCGAAGACCACTTATTGTGACCCAACTCTATCAAAATATTTGAAAATTCACTCTCACGAGCAACCATGCATGTATGTTAACATAATTTAATTAATATCTCTTTAATCCTTCAACTTTAATTACTCCAGGTATTAAAATTGACTAATAAGCAGTTACTGGTAATTAAAGAATGTACATAGCCAAGGCAAATAAGTCGATAACAGGCACTTAATTAGTGTTTAAGTTTACTTGACTCCAAGCTGTAATTTCTTCTCTCTTTAGTAAGCAGAACTTAAGATTTTTTATTAGTAAGAAGTCTAAGTTTTTTATGCCCCGGAATCTTTTTGGCCTGTCCGTCTGTTTTTCTGTATGTCTGTCTGTCTTTTGTCCGATACACAAAAACTTTAACATTGGACATAACTTTTGAATTGTGAATGATAGGGCTTTGATATTTCACATGTGTATTCCTTGTGACAAGACCTTTCCATTGATACCAAAATTTTTGACCTTGACCTTTGATCTACATTTCAAAAACTTTAACATTTGGCAAAACTTTAAATTTGGTAAGTGATAGGGCTTTGATATTTCACATGTGTATTCCTTGTGACTAGACCTTTCCATTGATACCAAAATATTTGACCTCGTGACCTTCACCTTTGACCTACTTTTCAAAAACTTTAACGTTGGGCAAAACTTTTGATTGGTAAGTCATAGGGCTTTGATATTTCACATGTGTATTCCTTGTGACAAGACCTTTCCATTGATGTCAAAATTATTGACCTCGTGACCTTTACCCTGACCTTTGACCTACTTTTCAAAAACATTAACATTGGGCTCAACTTTTGATTAGTAAGTGATAGGGCATTGATCATGTTGATATTTCACATTTTTATTCCTTGTGACAAGACCTTTCCATTGATACCAAAATATTTGACCTCATGACCTTGATGTCGACTTTTGACCTACTTTTAAAAAACTTTAAGATTTGGCATATTTTATGAATTTATGAATGGTAAGTGAAATGGTTTGGTTTTTTCACATGTGTATTCCTTGTGACAAGACCTTTCTTACAACATTTTGAACATCATGACGTTGACCTTTCACATATTGGTTTTAACACTGACAAAGATGACGACGGGGGCATTCGTGTTTCACAAATACAGATTTTATTAATAATGTAATAGGATGAATGTCATAAATTAAATATTTTATTTTCATCTTTAAATTTCTTCATTCTTAATGTGCAGGTAGTCAATCTATAGACTCAACTATTTATTCTTGTTCATAATAAAAAGAATAAATAGATGTAAACAAATTGTACTCTTTAGATACTGCTCAAACTCAAAATCTCCCAAGAAAGACCACCTACATTATAAGGCCACAAATCCACTGCATTTGGGATGTTCTTATAAAGGGGGGACCACTGTATTAGTTATAGGGTTAGTTCCTGTCATACTTCTTACTCAAAGTAGGTGTGTAAATTGTGGGGGTTGAGGCCGTAGTACACACCTACTTTGAGTAGGAAGTATGACAGGAACTAACCCTGTAACAAATTTCTGATGCCGAGAACCATTTTGTAATGTTTTATTCGTAATTTTTGACGTTTGAAAATCTAGTGACCTACCTCAGTGTCAAGGTAGGACACCACATGACCGTCATACTGCAATGTCATTGGCTAAAATTAGTACGAGGTGTGATAAAGCTTAAAAGTACACACAGATAAATTATGTCAATTTTTTAATGCTGATCAGATACCAGGTGTGAAAGAAATATGGAATGGAAAATGTGACTGGTCCAGGAATCGAACATCATGTGTTTGTTTCATGCAAGCTTACACTCCTACATATATTGTATGTAAAGGGGGAGGGGAGGGAGAGGGGATGAGCTCACGTTAAAGATGTGTATTATGAATGGAACCCAAGACCTGCTATTCTTGGCAGACATTCTATCTGTGTCATGGTTAAGGGTCGGGCCAGTGACTTAAAGGTTGCTGGTTTGAGCCTCAAAATATAGGACTGCGGGTTATGTGATTAAATGTATTGAATAAAAACACACGAGCCTCGGCCTTGACAATTTATCTTAATAGTTTTATTAATTTTCATTACCGAATTAACAGGAACTTTCTGATTTTTTTCGTAGTATTGTATGGCAGACCATGGAGACTGGAGAAAATGCAAGGATGACCTAAATACTTTCAAGGCTTGTATGGTCGATTACGTGAAGAGGAAAAATTTAACAGCGAAAGTTGATCCTGCTAAGAGCTAGTAATAACATCCTGAAAACCTGATCAAAGATTTAATCATGGACATGGCAGTTACATGTACGTAACTCTGAATAATTTTAATGTCTGGAATGGATTAGATTAATTATTGTTTAAAGTATGGATATTGTGTAGATTAAAGATTATATAAACTTGTTTGAAACTGAATAGCTAATAACTGTATTGTGTTTACCTCAATATATTGTATCTTTGATATACAGTTTCTCAATATTAAATGTTTTGAGATATTTTGTGTCTTAATTTTTTTCTCTATGTATTACATTTTCCAATTTCCTATGATTGTATTTTAACTCGTTGTACATCGGAAGACTTTTAAGAATCGATTATCGGAAAATAATCGGAAAGAGTCAACCGATCGATTATCGATTTAAATCGGAAAACAAAAATCCATGAAAAATGGAACATAAAAGATAGAAAAGTTGCATTTTTCTGCATAAAATTCAGAAAACTTTGCTGAAACAAAATATAAAGCATTCAATTTCAAAGTGTCTTCCTGTTACATGCAAGACAACAAGCAGCAGTTCATGTGATATGCGAAAAGAGGAAAATAAATACCTTTACACAAAATACCTTTCTTTCAGCGACAATTGATTGTAAGAAAATGAAATCGATAATCGGAATCGAAAGAGTTTTAGCGATCGACAATCGATTGTCGGCGACAATTGGTTCATCACTAATTTTAACAGATAAGAAATTTATATAGTTTTGCTCATTTTCATGCCAATGAGTCTACAACTCGGTCACCTTGATTGTAATTGTATTACTGCATGTAAATCAAAGTCTGATTGTTGAAGGTTAGGTTATTATTCAATGTTTAGTTTGTTTAATGTTCCATTGTGTTTAGAAGATTTTTCCCAAATAGAACACAGACATTCTGACCTTTTCCCCTTAAAGTCTATAGGGTTGCATCCTTATTCTCATGATAAACATTTGAGGAAGATTTGGTGATTGTGCATTTAGTTCATCATTTTTTCCCCTGTAGTACTATCCATAATGACCTTGACCTTCTAATGGCCAACATTTGTGGTAATTTTGGTGATTCTAAACTGTTTAGTTTGTCTTTCAATATGCTCAAAAATTTTTGGCTATCCAGATTGATGATGTCTGTCTGTCCATCTGTTCTTCCACATTTATTAAGTTTCCTAGTGTTGAACAGAAATCTCAGCAATTATAAAGGGTTGAGGTATTGGTTAGTTGGCCATGACAAGACCAGTCATTTTATAACTTTTGATAGAGTAACCTTGACCTTAGACTTTGACCTTCTTTTTAATTAAAAATTTCTAAATCTGACCATCTCCTTTGATTTTTTGACTTGAGACCTTGGAGCCTGACCTTTTCTTCACAAAATCTAGTTGGACTATATCCTCTGGTCTCAAGGAATGGAATGGATATTCTATATATAGATTTTCTACTGTCAAGCTTGGTTTCTCATTAGGTAAATATGGTTTGTAACATTTTAACTTGGAGAATGCTGCAGTAACGGCCCTTCAATGTAATGACCTCAATTTACATTTGAAATCAACCTTATTATATCGCTATTTAACATGTGTATTCTGTAATGATAGCTTTCCTTTGGTACAATGACTTTTGATCTTGACCTAAATTTTGACTTAAGATTATTTTTCTGATCAGACATGTAATTTGTTGTTCGGCCAATGAATACCATCTTTAGCAGTTTCTTTTTCTGATTTTGTCATCACAAACCAATGCAACTTTGCCATGAAAGTATTACAAGTCACATGGTGTTGGGGATATATTTTCTTTAGCAACACTTAGTCTTTGCAGTTTCATAAAAGAATAATGGAGCCACTATAACTCATCATTATGCTTAAGCATAATCAAAGCAACCTATCAAACTTCTCTAGGATTAATAAATGTATTAACTGCATACATTGGGAAAGATGTCACAGCTAATAAAATCCATTGAGAGCCATCTTGTTCGACTGATTGGGTAAAAAACACAATCTTAGTAGAAGATTTCTCCCTATTTCATTACATTCTATCCAGATGATCATGGAGAGGTCCAAAATGCATTAGCCAATCAGATCTATTATGCTGCCATCATGATTTACTCCTCGAGTATACTTGATCTCAGTAAAGTTTTGTAAAACTCTATGCAGCAGTCCCAAAGGAGAAGTAACTAGAAGTCTCTGACGAGACTGAAGCTCTCCTGGTTGTTTTGTAAAATACATAACTAAATGACACATCTATTTTCTATGGGGCTCAAACAAAACTTCAGGTGCACAACTAGCTCATAGACCTTGAGCATTGCAAATAGAATTAACTTTCTATCATTTACACTTTCTGAGAAATGGTGACCACAAGATTACATAGGGTTATATAAAAGGAAATGACCACACCCATTTTCTAAGACCCAGGGGGTCAGGGGCTCTAACAAAATACCTTGTGCTCAACTAAATCATAGACATATAATATAGCAAAAAGAATTAACTTTCTATTATTTATACTTTCCGAGAAATGGTGACTTCAAGATTACATTGAGGTCTATAGGAGATAATGGCCACACCTATTTCCTGAGACCCAATGGGTCAGGGGCTAAGATGAAATATCAGGTGCACAACTAGATCATCAACCTTTAATATAGCAAAAAGAATCAACTAAATTTCTATCATTTATACTTTCTGAGAAATGGTGACCACAAGATTACATAGAGTTATATAGGAGAAAATGACCACACCCATTTCCTAAGACCCCAGGGGTCAGGGGCTTAGATGAAATATCAGGTGCACACCTAGATCATAGACCTTCTATATTGCAAATAGAATTAACTTTCTAACATATATACTTTCTGAGAAATGGTGACCACAAGATTACATAGAGTTATATAGGAGAAAATGACCACACCCATTTTCTAAGACCCTGGGGGTCAGGGGCTCAAACAAAATATCAGGTGCACAACTAGACCATAGACCAATCATGTTGCAAAAAGAATTAACTTTCCATCACCAACAGTTTCAGAGGACTGGAAACCACAAGAAATGTTTAACGGACAGACTGACGGACAGACGCCGGACACAGGGCGATCGCATAAGCTCGACTGGTCATAGACCAGTAGAGCTAAAAATTATGTCTGCTAGTCAGATCATTGATAGCCATCTTAACTGACCAAGGTTTTGAAAAAAAACCAGAAGTCTCTGGCGAGACTGTAGCTCTCCTGGTTGTTTTGTTTTATTCACTCATTGACAAATGAATAAGATACATATACATAAATAACAATTTCTATTTCATTTAAAACCAAAGACCATAGCGAGCAGGCGCTCTGACAAATTATAAGTAGCACAAAAAAATAACAAATCCATTAGACTGCAACAAGAATACCACTCATATAATTTTTAATATTCAACATAAAGGATCTAAAAAAATAATGCCATACCCATTTTCCAAGATCCTAGGGGTCAGGGGCTGCTAGCTCAAATTAAACAAAATGTTTTTCATAAAAAAACAGATGTCTCCCCCCTCCATCTAAGTTACTTTGACCTTAGGCCAAAATGCAAAATGATTTGAAACCTTTGAGTCATGGGCAACATCATACTAAAACATGAAAGTGATTCATTACATTGTTTGAGGTAAAGCCCAAACATGATTGGCATATACAATTTCATTATAAGCATATTTAAAGAAATTGACTTTGGTCCCTTGACCTTGGATATAGGTGATCTGAAACCTACACTCACTGACGAGGGTTAGGTACCCGAAACATGCATGTCTGGTCCATGCTGCAAACTTATCTGCTTTTAAATGATGCTATTGAATTTGAAGACGTTTAACATTGTATGGATAATGAGCAACAAAAAACTGAATTAGTGATTGGATACACGGTTCAAAATATAAAGCCTAAACATTATTAGCATAGATAATTTCAGCCTGGACATGCTTAGCATATACAATTTCATTACCAAAGTTAGAAGCTACCTTAACCATGTGACCTTGGGACAATGTGATAAGAAACATTTAGTCCTTAGAAACAACATACTAAAATATGAAAACAATTGTAAGAAGGGTTCAGGAGATATAGCCCAGACAATATTAGTACGTACAATTTCATTAAAAAGAACTAAATGATCTTGACCTTGGGCACATGACCTTGGGTCAAGATGATAAGAAACCCTCCAATCCTGAGCAACAGCATACTAAAGTATAAGAGTGATCCAGTAAACGATTCCACAGATATAGCCCAGACTCAATACTGAATAGCATTTACAATTTCATTAAAAAATGTAATACTTGACCTTAGTCATATGACCGTGGATCAAGGAGGTGTGAAACCTTTGGGTCATCAGCACCATCATACTAAAATATGACGTGATCCGATCACGGTGCAAAAGATAAAGCCTGGACATAATACATGTAACAAATACAATTTCATTTAAAATATACTAATTGACCTTGACTTTTGTCACATGACCTTGAGTCAACGTGATGTGAAACCTTTACGTGATAAGCAACAACATACTAAAATATGACAGTGATCTGATAAATAGTTAAAAGAGATACAGCCCCAATGGGATAGCATGTACAATTTCATTAAAATGTACTTAGTAACTTTGACCTTGATCAAATGACCATGGGTCCAGGTGAAACCTTTTCGTCATGACTAAATACATTCTTAAACTTGAAAGCAATCCAGTATGCAGTCCAAGGGATAAAGCCTAAACAAGAATGTATCTACAATTTCATTAAAAATGTAGTAAGTGACCGTGACCTTGGGTCAAGGTGATGTGAAGTCTTCAGGTCATAAGCAAAAACATACTAAAATATGAAAGTGATCTGGCAAACAGTTCAAGAGATATAGCCCGGACAGGAATGTATGCATAATTTCATTAAAAATGCACTAAGTGACCTTGACCTTGCTCACATGACCTTGGGTCAAGGTGATGTGAAACCTACGGGTCATAAGCAACAACATACTTAGATATGAAAGTGATCCAGCAAAAGGTTCAAGAGATATAGCTCGTACAGGAATGTATTTATAATTTCATTAAAAATGCACTTAGTGACCTTGACCTTGGTCACAAGACCTTGGGTCATGGTGATGTGAAACCTTTGGGTCATAAGCAACAACAAACTAAAATATGAAAGTTATCCGGCAAACGGTTCAAGGGATATAGCACGGACTGGAATGTATGTACAGTTTCATTAAAAATGCACTAAGTGACCTTGACCTTGGGTCAAGGTGATGTGAAACCTACGGGTCATAAGCAACAACATGCTAAAATATGAAAGTGATCCGGCAAACGGTTCAAGAGATATAGCCCGGACAGGAATGTATGCATAATTTCATTAAAAATGCACTAAGTGACCTTGACCTTGCTCACATGACCTTGGGTCAAGGTGATGTGAAACCTTCGGGTCATAAGCAAAAACATACTAAAATATGAAAGTGATCCGGCAAACGGTTCAAGAGATATAGCCCGGACAGGAATGTATGCATAATTTCATTAAAAATGCACTAAATGACCTTGACCTTGGTCACATGAGTTTAGGTCAAGGTGATGTGAAACCTACGGGTCATAAGCAACAACATACTAAAATATGAAAGTGATCCGGCAAAAGGTTCAAGAGATATAGCCCGGACAGGAATGTATGCATAATTTAATTTAAAATGCACTGAGTGACCTTGACCTTGGTCACATGACCTTGGGTCAAGGTGATGTGAAACCTTCGGGTCATAAGCAACAACATACTAAAATATGAAAGTGATCCAGCAAACGGTTCAAGAGATATAGCCTGGACAGGAATGTATGCATAATTTCATTAAAAATGCACTGAGTGACCTTGACCTTGGTCACATGACCTTGGGTCAAGGTGATGTGAAACCTACGGGTCATAAGCAACAACATACTAAAATATGAAAGTGATCCGGCAAACGGTTCAAGATATATAGCCCGGACAGGAATGTATGCACAATATCATTAAAAATGCACTAAGTGACCTTGACCTTGCTCACATGACCTTAGGTCAAGGTGATGTGAAACCTTCGGGTCATAAGCAACAACATACTAAAATATGAAAGTGATCCGGCAAACGGTTCAAGAGATATAGCCCGGACAGGAATGTATGCATAATTTCATTAAAAATGCACTAAGTGACCTTGACCTTGCTCACATGACCTTGGGTCAAGGTGATGTGAAACCTTCGGGTCATAAGCAACAACATACTAAAATATGAAAGTGATCGGGCAAACGGTTCAGGAGATATAGCCCGGACACGATGTGTGACAGACGGATGACGAAGGCAAAACCAATATGTCTCCTCCGCGTTGGGGGGAGACATAATGAACTATCAATGACACATAAGACTACAGCTCCATTATATTGCATAAACAACTAAGTTTCCATCATTAATAGCTATAGAGGACTTTAGAGCACAACTATATACTGGAAAATGACCACATCCGTTTTCTAAGACCCTGGGGGTCAGGGGCTCAAACAAAATTTCAGGTGCACAACTAGACCACAGACCCATCACATTGCAAAAAGAATAAAGTCTCCATCATTTATAGTGTCAGAGGAGTTGCGAGCACAAGATTACATAGAGTTATATAGGTGAAAATGACCACACCCATTTTCTAAGACCCTGGGGGTCAGGGGCTCAAAAAAAATATCAGGTGCACAAATAGACCATACATCCATCATATTGCAAAAAGAATAAAGTCTCAATCATTTATAGAGTCAGAGGAGTTGCGAGCGCAAGATTACATAGAGTTGTATAGGA
Organism: Pinctada imbricata; assembly: GCA_033119305.1. NCBI lineage: Eukaryota > Metazoa > Mollusca > Bivalvia > Pterioida > Pteriidae > Pinctada > Pinctada imbricata. Next base: position 24,244,384 of record VSWD01000009.1, read on the forward strand.
GAAAATGACCACACCCTTTTTCTAAGACCATGGGGGTCAGGGGCTCAAACAAAATGTCAGGAGCACAAATAGACCACAGATCCATCATATTGCAAAAAGAATTAAGTCTCCATCATATATAGTGTCAGAGGAGTTGCCAGCACAAGATTACATAAAGTTATATAGGTGAAAATGACCACACCCATTTTCTAAGACCCTGAGGGTCAGGGGCTCAAACAAAATATCAGGTGCACAACTAGACCATACATCCATCATATTGCAAAAAGAATTAAGTCTCCATCATTTATAGTGTAAGAGGAGTTGCGAGCACAAGATTACATAGAGTTATATAGGAGAAAATGACCACACCCTTTTTCTAAGACCATGGGGGTCAGGGGCTCAAACAAAATGTCAGGTGCACAACTAGACCACAGACCAAGTGTGATGCAAAAAGAGTTACATTTCTATCTCTTATACTTTCAGAGGAGTTGCGAGCACAAGAATTGTTTACGGATGGACGGACGGACGGACGGACGGACTCCGGACGAAGGGTGATGACATAAGCTCGACTGGTCAGAGACCAGTAGAGCTAAAAAACAACTCAAACTGTGAGTACAAGTAGGCTACCTGTAAAGGTTGGTGAAATCCTATGCAAAGGTTGAGAAGTCTAAAATGCATTAGCCAAAAAGACCAATAGGCAGCAATTTAGTTTGATCAGGTTCAAAAGCACAAACTTGGTAGAGGATGAGGAGTACAGACTTCCTGTCAACTTTCTTGAAATCCTGTGCAGTGGTTTCTCAGACGTGGAAAATGTATCAGCCAATCAGACATTGGAAGTGAATTTGTTTGACTGATCCTGTGTTACTGAAAAACACACTTAGTGATGCATCCTGGGTACATACTTCAATCCTTTGAAGTTTTATACAATTCTATGAAGCAGTTTCAAAGAGGTAAAAATTACAAATTATTTGAAACATCCTCAACCCAGTTAAGCCTTCTCTGATGAATTGAAAATCTTTTGACACTTGAATCTCAGTCTTGTGTACATTCTATTAGTTGAATTTATGAAGAATGAGACATAAGATGAAAACAATTATATTTATTGGCATCTCTAGAGCAGGTCACAAAGTAGATTGACTGAGGATAGATTATGTTAATGGTGGTACAAATCATAACTAATATTCTATGTACACACAGAAGACTGGAAAATAAAACTGGGGCAGGCAATTATACAAGTCTTGTCAATTTGTTATGATGATGATATATATACTTATGTTCTATCAAGAAAAATAAGCAAAATTGTACAACAAAGCAAATTTCTGAAACATGTATTCACAGAGTATCTTATGATTTTATTTCAGAATCTGAATTTTCTTTCACAAATATACTGTGTGAAAAAGTAAGAATTTGACATGATATATACTTCTCCATTTTTCATTGGCTTAGTAGTGTGTACAATAATTCTAAATCGGAGCTGTGCAAATACGATACATGAAATTATACACGAAGAAAGACCAGTTGCCCTATATGAACAAACTCAACATTTAACAGTTAAAGTATGATTAAATATCTGATTACTTGGAAGTAAAACAAAATAATTGTTTCAATCAAAAAGATTTTTAAAAATATGAAAAGAAAAAAAAAAATAAATCTTCTGATTTCTAACAATCTCTAAATCATTCTATTTAACATATATAAGGGAATATCTTGTGGTAACTTCAACAAGAAAGAATTCTACAATGAATCTAAATAATAATGATTAAGAAACTTCTTACATTTAAGAGGGTAGTCTTTTGAAATATAAATGTGCTTCTTGTATAGGAAAAAGTTACAAAATAGTCTTTGAAACAGATGTTCAACTTTTTATTTGTGTAGGGGGTAAAAAGGTATATTTCTAGGAAACCTATTCAATTTTTCATGAGTGGCAATTAACTATATGTAACTTTTTTTAGGGGTGGGGATGTTTTTGAGATGTTCTAGTACTGTGTATAATCATTCCTTTAAATTTGAATCTGATTATACAATTCAGAGCATCTTAAGACTACTCCAAAACAAGGAGTTGTCAACATTGAATAAAACACTCAGGAAAATTCACTACAATTTATTTCATAAACATCTTATTCAAATAATCCTATTTGTCTGGATATAGACCCTTTTGCGCTAATGTACGTTCAGTTCACATTTGTCTTTTCGTAGAACGATTTTGACCACCAGAACAATCAAATGATGTCATCCTTGACGATGCATGCTACTATTTTGAGCGGAATGATGTCATTTAATTGTTCTGGTGTGCAAAATCGCCCTACTAAAAGAGTAAAGTGAATCAAATGGATATTAGCGTGAAAGGGTCTATTAGATTCTTTGAAGTTTTGGGTTTGTCTAATTACTCCAGTAGTAAAACTTTCCCCAGTCCTATACAGATATTCCTGTTAGAAGTCAGTGTATGATAAAAAAAATTACTTTGTCAATATATTACTTTATGGACATGGTTTATATTGAGCTTGGACATACATTTCTCTATTTTCATATGAGATCTCTGGAACCATTAAAGTGAAGAACTATCTCTTCATGCATGGTAAGTATGATGTACATTTGTGGCCTGCAGAAGTTCAGATGTGAAATTTCATATATAAAAGTTACAAAATTAAAGGTCGAAAAGAGCTACATGGAAGGGGGTACATAATAAATATTGGAACTTTTGTAGAAATTGATAATGTACAATTTTCACTGATTTATATTAAGAAATAATGTACCAGATATGGGGGGAAAGGAGGATGGAAATATGACAATAAAAATTCATAAATATATAATACGATCTCCCATCTGAATGATCTAAGAACAACACTTAGACAAAGTTAACGTAAAAAGTAATTCCCTATCCTCAAGGTCCCATTTGAGGAGGGGGGATTACTCTTTGTTTGACTATATCTACTATCTGAAGATCAGCAAAGTTTGATACAAAATATGAGCTATTTAACACAGAAACTACAAATCCTAAGTCTTGAACCAGTGGTCCATAAGGAACGCGAATAGGAGATCTATGCTAACATGTAACATTGTTTGTTATATAAATCACTCGAATCTCCCCAATGCTATTTTTGTGTGTAGCAATAGATGTAAACACACAGATAATTAAATCAATCTTTCTTCTCAATAATTCAAGAACAATCAGTCATACAATCATACTCGCCAATTAAACATACATCAACTATTTTATACAATATTCTACATCAACTGAGCACACCTTCGCATTTTGTGTATACTTCAAATGTTGATAACTTACTACATTTTTACAAACATTTGCACTATCTTGATAACTACATTTTTAGCACTGATCACTCTGTAATCCACCATTTATTTAAAAATACTGTTTACTAACATTCTAAACAATTAACTTCACATACAATTTTGAATAAGATGGACAATTCAGAATAATATAAAGAAACGTAAAAACTTTCCTTGTGTAGATTCTTATATTAATCTCTACATTTAGTCTTCTCTTCTTTTATAAATTGTTTTATAAATGTGTTTAAATTGACTTAAGGCTTAATCTTTTAAAAATTGATGTTGAAAATCTTTTAAAGATTGACATTTTTTTCAACATAACGGTGAATTTGGGGTTTTTTTTTCAACATAATAATTTTTGCGGAGGTATACAATCAATATTTCAAAATAAAAAATAAGAAAGAAACTTCTAAGGTATAACTACATGTATATACTTTTATCAATAAAAGCTGTAGTCTTTATCTTGTAAAAACAATTGTTTATTTTTTATGAAGAATCGGAAATCAAGAGTGTCCTCAGCTGAGACAATAAGAAATTCACATGAAACTTTAACAACATGTAAGTATCTTCTTGAGTACTCTATGTGTTACTAAAATATTTTAGACAAGTTTTCTGATAGAGAATGCTTCAAATAAGTTCATATTGTTCGGAAGATATTTCTAAAACACCTTACAAATGAATATTGCTTCGTTGTTAGCTACAAAATAGCACTAATCACAAGCGAACCAAATTTCATGACAACTATTCACATCTTTCACAAATATACATATATTTCAACATTTTATATAAAACTGACGTTTTAATGGATATGCCACAGCTCTCATATGAAGATTCCAGATGAAATATACCATGTAAAGGTACATTTACTGATGACTACATCTTCAATTGAATACATGTAAATCTGCATCTTGAAACATTACATGAAAAGAAAGTACCAATATTAATAAGTGGTAAATATTTCTTCAGCCTAGATTTTCTTAGAATCGATACAAAATGCAGCATTAAAAATATACCGTCTGATTATGACTTTGTATGAATACAAAAATGATTACACACAATCAGACGGATTTTAATGCTTTTAATATCTTTCATCACTTACACCTTTTCTTTTGGCATTCAATATGACAAATCCCTGTGAAGAATTAAGATATTACTTGACAAATGTCAGAATTCTTTAGTGCATATATATATATATCTATATTAATAGAGATCATAAAAGAATTGACAATTAGAAAGAAATCAAGGTCAACTAATAAGATTCAGTATCTTTGTACATGTAAATCTTGTGATTGCTAAACAAATCAAAATGTTTTTATGTCCTAAGATTTCTATTACAAATTTGATAATCTGGATAAGTTTTGATGTAATCAAGTCACATCTTGGTAAATATGTAGTTATATATGTAAAAGAAGAAGAGCAACGCTAAAGAAAACTCAAAGTAAGTCTATGACAAGATGCTATACTGAAGTCTATGAGAGTCTGGGTGCATTGAAGTATTACAATGTGCTATGATGAGCCGTGTTGCTGCGAATTGTGAACATGGTAGTAAGGATTGCTTCATGACTCTCTCCCTTACTTCTCTTCATCCTGGAAAATAAATGTGATCTACATTTGTATCTTATAACAAAATCATAAATATCATATAGAACATAAATGTGATCTATCTTATAACAAAGTCATAAATATCATATAGAACATAAATGTGATCTATCTTACAACAAAATCATAAATATCATATAGAACATTCCTAGTGTCCTGAAAGAGAGCCATTGATTTCATAGGTATACAGAGAGTCTTGAGAAAACTGTTATCAAGAAAAGGGCAAAAGAAGACTCTCCTCTACATTTCATCTAATAAGAAGATATACATGTATATATATATATGTATATAAATTTCTCCTATCAAGTGTGAGCTAGAAGATTTTAGAAATGTTAAAAATTTATTCTTAATGAGTGACATTGAATTTTCATAAATCACCTTGATTGACCTTTGTACAAAATTAAAGAAATTACCTTGACCTTTGCCCTTCTGACTTCAAGGTTCATGTATCAAATCACAGTGCATGTAAAAAGTATCTCTTTCAAAACGTCACAATTTATTATTTTTTTTTACAAGTGCATGTACATACATGTACTTAATTAACAAATGGACAGACCACCAAACAAGGTGATACCTATACAATTAACAAAGGACTTCCACTTTTCAAAGCAGTTTCAGAATAATATTAGCAAGCACAAGTTACAAAAAAACACAACATACAACCTCACTCTAGTCTTAAACCACTTTCCACTAAATTTTATGTGACTCGGAAACACTGGGCAAAAATTGAACTTGAAAAATATTTTGAATCAATGAGTCAAAAGTGAATTATGAATGAATCTGTTACATTTAGTTGATCTGAGATAAAGTTAACGACATGTTTGTGAAACATTATGCTCCGGTCAGCAGTTACCTTTTGTATAAAGGTCAAGGTCACAAGATACAATTATCTTTTGTATAAAAGTCAAGGTCAAAAGGTAAAAATTCTGGTATCAAAAGAAAGGTCTAGCCAAAAGGAATACTCAATATGAAAGTCCAATCTTATGCATAAGATAATTTTTTACAATAGTGGGACAAAAACTGTCGTAAAGGTCAAAGTCACAAGGTCAAAATGTCAAGGTCATTTGGTATTATAAGAAAGGGAAGTTAAGAGGAACACAAATGAAAATATCAAAGCTGTCTTACTATTCAAATCAAAAATTTCACCAAAGGTATGAAATATCATAGCCCACATTCACCAAGGAAAGTTTTTTTTTAGTTAAAAGTTTCTGAAACACAAACAGACAGTCAAAAAAAAAAATGCCTGCTAGATTTTTCATTATGGGGGCATAATACTTTTTAATAATATTAAGGCAAAACTTATTGAACTGTGAACATATATACTAAATTCATTAATGTAAACCCAAACAAGTCACCTACATGTACATGTATCAGTTAAGTCAATAAAATAGGTCTTGTTTCCCTTACACATATATTATTAGGATATTAATTTTGTACATGTACACATACCGAGTAAAATTAACATCAGATACTACAAAAATCTATAAAAACAAATTCCACTCAGAATTGCATACCAAATAACGATCAGAATCTCATTGGATATTCAGTGTACCCTTCTTCAGACTGCAATATTTTACAAATGTATTGTTTGTCTTATTATAATTTGACGTTTCATTTCAATAATAAATCATCCTTGTTATCCATATTTTATTTTCTTATCGATGTACTGATACAGAGAACGATTGAAAAAAGGCATACTTTAGCAACCATATCACTTGAATATGAAAAGGGCATTCCATTCAATATTTTTTCATACGGAAATCTGATGGACAAATTACAATGCAAAAATTGCCTTTTTCAGGAAATAAAACTTTCATTTGTAACTAACCAGGAAGTCAATCATAAGGTATACTCACATCATCGGGTTTCTGTGGCCGCAATTTGTTTAGTATATTATCTATAGTGCATTTCCTGAAAATTAACAATAAATGTTAATAAGATGGATTAGAGTGTATCAAAATGTGCTCATTTTCATAATTTTAAACATGATGTGGCATATTCTTCCATAAATATCCTTATTTCCTACATCACAATGGGGCCTCCTAACTTCAAGTACCCATTATGTGAAATAGCATCATTTAATGCCTCGTTCACATGGTTGTGCAATAAATTTATTTTGAAGTAACTTTATTGCGCAACAAATTTGTTTCACAATAAGCTTTTTTGTGTACACACGAGACTGAAACTATTGCGCAATAAAATGCCAATGCACATGCACAAGAATCATGAATAAAAATTAACGTACAACAGATACCTTAATGAAAAATTGTTCCAATAATTTTTGTAAAGTCTAAAAAGACTATTTTGAGAGGTAGTAACATCTTAACATAACAAATATTAATTTATTTGTCATTTCAGTCTAGAGCATGATGTCATTCAATTGTGATGTCATTTTTTACAAGGGGTCCAGACTTACAGAAAAGTGTTCTTTAACTTCTTATATATACGAAAAATCAGCATTTCTCAATATTAATAGAATCTTAAAAATAAAAACGTCGAATAGGTATATTAATAAGTATAACAATCTCTTTCTCTAATCATGATGGTGTGCATGCGTCAGATTTATAGCGCAAAAATTTCGCTTAGCTTTACACGGCAGAATTTTTTGCACAATAAAGTTACATGTATTGCGAAACAAATAGAAAACTTATTGCACAACAAATTTTGTCATGTGAACCCAAAACAAATTTATTGCGCCACAAATTTACGTTTATTGTGCATTAAACTCTCCGTGTAAATGAGGCATAATACTAATGAAAAACATACATGTACAATTTAAAGTATGAAAACTCATTTTAAAGATATAGAAAAATGATCCAGATCTTTTGAACCAATATACAAACTAACTGTACATAAACAACAGAATGTTGCTAAAATTATTAGGAGCCCCCGTAAGCTGTAGGCAAACTTTGTGCAAGTATTCAGTAATGTAGAACACTGCAAACAGTGACAAACAATTGTTCTCATATCCAAAGCTTTACTTTGACCTTTGATGCACGTATATCACTTTTTGGGGGTGCTAATTTACTCTGACTTTTCATCATAACTTAAATAAAGTTCATTGTCAGTATGAATTCTGGTCAGGTATTAACTTTCAACACTTTGCATATGTCCTTGATAATTTTTTTGTGCTGCTGGCTAGATATCATTTATCACCAATATGCTTGTGTCCTCAATATTTTCTATATATAATTCCAAAATACCTCTGGTAAGGGTATTAAAAGCTTAATGATTTAAATAGTATAAACTTTGTTGAAAAATTTAGAAGTTGATCCACAATACTACAGGCAGAGATGGTGATAATATATGTAACCCCCCTCCCCCTTCATTTATCTTAATAGAATGTTCAAACCTTTATCATTAAGCAAGAACCTATTGTCAGATTTTCCTGAAATTGAAAGTATATTTATTGTGTACAGAGGGTTACAGTGTTCTCCGTCTAATTGTATAATCTAACTCCAGAAAATTAAGATTTCAGAGCCAAGTATGCCAAATCAGTAAGTAAATGCATGTATATGTACTATCTGTTACAGGTATGAAAAATGAAAACATCACAGTAGCTGTTTCAAGGTACAATGTACTGTGTGACTTCAAAATACAATGAAGCACTTGATAATAAAATGTATATGTTCATGAACTTGGTGAAGGACCCATGTAAGAGTTTTCACTTCATATTGAATGGAGACCATTATAGCGTTCCATAGAGAGATGATTTATGATGACACTTACTTAGAACTAAGGCCCCCTCCTGGAGGTAAGGGTAACTTGTCTCCTTCCTCGGATTCTTCGTTTAACATGGCCATGATGTATGCTAAATCCGCTTCAGCTGTCTCTGGTTGTGATAGTATACCTAAAAATATTACTCAAATGTTATTGGGTTTGATACAAAGGATCATGATCAATGATAATTAGAGAAAAATTTGAAAAAATACCATACATATTAATTCTATGCAAAGGTCTTCCGAAAAACGATTACATATATGCTTTAAAATAATGTTTAAATGTAATTTATAGAACAAGACTCAAACAACGTAAATGGATCTGATCATAATTAACACATTACTGTAATTCTATTTCACTTCCAGTGATATCTTTTCAGTAAATGAGATATTTCAACCAGTTTTCAAGAATTCTATGCATGTCATCCATTACTTAAATTTTTCAATGTAATTTGGTCTCCAACCTTTTATTTTTGCCTCTATTTTTTCATCCAGTTCTTTATCTTGCTTTATGGCTTCCTCAGAGAGTCTTGGGGCCCCTTCAAACGCAACTATCACAATGCTCATATTATCTCTGCTACCCTGAAATCCAGGAAAAAAAGTTTCCATGTATACATATCCATATGAATTGAAGAACTTTAACATTGCTCATAGATTCCCATATAAATTTTCATGTATGCTTTGAACTTACATGTATGAAGCAATTCTAGCAATCAATGAGAAGGTATAAATAACAAAGCACAGCATGTCAAAAAAAGGTATTAGGGCAAGTAACAGAGGAGACTGTTTAGTAATAAGAGCAGGTTTGCCATATGTTACATGTTAAGATATGTGACCTTGAAGTTGACCTTGACCCTCACTGGATGTTGGTTCTCATCAAGTTCCATTCTTGCAGCTTGATAGGAGTATTACATGTATGTACATGATGTATAAAGAGTTTTTGAAATCTTCCAATGAACTGTCTGACATTTGGGTAATTTTATCGGTCCATTAATAGATATAACACAAGTTTTTATTAGACCAGACAATTTTCTATCTAAAAATCTGATAAAACTGATACATTTCATGAACATTTTGTGTATATCAAGAGTTATAGATATTTACATATAGGTGTAAATACCATGCAGTCAGACAAAGCATCCCTACATATCAACTTTGAGTTGAATTTAACAAAAATTGAGCCTTTTAAAACAAGACCATTCTCTCAGACAGAGACTAAAGAACAATTAATTAATTAACTTAAGTGCTTCATATTTGTCAAGGAAATATTTGGGCATTCCTATTTCGGGTGAACAGATTTACAAAAACAAGTTTTCGGAAAATGTTGAGACATATTGGTTTAATCTGATTACCAGTGGCTTAAACTGATACATTTTCATCCTATGGTACATTAGACACACTGTAGTCCAGTTTTTACGAAAACTTCCTAAAACCACTAGCCCCTACATGTAGGTGAAGACAATTTTTCAAAGTTTTTTGTATAGTTTATATAGTGAAATTCTACCTGACCTACAAAATTTCTAATAGCCATGGGTGTTGGGCTAGTGAGTTTCCGTAAAGACTGGTAGTCACTTCCTTTTCCTGCATTTACTGAATTAAAAAGTTCTAGAAACACAAGTTGGCTCAGACAGATTTCACTTTGACCCTCAATTTACATCACTGTGCAGCAAAAAATTTAATAAATACAGAGTTACAGTATGTAAAACAGTTGCATCAAACTGGTGACGGAATCATGGTCAAAACAACGCTGAACTTGTGAATGCTTTAACTACACCCAATCCCAGAGAGTACCAATCTATACATATATCTTCTACAGTTTCATTGAAAACTCTTTATCTGTGTAACATCAATAACCCATCCCAAACAGCTTAAATGACAAGTTTTTTTTTAATTCTGTGATCGATTACTGTACAAAGTACAGTACATGTAATTTTATACGACCTCATGACCTTTAAATGAACATTTAATTGATTTCCATTATCTGTAATTCAAGTATAGGTACAGGGGTAATATTAATTTAGATGGATGCAAGATTTTCTCATCCTTTCTTTCATCTATAAAAGCAGATGTTAGGTCTTTGTATGTATAATGTAGCAGAGGGACAATCTGATAAAGGCAGAAATATTCATTTGGAATTTTTATATCTTTCTATAGAAGTTACCCAAGAATTCTAGGAATATAAGAAATTTTGAGGAAAGAATATCATTTCAACCCTACAACACAACATACATAACATTGATATACCTTATAGAGACAAGTGTCCACCACCATGTTACAAATTGCTTCTAAACTTTCTGTTATCTTCATACGGCTGCGAATAAATTCACAAAGTTCATCGTTTGACATTACATCCCAAATACCATCACAGGCTAAGACTAGGAACTCATCGCCTTCGCTTCTTTTTTCTACTGAAATTTCTGGCTCTGGTGAAACTAACTGTTCACAAGGACCCATTCCCTGAACATTTTTATATTCAAAGTCTCCCAGTGCCCTTGACACTGCCAGTGACCCATTGACTCTCTGTATCATAACACTCCCACCAGCTCGCTGTATCCTTTCTTTCTCCGCTGGATTGACAGGCTTGTGGTCATATGTTGAGAGGTGACATTGACCTGCCCTACTCAAGACTGCTCTGGAATCGCCACAATTTGCAAAGAAAATGTGTTCAGGTGATACAATGGCACAAACAGCAGTAGATCCACTTTTGTCTTCACCACTGACCATTTCTGGCATGCTCCTAATTTTTTCATCCAGCTGTAAAAATCCCGTTTTAATTCCCTTATTAACATCCTCTAGTGAGGGTGTAGTTTCTGTGCCCTCTTTTAATTCTAATTTAGCTTTAAAGTCATCATTTGATACTATTTCTTGCAGAAGTTGCTCGGCACATGTAGCTGATACTTTAGCTCCAGCATGCCCATCAAAGACGGCAAAGAAAGACCACTCCTTCAAACCATATGGTAATCCTAGAATAGCAGTATGTGCGTCTTCCATCTCCACACGCCATCCCTGCATGCTGCTAAGTCCATAGCGCAGACCATTGCCAATTCCTCCCTCATTATGCTTATCTGTCTTTGGTTTATCTAAAAATGCTCCCATCACTACCTAGAAAAGAAAATCATTTTTCTATTGTCATTTACCACATTCTATATATTCTTGTACTCAGTGTTATGACAACTCTGCAGGGTGAAATATACTCATTGTTCTATTCTCATAGAAGTATTTTTTAAAGCATATAGAAATAGAATTATTATACCTCTACTTGTTTTTTCCTATATAAAAAGATACTCATTAAAACTAGCTATAACCCGCCTGATGAGACTATTTCCCTGCAAAGGGTGCGTTAGTTGAGAGGACTATTTCCCTAGGGAAATAGCTTCGAAATGGGGCAGAGCTACAGAGCGTGACTTCGAAATGGGGCGGAACTACAGTGCCTGAAGGTATAATAAAACAGGTAAAGTATACCATCGAGGGAGTTAGCATGAGGCTTCGCCTCAGGAAATAGGTCTAGTCTCGAGAAACCAGAATCATGCTAACTCCCTCAACGGTATACTTTAACTGTATACTATCCTACAGGGACAAATACAATAGAAGTGGTGGAAACAGCAGCCAATAGTCTTCTTACACTATTAAAACAACTTTGAACTTCGCCCTTTGTCGTTTGGCAAAAGAAAATAAAACGCCGCTAAAGACGGTATGGCTGGATTGCAAAGTAAGTTATTGTCAGTAAAAAGTTAAAGATTGTCCATATGTTTGGATCTATATTACTCAAATTTTTATTTACTAGTAGTAAGTGTGCCTTGTATATTTCATGACTAAACTTATGTTGTTTTTTGTTGATTTGGGTATAAAAGAGACGAGAAATAACATTAATTGTCGACGGTAACTAGGTCAGGGTCACTAGGTTGAAGGTCATGGTATCAAGTGACAGACCAAATCACAAGGAATCTACATCTGAAATATCAAAGCCATGTCTCTAATAAATACAGAGATATACATGTAGCTTATGTGAATTCTTTTCAGTAGGTCAAAGGTCAAGGTCACTAGGTCAAATGTTATGGCATATATTGAAAGGTCTTCTCATGGACAACCTACATTGCCAAAGTTATAAACTTTGCATTAATTAAAAAAAATTAACCCTCCAAAATATCAAAATATAAAGATAACTTATTGTAAATATTTCTGGCTCATAATATTTACAACGAAAATGGAAAACCCCGAAGTTACACATGCGCATTACCATGATTACAAATTTGAAATAATAATGACATATATTATTCAACTTAATATAGGGTAATACGGGTACATTTTCACGGATTATGTAGTAGGTAGTTAACAAACTTTCAAAACCTTTCCAGATTGATGACAAGAAAGCTTCATGAGATAAAGCTCACCTTTTACGACATGAGTTTATTTATAAATATTGTGTTTTTAAAGGAAACTGGTAGCGTAGTGGTTAGCGCGGTGGACTACGAATCCATAGGTCGTGGGTTCGAATCTCGCCGTCGCCGGACATTTCAAACCATTGTAACCTTGGGCAAGTTACTTAACACTACGTTGCACTCTCCCTACCCAGGAGTAAACCGGGTACCTGGCACATGAGACGAGCTTGAAATGTGAATGAAAAGCATAAGCGCCTGAACGGCAGCTCTGCTTGTATACTCCCAAGGGAGTTGAGATTGCACTGGATTGTACAGGTCTCGCCAGGGAGGTAATTGTGGAAGTCGCGTGAGGCTAAAGCGAACGAGACTATAAACCCCCCCTACCTTTAAACATTGAAAATTCCCATGAATAAAATATGCTACATTTATATACCTGGGACAAGTGAGTGTTTTGTATGTTTCTTTACCCAATAAAACCAAAATGATAAAATTAGATAATATACTCAATTTTCTAGAAGATACAGGGTATACATCTTTAAACCAGAAACTTTATTTAAACCAAAATGTTGACAGCAGACCGAGACGGATCGTCAAACCATAGACTGGAACTACTTTGCAATCCGACCAACAAAAACAATATAGCAAACAATGGTGAACCCAATAGGAATCTGCATTAGATCAAAGTCAATTTACTTTTTCAGTTTCATCTCAGTGGTTCCATTTGTGCTAAAATGCTGATTTCAATAAATGCAAAGCTTTACCTTGAATTTTGACCTCAAATCAATTCAGATTCTCCTATGTGTGAAAGTGTAATTCATAACTGTAGGTCAAGTGCATGTATTACCAAGTAAAAATAAGTTTGACAGTTGGACCAAAAATTGAATAGGGATCCTCCTTAGGTCATAAACAATAATAAACTGTATGACGTGTTTCATCAATGCAATAGTTTTTCTACAGAAATGCTGTTTTCTATAAATACCACGATTGATTTTGACCTTTAAATATGCTCCAAAATCAATGGTGTTCTACCTTAGTTCATTAATAAAGCAATCTATGTAAGCAGTTTCATTATTGTAGGTCAAGAATTACGTGAGCTACCCTGTGGTATTGCAGTTAAATTCTGTTTTCCATATATGCAAAGACTTATCTTCTACCATTTGACCACAAAATCATCAGGGATCTTCAAACATCATGGTCATAGGCAATCCATGCCTGTACATGTAATCACACTGCTGCAAGTTGAAAATTATTTGAGGTCATATACAAATGTATTGTAAGGTGTCTAATACTGCTTACAATACATATTAATGAGCTGAGAAAAAAAATCAATAGATTTCCTTCCTTCCTCATGGACAATCTATGAGCTAAGAAGAAGAATTACAATACCTTTGGGTACCATATTCAACTTCATGGACAGACAGACATGGTAAAACCAGTGAGTATGCTCCCTTAAACTTTAAAACCAGCTTCAGGGGTACTATAGTTAAATATATCCTTTCAGATTCTAGCAACTTGACATTTCTTATCTGAAGTAAAATTCGAACTTTAGCTTTAAATTGAAATATGTGAGAAATACATAATTTCCAATCTCTAATACGAAAGATACATCATTTCAGACTTGAAGCTCTCAAAATTTTGCAAATTACTAGTACTTGCAAGCTTTGAAAGTTTTTACATTTACATAACTGTTCGACCCCATGATAATACTGATTTGTCATTTTTTGTCAAGTCTTTTTTCATCCAATCTGAATTCTTACATAGATGAACATGTTCCAATGTGTGGAGCAATACTACAAGGAAGTAATATATCTATTCTCACACATTGCCTTTTCAATTTCAAGGTCAGATTTAAAATGGGCAATCACTTCCTCTCATCAAGGCTTATCTTTTCATTAAAGCTTTGATTTTGAACCCATTTCATGTACATTCCATTATACTTCTTTCATAACTTTGTAAATCCAAGCAAGCTTGAAATTAATGCTCGCCCACTTCTCTAATTGAAGACTGTGGGCTACCTAAACCATGCGACTTATTCCCCCACTTTGAGACTTTAATGTTTTGAAATCAAAGTGTCTTGATTGACCAATCGTCCTTATTATCCTCGGGTAACATGAAAACTAAGATATTTAACCAGAAGTCTCTGACGAGACTGTAGCTCTCCTGGTTGTTTTTTCTTTAAAACATCAATTTCCTTTCTTTTTTTTAACCAAAGACCATAGGGAGCAGGTGCTCTAATAAACAAAACAAAACAACATATCCATTAGACTGCAACTAGAATATCACTCATATAATTTATAATATCTGAGATATAGTATTTCAAAAAAAAAAATGCTACACCCATATTCCAAGATCCTAGGGGCAAGGGGCTTCAAGCTCAAATGAACTATCAACGACACAACTAGACCACAGACCCATCACATTGCAAAAAGAATTAAGTCTCCATTATTTATAGTGTCAAAGGAGTTGTGAGCACACAAATTAAATAGAGTTATATAGGAGAAAATGACCACACCCATTTTCTAAGACCCTGGGGGCCAGTTGCTCAAACAAAATATCAGGTGCACAACTAGACCACAGACCCATCATATTGCAAAAAGAATTAAGTCTCCATCATTTATAGTGTCAGAGGAATTGTGAGCACAAGATAACAGAGTTATATAGGAGAAAATGACCACACACATTTTCTAAGACCCTGGGGGTCAGGGGCTCAAACAAAATATCAGGTGCACAACTAGACCACAGACCCATCATATTGCAAAAAGAATTAAGTCTCCATTATTCATAGTGTCAGAGGAGTTGCGAGCACAAGATTACATAGAGTTATATAGGAGAAAATGACCACACCCATTTTCTAAGACCCTGATGGTCAGGGGCTCAAACAAAATATCAGGTGCACAACTAGACCACAGACCCATGAACTTGCATAAAGAATTAAGTCTCCATCATCCATAGTGTCAGAGGAATTGGGAGCACAAGACTACATAGAGTTATATAGAAGAAAATGACCACATCCATTTCAAACAAAATATCAGGTGCACAACTAGACCACAGACCCATCATATTGCAAAACGAATTAAGTCTCCATCATTTATAGTGTCAGAGGAGTAGCGAGCACAATATTACAGAGTTATATAGGAGAAAATGACCACACACATTTTCTAAGACCCTGGGGGTCAGGGGCTCAAACAAAATATCAGGTGCACAACTAAACCACAGACCCATGATATTGCAAAAAGAATTAAGTCTCCATCATTTATAGTGTCAGAGGAGTTGCAAGCACAAGATTACATAAATTTTCATAACCACGCCTATTTTCTAAGACCCTAGGGGGTCAGGGGCTGAAAGCAAATGTCAGGTGCACAACTAGACCACATACCAAGTAGGATGCAAAAAGAATTAACTTTCTATCACCTATGATTTGAGAGGAGTTGCGAGCACAAGAATTGTTTACGGACGGACGGACGGACGGACGGACGGACGGACGGACGGACAGACAGACGCCGGACGACGGGGTATCGCATAAGCTCGACTGGTCTGAGACCAGTAGAGCTAAAAAAGCCTAGGGTTGGCAATTTTTGCGCACATTTTTCTCAGAATAAATAGGCTGGAATCCTGCCCTACAATATAGATACCCAGTGATTTTTTTCAGTAATTTGGTAATGGGGTTGGGGCCCGTGCAATTGGGAAAATTAACGATATTTGGGAATATTTTGGGAAGTACTTATATAAGTAAAAAGACAGTTTATACAATCAAAAGATCAGAATTGAATGTTTAATCAAATAATTTTCTTTTAGATATGATTTAATTTCTTGTGCTTAAAATAATATGGCAAATGATTAATAAATATGCTACTTTTGAACCAGTTATGTCACTAATTTCGGTGATAATTCCATCTATATGTGATTGGGAAATTTTAGACCCACAATTGGGATAAAAAGATACTATTTTTCATTGGGAATGGGGCCGAATAACGGCCCCAAAAAGGGGCAAAAAAAATCCCTGGATACCTGTAATAAGATTTCAAAATCTGAATGAAAATCCGTAAATTAAAATCATTCAGGCAACATGACTTGCAGTCCTCAAGGAAACTTTCCTGACTAGCCCAAAGACAAATTCTATTAGCCCTTTGTACATATTGCATATAGCTTGTTAGTGAATGTCCACAACCCCGACAAAAATTCTAGTAGTATGCCCCCCAACATCTACTATGGCAAGGACCTGACTTGTTCAGAGTTGTTCTGCATCTTCTGTTGGTGCTTACTTGTCATCAGAGGTCTGAATGAAAATCCGTAAATTATAAAGCCTGTGTTTGTGAAACACGAATGCCCCCGGTGGCATCTTTGGTAGTATGAACACTATTTTCTGTTAAGTACACATATGTGAGGTCACTGGGTTAAAAGGTCAAAGGTCAAGGTCACGAGGTCAAAAAGTTTGGTATCAATGGAAAGGTCTTGTCACAAGGAATACACATGTGAAATATGAAAGCCCTGTCACTTCCCATTCAAAAGTTATGCCAAATGTTAAAGTTTTTGAAAAGTAGGTCAAAGGTCAAGGTCAAGGTCATGAGGTCAAAAATGTTGGTATCAATGGAAAGGTCTTGTCACAAGGAATACACATGTGAAATATTGAAGCCCTATCACTTCCCATTCAAAAGTTATGCCCAATGTTAAAGTTTTTGAAAAGTAGGTCAAAGGTCAAGGTCAAGGCCACGAGGTCAAAAATTTTGGTATCAATGGAAAGGTCTTGTCACAAAGAATACACATGTGAAATATGAAAGCCCTAACACTTCCCATTCAAAAGTTATACCCAATGTTAGAGTTTTTGAAAAGTAGGTCAAAGGTCAAGGTCAAGGTCACGAGGTCAAAAATTTTGGTATCAATGGAAAGTTCTTGTCACAAGAAATACACATGTGAAATATGAAAGCCCTATCACTTCCCATATAAAAGTTATGCCCAATGTTAAAGTTTTTGAAAAGTAGGTCAAAGGTCAAGGTCACGAGGTCAAAAATTTTGGTATCAATGGAAAGGTCTTGTCACAAGGAATACACATGTGAAATATGAAAGCCCTATCACTTCCCATTCAAAAGTTATGCCCAATGTTAAAATTTTTGAAAAGTAGGTCAAAGGTCAAGGTCAAGGTCACGAGGTAAAAAATTTTGGTATCAATGGAAAGGTCTTGTCACAAGGAATACACTTGTGAAATATGAAAGCCCTATCACTTCCCATTCAAAAGTTATGCCCAATGTTAAAGTTTTTGAAAGTAGGTCAAAGGTCAAGGTCAAGGTCACGAGGTCAAAAATTTTGGTATCAATGGAAAGGTCATGTCACAAGGAATACACACGTGAAATATTGAAGCCCTATCACTTCCCATTCAAAAGTTATGCCCAATGTTAAAGTTTTTGAAAAGTAGGTCAAAGGTCAAAGTCAAGGTCACGAGGTCAAAAATTTTGGTATCAATGGAAAGGTCTTGTCACAAGGAATACACATGTGAAATATGAAAGCCCTATCACTTACCATTCAAAAGTTATGCCCAATGTTAAAGTTTTTGAAAAGTAGGTCAAAGGTCAAGGTCAAGGTCACGAGGTCAAAAATTTTGGTATCAATGGAAAGGTCTTGTCACAAGGAATACACATGTGAAATATGAAAGCCCTATCACTTCCCATTCAAAAGTTATGCCCAATGTTAAAGTTTTTGAAAAGTAGGTCAAAGGTCAAGGTCAAGGTCACGAGGTCAAAAATTTTGGTATCAATGGAAAGGTCTTGTCACAAGGAATACACATGTGAAATATGAAAGCCCTATCACTTCCCATTCAAAAGTTATGTCCAATGTTAAAGTTTTTCGGACAAACAGACAAACAGACAAACAGACAAACAGACAAACAGATAAACAGACAAACAGACAAACAGATAAACAGACAAACAGACGGACAGGCCAAAAACTATATGCCCCCGAATCTTTGATTCCGGGGGCATAAAAATCATTCAGGCAACATGACTTGCAGTCCTCAAGGAAACTTTCCTGACTAGCCCAAAGACAAATTCTATTAGCCCTTTGTACATATTGCATATAGCTTGTTAGTGAATGTCCACAACCCCGACAAAAATTCTAGTAGTATGCCCCCCAACATAAGGCTACAATGTGGTCAGATCTACTATGGCAAGGACCTGACTTGTTCAGAGTTGTTCTGCATCTTCTGTTGGTGCTTACTTGTCATCAGAGGTCTGAGAAATACATTATACCCAGTAGTATCGCTAAAACTGCATGAAGCAACTTGGAACGATCTTTTCCTACATGCACAATCCAATACCATAAGTAAGATAAAGGGTAAATAAACTCGGATCAAGATCTGTGAAGTGCAATACCAAGTGGTATCTCTAAAACCTCTGCATTTTTATCAGGTTGGGACTGACCATACAATATGGAATTATCGATCATGCAAGTGCATAAATGTGTGACTGTCCTTCAAGTCAGTGACTGTAATGGTCTCATAAGTTAAAATAATTAATTAAGGCCTTAATTTTATGTTTTAGCTCATCTTATTTCAAGTGGTCAGAATACTCTTGGCATATAATATCAACTACCGATGTTTAGTTGACACTCTACATGTCTACTGGCAAAGACTAGGGAACAATGATCAAATTCATGGAATATCTTCTAAAAATCAAGGGTGCAGTTTCAAAAAGGAGATATTTTCCTCAAAACCACGGTTAATTGTTTGAAAATTTAGTTGTTTTTGTATCCCCTCACCAGAAGTTGTAATGATTGTTGTTAATCAATGACACAGTATGATGTTATTTATAATTAGAAATATATAGTAATATACGGTATGCAATAAGGGCAATTAAATCGAAACAAATCTTTTAAGAAAAACACGTAAATTAATGGAAGTATACACTTCATTTTTGAATCAAAATGCAGGTGTAAATTTACAGAAATTACTGGTGTTTTTTCTCATTTTTGGGGGAAGGGGGTCAGGGCCGATACATGGGGAAAATGTGTGCATGAACTACTCAAAGGGGAAATTTTAATAAATTAAAATTCTTGCAAAAACTGTGATAGATAGATAGCATCAATATAATTGGAATAGCTTTAAATACAAACAGGTACATTAGGCCACCCTAAATAAATTCTATGTTTAACGTCCACCGTGCATGCAGGTATTGGAAAATTTCCCAAAATAAAAAAAAAAAATTATTTTGAAAATCCGGACTTGTGCGATCTGTATTTTCGTGACCGTCACAATTCTTTGACATTCACTTTTTGGTTTCCATAAAGAAAATTCAGGGGAGTTCAAACATCTTTCTTGGGTTTCTGAGACGTTTTAGCCTTCACAAATGAACATTAGTCTTTAAAAATAGTGAGGGTTAGTATAGTCTTTAAAAATAGCGAGGGTTAGTATAATATAATGTACAAAAGGTTGTATAATATCCTGATACAAGATTGATAATCATTGATTGCATGGAAATCAAAGAGAAGTGATTGTATGATTACAACACTTAGTCCTTTTACCTGTAAATTGTGCAAGTGTCACACATACATTTCAGAATCTAAGTCTTGCTTCATGGCATCTACCTGTCATCAGTAGAGATAATGCTCTACCAAGGACCAGAGATGTCGAAAAGTGTCAGCCTTGGAAATGTCTGACGAATATTCTTCCAGACTGACAAAAGTTTGCAGTTCTTTTCATTGTAATTACTAAAATTTTCTGACAGATTTCGACATCTCTGAAAGGATTTAGCGGCCACCCGGGAAGTTGTCTTATAATATATGCATGACCATATGACAAGCATAGGGTTCGAACCTCCCTTCCAAATATCTAGATTGTTAAAAAAAGACAGGAGGAAGCAGAAATTGAGCTTCATTATCAAAGTTGCAGTTCATTGCAAGAATTTTTAAGTCCTGGGTTCTGTTCCCTCCTTAGACATCCCCAACATTTCCCTTTATGCAAGCTGATGTTATATGATCATTTTATGGCAACTCTTGATACTGTCATGATTCAGTTACAAACATGATGCTTATTATAGAATGGGCAAGTTTTTGTCTGTCTGAGCCTTATTCTGCATAATTATCTTTATACATATATTGCTTAAATGGATTTTCATGTCATTTTGCAAAAGAGGTCAAAACGCAATTTTTAATCAATTTAATATCTAATTATTAATTTCTATTGAAGCAAGGCTTTGTTTCCAGAGTTTACGAAAAGTGCCGGATTGCCGGTGATCTCCGGTGGATTTTTCAAATGTCTGCCAGTTTCTGATTCCGAGCCGGACAAAATGTCCGATGATTTTTTGTTCCAAGATAATAACACAATCGTCATCATTTTCCTTTAAACATATATACAATATTTGATTTTCAATGAAGACAATTTTAAGACCATGTAAAATTTGTTTCTCCGACATCGCCGCGCTCTTTCAACGTCAGAATAAAAAGTATTTGTCATATTGTCACATTATCAATCTTTGGTTAAATGTGAAGTATTATTAATTTTATTCAATATGTTTAAAAGAATTCATTGTCCCGACTACGTAAGATCTGTCTATAAACATGTACAACGATAGATATATATTTCAGTGAAATCACAGTGTGTCCCGTATATTAAATTTTAGCATTGCATCACGAGTCATTTTACAGTAATGGCACGAGTTATGAATGACCACAATATAATGCTTACATGCCCACTCTATTCACATTTTGTGAATGAATTCTAGAGGAAATTGTATCGATATTGTACCCATTGACAATATAGAGATACATTTTGTACTGACCACATGCCATTATGTGTCACGGATATTTAAATAATGTTCATGACTACTACATCTTGTTATTTTTTTTTAAGTTTGTATACTTTTCAGTCTCTCTCAGATTTTTTCTATATTATTGTTATATAATACAAACAGCAAATTCGAAATAAACCATTTTGTAATTGTCCGGTAATTTTTAGCTTTGTCTGGTAGATTTTAAGAAATTTCATTAAACTACAAGACAAATGTCCTGTGGATTTTTGGTCTCATTCGTAAACTCTGTGTTTCAAAATTTTGTTTGTTTTTTTATTTTCCTCTTTCCCTCGTACGTTTGAAGATTGAACCTGGATGTTAAACGTAGAATTTAATTAGGGTGGCCTTAAAGTTAAACATGTTAAAGGAACCATATTCTACCAACTTTTTAAAATTTTACACATTATTTTAAAACAATTTTTTGCCAAAGAAAAGATGTTTTATACGGGGTGAAATTTTTGTGACAGGAGGTGAAAATATATACACCAGAGAGGGGGGAATTGGGCCGAATAACGCCGAATTATTTTGGAAAGAAAAACACTGAATAATTTCAAGAAATTTTAAATAGAATTTGTGTTCTCTCTATTCAAAATGCTTCCACACATGGAACAAAAGGAGGACAGTAACTTGTTAAATGTCTCTGCCATATTCATTTACCTAAATAATGTTGTTATGATCCATTCAAACGGTCAATGAAATGCCGTCCAACTAATGACAGAGCGTTTTAACTATAAAAGTACTGTGTGTACAAAAAATGTTCCAAAAACCGCAAAATGTGGATTCAACAAATCAAAGGGGTTAATTGCGGTACATCGTTGTGAACTGTTTAGTGTTACACCCCTATAATTTAGCATCAAATGGTCAGTCAACCTGGTCATAAAGCATATCGCTTTCCCTCTCCCACAACCATATGTATGGGATAGAGGATAAGTGAACTAGGGGTATCTAAACCTTGAAAAAGTACATTCTTCTTCATTACAAAAACTAGACAAGACTTCCACAAAATGTTTATTTGTACAATCCCTAGCAAAACATGTGTACACAATGTAAACAGCAACTTGCTCGAAAACCCTGCATGGGGGAAGCATGTGTGAAGAGCAGTTCTACCAAGGTCTCACCTCTTTTTCTTTCACAAGTATTCCCTAAAGTTGTATTGATGAATCAGTTATTCATTTAACCGCTACTGACATTACTTTCTCTTTCCCCGATTTCGAATTTATTCTGTCGCTGACGCTATGGACCTCTTCGAGATACCATGCGATTAGTGACGAGTCTGGAGAAGGGTAAATCAGAGTCAATCCATAAGGATAGGGAATTTCGCTTCCATGTGTTAACGTGTTTCTTCCCTGGTGTTAGGGAAACCTAATCAAAGCTTTCTTAGTGCTAGATTCAGCTGAAACAAGTGATTTTAAAGACGGACCACAAGCAACCAAAGGTCAAGATGGCTACGGCCATCAATGAGCATGCGCAAGGTACAAGGAAGAAGTTTAATGTTCACTTGGACGCTTACAATCAACACGTTTTCAAGGTATACACTTTAAGCTTTCAGAGGATACAGGTTTATCTCGATAGGGTGACGTCATTTCGATAAAAATAACGTGACCTTTTTTGCACTCGTGAACATACAGGACGCGCGAACTTACGAAGCTACCCTCAATAAATTATGATATAAAAAATTCCATTATTTGATATCAAAAAATAGAATTTGTGATATTAAAAAATCGATTTCTTGATATCACTAAGGCATGGTCCATTTGATATTCAGGGGGGGGGGGGGGGGGGGTTGTCACAGCAAGATTATTTATTTCGCCCCGGACCGGGGCAAAATTATTTTTTTCTTGCAAAGCTGGAGCAAGGAAATTTTTTTTTAAAAAGTGATGCGCATATTAAGAATGTTTGTGTTTTATCAATAGAAATTATTTATATTTTTACTCATAACTCTAAATATTAATATATTAGTTTATTTTTATGCAAGTATTCAATTCACTTTCAAACAGAGATAAAAGATTTTACAATACATTTGTCAATTCTAAATATTTTATATAAGGACTTAGGTATATGTATATTAAACATGTATGAGAGGGTCTGAGGGGAAGGTGACTGGTCTCCTAGACAATTTTTTTTAAATGTTACTAAGAATTGTAAATTGGTGAATAACTGAAGTTCTCTTCCAAGCTTACAAGAACTTAAAATTAGACTCTATGGGATACATGCAACATGTATTACAATGTAATAGCAATACATAAATATTGATAATATATTTAAGCTTTTAAGGAAGCCCTTTTTCATTCACATACCTGCATAAATTTTGATATCTTCAAATATATGAACTTTGCTATTAGTTAATATTGTTTTGAATGAAAACTATGGCGAGCGAAGCAAGCCAAAAATTTTTGATACAATTTGAAAACTGCGGCAAGCGAAGCGAGCCGAAAAATTTTCAAGAATTTTAGCGAAATTTTATGGTAATTCTTGAAATTCAGATTATGTAAGAGCAAGATTATTTTTTTCTGTCACACCATAAGCAAATTAATTTTTTTCATCAAAATTGAGAGCAAAATTATTTTTTTTCGAAAAAAAACCCAAGCCCCCCCCCCCCCCAGAATATCAAATGGACCGTGCCTAATTCCGTTACATTTTGTGATATCACAAAATCGATTTTTTGATATCACAAATTCGAATGTGTGATATCACAAATTCGATTATTGACATAAAAAAAAAAAATCAATTCTAATATGACTTGAAATTTTCTCCCTATATGTACCATAGAACTCGCCTGGTGTAAAATCTCCAACAAACTTCCATTGCGCTAAGCTCCGCCCATTCACGTGCTATATTAGAGTAGAAATAACGATTAACTAGCTAGCCGTGATTCACTCGTCACATGAACCAATCAAATTATCACCTCGGGGCTCGGTGATAATTTGATTGGTTCATGCGACTCGTGGAATTACTGGACAATAAACCACGGCTAGCTGGTTGTTATTTCTTAATTTTGTGATATCAAAAAAATTTTTTTTTTGTAATTTTTGATATCATAAAATCTTATCGAATTATTAATATCACAAATTCGATTTTTTATATCAAATAATCGATTTTGTGATATTAGAAAATAAATTTGTAATATAAAAAAAAATAGGGAATGAATAGTAAAACAGCGTCTCATACTTGCATGTCCACCCGATCCACAATCGATCCGGGGTTCACACGATGCTGTACACGATGCTGTACATAGCTTCTACTGAAAGCCAAGTTCAAGATACTATCATCTTAAAAAGTAAAAATACAAAAAATTTGAAAATAAAAATACTTTCACGAATAGTAGTTTCAGTGGCGCCATCTACACTAGCAATGTCTCCGTGGCTATACGTACGTCCTCTTAAAATTGACACCAAGAATATGTCGAAGTCTGTCTGGAGAGGAAGTAAAATCTTTTATTAGAGAAAGAATTTTCTTATATCAGAAATTGATTTTCGAATATAAGAAATTCATTTTCTCTTATAACAGAAATTTATTCTCGAATATAAAAAAAATATTTTCTCATATACATAAATGTAAATATTAGATGACATGATGACACCGATACATCTTCGTTAACTAACTTATGTTCTCAGATAGACTTAGAATTGTGATTCAAGTATGCCTTTATTTACATGTCTTATCTGATAGACTGAGACATTATTATACATTGTATATATTTCTAAGAATTGGACATTATGATTTCCACTCAGACAGACTGAGATATATTGACATAAGTATGCCGTTGTGTATGTATCATCCTCGAACATATACTGAGATATGGACACCAACACGGGTCCATATTCATAAGTTAACTAGTACTGCGATATGATGACACCGGTATACAATTTTTTTACTTCCTCTCAAGACAGACTTAGACATGGTGACACAAGGTCATCCTTGTTTACATATTTCCTCAGAAATATGAGATTTTGTGGCACTAGTATACTCTTTTTAGCATGCGTAGTCAGATTGACTGAGATGTAGTGACATATAAATACCCTAATTAACATGCGTCCTCAGTTAGACTAAGAAATGATGACACTTAAATATCTTTTATTAACATGTGTCCTAAGATTGACGATAATATGACAACACCTGAATATCCTTATTAAAATGCGTCCTCAAATTGACAAAGATATGATGACACCGGAATATCCATATTAACATGCGTCCTCAGATTGACTGAGATATGATGACACCTGAATATCCTTAAATAAACATGCGTCCTCAGTTAGACTAAGATATGATGAAACCGTATTATCTTTTATCAACATGCGTCCTCAAATTGACTAAGATATGATGACACCTGAATATCCTTAAATTAACATGCGTCCTCAGTTAGACTAAGATATAATGAAACCGTATTATCTTTTATCAACATGCGTCCACAGATTAACTAAGATATGATGACACCTGAATATCCTTATTAAGACTGACTGACTGAGATATGATGTCACTTGATTACTTCATCAGATTAACTATGATAGAATGACACAGGAATATCCTTATTAACATGCATCTTCAGATTGACTGAGATATGATGACACCTAAATATCCTAGTTAACATGCTTCATCATATTGACTATGATAAAATGACACATGAATATCCTTATTCACTATTAACATGCGTCCTCAGATTGACTATGAGATGATGACACCTGAACATCCTTATTAACACGCGTCCTCAGATTGACAATGATATGATGACACCTGAATATCCTTATTGATACGCTTCCTCAAATTGACTAAGATATGACGAGACCTGAATATCCTTATTGACACGCTTCCTCAGACTGACTAAGATATGACGAGACCTGAATATCCTTATTGACACGCGTCCTCAGATTGACTAAGATATGATGACACCTGAATATCCTTATTAACATGCTTCATCAGATTGACTAAGATATGACTCTCGAATATCCTTATTAACATGCTTCATCAGATTGACTAAGATATGACTCTCGAATATCCTTATCAACATGCGTCCTCAGATTGACTATGATATGATGAATCAAAAATATCCTTATTAACATGCATCCTCAGATTGACTCCTCAATACCCTTCTCGACATGCATCCGTAGATTGGCTAAGATATTATGACACCTGAATATCCTTAGATTAACATGCGTCCCCAGTTTGATGACATATGAATATCCTGAATAAGACGCTTCCTTAGATTGACTAAGATATGATGACACCTGAATATCCTTATGAACATGCATCCTTAGATTGACTAAGACATGATGACAGCTGAATATCCTTATGAACATGCATCCTCAGATTGACTGAGATATGATGACACTTGATTACCCTTATTAACATGCTTCATCAGAATGACTATGATATAATGACACATGAATACCATTATGAACATGCGTCCTCAGATTGACTATGATATGGTGACACCTGAATATCCTTATTAACATGCGTCTTCAGACTGACTATGATATGACGTCACCTGAATACCCTTATTAACATGCGTCCTTAGATTGACTGGGTAATGATGACACTTTAATATCTTAATTGACACTCTTCCTCAGATTGACTAAGATATGATGACACCTGAATATCCTAATTAACATGCGTCCTTAGATTGACTATGAAACGATGACACCTGAATATCCTTATTAACATGTGTCTCCAGACTGACTTTGATATGTTGACACCTGAATATCCTTATCAACATGTATCCTCAGATTGACTGCTATATGATGACTGAATGCCCTTATATTTACATTTGTCTTCAGACTGACTATGATATGACGACACCCGAATGCCCTTATTAAAATGCATCCCCAGGTTGACGTCATCTGAGCATACATGCGTCCTCAGATTGACTTAGATATGATGACACCTGAATATTCTTATGAACATCTGTCCTCAGTCTGACTGAGCTATGATGAAACCTGAATATCCTTATAAACATGCGTCCTCAGATTGAATGAGATATGATGACACCAGTTTATTCCTATCAACATGAGTTAACACTTACTGAGATATGGTGACACCGGTATACAATTTTACCTTCCTCTCCAGACAGACTGAGACATGGTGGCACCAGTTCATCCTTGTTTTGAAAAAAGGTATACTGGCGTCAGAAATATGAGATTTTGTGACACCAGTATAGCCCTTTTAACATGCGTCGTCAGATTGAGAGTTATGACACCTAATGCCCTGTTTACACGACGGGTTTAATGCGCATTAAATCAAATTTAATGCGCATTAGATTTTAGCTGCGTTCACACGGAGAATCTAATGCGCATTAGTTTAATTTGCATTAGATTTAATGCGCATTAGATTTTGCCGTGTGAACGCAAAGCGAATCTAATTCGCATTAAATCTGGCGCATGCGTATATGATTTACAAGAATTCTACAATACGTTTACATCATAACTGGGCACTTTTAATCACCCTTGGACCTCGAAACATAGAATAAAAGGTTCAGATACTTGATTTCATTCACAATGGACACTGTACTACGTCTCTCATTGACTTACGTAGAGTAACATTGTATTATGACGTCATCTTATCTCATAATGACGTCATGCTATGCATGCATTAGCTTAACTTACAAAAAGGTAAATCATTTTGAGAAAAACAATATATAGAGAATAAGTGTCTTAATTTGTGTTTTGTTACGGGTATGCAACACACAGCAAGTGCATTTATCGTACATGTAATGCGCGTTAGCGCATTTCATGCGATAAATGCACTTGCTGTGTGTTGCATACCCGTAACAAAACACAAATTATGACATTTATTCTATATATATGCACCATAGTTGTCTGTTCCATTCTTGTTTTCTGAAATTGCTTTTTCTAGGTAAAAGGGCGACGTTAAAATTCATCTAATCGCAGGTTCAGTTTGCAGGTTAGAACAGCCGTCGCGGCATGTTTCTTTAGATCTTATGCATTGTGACGTCACGAGTGTTAATACACGAATTGAAGCACGTTCCTTTTAATAGTTACATCTCAGGGAACTACATAGCCTGTGCATATATATAGGCATGCATTCGACCTTTTTACTATCTAAAGTATACGACTCTCAGTGCAAATGTACCAAAATCTAATGTGCATTGGAATCTGTCGTGTGAACGCAATGCGAATCAAATTCTCATTAGAATAAAGCGCATCAAATCTAATGCGAATTAAATTTAATGCGCATTCGTGTGAACAGGGCATTATTAACATTCGTCCTCAGATTGACTGAGCTATGATGGCACTTGATTACCCTTATTAACATTACCCTTTCCGAATGGATAAAATCCATCAGAAGGTTACTTTTATCTAGAATTTACCGATTAAAATCAACTGTGAACACCAGATTCGAGTCTATTTTTTAAGACCCTGATGTTATCACAGAGCTCCCTACCTGCGAGAACATTATATGTCATCACACCAGCAGACAAAGCCTCAAATAATTACACGTGTACTTGCAAAAAGTACTATTTCGACAATGTAGTTAAAGAGTTGGGTTTAAATTCGACACCTGGAAATCCCACTTACACCCCAATAAACCTTTCTGCCTCTGAAATAATAGATAACCACAAATCAGCTCTTGCTTCCTTTGGCTTCGACACTAACAATTTAGATCTAGATTTACCATACTTATACTGCATACCTAAAATGCATAAGAATTCGTACAAACAACGTTTCATCGCTGGTTCCTCAAAATGTTCTTACAAATCTGTATTGATCTTACTCACCAAAGTTTCATCTGAAATTAAATCTGGGCTTCAAAAATATTGTTCGACAGTATATTCTCGCAGTGGTATCAACCAGATGTGAATTTTAAAGAATTCGAAGGACCTTTTAGAACATCTGAAATCCAGTCATTTCAGTAGAGTCCATTCGATCAAAGCCTTTGATTTTTCGACACTTTAAATTACAATCCCATATTCTAAATTGAAAGAAAGACTCGCAAAAATTATTCGTAATGCGTTTACATGTAAGAACGGCAATCGCAAATACAAATTTATTGTTGTTAACTATAACAAAACCTACTTTATAAAAGAAAAGTCCGATTCTGAAAATAAGTACAATGAAACAGATATTATTCAGATGTTAAACTGTCTGATCGACAACATTTTTGTGGTGTTTGGAGGAAAGGTCTTCCAGCAAATTATCGGAATTCCAATGGGGACCAATTGTGTCCCACTCCTAGCCGACTTTTTCCTTTACTCATACGAAGCTGAATTCATTCAATTTTTGGTCTATGGAGGGAAAAGATACTTGGCTTCTGACTTTAAAGAGGGAGCTACTGAAATTATTTTTGGTGGCTCCGCTAGAAGCATCACTGATGATAATTTAATATTCGAAACACTTGTCTGGTGTATGGAAATTGGTTTGGAATTTTCTTCAAGAAGGTATAGAGTTGGAACCCTTCGACATTTTTAACTTCACTTACAGATACATAGACGATGTGTTGTCCATCAATAATCCAAAATTCGCGGATTACCTCAGCGGTATCTATCATTCGGAGCTTGAAGTCAAAGAAACTACAGAGACAAATAATTCAGCATCCTATTTGGACATAATGTTGTCCTTCGACACTGATGGTCACATGAACACCTCACTCTATGACAAACGTGACGACTTCAATTTCAGCATTACAAACTTTCCTTTTCTGAGTAGCAACATCCCTTCATCGCCTGCTTATGGCGTGTTCATATCTCAGTTGATACGCTATGCCAGAGCAAGTACCAAATATACGGATTTTGTTCTGAGAGCTTGGCGTCTTTCAGATAACCTTCTCAGTCAGGGATATGTACGTGACCGACTAACATCGTTACTGAGGAAGTTCTACGGTCGATATTGGGAACTCGTCATACACTATGATGTCCCACTCTCCAGAATGGTGGATGATATTCTGTCATAGACTATTTGAACCATCTAACCAAGGATTGTTCTCTATGTCTTCCGAAATGGAAGTACCCGGATGTGACAATTCTACCGAATTGAAGTGGCTGGTGTTGCATGCAAGCAGGAGATGCTTACTCTTCCTGGTCTCACTCCCATATCGGGAGTTCGCTTCTTTTGATATGGTGGAGGTTTTAGTTTGTTTGCTTTGGTTCCTGTTTTATCCTGATTTTGTATGCCTTCGGTTTCTGATTTTCCGAATTATCGATTTTGTGCTGTATACAGGGATATGGTCACTATCCATATTGATCTGATGATGCATGAATACCCTTATTAACATGCATCCTCAGATTGACCGAGTTATGATGACACATGGATATCCTTATGAACAAGCGTCCTCAGACTGACTAAGATATGATTACACCTTAATATCCTGATTAACATGAAGCCTCAAATTGACTGTGATATGATGACACATGAATTTCCTTATTAACATGCGTCCTCAGTTTGAGTAAGATATGATGAGTCCTGAATATCTTTATAGACATGCGTCCTCAAATTGAAAAAGTTGTTATGACAGCAGTTTACTCCTATTAACACGAGTTTAAATACATACTGAAACATGGTGACACCAGTATACCATTTTAACCTTTTTACATGTTTTCTCAGAAATATGAGATTTTGTGACACTAGTATACCCTTTTTAGCATGCGTCGTCAGATTGACTGAGATATGGTTACACTTTACCCTTATTAACATGCATCCTAAGATTGACTGAGATATGATGTCACCTGAATACCCTTAATACTAATCTATAGGCATTGCCTACAAGGGAACGTAGCATGTTTCAAAGGTTTTGTCTTACTTTTGAAGCACCCGTTTGTCTGATCATGCATCTTCCAATTTACTTATCTACCAATTTATTCAAATTTTGTTGATTTTGAATTCGAAATTCGTTCGTTAGTATACATGCACGTTTTGAGGTATTTAACCCTCGTCAGTGATCCTCAATCTAAACAATGTAATAAGACCAAAAAGTGTGAAAATTATTATGTCCAAAAATGTACTGAAAGATGTAGCAGGATGCTACAGGACCCACGTTTTCGAATTTCAAGAAATTTTGTAACAGAAATTTTCAAATGCGTTGAAGAGACAGACGATCAACCGAAGTTGATCGAACTTGGCTACACGTTCTATGCTTCCAGCATAATGATTTTTGAATTTAAGTCCAATTGAAGTGACCTTTGTCCTTGATAATCATTAAGTTTCATCCTCATCCAATAGAGAACATTTAAAGGTTTGGTGATTGTATGATAATTGCTTTGTCTTCTATGCTGTTCACAAGGATTTTAAGCCTGAGTCTACAATGACCTTGACCTTTGTATATCAATAGGGTTCCTTCTCCGACTCTCGACCTTGAAAATCAATAGGGTTCATCCTCTCCCCATTGGGAACATTTGTGGAAGGTTTGCCGTTTCTGTGATGATGGCTTTGTCTTCTATGCTGTTCACAGGGATTTCAAACCTAATTCCAGTGACCTTGACTTTTGACATTGAAAATCAATAAGATTCAATCCTTCGCACTGTATAAGCACAATGTAGGAACGCTCATGTTCAGGACCAGTAGCTTGTACTAAGCATATTTGATTGGTACCATACATATACATACATATACATGTGCGATAAATACCTTTGAATTTGAATTTTATTGACTAGAATTACCGAAACCCTATAAGCATATTCTCCAGTGTTATAATTATGTTGTTTTATACCCCATGTAATGAAGTTGAGGGATATTTACTGGTATGTAAGGTGCCAATAAAATATGATAGTACAGAACTCTTACAGTGGCTGCATAAAACCGCACAATTCGTGTTTACTAATTTTTCATCATTTAAGCTTTATTTCTATAAATACACAATCAAGCTGCAATTTCACGGCAATCTAATTCATTAAAATCACGAAGTACTACCTGTCTATGAAGTATCAGTAATAAGGAAATGTTCTATACTGGATCTATGGCAGTTTTACGCAATAGATGGATATTAAATTGACACATGTAAATCTATCGCTTCGGAAATCGCAAAAAAAAAACTTATTTCATACAAAAGCGTTCCTATGCTGTGTTTAAGGTGACATCACAAACAAGATAGTGAAACGAAGGGCCCTTGTTAGTGTTCCAGCTAGGAAATAAAAAGAGCAGGGCACTTTTGAGGCCACTGAGGTCTCATTTATCAAGCAAGCTCATCATTAATCATCCAAAATTACATGGGATTAGTGGTGCCCGTTCTTCTATGAGGAGATTTGGACAGCATCTGTCATAGAGTCTTATCATGGATGGTAAGCATACAGTCATACAGTGTGATCAACAACATTAATCTCATTTTAAATCTAACAGGATTTAATCATATGTAAGAAAAACAAGTAGTTCAAATTCCATTGTAAAATTCCAAATACAATTCTAAATCAACTTTACCAACAATTTTCAACGATAGAAAATTACTACTGCTTGATGTATAATAAATTTATAAAACTGAAAAGGAAGCAAATATGAAGAAGTATAAAATATAAGCTAGCTAGATATAAATTTATCATGATTATGCATCTATGAAAGTATTAAACTTTTTCTAATCATTATCTTTTTCAATTATTGCTAATCTTAAGTCATCCTCCATATTGCTATTTGTAATCTCAATAACTTTTATAGTATTCTACAAAATCCAAGTTAATTGACAACAAAAAACAAAGATTGATGGGTTTACAGAGGCATAGTAAGTTCTCTTGGAAATGGGTACATAATTACATGTGCATGATTAAAATGTAAATATATCACAGACATTGGATGATAAAAAATATACAAAACAGTACAAAGCATAGAATTCCCTTGAAAGGCATAATTATCAAAATAAAATTCTCAAGAGACTCTGACCTTATACATATAAAAGGTACATGTACTGTCTCCACTACATCATTTACAAAATTCACACTTCACAAAACTTTTAAGTTAATTGTCCCTTTTAGGTGTCTGTATTGAGTTTTACAAAAAAAACAACAACCTCCAAACCCTTAGGACTTTTTGATTTTTACGCTTGTCAAAACTATGATGCATACATGTTTATTTTTTACCTTTGCAGACATGAATAGGTATTCAGTAGGACTGTGTACAAGATGAAAATTACATCTACAAAACAGTGGCAGTACGGATGATAACTAAACTTCTATTTTTGATAATTTTTCCTGAATATAAATATAAGTTTTGATCAAGAAGTATTTACTACATGAAAAATTCTAAAATGAAAATTACAAAAAAAACAAAGTACCTGAAGATACCAACTTTGTATAATGATCTACGTTACAGAACAATTAAATACGCTTGCATACATACATGTATAAATAATACAAATGCTAAATGTAGGTAATCTTGTTGAAGAATTCAAGTACATGCAAAATAAACTCAATAATATACTGAAAGTGCCTGTAATAATAATGAATTTTCACATAATTTCCTTGTTCACACTCAAGCTTCAAGAATGCATTAAAATCAAACAAGGAGCCAATGAAAGGAGCTGTTTAGATAAGGCGTAAAATGAGCCCTGAAAAGTGGAATTTTGAAAATTGAAATTTCAAGAACTTTTTTATGTAAAATGTATACCTATACTGCATATCATCAGAATATGAAGTAAATTTTTATCTGTTTTGCATATTATTGCTAATTTTGGAGTCAAAACTTCTCTTTTTCTCATAGAAATCAATAGAAAACGGAAAAGTTTTTTTGAACATTGTTCTCCCCGGATATACAGAAAGCCACTTTTACTGGAGATGTATATCAATGATACAGTTTTTTTGGCAAAGTGGGGTTCTGTATCTCCGGGGGGAACACAACCCCGTAGACGAAAAACCAAAAATGGAAAGGGGGGTGCATTTTTTAAGAATCGAACTTTTTGACCATAAAATATAGCACATTTTACTATTTTTCCTCTTTAATCCATCAAAAAATGTAACCTAAATATGACTGAATGAAATATACAAGAATTAGGAATGAAATAAGCGAGAATGATGTTCATTTCTCCGTCAATGTGTATTTCGCGCTAATAGGCTTACATTGTAGCCATTGAATACAAAATGAGACCGTATTTTAAGTTCCGGATTGCATTATTTACCGATTAAAGGAGATGGAACGTTCGAAATCTATTCCTGATACACAATGCAGACATATTTGATGTCTTTTAATTTATATTTATCCATTTTTGGTAAAATATTCTAAAATTTCTACGTTTTTTGGTCGATATTGTCGGTTTTTCTATCCGTGTACCCCTACCTCTTTCGACCTTAATTTTAGAATCTTAAGGTTTCTTTAATGAAATGTAAAACATGTAAAAGGTCTGCAAATATATTATATTTCAATAATGATTAATGTTTTCCTGTATACGATTCGCCATGAAGAAGAAATAAGTCACAAGATTTAGGGCTAAATAGGGCCGTTATCTTAACAGGTCCTTTCTTTGGTTTCATAAATTGTGGAATTTACAAAATATCATTTAAAAACTTTTGAACCTAAAGGAATCAAACATATCTAAGATCAAGTAAAAATCATAATTAATGACGTAATCAAAATTTCTAGATTGTTATGACACAATTGGACAAAAAGACATTAACAAATGCCAAATTAAGCATTTCTAACCTAAAAACAGCTTGATACAAATAATTTTGAAACTAAATACTTCAGAAACTAAACAACCAAATTGTTATTTTGTGACTACTAGAGTGTTCTATTCTACAGCAAAATTCACGTGGGGGTAATTTTTTGCTTATTAACAAAGCAATGGACATCACGAAAATTTCCCCACGCAAATATACCCCTGCTGCACTCTTACAATGGAAGATACGTTTATACGTTTATATTGCAAATATTTCCTCCAAGCATAATGTCTTGATGTTAAAATCTCGAAATTTTCCCCCAGCGAAAATAACCACATTTACAGTATCATTCTAAAATTGAAAAAAAGTTCATATAAAAAAGCCCAATAAATGAAAGTCTCAAAGAGAAATTGTGAGCTGAAGTTGTAGAGAGGAATTGTGAGCTCAAATATCTCTTAAAATCAAGTTGCTAAATGAACACGGCTATTTCAGTAAATAGTCTGAAATGTAACAATTCGACGAAATGTAACAAATCTACAAAGGATAGAGGGGCATTTAATCTACAAACACCCTGCTGCTAATTGCTAATAAATAAATAAAGCTGTTTCTATGACAACCATTGTAAATCACTTCGTTGCAGAAATTTGGTTTCCTGTAAATGAAGAAGAAAGTTGAAGATAAATTCAAATCTACAAATGAATTTATCATGACAAGTACTCAACAGGGTGAATCATGAAAAAATTAATGATATTGAGTTTTACGAATAATTTAGGACTTTCAAGGAGTTTGACAACATCTTCACAGCATCAATGGATTTTCATTACCCTTAATCTGCACTACAGCCCTTGATAAATTTACTTACTCTACAGTTGGATTTGCGCCACCATTGCATTTTAAAGACACTCCATGATTTCATTAAGAAATGTTTGCGATGAGATGAGAATTCTTTGCATCATGAAGGAACAAATACATGTATGACAACAGTGTGAAAAATATAAACAAGTCCACTACGTTTAATTGGTTGAGAAAATAAATAGGAAATAAGAGTAAAATTTCCAAACCTTTTAAGTCATATGTAGCAAGTGTCATCTTCTCTAATTTGTTCGTAACTTTTGCACAAAACTTCGCTAGAAAAAAAAATCACAAAGTAAATTATGTCAGTTACAGATATCCCTGTCACCAAGTCTATTTGTTACTCATTTTACTGTATGGATTAATTTAGAAGTGTTTCATTAAATATTTTTCTTTTTTATAACAGTGGCTTTCACAAGATGACAGTAACTGTTTTGCAGTGAAAGTATTTTCCAATTCAAAAGTCCTTAATCAATAGATACATTTTATAGTTTGCTTCAACATTGAAAAGGAATACATGCATACCCGCACCTCAGAATTCCGTATTTCCTTATTTCTACCATACATTTCCTTGTATTTTCCATAGATACTTTACGGAAATAAAGCCTGTGTTTGTGAAACACGAATGCCCCCGGTGGCATCTTTGTTAGTATGAACACTATTTTCTGTTAAGTACATGTATGTGAGGTCACTGGGTTAAAAGGTCAAAGGTCAAGGTCATGAGGTAAAAAATTTTGGTATCAATGGAAAGGTCTTGTCACAAGGAATACATATGTGAAATATGAAAGCCCTATCACTTACCATTCAAAAGTTATGCCGAATGTTAAAGTTTTTGAAAAGTAGGTCAAAGGTCAAGGTCAAGGTCACGAGGTCAAAAATTTTGGTATCAATGGAAAGGTCTTGTCACAAGGAATACACAAGTGAAATATGAAAGCCCTATCACTTACCATTTAAAAGTTATGCCCAATGTTAAAGTTTTTGAAAAGTAGGTCAAAGGTCAAGTTCAAGGTCATGAGGTCAAAAATTTTGGTATCAATGGAAAGGTCTTGTCACAAGGAATACCCATGTGAAATATGAAAGCCCTATCACTTACCATTCAAAAGTTATGCCCAATGTTAAAGTTTTTGAAAAGTAGGTCAAAGGTCAAGTTCAAGGTCATGAGGTCAAAAATTTTGGTATCAATGGAAAGGTCTTGTCACAAGGAATACCCATGTGAAATATGAAAGCCCTATCACTTACCATCAAAAGTTATGCCCAATGTTAAAGTTTTTGAAAAGTAGGTCAAAGGTCAAGGTCAAGGTCACGAGGTCAAAAATTTTGGTATCAATGGAAAGGTCTTGTCACAAGGAATACACATATGAAATATGAAAGCCCTATCACTTACCATTCAAAAGCCCAATGTTAAAGTTTTTCGGACAAACAGACAGACAAACAGATAAACAGACAAACAGATAAACAGACAAACAGACGGACAGGCCAAAAACTATATGCCCCCGAATCTTTGATTCCGGGGGCATAAAAATGGGGAGGCAAATTCACTTTAACGTAGTATGGAAAATATACGGAAAAAATAAGGAACTGTAAACCTAATTATTATGGAGTATTATTTTCATATTTCTACAGCAAAATATCAGGCATGTACAGAATTCCATCATGGGCAGCAAATGGTGACAAATGTCATGAATGGTTAAAGTTGGTAACAAAAACCAGAAATTGGCTATCAGAGGAATACAATTATTACCATTGGCAACAAATGAAATATTAACATAAGAACAGAAAATGACAAATTTAATCAAACTTGCCTACACATGACATGGTATGGGCTAGTGATCAAGTCATCAAGAGAAAAAGTAAGAAGACTGGCCAAGTTTGACAATTTAATTAGACTTTTTTCTATGCTATCAGTAAAATGTGTGACCACAATTTAGGAAGTCAGCAGCCCTTACTAACCTTTGTTGACATGTACTTGTGACCATCTATGGTGCAATTATGAACATGCTTATTTACAATTTTTGTACTATTGGACTTCTTTTTCATAAATAATCATGATTTTACAAAACAAAATGTTACTTTTAGGATCTGAATTAAATTAAGCACATACTATTTTTGTAACATTTTCCTCCTTCTACAACATCATGAGATTCTTCCGACACGTCACTTTTCTGCAATTTTCTTTTCACACAAGAATCTATCAGAGCATCCATCATTTTGGCCTAAAAGGAAGAGATGTATTATAGCCGGCAGCGGGCACTCCAGTATACATAATTTTGTAAATTACTCCAGATTTTGTAATTGTTCCTTGTACATTCAACAATACTTGAAATTATTACAACATCACATCTAGATTCTCGTCTAGCAACAAAAACTTAGGATAAACTTATCCTATAAGGTAGCTAGTGAAACTAAAGCCACAATTCAGGATATTTTTTCTTTTAAGACTTTTACCATTTATGCTTTCAAAATGCCACATTTCATGATAGGTAAATAGTAGTATCACTGATGCTCTGAGTATACCTAAAAGATTCACAGATAAGCTATTTCATTATACCTGTCTTGAATAAACCTGCAGTAACTTGGTACATTTCCCCTCCCCCTCAGGATCGTTATGAAGGAACTGTAAGAGGAGACTAGGGTCACGTTCCTCATCCTCGTCTATGTTAGGGTCAAGGTCCCATGATAACTCCTCATACGGTACAGCCAACATTGACTCCTGTTTAGTATACATAAAAATCTATAAGAAGATGTTGCTTTGCTATGCCAAAATCAAAATAAGGAAAAACTCCTTAAAATCATATTGTTTTAAATGTTTATGTAATAACTTTAAAGCAAGTTCATTGAATTATTTTCCTAAATATTCTTACATCTTCTTCTTTACATTATTCTACAAAACAAATTCAAATATAAATAATTATGTCGTTCTTTACCTCTTTGTGTTTATCCAGAATGCACACACCGTCTGTATTGATAGCTACCCAAACCTCTATCTCCTTTGTTACACCTGGCAGGTAGCCTTTGATCTTTCCACAATTTTTCTGTACAACAGCTTCGAAGAATGCACTCCTGCAGGAAAAAACAGATTCTTATAACTTGAGGAGATCTGCATAATAAATTTCATAATACAATAACGCAGAATTGTTACAGAAATAACCTAATTCATTCTTTAAATCAAGCCACCATATAATAACAAACAACATTCAGATAATAATGTGTACCACTGAAGATGGATACAAATATCTAAAGAGAAGACAAGACATATCTTACCCATAGAAAGGATACTGCCAGCAGATATCCAGGTACTCCCTGTACAGTTCAGGTAAACACTTCTCCACGGACACGTCTTTATATGCCTGACTTTTCTGTCTATGAGCCTGTGATAATCTGCTATCTAAATTCTCCTCCCTTGGTGGGTTACGGAGCTTAATGATAGGACCAGACTTCACTTTGCGTAGGTGTTCTGGGTAAAACTTCTCTAATTCTTTCCTGGAATCAAATTTTATGTGATATACATATATAGAGCAATCTCCTTTGCATGCGTCTGATTTCAGTTCCGCTTTTCTTCACTTTGAAATCTTTATATTGCAAGCCTGTGCCGCCTATGACCTTGTTGCAAGTTGATGTATAGAGCACACATTTTCTTCATATTTTCACATTTCTTTGTAAGGGAGGAGTAAAATAAAATTGATCTACATGTAACACAAAAGTTAAACCTTTCAAGGGAATTCTTCAATGAATAGATAATGATAATAGAATAACATAAAACAAGATTGTTATAAAATAACTAAATAATCCTATGTTGATCGTTATAATCTAGTTTATGATAGAAATCTATAAATGATTTAATCAATACATGCCTACTGATAGGATCATAGGGGTGCGTCTAATTACCCCAATATACCCCAACATACCCCAATAAACAAAATTCGGGCAGTGATTAGTATGTTTATCATAAAACTCATAAAACACATAAATAAGATGGCTTTGTGGAGTCTAAGATTAATTTCTGCTGTTGGGGTAAATAATTGTTTATTGGGGTATATTGGGGTTTATTGGGGTAATAATTGATATCTCAACTTCACAAGAAAACAAGAAACTTGTACATGTAATCAGTATTTTTAAATATAGTACAAGAAGATGTAGAAATCTCTTAGATGCATAAAAAATAGCACATGAGACTCCCCATACTAACCTATAGGCTGCCAGGGTATGTTTAGTTGGATCATACTGTTCCATATGGATAAGTGCCTGAATTCCTGCTAATCTATCATAATCTTCATCAGACATAACATAACGACCCTCAATTACATTATACTTTGCCTCATGGTAGAGTAAACTTAGTACAGAATCATTTGCTATCTGAAATACAGAAAAAATAAAACATGTGCCTGAACATTTTCCTATCAAAATAAGAAGTTAAAATATTTACAGATTATTATATATCTATGCAGATTTTCAATTTTACAAAACATACAGAATCTATGACAACAATACCGGTAATTAATTTTCTTAGAAAAATAACAAAGTTTAAGGTGAACCTTCATTTCATCTTCTAGAGGTAGAAAAACATTTCTCTGTAACATAACCACTGGTTCATCTGAAAATAGATGAAGATAGAGAATTCTTAAATTTAATATTCCTGGTCAAAGTACAAAAGTCAAAGTATTAACATGTTGACTATGAGGTTTCATTTAAAAAATCATGCCTACTTAATTATCCATGAATGGTATTAAACAACAGACCTGCCTACCTGTTTCTTACAAAAAGTGTGAAATGTTGCTAACAAAAGTGTAATTTAGGGATGTTAAGCATAATATAAACAATTGATTGTAATTTTGAGTTAAAAAATTGTCTTTTCTCTATTTTGACATTTGTACAAATTTTAATAATTTACACAATTGATTATACCATATCAAACCCTCGCCTTATATCAATTCATATAGTCGAGTCTATCCGTTTGTTTTGAATATTTTAAAAGGTAATTCTGATTGAAAATATGTTTTAGGCGTAAAAATGAGCAGCAAAAGCGTAGAGCGTATTTGAAGATCAAAAATCGTAAAATTATGCCAAAATCATAAAAGTAGGCAGGTCTGAAACAGTTATTACAACAAAGTGATATATCAAACTGCATACTTCAAAATGAAACATCGTACCTCTTGCAATTTCATCAACTTTTTCATCTGTGTAAAGGGCACATAACTCATCCCACATTTGAGCAAAATGGAAAGGCTTGTGGTGCTTCTTCAATCTTAATTCTGTACAAATAAAAGGTCACTTTAAACTTAAAGACGAACAAAAAATGAAAGAAAATAGAAATTTCTTGCACAATGACATTCAACTATAAATAATAAAAACTTATTACAAGTAAAAATTTTGATTTTACTTCAAATCAAGACACTTTATTTAAAATGTTTATGGACAGACAGATAGACATGAATATAGTGACTGGATGACTTACAATCCGGTCGGTTAAATATTCTAGTTTGGTTTAGAAGCAACAACTACCTAGACTGGTTTTCATGAGTTGCAGGAACCTATCAAATTATCATGAAGTCGCAAGGTGGTTTAATGATAATTTGAATGGTTCATGCGATGAGTGTAATTCAAATACTGGACAATAAACCACGGTCAGGTAGTTGTTATTCCTATACTACTGTAGTCTATTTTAATTACAGCAGACGACATGTATTGTTTCAGAAAATGACTGGTTTTCAGAAAATCAATTGCATATAGGTGTGGCTTATCCGAGAGGGAATGTGTTTGAGAATAATCACCAGGTGAGCTCTATAGCACATATAGGGAGAAAATCTAAAGTCATACTAGAATATATAATAGTCAATGCCACAATATAATTTGACAGTTTGCAATATTGAAAGGAGATACTATATATATAGATCTATTAGATACGTTGATATAAATTACAAATGATATACATGCATTGTACCTAGCATAGGAGAGCATAGCCATATGGAGAAGTACTGTTCACTGCCTGCTGGGAGACG
This sequence comes from Pinctada imbricata, assembly GCA_033119305.1. Classification (NCBI taxonomy): domain Eukaryota; kingdom Metazoa; phylum Mollusca; class Bivalvia; order Pterioida; family Pteriidae; genus Pinctada; species Pinctada imbricata. The sequence continues at coordinate 24,286,486 of VSWD01000009.1, forward strand.
CTTCTGTTCTAGTGCAATGTCAAATAGATCCTCCGCCGTGGCCTCCTGACCTCCACAGTCCAAGGTCACGTGGATACCCTCACGGTCACGGAACCATATCACAACTTCTATTGCTGAAAACAGAATTATTATTTGAATGGTTAATCTATTTAACTTTCAGTAAAATGACTATGTGACGTTGATTTTGAGATACGACCTTAAAATTTTAATGTAACATCATCGTCAGAAAGCCCACGTTCTATTGCACCGGATTATAGCTGGTAGCGGAGCAGGGGCCGTGAGTTTCCGACGATGATGTTACACGACCTAAAAACCTTAAAGGTTTCCAAAGACTTGAAACTTTGCAATGCATTATCAACGATTATGCGAGAAATTGACCTTGATGAATAGCTGAATTGTATCCTGTAAATATATATTAGCTATACAAGGATGCGGTTAAATACTTATAGATGTCCATACCACAGTCTACTACATTGTACAACGTTCTCTGTAGCTGTATAGAGAAACACAGAACAGTTTTACGGGAAAATACACAGAAATGAACGAATATGAACTCACTTCTCCTGGAGTACAAGCAGACGTAAAGTTTTCCATTTATTTGTAATTTCATAACGTAGGACTTTCTCACATTAATTACATATTATATATATGTATTTCCTCTTTAATATTCTGACAACTATAAGACACCTACATAGCAGGTAACGTGCCAAAGATCAATCATAATTCAACAAATACAGTATTATGCATGATTAACCTTCGATCAGATGAAAAGAAACGGCCTAAAAGTACGCATCCTGTGATAACGATATAAATGAATTGAGTGATAATTTTTCGTGACAGATTGCTTGACATCTATTTGCCGAGCGACTCGGAGTAAGTAATATTGAATAATATGAAAAGTGCATTACTTCTTTGTTCAAAGCGGATGTCACGTAATATATCTATAAAGAGGATTCATTAACGAAATTGAAAAATCAGTTCCATGAACTCGTAAAGAATATTTTACTTTAAATTTCATTTATTAGCGGATAACATATCATGACGTCAAAAACCAAGCACGGATCTAGAGGGGGTAGAGGGGTCAGGACCGGGTCAAGATTGACCCCCTGGAATTCGCCCGAAATCCGTTACTAAGTATAATTTTCAGGTTCTGGAAACCCCCCCCCCCCCCCCTGCACAAACACATGGTTTGGCCCTCTCCCCTGGAAAACATTTTCTATATCCGCCCACGCAAATGGATATTGTGTAAAAGAAGCTTATTAGAATATAACAACTGTTACTAAGTAACCAACCTTCTGTGTCCTCTATAGAAACGCTCCTCCCTGCTCTGGAGGTACTCGGTCTAGAAAATGCCATTATGTAAGTAAAGTAATAAACACAAGTTACGATTCCATTTTCTGCCACTTTTCTAATATATGTATGTCAATTCCCTCTAAGAAAACTTTCTCAAGTGACACTACTGTTATGATTCGTTTGAAGAAAATCAATCTTTATAGGCCAAATGTCGCACGATGTTTGTCTACTACAGTGATGTACATTATATCTTTACTAAAGCTACACACAGATGGAAAATTTACCTAGAATTGCCCCAGGAATATTTTATACTAGTAATAGCTTTTGTCTATTTATATTAATTGACAAAGGTGATAAAGGCTTTATAACTTGTTTTTCCACATCAAAAGCCACTACTACATACAGGAACATTCAGGGGGCCAAGTGACGGTCCACTGACCAAGATAGTGTGTATGGCCCATAGCTACTATTTACCAATCAGATACTCTCCGTTCTGGATCTTAATTGATTATAAGGACTTATTAGAGGATCGTTCCCCCATCCCTGCAATAATATCCGACCATATACATCTTCTTTAACTCCCACTTTTCCATATTGTTTGTGATAGTTACATGACTTACATGTATATTTTTTTACGCTCGGAATTCGACCTATTAAAATTCTCTGCTCTGTGCAAAATGGAGACTAAGTCTTCCAAGGACTGAGGTAATTTGAGGTAGAATTGTAAAGAAAATCAAATTGTGGCAGTCAAAAATAAGTCAATTGACCAATCAAACTGAATATAAAACACCGCTAAAGACAGAATGGCCGCATTGCAAAGTAAGTTTTTGTCATCAAATGGGCCAAGGTCACTAGGTCAAATATTACAGCATACATTGAGAGGTCCTGTCAGAGGCAACCTACATGTGTAATATAAAGTTTCTACTGCATACAGTTCCTTAGATTTTGCTTAAACCAGAAATTTTAACCAAAATCTTCAACTAGGTCGAAGTCCAAGGTCAAGGTCACAATGTCAAATGTTACAGCATCCATTGAGAAGTCTTGTCATAGGCAACCTACATGTAAAATATAAAGTTGATATTACATACAGTTCCTTAGATTTTGCTTAAACCAGAAACTTTAACCAGAAACTTTAAATAGGTCAAAGTCCAAGGTCAGGTCACTAGGTCAAATGTTATGGCATAAATTTAGGTCTTGTCATGGGCAACCTACATGTACAATATAAAGTTTCTACTGCATACAGTTCCTTAGATTTTGCTTCAACCAAGAACTTTAACCAAAATCTTTAACTAGGTCAAGGTCACTAGGTCAAATGTTACGGCATTAATTGAAAGGTCTTGTCATGGGCAACCTACAGTGTATCATATAAAGTTTCTACTGCATACAGTTCCGTAGATTTTCCTCAACCAGAAATTTTAACCAAAATCTTTACTAGGTCAAAGTCCAAGGTCAAGGTCACTAGGTCAAATGTAACGGCATAAATTGAAGGGTCTCGTCATGGGCAACCTAAATGTATAATATAAGGTTTTTACTGCATACAGTTCCATAGATTTTGCTTCAACCAGAAATTTTAACAAAAATCTTTAACTAGGTCAAAGTCCAAGGTCAAGGTTACTAGGTCAAATGTTACGGCATAAATTGAAAGGTCTTGTCATGGGCAACCTAAATGTATAATATAAGGTTTCTACTGCATACAGTTCCTTAGGTTTTGCTTCAATCAGAAACTTTAACCAAAATCTTTGTCAAAGTCCAAGGTCAAGGTCACAAGGTCAAACGTTAAGGCATAAATTGAAAGGTCTTGTTATGGGCAACCTAAATGTATAATATAAGGTTTCTACTGCATACAGTTACATAGATTTTGCTTCAACAAGAAACTTTAACCAAAATCTTTAATTACGTCAAAATCCAAGGTCAAGGTTACTGAAACATATACTAGTATTTTTTAAAAGTGTATTTTCACTAATCCTTTTGATAGGTAAGCATGTACATCCAAATTGGTTTGGATCTAGGTGAAATGGTTCTTTAAATGCTGAAAATCTTCATTTCACTTATACATTTCCCTAAATATATAAAAGTGAAAAAATTGACCCCAAAATCAAAGGGCTTGGCAGAATGATGAGCAAAGCAAAATCTTTAAAATGCCCTTGTCATTATATGGTAGGAGCATTTTAAAAGTATTAATCCAATTAATATATCTCTCATTGCAACTTTGACCTTCAGGTACATCCTTTGTTCAAGGTCATGATACACTTTCTCATGGGCTCTAGGCTGTTGTGAATCTGTGAATGATTATAGATGGAATATATATGTGCCAACAGGATTATTTTGATAAATTTACCTGTTTTCTGTTCCATACCCATTTTACAGCACATATATACGCATCTTTTCTATATATTTTTTAAAACTTTGTCAATTTCATCTTTCCCTGTCTGACATTTACCTTTTCTGTTTGAAAACTCATTATAAATTATAATTTGCCCTTACATGTTCAGATTATGACTCAGAACAGCTATACCAGCATATCATGCATATCTTGGTGAATGCATTGTGACATAATACCATGTAACATGAAAGTTAATGACATTACCCTTCCATTGAGTTGGAAAACGAAACATACATTGTGTGATCGGTGCCATCTCTACAAATTGCATTGGTTGTAAAAATATATACATGTACCAATGAAGCAGAAAGATGTCTGAAAGATGTCTCCAAGAAACAAATTTCAGTCTTCACCAAAACCCACTGGCCCGATGCCCGAGTCTAGTAGAAATTTTGCTGGGCCAATAGAATGTCACTAATAAACTAAACAAATATCTGGTAAGAATTGTCTTCGGGCCAGTGGTTGAAAAACTTTTTTGTAAAGACTGAAATATACATGTACATATATGTCTATGCAATGTAATCTTATATTTGCTGATACAAAATGCATATATGAACAAAATGGGTCAGAGTCAGACTGGGTGCAAACATGCACTGTACACTGAACAGATATTAATTGCCTGGACATGAAATTATCACATTATGTGCACTATGATATAGACTAAATACCTACTGTAAATTGATAAGAATACACTTCTTTCATGAAAAAAGCGAATAGTGATGGAAAAATATGGAAATTAACTGTTTGTTTTTTGACAAACAATAGGCCACTTGCCAAAATCCATAATGACTGACAAAATTACATAAAATGTCCGAGGCAGGCAACTTTCGCACACTTTTTCATTGTTACATCAGAATAGAATTGCTTCTTTTAACTGTGACGTCATAATGAAAAACAACGCCAAAAGGTGTTGACTCGGACATTTTGAGTTTTTAATAAAGATCGGAAAAAGGTCTATTTCCCAAAAACCTACCCACCCGTTGATGCTTAACAAAGAAAAAAACTTGGAGTGGCAAAAAAACTTGGTGTGGCCTAATTGGGTGTTGAGTCTCATGATGCTTGACCATTCCTGCATTGATTACAGTACATGTATTATGCATATCATAGATCAAGTTATAGAGAAACTGTGACTACCAGACAAACATATGGACAGACAGAAGGATGCCAGGGTAACAAAGTGTAAAGGTCTTGTCACAAGGAATACATAATATGAAATATGAAAGCCATATCACTTACCATTCAAAAGATTTGCCCAAAGTTAAAGTTTATGTAACAGAAAGATTGACAGACAACCAGACTTATGTCCTCATGCTTTCACAAAAGCTGGGGATAACATTAAATGCCCTGAATCTCTGATTTTAAGAAGGTGTATAGATCTATAGATAAATTTGAATCTCCAACACAATATCCAATACAATACGTGTATAAACAGTTTATCTCTCTCAAATGTGTATGCCTTGCGTAAAAATAGTTTACGGTATGAATACTTACTTTCATCAAGATACTTCAGATGTTCCTCACTGACAAGATGTCTTCTCAAATCCTCGTCTGCTGAGTCCTCCATTATCCTTAATGTCCTGGAATAACATACAATAATAAATTCTATATCACTTATACTGTATACCGTAAGTTATTGTTTTTAGACAGAAAACTGAGGATCCTCTCTTAATTAGTATCTAAGAAAAGGAGAAAATTGTATTACTACTGTGAAATACTACTTTTTATTTGTGAGGACCCAATTTTCGTGGTTTTTGTGGAAGGCTTCACCCATGAATTTACAAACTCACTAACCAAAATTCCCACGTTCAAGAATCAATCATCACCCAGATATGTACTTCATTTATATATATATATACTGGGCGGTACATACATGTACTATCGCCAAGCACATATTATCAACACTTCATTTACATCTCTGCATATTGTTGACATAAGAATTTGAGTTTTTCACTATAATAACATCTTTAAAACATGAAACAGTATACAAAATTTCAAATAATTCCAAAACTTGCAAATACTGAATTTTATGATAGAAAGATGGTAAATCTGAATGTATTTCCCCGCCTCTCCGGGAAAAGCATTTCATCTTCTTATATATTTTTTGGTTTTTGAGTTTTTTTTTGTATAAATTTTTCAGACTATAAGAAGAAAGTTAAAAGATTCAAATAATGTGAATTTTGTCGAAAAAGTTAATAAATTTCAGAAAGAACAGGTGGAGGTGGTAATAATATTATACCCTTCCTTCTTTCAAACTAATATGACCCAACCCTTACGCTTGTGAATCACTGTTTAACAAGAACCTGTCATAACATTTTCATGAAAATTGGAAGAAATGTGTTCTGAGCAAATTTCATAAAGACATAAAGATTTTAGAGCAAAAATTGTTGAAAAAGGGGGCAATAATATGTGCCCGACCAGTATATTGTCAGAGGGATGATATACTAATTGGCTATACTGTAATCATTTAATTTCCATTGTCATTTTCAAGAAACGAAGATTCTGATTGGCTGAGAAATTTTGTTGATACATCGATCAACAGAATTTTTCACAGAAGTCTATTTATAGAACTATTTTTAGAACTGGGGGTTCTCTCAAACACGAATGAACTCGTTGCTGAAAATACAATTTGTAGGTGTTTGCTTATCATTTCAAGGGTACCATTTCTTTTCTACTTACTCAAAAATTAACAGTGCATGTAGAATGTGCTCAAACTAGTCCTTATTCCAAAGATATAGAGAGACGATCGTTCGCTGTTTGAATCATGGCGGCTGCCATAACTTGTTTTGGCAGCCGTATCACTGCAAAACCTTCCGACTTACGAAATATAGTGCGGTGATTGGTTGTTTTTAGATCCAAGAAAACAGTCTGTTTTTCAAAATTAAATGATAAGAAATGAATCTTATATTTTTTCTGTTGATGCAGGTATCACCCGAAAAATTGGACAGAAAACTTTTGCATCAACGCGCTACGCGCATTGATGCAGTTTTCTGTCCAATTTTTCGGGTGATACCTGCATCAACAGAAAAAATATAAGATTCATTTCTTAAATAACAATGCTAAAAATTACAGAATATCTTCATGATCTTATTTACATTTTCAGACGTGTCCATTTCATTTATGCATCAGCAAAAAGAATATTCTAAACGTTTATATTGTAATGTCTTCTTTTGTCGTCTGTCACATAGAAATCCCTCGGCTCTTGTGTTAACTTTTTTTTTTCATTTTAAACAATATGAGGCCAACCTTAAAAATATGCTTGTTTCCTGAACGCAACCCAACCCTTGGAGTGTTGGGTAGGTAGGTAGATTTTTTTTTTTTTTTCAGACAACAAGAATTCTTATAGACATGATTAGTCTGCTGACTGAAAAAAAGAGTTTGTAACAAAAATAAGTAGATCTATACAAAGATTGATTTTTCCTCAAACTCTTTTATTTTGAAGACAGTGAGGGTTCTCACCAGAAATTTCAGATAGTGTGGTGCCAAGTCTGTTAAGCACCTTGCATTGTTACGCGCCATTTTGCATTGCGTGTTGCTTCATTGCACGTTGTGCTATGTGTTGTTGCTTTATTACTAAACTGTTTAACATAACTGTTTAACAATTTTGATAAACTGTTTAACAATTTTGATAATGAAATGAATGTGTTAACAATACTTAAATCTTATCTACATGCTTAACGTAATTATACTTTAAATAGTGTGTTCTATTTCAAAATAGAGATTGAAGACAGTTTTAAAACTCAATTAGTTTTAAGCCTTTTAAGAAAATCCTCTTGAGGCTGTTTCATGACCGTGACTCCTGGTAGTAGATGGACTTAGTGTTAGTATTTAGTATATCAGTGAATCTAAGGAAGTCTTCACTTTAATGCTAAATTTTTGGATGAGGAAAGGGCAGGTTTTGCCTTTTAATAAAGCCTGTGTTTGTGAAACATGAATGCCAATGATGGCATCTTTGTTAGGTAAAGCACAATCTTCTGTTAATGTGAAAGGTCAAGGTCAGGGTCACTGGGTTAAAAAAAAATTGGTATCAATCATAATCAATGGAAAAATCTTGTGACAAGGAATACACATGTGAAATATCAAAGCCCTATCACTTACCATTCTAAAGTAATACCCAATGTTAAAGTTTATGTAAAGTAAGTGAAAGGTCAAAGTCAAGGTAAAAAATTTTGGTATCAAAAGAAAGGTCTTGTCATAACGAATACACTTGTGAAATATGAAAGCCATATCAATTACCATTCAAAAGTTATGCCCAATGTTTAAGTTTTTGAAAAGTAGGTCAAAGGTCAAGGTCAAGAGGTCCAACATTTTAGTATCAAAGGAAAAGTCTTGCCACAAGAAATACACATTAATATGTCCAATTGTTAAAATTTTTCGGACAAACAGACAGACAAGCAGATGGACAGGCCAAAACTATATGCCCAAAATCTTTGATTCCGGGGGCATAAAAAAAGTTGAAAATTGAAAATTGTCTTCAAAGGTTCAAATTCCTACTTGAAAAATTGGGTCCAAATATGGAAACATTAACAAACCCCTTCTTTAAGTCTGCCATTGCAGTATTCAAGGTAATCTCTGACAAAGAAAGCTGACAAACTGAAACTTGTTATACTTAGCCTGCAATATGACCCCTCCCCCATCCTCCAGAGATCTTTTTAAGTGCAAATCTTCAATGAAACGATTTCCCGTGCAATGTTGTTGGTTTCTTGATTTATTCCAGACTGGTACGTCTCTAACTTCTTACTGTAAACTTATATTATTAAAGAATATAAAAAACACGACAAAACCAACTCTTTATTTATTCAAAGTAAAATGATTTTGCATGAGATACCCTCCTTCTTATCTTGTAAAAACGGCAATTATTTTGTATGACAATGACGGTGAGGTCAGGAAATTTATCGAATAATACAGATTAAAAACAAAAGTTAGTGAAATTTGATATATTGTATTTCTATTTTGATATACCGTCATGCCGTTAAATATTATATGACACGTGCCGGTCTATGCGATCTAGTGATGATACATGTAAACGTTTCCACGTTACGTTATCGATCGCTTGTCTTTTAAAACTACAATCCCGACGGATTAAGGTGCACAGTAGAAGCCATAAAAACATTAAATTTTCTCAGGTATATACAAGCTTCAAGACGCTTGACACCTTAACCGGGTGTGCATATGTTTAATCAGTAAACTAATGTAAAGTAAATACATGAGCGTGATGCTTATCTTGATAGCTCCCATATAAAATTATGAATCCAAATTGGGTGCAAGTAAAATCCAGAAAAAATAATTCTTTGAATAAAATCGCAAAAAAATTATTCCAGTCGCGCCGAATTTGCAGGTTGGTCGCGTTTGGGGAATCAATCTTAATCTTATTTTCGGCCTGATCCCCATTTTGAAGTTTCCTGAATAACCAGATGGTAATATCTAGGCAAAAAGAAGAATGAGCAAACTCGTGTTACAGTAATTTCTTAACAAATCTGCATGCATGTACAGTACTGGTCAGGAAGTAGTTATCCCAGAGCAGTTATCAATATGTGATGTCACATAAAGGTTCAATCAGAGATAAGCACAGAGAAGTTCTGAAAATAGTGGGGGGATAAACTCGGTGTTTATCATAGAGAATAGTGTATGGAAATTGCTTTATATATCTAAAATCTAACGTTTATATCAAGGATAAAACTACTAGAATTCATTTAAGGAACCATCGATGAATTAGCTCTTAGCTCCTCAAACCCCAATATAAATAATAAAACGAGATTTGAAGAAGGAGCAAACAAAATATGGCACAGTGAAAAATCTAAAGGCACATCCCCCTGTTAACATGGCAGGAATTTTGTCATGTGACAATTCTGACATCAAGAATACGTACACAAGTGGGGATTTTGCATTCATCTGGAGGATTTTCGTTTTTGTTGGGAGGATTTTTAATTGGTCAGTTGTTTTTGCAGACACGACACTGCCATTTTATTTTTGATCTCGTGGACATAAAATGCTTAGAAAAACATTGGGACAAAAAACATTCTTGTGATGAAGATTCAAGATAAAGACTTGATGTTGATGTGTGCGAGAATTCTCGCATCCAAGTGCAAATGTAAAATCAAAGTGATTTTCTAGAAAAAGATCCGAGAATCTTTCATGTGCAAGTTGTGAAAATTAAAGGAAATGGAGCAAAAAACGGTATATAAACAGGCGATAATTGCTACTCCACCAATACAATAATGAGCACAGGTTCTTCAAAATTTTGCCACTCGAGGAAATTCGGACGGGAATTGTAAACAAACACATGTCTCTCTATCCACCAAAATAATGTTTTTTTAACATAAAAATATACAGCATTCTTTCATCAAATATAGAAGATAGTGTAAACTATTGAATAATCATGAAAATACCAATATTTGAAGTTAGCAAGCGACGATTGTGTTGTGGTTCCTAACCTATCATGTCAATGTAAACAATCAGATCAATTGTAAGAGTTGTCTTTCTTAGTATTCTAATCGAAAGTCGGGATTTTCGCAATCGCAAATTTCGGCCCTTTCCGTCGGACGCTAAGTAACTACGGAAAGACCCGAGAACGTGCGACACGCGGAACGTCAGCAACACGCAAAGTCTTGTAACAAAGCGAGGTACCGGGCTACTGTGTAGTAATAAAAAAAAAATAATAACGTCTTTGAGATAAGAGAAAGCGCAAGATTTCGAGCCGCGGGTGGGAACCTTTCAGGAGCTCAGAAAAGAAGCCCGCCAATGTGTAACTTTGGTAAACATTTTTCACCGATGGCAGCCTACTAAATTTTTTAAAATTAGGTCACCAAATTTGACCAAACTTGCCAATTTATGACATCACGCACGCGCTAATCCCGAATAGGCCGCTTTGGAGCGTTAGCGGTCAACTCATATGGCAAAATAGCGCTCAATTTATTCATATATGCAAATGTATTCATCTGACGATTATATTACGTCATATATCTATATTTGAAACGCGCCAAATCTCAAACAAGAATGACCCGACATGCCAGGAAAAACAATACATTTTAAATACATCAGATCAAATAAATGCAAAGAGCAGAATGCGCCCATGGCAAAGTTTCTAATCTATTTAAGCTTATTTATTCAAGCGCGGATCCAGAGGGGGGGTCGGGGGGGGGGGGGGGGTCCGGACCCCCCCTGGAATTTTCGAAACATTGCTAAATGTTTGTTATTTTATATGCATATTTAATAAGATTAAGTCCCAATTCCCCTTTTGTTGTCATAATATTTGAAAAATATATCATGAATTTGTATTAGAAATCTTTCATTTTGATAATATTTTGCCAGGCGCGTAGCTGCCATGTAAGCCAATAAGCCCGGGCTTGCACATTATTCGGTGATAAAAATATGAAATTAAACAAAAAAAAAAAATAAATAGATGAAAAACAATGAAAATAAAATAGATTTGAAAAATGGCTTGCCAAAGTTACATGTATCTAACACCGGGTGGAAACGAGGTGTGGGTGTTACGCAGGGATGTGTCCTTATCCCTAAATAGAGTGGTACCCTAACTTGGTGCGGCATGGTGCGCTGTTAGGTACCGTAGAAAAACGTTGACTTTGAGGAGGCTTATGCGTGCTCCTAGGACGTAGTTGTCCGAACGATGATGTCAGGTGATGACGATGACAATGGCGTACATAACATAAGAGTGACAGGAAAACGATGAATATGGATTTTACAACTTTTATATAATTCCGAAATGTAGATGGGTACTACTAGCTTGAGTGTCTAGTTCCAACTGCCGATAAAAGGCATCGAGAATAATAAAAATAACAAGTTACATGAAACGAGCAAATAACAATTCAATGAGGTTCCATAAAGGTTAATTTACATTTTCTCAGTATTAAAGTAAATAATTCAATTGACAATAAACCTATTCTGGCCTCTACTGGCCGGTGACGTAAAATACCCGACCAGACAAAGACGGGCTCTTGATGGATAATTACAATTAATTATCTTAATATATCTGTTTGAAATCAATAAATAAAACCTTTCGTGGGCCTCAATGTCAACATAAATAACTTCTTTGGTCAGAGTCTTAAAAGAGTCCTAAAGGTGACCAGAGTAATCAAGTTGCGCAATGCGCGTAAACAGAGTACTGACACATAAAAGACCCGATTTCTTTACCTCAATCAAAGTGTCAGCTTACTTACAATTAGGGATTAACTGATCGCTCTCTGATAAAAGATAAAATTATTTACAACGATATAAAGAAATTTAGATTAGAAATTTGTCTTAAAATTTGTAAATTAATCAAACTTGAATTTAAAATGAAATTTTGAAATAAACAATTTCTCAAAAATCTAAATATCATGAAGATGAAAAATACTTCATGATATATCTATCAAAACATTATTTCTTTTAGGCCAAATATCATATTTCATTTATTTATTTGAAAATATCAAAAGAATGAATGTTAATGAAAAAAAGGTTTCCTTAAAGGTGCTACTGTTAATAGATGCATGTGTCACCATAGATTCTAATTTTATATGCAAGCTTTGAAGGAGAACTTCAGTTTTTCACCAATTTACCTATTGAAATCTGAAAAAAAAATCTTGCTCCAACTTTGCAAGAAAAAATAATTTTGCTCCACTCTGGGGCGAGAAAAATAATCTTGCTCCGACAAAAAAAACCCAAAGGCCCCCACCCCCAGAATATCAAATGGACCGTGCCTTATACTAGCTGATAAACGAGTTCCAGTGGTCCGATTTTATTGAAAATTTGTGACTTTTGACAGTAGTCATTGAGAAAAATTGTTTGAAAATGTGCATTTATTATGTATTTTTAGCCACTCAAATTTGCTGAAATCGTTCTCCGTCGGGCCCCCAGACCCCTTGCCATATCGGGCTTGCACTTCCAAACAGGGCCAGCTACGCGCCTGATTTATTACCAAAAAAATTACCCACTCTACGTATGAACACAAGATTATCTTTATCTTGTCAAAGCCGATAAAGTGAATCCATCAATATGACAGGCCCTTTTCTCAAAATATAGATTTTTCAACCCAAAAGTGACAGAACTTAATTTCATTTTATGATTCTCATGTTGACAAAATCCGGAATTTGATATCGCGATCTATCCGAAACCATGTGGACAAATACACAGCTCCTAAGATTTCCTACTGATAAACAAAGTTAAAGTGCGGCTAGTGACAAGTTTTGGATTTTTTTAACATTGGGGGTATGGGCAGTATCGCCTCGAATTTTCACCTCAAAAGTGACAGAAGTAAAAATTCGTTAATTTATCAAAGATGTGGATTTATAAATTCAGATTGTTATAGAGTTTCTTCCTATATGTGGACAAATTTGATTGGTGTCTTGAAATCGTGAGTATTCTCAATTTATTATTTGCTCCCCATAGACTCCTATAGTAAGAATATGAAGCCTACGGAATCCAATATGGCCGCTATGCAAATTAGGAAATTGAGCGCTATTTTGCCATATGTCACTCTGAGTAGCACTCGATCTATCAAACAGCGTCTGACTCTCCACCAATCAGAAATAAGCAAATCGGCAATAGTTTCCTGATCATTTAATAAAGATAGTGATAGTCAAATATAAGTAATTCTTATTGAATGCATCTTGTTTTTAGTTTTTGTTTTGTTTAAAATATATATTTTGACCCCGATTTACTGGAAAATAAATAATCCAGCCGACTCTGCGTTGAAAATAGATAAACTGACCCAAAAAGATTTGCTAGGCCTCCCCCTCAAATGGTCGTCCCCTTATCAAAACTACATTGAAGGATGTCTGTTTTTCTCGTCTATATCCAGTTATCCCAAGATGGATATTACCTGTATGAAAGCAGAAATTACTTCTAAATAAAGGTATACATTGATTTTACTACTAGCAAATTGGGGTCGAGTTTCGACCCTTTGCCAATGCAATTTTAATTCCTACCCTTCCAAAAAGTTACCTTAAATTAAAGGGTAAAAAGAGCAAACTGAGAGAGTACAATTTGATTCAACATGAAATAATTGTACAAATATCTACTAGTTAACCTTTTCAAAGGTCAGAAAACAAGAAAAATGGCCTTAATTATCAGGGACAGATATGTAGATGTATTATGATAATAAGCAGTTCAAAATATTCTCAATTTTCTTGATGATGTCGCCGATTTTCCCCAAATTGAAAGGCACAGGCACCTTTGAAAAATAGTAAAAATCACTGGTATATATTGCAAGGTTTATTTTGGTCACCAACAGCCACTTTTGGCAACCTTTAGTCACCATTGGTTTAGTTTTGACCAATTTTCGTCCACATATTCACCAATGACATTTCTTGCCATTGGTCAACGTTGATAACCAAAGGCACCAGTTTGCCGGGCAGCCATCGGTAATCTTCGGTAAACTCCGATAGACAATTGTAGGAGCTTATTTGGCCAATGGTACAATTCTGAGCGCACCGAATGAAACATGCATTTTTTCAGGTAAACAACTATCAGCAAATAATCTTGAATACCATATTAAAATGAATATCAGCAGATAATAAGTCCAACTCACGGGAAGAATAATATTTTTCTTTCATCATGTTTTCAATCTTCCTTTCCAAATTCACTCAAATTGTGTGTTTTACAGCTTACTGACCGCGCTTAAAACGGTCAAGCGCGGTGACATAATTAACAAGATAAGAAGGATCAAAGATAGACAACATACCTATCGAAAATGCGCCAGAATTGATTCATCAAACGCCTTTTATGCCGTGGATATGATCCTAATTTCACCAGACGGACACTAGGCTTGGTACTTGACCACTCTACAGTCTTGTACCAGCGCATTCTTAAAACATGCACTCTGAATACCTTAATTGTGCCCTATGTCATGACCTAAATGTAGATACTCTAGATCTCTCTCTCTCTCTCTCCGGGATCCATGAGAACATGGAACTCTACCAAAGACAGCCGTACGCTGTCAGCAGCTCATCAGAAACCTGAAAAATTAGTTGTATACCTATTTGTGTTGTCTTTTTTTTCAATAGTCTTTATGCATAGTATTTCTAAATTGTCATCTTGGTGTGATTGTTTCCGATTGTCTCCGGCTGTTTGTGTGGTTCCCTGTTTGTCTCCGGCTGTTTGTGTGGCTGTGGTTTGTTTTTAGATATTCTATTTGTTTTTGTCTTTTCAGCGTGTGCTTCTCTATCGTTACTACATGTTTGTAATATCTGCAGGTAAACCTTAGAATCTTAAGGGGAATAGTTTCAAAGTCGATTCTTGCATGATGGAGTTCTGTGAATATATTGTAAAAAAATTGATGTTTTAAAATGTTTACGTACGTAAATGTTTGGAAGATAAATGTATAAATGTTTGATTCTGGTTCATTTATCGTATACATATATACTGATATGACAAATCAAACTTTGATTTCAGTCAGAGTGCAGTTCTTGAGAATGCGCTGGTACAAGGTTGTAGATTGGTCAAGTACCACGCAGAGTGTCCATCTGGTGACGCCAGATTCATATCCACTGTATGAAAGGTTATTGAAGATTTTGACGCATTTTCGATGGAAATCTTGTTTTTAAATGAAATATGTCACCATAAAAGACAGCTTTCGAAATTCTTTAAGTAATGTTCTCTGTTGCATTTATAGTAATTGCATTTATTGCGTCATAAAACATCATGGTGTGATCACGGCATAACAATTTAAAGAACCTAATCTTTTTATATCGTCAAATCAGCACAAATCTTTCATCTTTCAAATCAAAAATATGGTGGTAATTATAGCCTTGCAAAATAACCCGAGTTCATGTGATAGCATATTGTCTTGAGGTTTGAGATTTAAAACAATTGTAACAATATACCTCATATGACCGAGTATTAATTAAATGATAATGATATTTAAGAACTTTAACTACAAAGTGTTAATCACGATATACATTGGTATTATGCTATTATGTCAAAAGAGGATACAAAAAAATAGTGATTTAAAAAAAAAAACCTGGTTCTAGTATATAGGTCACCCTTTTGTCATGCACGTGAGATAGTTTATATTTTTGTGATAGAGTATTACATAGTGCAATTAGAACCATTATATTTTCCCGTGTAAAAAGGATAGCTTTTTGGCGCTCTGTATGTTTATTCATTTTTCATCCAGGAAAAGTTATCTATTTTACTTCAGTTGATAAAAACTATTTTTCCACTTCATATTCACAACATTACTTACCCGATGATGGAAATTTTCGACATAGTGCAATTAGAAGCAGTAGATTTTTCTGTATAAAAGGATAACCTATGTGTATATACTCACGTGTAAGTACTTCTCTTGAAACATTTCATGTTGGCGCTCTATATGCTTATTTATTTTGCATTCAGGAAAATTTATCTACTTTACTTCACTTCATATTCACAACATTACTTACCCAATGATGGGAATTTTCGACCGAAACGTACAATTTTGTGTTTTTACACCGTTCAATATGGAGAAAATATGAGACAGTGAAACCGAATAACAAAAGCTGGTGAGATAATTCTTATTGTCCAGGACATTCGTGTTTTCCATGACGGTCCAATGGTTTCTAAGAGCTGTTACTAAGAATGAGGAGAATTTCAGTGCTTCCTAGAGTGAAGAAACATGCTGGGATACTTATTTGTCTTTTATTGTTCAGTCTCAATACATTATTTGTTCTATTTCCGCTTCCATACGGAAACGGGAAAGTAAAGGAGGCATCAGACACAGAGGATAACATTATGCGAAGTGTCATAATGGGAGCGAAAGAAACATCAAGAAAGAATGCTTTATCCGTAGCAGGGCAAGAGAATAGGTATGAAACCAGAAGGAATATCACCGAAAGTACACTTACAACGAAAAGGAGTAAGCCTTGGTGTGAGGAAGTGCTTCATCATTATCCAATGGCTTTGGATTACAGAAAATTGCTTTCATCATCTGTATCTTCAATTTCGTCACCGATTCATCTTCATCCATACCAGTACATATTCAATCCTACCAGGGTATGCAATACGAGCAATGAGATTTTCATACTTAGTGTTGTGAAGTCAAAAATCGACCATTTTATTCTACGAATGGCCATACGGGCAACATGGGGACGTAAAGCGAACTCCAAGAATAACAGATTGGTGTTTCTGTTGGGGAATAGCAAAAATAGTACCATTCGTTACGACGTACGCCAGGAGTTCAAAATGCATGGTGACTTGGTGATGGAAAATTTCATAGACAGCTACTATAACAATACAATTAAAACCACCATGGGTGTACGATGGATTGCCGAATTTTGTGAAAAAGCACGGTACGTTGTCTTTGTAGACGAAGACGTGATGGTCCTTTATCCCAATTTGCTGAAGTTTTTTGGTGGTTTGATTAAATACCAGGAACTGCAACTATTCGAAGGGGAAATACATACTGACGCGGGGCCTCACAGAAATAGTACCAGTAAATGGTACGTGAGCAAAGGAGAATATCCTTTTGATTGCTATCCTCCTTTCCTATCTGGAGGGACAATTCTTACCTCAGGAAATGTTGTTCAGAAGCTTAACACTGCTATTCCCTATGTAAAGCCCTTGAAGTTGGACGACGTTTATCTTTCTATAGTGGCCAATAAAGTAGGCATAACTCCCAAAAACAATGTTAAAGTATGCATGGGTGTAAATAAAAGCTTCAGGGACGAATTCATAACAAAGCATGGTTTTGTTAATCACTATCTTAATATTGGGAACATGTTACATAAAAGATTTACTGATATGTGATATGGATAATAAAAAATACAAAGTGTTTGTTTACAGAGTTCTTTGATTACGACCTATTAAGTTATAGAGAGAACAAGATTCGCTTCATGTCAGATACGTATTCGTTTTATAAATTTGGCAAGATTACTCACTATTACTTTAATAGTATAATGTTCTTTGGTATAAATTCAGAGCACCATTTCAGTAAATGACACCTGATGTTCGAGTGTTAAACGTCTTCAAATTCGATAGCATAATTTAAAACCAGATAGATTTAAAGCATGGACCAGACATGCGCGTTTTTGGTACTTAACACTCGTCAGTGATCCTCAGTCTATTTAAACAATGTAATATGGCCAATAAGCGTGAAAATTATTAAGTCAAAAAATGTACCGAAAGACGTAGCAGAATGGTTGGGATATGATGCTACAGGATCCACTATTTAGAAATTTCAATAAATTTTGTAACAGATAATTTTAAATGCGTTGAAGAGACAGACGATCAACCGAAGTTGACCGAACTTGGCTACATGTGCCCTCGGGGACTCCTGGTCCACCAGCAGTGACACTCACCAAGTAGTTCAAATGTTAAACGTCTTCAAATTCGATAGCATAATTTAAAACCAGATAAATTTGCAGCATGGACCAGACATGCACGTTTCGGATACTTAACCCTCATCAGTGATCCTCAGTCTAAACAATGTAATATGGCCAAATTTTAAAGTGTGAAAATTATTTGGTCCAAAAATGTACCGAGAGACGTAGCAGAATGGGTGGGATATGATGCATAGAAATTTCAATAAATTTTGTAACAGATAATTTTAAATGCGTTGAAGAGACAGACGATCAACCGAAGTTGATCGAACTTGGCTACATGTGCCCTCGGGGACTCCTGGTCCACCAGCAGTGACACTCACCAAGTAGTTCAAATGTTAAACGTCTTCAAATTCGATAGCATAATTTAAAACCAGATAAATTTGCAGCATGGACCAGACATGCACGTTTCGGATACTTAACCCTCATCAGTGATCCTCAGTCTAAACAATGTAATATGGTCAAATTTTAAAGTGTGAAAATTATTTAGTCCAAAAATGTACCGAGAGACGTAGCAGAATGGGTGGGATATGATGCATAGAAATTTAAATAAATTTTGTAACAGATAATTTTAAATGCGTTGAAGAGACAGACGATCAACCGAAGTTGATCGAACTTGGCTACATGTGCCCTCGGGTACTTAACCCTCGTCAGTGATCCTCAGTCTAAGCAGAGGATGACAGAAGAGATCTCCAGCAAGACTACAATGGAACTATAATTCACAATCAATTCACATACAAAATCGTGAATTTCACAAAACCTCAATCAAAAGGTAAAAAGGAGATTCCCAATAAACCAAAATAATGTAATATCTATGTAAAAACGAAAGTCAAATAGGTCGCTCCTCCGAAAGCGATCAATATTGCGCCACACAAACTCAAAACGGACCAAATGTTAAACGTCTTCAAATTCAATAGCAAAAACATATCTAAACAATAGTCCATTTCCAGATAAAAGATATGACCGTTCCTAACCTTGCTTTTATACACACAGACACCCGACATCACATTATTTGGATAAATTTTCCATTGTGACGTCACATCTGATAGCACCCTCTTCAAGCACCTTGATTTGTTGTTATGCCTTTTATGTTGACGTCACAGTGAAAATATCACGAAATTGTGTGATGCCTGGTGTTTATCTGTCTCACGAATTTATTGGAAAATCATCTATTATATGATGTCGTACTATGGTGATGTTATCGAAACTCGCATAAAACATTCCAAAATATATTCTGACTGTGTGGAATCAACCCAGAGATATCGCGTCGAAGTGCAACCTTGTATTGTACATATCTCCACTTGAAAGATAAAAAATACTGTATACAGGGAAAATGTTCATTTTCGCCATACGACTAAAGGGTGAATTAAAGACCTGGCGAATTACATCATTTACAAAGAATTATTGAGCACACTAGAGCGCAAAATTGAGCATCGACGGACCCCTAGCATGCTAGAGGTGGGACCAGGTGCCAGGGAGGAGTAAGTATCCCCTGTTGGCTAGCCGCACCCGCGTTGATATTCACGCACAGAAATGAAATCAATATATATAACACATGCACTGTCTGAGGCCATGTCGATATCGAAAGTGATATGGCGACCATGTCAGAGAAATATATTCACTTATGATGGCAATCTGGGAGCATCATCATCAAGACAAGGAAAAATTACCGTAATTAAATTCTATCATATATTAATAATTCGGAAGTGTTCAAACTCTTTACACCCTTGAAGAAAAATTCAAACCAATTGTACATTGCCGGACACGTGTTTCGGAAAGTTATTTACTCTGACACAGCCAAATGTATTTCAGTTGCACCTTCAGTTTTATTTTTTGAATTCAAATTTGCGCATTTAATTTACGGAGATTTTTCATTTTTTGTTTTTATTTTTTGAATTCATTTTTTATTTTTATTTTTTGAATTCAAATTTGTGCATTTACAGAGAGTGCGCGCAACTTTTGTGTAGGGTCGATTCAGTAGCATATTTCAATGAAATCTATGACCAAAATAGCGTTGGAGGAATGCCGCTATGATGTTAGCCTTCTTTAATTTCAATTATATTTTTGGATGAAATGACAAGTTTCCGAAAAACAAAGTAAAATATATGATGTCAAATTGATAAAGGGCAAAAAAAAAAAAAAAAAAAAAAAAAAAAAAAAAAAAAAAAAAAACAAAGCTTCTTTCGGGAGACAGAGCTGGAAAGATGTAATTATTACACCTTAAAAAATTCTACATCTTTTATATATCTTGAGTATCTATTTATCATTTACCTAAAGTTGTGGAATTTTGCTATTAACGATTTTAACATTGAGGTCTATATATGGTGGAACAGACCCGGAAATTGCAATACAGAACTACCCCAACAATCAAGCTGGGACAACGAAGCACAAATAATCAAATAAATTTTAAGCAGATAATGGAAACATGAAGAACGACATATACTTGGAAGGGAATCAATGGACACCTGGCAGCGACTTTGAACAGCAATGGCCATATTCATATCATAAGAGAATAAGGAAAACAACAAACTTTGTCCCATTTCTATTATTTAAGTATGATGGTATTCAACTAAAATGAATTCATATCATTAGTTAGATCAACTTTGAAAAAAAAAATCTTGATCAACACGTGCGATTAACATTTTACGTGAATTTTCAGAAAGTAAAATACGAACATATGAAGCAAACGTTGCTTCATTTAGAAAATTCACATGGGAGCGAGATCAGGCTACTTTGAGTAATGAGCGTAACAATCATTAAAGGCGGTTCCAATGTGATTTCAAATGGTAAGAGAAAGGAGGGGATCTCCAACAACACTCGGTTGCAGCACAAATTATAGTTTCTAAGTATTAAGAGGGTATGCATTTATAGGAATTAAAGGTAGAAGATTAGTAAGATTCTGCCATTTGAATTTAAAACAATAAGAGTTAATGTAACATGTGGCGATGTTAAACTAGCTGACGGTATGGTACATTAAAAACCTGTACATATCTCATATATAATAAATGGTGGAGATGGATGGCTAAAGGGAAGGAAGGAGGCCATAAAAAAACCCCACTCGGTTGCAGCACCAACAGCAAAATCCCAAAACACCCAATACAAAAACAAGGAACAGACATCCACAGAAATAGACACAAAAGGGACAAGGAACAGCAACTCATAGACTAATAGAAATGTGTAACACAAAAGACAACTCATAAACCAACGAGACCAATGGACAACCGATGCCGACTTCGGACGAGTGAGAGTCGAGTCATGAAACTGTGTTACACATTCCATGTAATGACCGTTGATTATTTCCACCTGCAGTTCACCAGCAGTGGACAAAAAAAAAAAAAAAAACAAAAAAAAAAAAAACAAAAAAAAAAAAAAACCGGAATGACTTTTTAAAAATAAAACGGAGACGATGTCCTCTAAGCCCAAACTTTGTGCGCAAAATTGCTGTGGAGCGTTTTGTCTAATTAAACTTTTCTACTCCAACAAATAAGAATAAACGTAACAAATAATCTTTATACCTGTATCTGTGGACCGCATTATATAATTATGTCATGTATCCATTTATATGCAACACAAATTGCGTATGTTAAATGTAATTATTTTTCTCATGATATACCCAATGAAGGTATACGTATGTCAAATCTAGCAAACTTGACTAAATTAGGAGGGATACATTCTAGTATATAACTGAAACGCAACGAATTATTAAAAATGAGAAAACATTAATTTTAAGCTTTTCACGTCTTTGTTTTTATTTTCAATAAACAATAAGTGCAAAACAACATTATAAATACAAACAGATAGAAATTAATAGCTATTCTCTGTAAGCATTTGCACTTTTATGAAGGACGCATGGCACGGCATGTCTCAGATTTTGATAAAATTTGTACATAAGGTTGGGTCTGACCCAAAAGTAAAAATTTATTAAAAATTTTCTTAATATCACATCCGGTTGCCATGGAAACGGACTTTGAATATTGAAAAAATGCATTTTTGGGCGTTTTTGAAGTCACATACATAATTTATGCAAACACTAATGAATTATCAGTACCCTATCATTGCTCTTTCAAGTTAAGTAATAATAATGTTGGGTTTATGGTCTTATCTATATGTTTCCATAGCAACAACACAGGCATTTTTTCAAAATTCAACGATAAATTACTTACATTTTTGAATTTTTTATGCAAATAAAACATAAGCATTAACATTGGGATAAAGTTTCTGTTCGTTGCTATGGCAACATGACCTCAAATCGCATAAATGAAAGCAATTTTGGACAATATTTAGAGTCCCTTTTTTACTAGATCATTGAATTTTAATTCAAAGTGATGAAAATTAATTAATGTGTTTAAGTAGATCTCTCATTACACGAAAGAAATTTTTTTTAAAATGTTCAGGAAATAGCCCGTTGCTATGGGAACGATTGTGTAAAATTGCACACAGACCCACTTTGAGTCCTTGGATACGGGCATCAAAAGTTACGTAATCTGAAATTTTTTAAATCTAAAATAAAGTTTAGACTTTGCTTTATCTAATATGTAAAAAAGGTTGAGTAAGCCTGTTTCGTTTTTTGAGAAAAAGACTTGGAAAAACAACAAAAAATGCTTATTTTTGTAATGTATGGCCAAATTACTATAGCAACCATTAATTATTTGAACTTTTTTTTATTATATTTTGATAGAGGCTTACTTGATCTTTATTGTTATTAAATTTGAACATCCTGGGATTAATAATTACTGTTTTATGAAAATAATAAAAAATGGTTGCCATGGTAACATATGTTCCCCATAACTTTTTCACGGTTTTTGAAAGAGCTCTTTGTGTTGGATATTTCCCAACAATTTTTATCTGTTCATCATGATGCAAAATTTTTTAAAATGACTCTGAAGTTGCAAAATAAGTAATATTAAAGACCATAGTTACCATTGCCAAGGTAACTTATGTACATAGCAACAAGTGGGTTTATCTTGAATTTGCTCATTTTATAAAATAAATCCTATTTCCTTATTATATACCCATCAAGAGAGAATAAAAATTGGAAAATACAAACAGCATTTTGAAATCAATATATCAAAATTAGCTAATTATGTTGTCATGGTAACCAGCCTTTTTACAATATCAGACACTACTAGTGAGCTTATTTAAAATTTTATGTCCTAATCTTTAGGATGCATAAAAAATCTTCCATTGATGTCACATATAGACCAAATTATAGAGCTTCAAATTAGCTCAATTTTGCCAATTTTTCAACTTTAAAGGCCGTTGCCATGGTAACCAGATGAACAAGAATTATTTTTTTTGTCAAATTTTCCATTTTTCATTGGTCCCTACTTATGTGTGAAATTTCATGAAAATCGGAGACCATGCGTGCCGAAATTGTTTAAATGCTTACAGAGAATTGCTATTAAATAAAGACTTTGTTCATAACTTATTATCACTCGTCATATAACAATAATAATTTAAGTATACATGGGAGAACGCTTCGATGTCAAATCATAGGAATGCACCATACATGGAATCACATGACAGGGATCGGCAAATAATTATTACTGACATTTAATAATTATCATAATAATAATTATGAATGTATTAAATTTTGATATATGTTTTGCTAAAACGACGAAATGTTTCCAAAATCGTATATTCTGTTACTGTTTACTTGAAAGTTTATTTTAAAAGACCACGTTGATTATATGCTACTGACTTGATTCAAACTTGATGAAGACACATTAAGCAAGCTTTGCTTTCCCAGAAAAAAATGAGGTATTGTAAAAAAGTATTGATCCCTTTCCGTGGAGAAGCAATTTTCAATATGACAATACAACAACTGATTTGACATTTTTCAATTGACATTGCTGTTCTGGCACTCATAATATCTTGAAATGATACAATATCCAGAAAAACAACATATCTATTCTAATTAAAATGAGGCAACCCCATATGTCCGACACTGCATCTGCTGGCAGAGATATATACATTATAATCAATTTACCGCTTAAAGCGTCGTTTGACGGGTCAAATGATTAATATGATATATGAGAATGTGGAAGTCCACCATTAGGTGCGGTGTTAGACATTAATTTTGGCGATCCCACAACTATAAATAAGAGGTGGAGTATAAAAAGATGAAGGTAAAGTTCCTTCTCTATATCTAAAAAGATTGCAGAAAAATAATATTACGACGTAAAATATTCATTTACATTTCTTTGGGGTATCACAAAAATGAAAACAAAATACGCAAAATCTTTAAGTCTTTGGTAGTGACACAGGAGGCTTGAGACTTTTGGTACTAACGGGTGCTGTACAACAAGTAATAAACTGTGACCATCTCCAGACGGTTTTCGTTTTCATAGAAGTGATGAAAAACTTTTTGATTCTTTTTAACGCTTCTTCCACAATAAGCTGGAAATGCTCTTAATACATCCATGAATGAATCTAGGCATATACACTTGGCCATGATCGGATGCACCTCGGTGAATGACAATCATTTGATTTTGATTTTTAAAATCTATTCATAATTCGGTCAAAAATCAATCACTTATACACTTCCTTAGTTGTAAAAACATGTTTAGTGGAGGAAAATCTCATTTTTCTCATGTACATGAGTGATGAAAATGAAAAATAGGAAATAAATTATATATGACAATGAATATATGGTTCAGAAGGCACCGATCGGATATGTTAAAGTCATATGAGGTATAAATGATCCAGAAAATACGGTACTGATATTCAAGTGTCGAGTAGAGGGTACAAGGTGTTTACCTAGTTCATTAAACCTATTCAAGTCTGAACAATGACACATGACATCCTGATTTCATACCGCATATGAACAGTTTGAAACAATAGTATCTTGTTTGTTTGTGTTACATTTGGTGTGGTTTCTGAGGCACAAACCTTAGTGCCAGGAAATAAAGGAACATGAAAACACCTATAGATGCTGACATATATAGACAAGCATTTAGAACAGTACTGTAGTTGAGAGAGTAAAGTTTGAGGGCGTCTGCCCCGGTCTGTATACACCCAGGAATGCCCGGAGGGCAGCCTGTGAAATTTAGCCCAGCAATTTCTGCTAAACACAAGCCCTGGAATCCCCATTTGAGATACGATACGTCCGATACCCAGCTCAGGCCTGAAAAGATAAGGTATCTTGACATTTATTCCTTTTCATGTCTTTCTGACATCCAGAAATCTATGTGTCTTTGAAGGTTTGTTCTTTATAAAACATCTTTAGCATATTTTCACGACAGTTTATACTTAAATTTGACATTATTGCATCGATATGGCCCATGGTTTACCTCCATAACCTGGCGTAATGGATTTGCAAATGTTATATCTTCAAACATTTATAAACATTAAACAAAAGAAATGGCTCTTTCTCCTTCATACAACTTCAGACTCACTTCGGAGTGTTGTTCATTGCGGGGTTCGCATCCATTCCGATGGGAATTCTCACGATTTGGCCTTGCCTTCTCGACTTTGAGACTGAATAACTGTTAAGTGCTTCTTTGATGTTTATTCAAACAAATTCTAAGTAAATATAGATCTAAAAGCAAATTGATGCTCTTATTTTCCTTTCTTTAAGATAAAATCAGATCAGCCTTCACTTACCAGAGAAAATATTTTTTAGATTGATGAAGAATCCTGCAGACATTAGGTACATGGAGAAAAATGTCTGTGCCAAGAAACATGACATAGTAAACGTTGGCGTGACGGAGGCAGAGAACATGGCAAGGGAACGACTACAGTACACAAGCACATATGTCACAGCAAACACACGGAAAAACACCCAAACATCCACCGTGAAACCCGCCAAGAAGTACACAGGTATGACGTAAGTGATGACGAAGAAAGTGTGGAATGGTATCTCACTACATATCTATAAATAAGAAGAAGAAAAAGCAAATGGCACAATAACAAAATTAATGGATGAAATATTTATTGAGTGGATATTGTTCGGCTTGATTGTGTTGGAACATTCTTTGGTGTGATGTTGTGTCTCTTTCTGTCTGTTCACTTTTTTCTCATCTCACGAGAGCATATTCTGCTATTTTCATAGTTATCCTAATATTTGTTTTGCATTTTCAACGTTTTGTGTGCCCCTTGATTATGATTTTTTGGATTCTATTTGGATTTTGTGTTTGCCATTTACTGATTGTTGTCTGCTTACCTTGGCAAAATAATACGGACATATCCCATACAATCTGTCTTGTAACTCATAGTATAGGTAATTCCTTTCATTGTGATCTGACGGAAAAGAAACGTAGAATATCAAATATCAAAACAGAAAAGTCTGTGATCCACTAGACTGTTGATGTAAACAGATAAATATTTTTAATATCAAAAGGGTTTTCCATTATAAGTAGTTCAAAATTTTTTTTTGCGTATATGATAATGTAAAAAAATAGTGATAAAATACACGTACAATTTTTATACACTTACATTGAGAAACGAGATCTAGAATGACTAGGTAAGGATACATGGCCCCTATAATGTACATGAGACCAAACCAATCACGGATTGTTGATTGTTCAGTCCCGAGTTTGTAGTATATAAAGCCAACAACCAATGACATAGAAAGAGCCTGTATGAACTGTGCCGCTAGGAATAAATAGTCCTCCACTAGATTTCTGGTACAACGACTGTAAAACAATAAAATTACAAACGTAATTTTATGTACTCAGTAAGATTTGCAATTGTCAAAAGAATGGAAAATACGATAAGGGATGTAGAAAAGATTATAATTCCCTCTTAACAACTAAACATGTTTAAAACTCTTGGGTGGAAAAGTTTTTAAAAGGTAAATTATAAAAAAAATTAAAGCAACCTGAATAATATAGCAAACTGTCTGAGAGGTCCCGGGCTATAATCTCTGATATCTGACATGGACATAACTGGAAAGTGTTCCTCTAAGGAATCTTGGTCGGTACTTGATGGCTTATCAGAGGTTGTGGAATGTGTTTCTTCATATTTGGTGAGTAGTGTTTGGACAGTGTCTTGACTCGAACGCTCTGATTCCTCAGACGTAGGATCAATTGTAGCAAGGTCGACTGTAATGATATATAGTAACTTGTACATATTCAATATTACGATGAAAAGGATTTAGGCATAACAATATATGGTTTTATAAAAACTTATTAGTACTTTGTTTTTGAAAATATTTGTCGCTTCTGATTGGTAAAATAGCTCCTTTCGCAAGTGTACATCTGAGTAAGTCTCGAACTGGTCATATTCGGTAATACTAGTACGTAACGTCAATCAGAATAATCCTTAAAGCAAAACTACGGCAATTACTAAAAAGGCAAAATGTCATATTCCAGTTTCACTCTATAGATTGTATGTAATAAAGAAGCTTTATTCTTTAGATTTCAATCTACTGAATATATTTTATCAAAAATCTATAATTGAATAAATTACGTTTTAAAATTACTCTTGAGATTAAGTTGTAAGAGTTGTGTTCACATTCATTATCTAAATGGACATAACAACAGAAGAGTGTTAAAACTAAATATGATATTAAATCCATTATCCTATGGTCGCTTGGCCTTATTATATTGTTCAGATTGAGGATCACTGAAGAGGGTTTAGTAACCGAAACGTGCATGTCTGGTCCATGCTGAAAATTTATCTGTTCTTAAATGACGTTATTCAATTTGAAGACGTTTAACAACACAATAGAGAGGAGGGGATCTCCAACAACACTGTTGCACCATCCACAGCAAAAACCCAAAACATCCAATGCAAAAACACAGTGCAGACATTCATAGAAAGAGACGTTTAAGGGACCAGGAACACTAACTCACATCATAGAAACATGAAAAGCAAAAGACCACACATAAACCAACGAGACCAATGAGCAACCGGTACAACGCAAGTAACAGATGGTGTCGTTATCCGGGGACGTGCAAACAACCCATCCACTTTTCCGATTACCCAGAGGTCTCGAAGAACGCACAATTGTGGTGTTTAATAACCTCCTCACTGTAAGATGAACTTACAAACAGACAGCATGACGGAGGGGCCCGATAAACACACAGATGGATATGTAAATGGATATAAAGAAAAAAACGGAAGGCATACGAAATATAGTTCGTGCTCTAACGGCTGTAGAGATGACAAATATGGATAATGACCATATCCCTGTAAACAGCACAAAATCGATAATTCTGAAAATCGGAAACCGAAGGCATACAAAATCAGGATAAAACAGGAACCAAAGCAAACAAACAAAAACCTCCACCATATGAAAAGCAAACTCCCGATATGGGAGTGAGAGTTCATGCATGTGATCACCTGAGGAGTTCGACTGACATTGTCTTGTCTTAAGGGGTTTGGACAAGGCCGATCATGGAGTCCTGTCAATACAGTTACTTGTAGTCAGAGTGCAATTCTCAAGAATGCGCTGCTACAAGGCTGAGTAGATTGGTCCAGTACTAAGCCAAGTGTCCGTTTGGTGACAGATTGATCATACCCGCGGTATAAAAGGCGTTTGGTGATTCCAACTCAATTTCGATGGTAATTATGTCTACCTTTGATCTCATTTTATAAATTATGTCACAAAATGCAGGTGGTGAAATACCAAAAGTAATATACTCTGTTGCTTGTATGGGTCTGAATTTCAAAAGAAGTTGACACTATTTTTTGTAATTTTCCAGAGGGTCTTTACTAGTTTGTGAAAGCGGAAACCTTGACCCAAAAGTTCCTTTGTAATTTGTAAATTTCTACTTTGAGAATCCAAAAACATCAGTGCATGCTCTAGCATACCGGATGAGTTGCGAAATGTAGATACTGTATGACAGTAATCTAGGAACATCGCCGTCAAGCCAGGGGATATGTTAAACCCAAAATCATCTCTTTTGTCATACACACTTGCATAAATCTCTCCATTAACAATTTTGATGTTTAGGTCCAAAAAGGGTATTTCTGTGTTTGTAATGCTTGCCTTGTTTAGAGTCAATTCTTGTGGATAAATATCCTTTTCATACTTTTCAAAAACAGGATTGTCGATAGTAAGAATATCATCCAGGTACCTAGAGCACCAATGAAACATTTCAAATCATCATGTTTTCTTTGCTTATGAAGATTTTGGATAAATTCTTTTTCATACATGTATAAAAATAATCATGCAACAAGAGACTTACAATAAGTACCCATAGGGATCCCTACAACATATTTTCTTCCAACCTGTTAAAATATTATATTGTGAAAGTGATAACTTAGAATCATACTTTTCCTCTAGTGCATTCGACTTTTCTGTTTAAATGTCCATAAAGAAGGACACCGAGCTTCCGTAACTGAATCTTTAATCATGCTCCGAGTATCTTGTTTATAACTGACTCAACCATTCAAAACTGGAGTACACGACTTATTATTGACAAGAAGTGGCTAATTTTTCGTGTGGATCTCGAGTAACCCGCACATTTAGGCTGTATTCCTCCGGTGGGCATCTATTTTGAAGATACAACTGGTGAACACACCGTCTTGATGTGATAATTGGTCGCCAGGGAAATATGACTTTATATCTCTTTATTTGATTATAGCTTGGTAATAGAGCTTTATTATCAGGTTTGAACCGGTGAACGTAATGTACACTTATATATGTAATTATATATAATAAACATTTTCTCCAATATCAGTAAACAAGAATAACGCCAGGGATATGTTATAGCTAAAACATGATACATTTCATAACTTTACTGAACTTATGATGAACCACTCCGAATCATTACTATTCCTAACTTTCGTATCTTTCTATCAAACGAATTCGTAATATACCAAATTTCTCATGGGAATATTTGATCATATGAATAAAGAGTCTCAGACTCTACTGGGTATTAACATCACTTTAAAGTCACCAGACTAAGACAATGTGACATGGTGCATGCCGTCTTACTGTTTTGCTGACATTGGGATTTGAAAAAAGTCCTTTATGGATTTTATAACAGATAAACTCATGCAAGACAACTTGTTTTAGAAATAAGGTGACGGGATTTTTTTTACAGACAATGCATGTAAATTATTGCAACCAGCAGGACTGTGTAAAGACGTAAATTTTTCATTGAAAATTGGTTTTCTGTACAAATGAACAGGCTAAAAAACAAGTGATGCTACAATAAATGTCACAGTAATGGGGTTCTAATTTTTCAGAGGAAATCTAATTGTCAGGTTAAGAGTGTTCTTCCAAATTTTGGCCAACAAATGGGAAAATTTCACTCCAAATCAACATTGTATGCCTAACTTGTGGAAATTGGAATTGTCTGTTTTCTATGATAACTTGGTGCACCGTTGTTATGCATAATTTAAATCTTATTTGGGGAGAGTGGTAGATTTGTAATCTATAAGGAAAGTGTGATGAAGTGATTTCTGGACTTGAGGATGTGCCTACTAACAAGCAGCCAAGCCAACCATCAAGACAGCCAGCAAAGACAGAGATAAATGAAGAACTGACATCAGGTTTTGTAAATATTGATGGCGCCATTATTTGGATGCATATACATGTATTAGATATAGCATGCTATTTGAAATAGAAAAAAAACACGATTGTTTCATCGAATGTATATTTAAGGAATATTTTCCGTTTGGTTGGTAGTAATATAGTGCTTTCATAGCAGTCTTACCATAAAAATCACAAGGGTTTGTCAGAATGGGACAAGGGAATCCGATCCCTGTGAAATACTGCACCATGTTAGACGCCTTCCCGAAGTAAACCATTTGTCCACGGGATAAAATCATCACCAAATCAAACAGATCGAAAATGTCAGATCTATAAATAAAGACGAAAGAGATATAAATTATACATATTCCAGCCCAAAGAGACCACGGTGCATGAGAAACAGTAATGCTACGATTAATTTGTTTGAAATCATTCCTTTAGAGAGACCTCTTGGGGACTGAAGATGATGATCATAAACGGTGCAGTCTATCATTATTTTTATATCTGAAGAAAAAACCCAGGTTCACACAGTAAGTAGTGGGAACCTCTCAATGTGAAATAAATATCAATTTTTCAGTATGATTTCACAGATGCCTTCAGTAACATACATGCAGCGGTCTCTCTGGGACAATCCTGTGTGTGAACAGATGCCCTGCGATGTATTCCTTTACATCATTCATAGAAACTCGTAAACGATGAAGGGTGAATTAAAAATGTAGGTCGGTAGCTACTTTATAAACCGAATTAAGTGCATCACACAGGCATGTCTATTAGCCTGTATAAATGGTATAAATATAAAATACATGGCGACATCTACAATGATACAGTGCTGTAAGCGCTGTGGTTTTTTTTTTTGGTAAAATTTGAGAACATTAAAAATCCTATTAAAAGGAATGTATAAAAGCATTGAAATTCCATATACTCTGTTCAGTATTTTCCTCGTGTAGGCCTACGATGACTGACACGTTTCGTTGACAAGAACCTACCTGGGTTGATGTATAGACATAAGGACAGTACGATTGTTCTTGGCTAGTTTGGACAAAGTCTCTACCAAGTGATGGGCAGTGAATGCATCCAAACCTGATGTTGGTTCGTCAAGAAATATAATGCCTGCAAAAATGATATTACTTTTGATCAAGACTTGAAACAGTTATAAAGCTGCTCATATACTTTTATTTCCGAAATCTTCTCATTCGACAAGAATAACGCTTATAGGACATTTTGTTTCAAATGCGCATAGTTATAATGTTTTAAACAGGTGTCTTGTTTGAATCGATACTACTTGAAGGTTCCGTTGATCTGTCGAATGGTTTCAAGCTTATTAACGTAATAAATACTTTGTATTTCAACCATCGTCTACAATGTATTAACAATTTTGGTAATAATGCGGAAGGGTTCCAACTCTATACCTTCTTGACGAAAA
This sequence comes from Pinctada imbricata, assembly GCA_033119305.1. Taxonomy (NCBI): domain Eukaryota; kingdom Metazoa; phylum Mollusca; class Bivalvia; order Pterioida; family Pteriidae; genus Pinctada; species Pinctada imbricata. The sequence continues at coordinate 24,318,297 of VSWD01000009.1, forward strand.
TTTCAAACTAATTTTCCTGCACCAGACTCGTCCAAAAACACCGAATTTGATACATTTGTCTTTTTTGAACATTTATGCACAGCTAAGTGACGGGTGCTTCTATAACAGCAGGAGGTTCCTACTACACATAGGCAACTGATCTAATCTCTATTGGGGATTGAAATTTACATTTTTGGCAGAAAATTTAAGCTTTTTTCTTTGGTTTTGCATTTTTTCATAGTTTTGCATACCCATTGATTATGATATGTGGGTTCTCATTTTCGGTTTTGTGTTTTTAACTTTCAGTCGATCATCGAAAAGGAAATGTTTCGAAAGAAACGTTTGAAGAAAACCCACTTCAGTACGGATGAATCTATACAAATAACCTTTTATCAAACACTTTGCTTTTTTTCTCCGGTGGCTTTTGAAAAGAATGCATTTATTTCATTAGACTCTTATTACTCAAAATTCAAAATCTTTCTCTTTGTGTTTTTGAAATAGGTTTTCAACTCTAAGTCGGATTTTTAAAAAAAATACACCTTGCAGTAAATACATGGATCGGTGATTGTTCGACTGCATCGAATGATATTTTCTCCAATTTTGGTATACAGTCTCCAAGTGTAAGAGTGTAAGTCTATAGGAGCATAGTAATTCTTATTGGTCAACATTCAAAATATTTCCCTGTCTGGTTTTTTTTTTCGTTAACTTTGTACTAGACGAATGGAATCGGGCTATTCTTTGTATGTTCTTGAATAATTAAGCTATATAAGTATGTCGCAGTGATCCTTCAGTGCCATATTACCATGGCGAATTCCGTTGGGTATGTAGGCTATCCAATGATGGAAATTAATTAATCATATAAAATCATTTATGACTAGAAGTCGTCATAATCTACATTATCAATCATTTATTGATACAAATCCTTTACCGTGACTTTAATCTACAAAGTGCTGACCAGTGGAATCAATAGACCAATTGGTACAGAACTGGACGAAGCTCTAGAAGACCGATCTTAAGCCCCTGTCACACTAGCATAAATTTGAGCTACGAGTTTTGTACGAGTACCGGCGAGTTATAACTCGCCGAAATTTTGGACCAGGGAAAGAGTTCAAGTATGCTAGAAGGACACCTTTTCGTGAGATAATTGCATCTTCTTGTATTACCAGACAGACGTAAGTGTATACAAGGCTCGATGCCAACGTATGTCTCAAGCAAATTGTCCCATAAGTAGCCAAATTATGTGTGTATTTATGAAGGTGAAGGTCAAACAAAACAAAATTAAGCGCCAAAGCGGCAATATTTTGTGGATTGAAAATAAAGGGTCTCTGTATCCAAGGTCAAGATACGTATGTCTTAAGCAAATTGTCCCATCAGCAGCCATACAGTGTTAAACGTCTTAAAATTCAATAGCATCATTTAAAACCTGATAAATTTACAGCATGGACCAGACATGCACGTTTCGGGTACTAAACCCTCGTCAGTGATCCTCAGTCTAAACAATGTAATATGACCGAAAAGTATGAAAATTATTATGTCCAAAAATATACCGAAAGACGTAGCAGAATGGGTGGGATATGATGCTACAGGACCCACGTTTTAGAAATTTCAAGAAATTTTGTAACAGAAAATTTCAAATGCGTTGAGAAGACAGACGATCAACCAAAGTTGATCGAACTTGGCTACATGTGCCCTCGGGGACTCTTGGTCCACCAGCAGTGACACTCACCAAGAAGTTCAAATGTTAAACGTCTTAAAATTCAATAGCATCATTTAAAACCTGATAAATTTACAGCATGGACCAGACATGCACGTTTCGGGTACTAAACCCTCGTCAGTGATCCTCAGTCTAAACAATGTAATATGACCGAAAAGTATGAAAATTATTATGTCCAAAAATATACCGAAAGACGTAGCAGAATGGGTGGGATATGATGCTACAGGACCCACGTTTTAGAAATTTCAAGAAATTTTGTAACAGAAAATTTCAAATGCGTTGAGAAGACAGACGATCAACCAAAGTTGATCGAACTTGGCTACATGTGCCCTCGGGGACTCTTGGTCCACCAGCAGTGACACTCACCAAGAAGTTCAAATGTTAAACGTCTTAAAATTCAATAGCATCATTTAAAACCTGATAAATTTACAGCATGGACCAGACATGCACGTTTCGGGTACTAAACCCTCGTCAGTGATCCTCAGTCTAAACAATGTAATATGACCGAAAAGTATGAAAATTATTATGTCCAAAAATATACCGAAAGACGTAGCAGAATGGGTGGGATATGATGCTACAGGACCCACGTTTTAGAAATTTCAAGAAATTTTGTAACAGAAAATTTCAAATGCGTTGAGAAGACAGACGATCAACCAAAGTTGATCGAACTTGGCTACATGTGCCCTCGGGGACTCTTGGTCCACCAGCAGTGACACTCACCAAGAAGTTCAAATGTTAAACGTCTTAAAATTCAATAGCATCATTTAAAACCTGATAAATTTACAGCATGTGTGTACTTGTGAAGGTAAAGCTGGAACAATTCAAATTAAGCGGAAATTGTGGATAGAAAATAAGTAAGGATCTCTTTCGATGTTAAGAAAGAAGCATTTTTTATTAATGGAAGAATCTGGTACTGTCTTTCTACAAAACATTGCAAATTCAAGCAATGAAGTCAAGAATGTTTCAGAACAAAGGGGCATCTTGTAACAAGGAGTATTCAATAATCTATCGAAACGGGGCGTTAACATGATGTAAATTCATGCCACACTTTGCCTAGTATCTGTCGTTTTCAGTTCAGCTGTCTTCTAAAATTGGTTCATGTGGTCATGAACAGTTTAAAAGGCGATCACCAGGAAGTGGAATGTTACACGTTATCGCATCTGCTAAAAGACTCAACCTGATGCGGATAAATGCTTGTATAATCTTCTTAGGCAACCACATATATAGTTTCAGGCTGCTTGAGGAAAATATTTATAATTCAAACTTTCCATGAACTGTCCCACGCGACAATGTAAGATTCTCTTAAACATAAAGCTCAAACCTACTTCTGTATCAAGTGGTATCATACAAACTTAATCTCCTTAATTAAATACATGTGAGCAGATAGTTGCATAATGTTCTTCATTTGTTGAATTTCAATTGCCTCTTGCTAATTTGCTTTTTTGTTGACTTGTTGACTTTCATAATGCTCCTTGTTTGTTTTTGGTTGACTTTCATAATTCTGTGTCTTTGTAAGACCGTTTCGTGTGGGTGTTGCTGAGTTTCCCGCTGTCCCTCATTGTATGGTAGGTCGTTTTGTCTAATGATAGCTCCTTCCCGGTGTGTTTCGCGGTGGTCAGCACAGGGTGATCTTCCCGGAGATCTCTTCCACATTCGTACATACAGACGGAATAATTCGATATCGGCATTTTTCTTGTAAACTTACTTGGATCTAGCAATAATTGTATTCCTATACTGACACGCCTTCTCTCTCCACCAGAGACGCCTCTAGACTCTTCATTGCCTACTTTTGTGTCTGAAACATGACGGAGTCCCAGTTCGGCAATGACTTCGTCTACCTGATGAAATATTGAAAACAATATGTGTTCAAGTGTTGGCTGCACCTTTCGTACATATATAATGTAGTGTAAATACCATAGGACTTAATGTCTTTCATGTATTTTGTAGAGTTATCCATTTATTGATGGGCTTTGAAAACCTGACTCGTTAAAGATACCTTACTAAGCTCAAGATCCATAAGATGGACCGTAGACTACTGACGCCAGTTCTTTATGTGTGATAGTCACATCATAGATGTTGTCAATTTTGCATAGAGATCAGTTTGAATTGCATCGTTATGTCAGTTATTCATTAGTCTTAAAGAATTTTCCGTTAGGTTACTTTGATGATATACATATTAATGAAAATTAATTCAAGTTCTGTCCTTTTATTGTTTTTATGCTTTTTCATGTTCATATGTCTTTTGCACTAAGAATTTGCAAAAACAAAAATGTTACATTTTGTAAATCCATTCTTAAATCCTCTTTAAAAATATGCAGAGAATCTATCTTCATAGATTTTGTGTGTGTATGAACCTGTACCCTTTTATGCAAAATCTCTAGGAGGTCTGGCACGTCACTAAGACATACATAGAAATGCTGAAAGGGGTTTCGCAAAGAAAAGCTTAATGTAGTTAATGGGACAAAAATACCTAATTGGTTGAACAAGCCTACGTAACTAATCAATCCCTCCGTTTCAACTAACAAACGAATCTATCTGTTTCATCCAGGCTGAAAAATAATACGGATATACCTGAATAAAGTAACGACTTTCTCAGCATTACCTAAATACGGGGAAAGACATGACGCTCCTAGATAAGCGCAGAATCAATAATCCGCCAGAATGATCACCACGTTTGGTTAGACAAAAATATCATGTAATAGATGGAGAAATTAAGAAGGTAACCGTGTAAGAATTGCCGCGTAGATTTACTTTCAGACAATAAGACTGATGTGAGATATTCTATTTTGGTAACTGTGAAATAACCCGTCTTTGACATCATAGTAGGCTTCAATAATTCATAGACAATCTTCTCGCGACTGCTTAAACTCGTATTTTACCCGCAGGAAATTGCCCTAACACATATAAATGTTTCATGTAGACGGCAGTCAAAAGACAGTCCCTTCAATAACACATTGCGTCTTTCACTTTATTAGAAAATTTTAGAACAGTCCAAGTTCATTACTTTGTCTGATGTTCCGAACTTTTAGTACCGATCGAAGAGAAAATAGAATATAAAGAATCAGCCAAAGGATGCCGTGCGTGAAATTCGCCAAAATTATCTCCTATTCCATTATCCTCGTCTAATCACGATGGAGAGCATTGTAATTCTGTTAATGTCACGCGCTGCTATAAAAGCAGACGACAGAAAGGGCTAGACAATTTTCAAGTAAGTTGACACGGCGTTTTAATGGTCAGTGATTTGTATGTTTAATACGAATGACTGTGTCCTAACGATGATAAAAATGACAACTAACCGGTGAAATAAATTAAGAGAAGTTTGAGGACAAACTAGGTGATGTTGCCATCTGAAAATCAATAGTATAAAACAATCCTATATTTTTATCTTAAAGCATATCGTATATATTTCTCATTCTGTATACTATGAATGCGAAGTCACTGAAATGATATTAATTTTCGTAGATATACATGCAGAAAAGCTGTTGGTTAATAAGAATTCATTCTTTGGAGATTCAACTTCCATACATTAATGGTCAAAATATCGCTCCAATGAAAAAAATATAGACTGATGTTCGTTTATAGGTTTTTTTTGGTGATTTGGTTCTCCAAGTTAATCTTATTCAAAGCCTAGTCGATCCTCCGTATTTTTTTGTAACTCGTGGTCTTCACGTGTGTCAACTTTGCGCTTTGGAATAACAAAGAATGACAAATATGGATAATGACCATATCCCTGTATACAGCACAAAATCGATAATTCAGAAAATCAGAAACCGATGGCATACAAAATCAGGATAAAACAGGAACCAAAGCAAATAAACAAAAACCTCCACCACATGAAAAGAAGCGAACTCCCGATATGGGAGTGAGACCAGGTGCCCAGGAAGAGTAAGTATCTCCTGCTTGCATGCAACACCCACCGCACAGCATCTAAAGAAAACAATCCAAAAAGGGAACATTGCAGTGAAAGCGGCTAAATACACAGGAAGACATGGCAACTAATAACGGACTCAATGAAAATCAATCACACCAAGACAAAAGGGAGTATTTAAGGTCAGGGTGGCGACTTTAAATAGAAATGAGGTAGAAGAAAGATGGATATGACCACATGGAGAGGGACATCTCCTCGAACTATTCAGACCAAAAAATCATAATTTGCCCGTCTCGTTTTTTGGCTATAAACGTCCATTTTTGGCCTATTTTAACATTTTCATCATTTTAGAGAATACCACATCATAACTTTACATACCTCTGCAATGCATGAAATTTCAGAAAGTCATATATACCCTTATTTTCCTGGATTCTTATAGCTTGTGCATGAATTAAAGCCTATTTTGAAAAATTCTGATAAAAGAAATAGTTCAAAGGAGTGTATTTTCTTATAAATACGATTTTGCTGCTTGCCATAGCAACAACCCGTTATTTTTGTTAATAGCTAGAAGGTCGCTAGGTACACAATATTTTTTCTATGTATAGAACTATGATATTGCTTTATCCTAAAGCAGTAAAACCAATATGTACCCGAATTCGTTTTCGAGCAAAATGACTGTTTCTACAAATAGCACAATAATTTGTGCAAAAAATCAACATTTTGACCCCAAAACATGGAGATTTACTCGAAGTTCGAATTTCTATTTCTCTTATTATTAAAGAGTATAATGAATAGTTTATATTCTGATGTTTGAATCTTTAGAAGCAGAACTCGTGCGAAAATGACAATTTTTTTTCCTATTTTCGGCGATTTTTCATTGAAAAATATGCATTTTTCCCAAAAATTCCCATTCAGCAATGAAAATTTCAAGGAGTATTATTTTTTTATGAAAAAATTCAACAAACTAAGCTTATACCATTTATTGCCATGTCGGTTTCAAATATTACGTGATATGAAAATAGAGTTATCTCCCTGTAGTCGAAACCCTAACCTTAATCCAGGAGGACCCTCAGGAAGACCAACTAACATATAAACCAAGCAAAGACAATATGAAACACGAATGGCGTCAAAGCGAGAGAAGGATTTAAACCCAGAGGTCTCCAAATATACGTGTGACTTCTGTATACACCAAGGGTCGTTTTATATAGTGTTTTGCTATTCTTGCTACCTGCGAAGTCAAGTTATGAAGTGAAAGCAAGTTTCCCTTCAACTAAAAAAATAACAAAAGTCCTTGCTTTGAAAGACATTTTCAAACAATAAGACTGTTCATATGATAAATACTAGTACGCCAACGGCTTATCTATACGCTTTTGGGGTATTCATCTGTTTCAGACTGTTGCTTTCAGTGCCTATGTCTTTTTTTATATCTTCTTAGAGCCTTATCTAGTTTATAACGGATTAAGTAAGCGCCGGGTATACTTTGGTCCCCCTCAATTTATGTAGTCGTTTGTGCTTTGTTGGGTCTCCTTTGTTTGTAACACCGTTCCGTATGTGTGTTGTTCATATTTCATTTTAATTAATGATACGCGTTTCAAAATTTGTGTTCAAACTGTGCAACAAATCAGGAAAGTGTTGTACATGTAGTAGCAGGAATTAATAAATCTTACTCTGCTTTCTGTTTGGCGTCTTGTAAAGCTGGTGGGTAATTTCAGCTGAGCAACAAACATGAGTGTCTCTTTGACAGTCAGATGAGCTAACAGACGATCATCTTGTCTGACATAAGCTCCGCAGGTACGGATCATTTGATTGGTCCATGGTACATTATTCAGATACACCTGTCCCTCCACTACCCCACCGTCATTTCTACCCGCCAATACATCAAGAAGACTTGTTTTTCCGCTTCCTAGAAAATAATGAATATTCATCATGCTTTACAACTGAACAAGGCTTTGTTTGGTAAAAGGAATTAAAAATTGGAAAAAATCAAAAAATAAGACTAGAGGGCGCTACTGAAATACATTTGGCTGTGACTGAAAATCACTTCGGCATTTGATAAGTACCGCTGATGAGGATTTACTATCCGAAACACGTGTCTGGTGCATCAAGATTGGTTTGATATTTTATTCAAGAAAGTAGTTCCATTATTGTGGACGCTTACAATTCTTATATTTTGAATGTAAAGACCTTTTTCACATTTGTACCACTTGGTTATTGTCACTGCTGGCACTTTTGGACATGATAACTTTCATATTCTTTTGTCATATTACATTGTTTAGATTGAGGATCACTGACGAGGGTTAAAATAATACGGAAGTGTTCCAACTCTATCCTTTCCCGAAGAAAAGTTCAAACAAATGATGCTATTGAATTGGAAGACGTTTAACATTTGTAAATTGCAAAGAAAAGCAATGAAAAGATAATTGTACCTAAGAAAAAGTTCAAATTGATATTTTTTTTGTTGTAGTTAGTAAATGCTTCATGACGATTAAATATCAGAAACACATCTATGGGGGGAAAGAAATGATTAATTTGATCTTGAGTGCCCTTTGAGAGAAGCGTTCTTATTATCATTGAGTTTCTACGATTGATTATATGCCACAGAGACATGCCTTTAATGACATAAAATCTTGACCTAGTAAACCAATTTTAATAAAATGCTTATTGAATTGTTTTTTATCTACTTGAACCATGTCCTTCTTTCTTTGATGACATTGCTATTGTATATATTTGTACTGGGTATTGATTATGGATATTTCTCATTTTCTTTTAAAAACACGTCAAGTGGTTTTTGAAAAAAAGGGTTTGAAAGAACACTTAGAGTATGGTTTCAGTCGCAGAACACGTAATAAGAAAGGTTTTTAGTGTCATAATTGTCTTCAAATATGATTATCCGCACTGCATGGGAGGTGAAATGTTTCATATGAGTGGGGGGGGGGGGGGGGGGGGTGGGGTGGAACATTAATGTGAACTTTGTTATTTGCGCTATTATTAAGACATAGGATTAGACAATTCAAAAACGGTCATTACAAAGTATAGTGCATGTAGTTTATTATCTTACACGTGAAACTAATGATATATTCCTCTAATAATGTTCCCAAAGTTGATGCATAGAAATGAAAATGATTTATCTATTATTCAAATACGTGTTGTTTTATTAAAAGAAAAAAAATCAATTCAAGTAAAAATCATAGCTACAGATCCATAATAATTAGGATGTAAGATGTCTACTTAGTTGCAGCGAAGTCCTTGGCGATTTTTCCCTATGACGTCAGTGGACAAGGGTGCTTTCAAAATTGATAAGGCCACATGTTATAGAATCTGTAGGAAGGAAATCATTGACCAGGTCATCGAATCAAAAATTTATGACACATGAAACTATACTTGAGTCTATGTGTCTTCACTTTTCTACTTATTATTACGATATTTACAAATCGGTCATTTTTGGGATGGTAATAAAGTAACAAAAGATTTTCAAAGACCGAAAATTACTTACATATCCCACTTTCAATATTTGATAAACAGCCTAGTAATATATTTGTTTTAAAAAAGAGAAAGAAATAGGAACATGTTGCGTCAGATGCATATAGACGTACTTTGTATTTTTCTTTATAATTTTTTTGTTCTTCGTGATTGCCTCTGAAGCTGGGATTTTTTTTTTCGTACTAGCTGCAAATGTCAACTTCTGTAAAGAAAGAAGACTCCAGCCGAGCCTTCGGGGAACTGAATTTAGTTCATCGGGTACCCAAATCTCCAATATTGGAATTTCAAACCGAAATTGAAAGAAGTTACCACTCGAAATGGTAAAGTTAGCGTATTGTTTCTATTATTATTTTTGAAGTACTTCGCACAGACGCCCACTGCATGAAAATGGAAGAATATGTTCGCGGTTGTTGAAAGCTGACTTGCTTTAGGGTTGGTATTGACTTTATCGTGCGTCATAGCAACGGTTTCAGCTAATGTCTACCTGACATTTTGATATTTATGGTGTTTTTATGTTTGTTTAATGATATTTTATCTTCATTCATGTAATTAAACGACAGTCTTTGTCTAAGACTATGTAATGATACCAAGATGCTATAATCTATTGATTCCCTTACTAAAGTACGCAGACATGAAATGATACAGTGTCTGCAATACCAAAGATAAAAGACCAACGAATAAATAGAACAATAACCCTACCGGAAGTGCCCAGAATCGCCAACATCTGTCCGCTGCGCACAGCAAATGACACATTCTCCAGCACTTGCTTGTGGTTGGTTGTTTTCGTTCCATTCCCATGGTAACTGGAGATTGCCTAGTCTTTGAATACAGGGAAGTTTCTTCGGATTGACGATATAGCTGACATTTTCTGCCCTTAGGTTCACGAGTTGTCTTTGATTAAAATTGAGGTCTATTGCAGTCACTTGGGGACTGCCCGGCCGACTCATGTCCACGGTCGCACAGCTACTCTGATAGTGTACCGAGGGATGAGAGCGGGCATGTGATCTCATCTTGCTATCAATTTGATTGTTTTCTCTTTATCTCTTTTTGTATGATGAAGTTTAGATGCAGACGATAACTTTATTTATTTACTTGGCTGTCAACATTGTCTGGGTCCCTTGTCGGGACGAATTCTAAGGATATTGAATAACAACTGATTCCGTCCTTCTTGTGCAATCCGAAATTTTCTTTTCTGGAAGCGAAAGAAACATACCTTTATATCAACAGAATTCTACATTCGTTTGACATAGATATATATTGAAAGAAAGTGATTCAGATATCGTTTTCTAATACATATAGATATCAGCATAGGTAAGTTATAGGGATGCTTTGCTCCTTAAACATGAAAATCTGGTAAGGAAAACTAGGAATGACAAAAAAAAAAAAAATAAATAAAAAAAAAATAAATAAAGCAATTCATATCTGACACAAAAAATGAATGATATGGGGAGTAAGGCCTAACAGACAGACAGACAGACAGACAGACAGACAGACAGACTTTACTTCATCAAGGCACTTTCGACCGAAATAATAGATGGTCACATCGATGTTGGTTTTAGTTTGTGTCTTTTGAAAAAAGATAAGAAAGTAATAAAAAGTAAATAGATAACTAAACAAACAAACAAACAAACAAACAAATAAATGAATAAATCAATCAATCAATCAATCAATCAATCAATCAATCAATCAATCAATCAATCAATCAAAAAATAAAAATAAGTTAGAAAAAGAGAATGGAGGTGTACTTCTGATTTATTAATTTTTAATTGTTTTCTAATAAGAATTACGTATGCAATAACTGGGATGGATAATTTATTTTGTCACGGACACTTAAATATATGATAAGTTTCCCACCATATCTTGTTCGTAACACGTACTAAATTTAATCTAGTAGAACAGGGACGTATATCACTACATTGTACGTGCCTGAGTAGAGCAAGGTGTCATTGTAGGTAAATGCCTTGAATCCTATTTTGAAATTGAAATATTCCGGAAATAGTCGAAATATATCGAATTATTCCGAACCTGGCTTATTATATTACAGTATTTAATTTGTACCGTAAATAGGTGATGTCTACTTTTATTATCTCGTCCCAGGAATTAAGTGTGATCATGTTTTATCGCAGAATGAAGAAAACTTCATGTTGAAGCCAATATATATATGTTACCGATAAAGACTTCTTGTATTGAATTTCAGTCCGTTTTAATCCTGTCTATTTAATTTTCGCTTTATATTTATTTCTGGGATTATTCTGCATTTAAATTAGCTCGATAAATGTGGTTTGTCAATGTTGAGATAAGAATAATGCATGTTTCTGGTTAGAGAAATCCAACGGTCGCTAAGGACATGTAAATTTGATTGATAATTATAAAGCGGGAATCAGAACGGTACACACGATTTCCGGATCACAAGGCTTTGCCCTACAAAATTCTACACGTTGCTTCAATAAAGAAAAAGCACATTCATTGTTACAGCTTTAACAGGAAATTTTTATTTGCCTTAAAACTTGATACTCGATTTTTGTGTATTGATTTTCTGTCAAATAAATTTATTCTACATAACAGAAATAATATACTGTTTTTATTTAAAAAAGTGTATAAAGAAAAAAATCGCCTTGGAATAAAAAAAAAATCATTGGATAGACGAAAGAAAGGAAGGACATTCAGATGTAAAGGACCAAATTATAATAGAACAGAATCTTTTTTTACATTTACAGAGTGAGACCTTATCATATACTGTTAAAAGTCAGCATCAGTAAAATAAAGTATGCGCCATGCATGTTACGTAGAGATACAAATGTATCAGTTGTGTCTACCGGAATATAGGAAAATGATAGCATCAAACTATCTATACCATCTTATTGAATTGAAAAGTTTTTTTAAATGCCACTATATTGTTCATTTGTGCTGTGCCATCGATGCACTGTATGTAACGAGTGATATAGCTTTAACACACATCCTACATGTATTTGCGATGACATTACGATTTCTATGCCCTTGAATTGGTTTCGGATTAGAATCCAATGAGAAGAAATTCGTAGATGATTAGCTAGGTTCTTCTTATTAGATTTTATACGGAAAAAGGACTCGTCTTTGATCTCTAAATGAATGGTCATACTGCATGGTTTTGGACAACACTCATTGAGGACATGAAGACTGTCACTGACTACAGCACGAGCTTCATAGACTGTCACTGACTACAACACGAGCTTCATAGACTGTCACTGACTACAGCACGAGCTTCATAGACTGTCATTGACTACAGCACGAGCTTCATAGACTGTCACTGACTATAGCACGAGCTTCATAGACTGTCACTGACTACAGCACGAGCTTCATAGACTGTCACTGACTACAGCACGAGCTTCATAGACTGACACTGACTACAGCACGAGCTTCATAGACTGTCACAACTATCGTACATCATGTCACCTTTGAAACTGAGTACATTAAATGACGCAGATAAAATTTTTCAACAATAAGGTAATACCCTGTGTATCTACATTTATTGAACGAAAGTACAACATGCATTCCCTATCTGTATCGATGTCTATATGTAAACTTTATATAGATAAAACACTGTACTGGTTACTCACCCTTTGTCTTTCCCATTCACCCGTTGTGATCATCTATAGATCTGTGGCTTCAGTACAGCTCGTTCTTAGTCATTTTCACCAATTTTCACTGTGCTCAATAACGTGTGCGTCACACGTCTCGATCGCGAAGACGAAAGAAGGAAACGTTCCATGCGTCAAATCCATGCCACCGGCTTTTGCTGGAATCGATCGATCACTGTGTAGTAATCGTTTATTCCTTCAGAATCATATCGTGGAGAAGTAGGAATCACCCAATAGCCTCTGCCTCCAAAGTACTAGACACTGACGGTAAAATCAATCAGTTTGAAATGGAGTGTGCTACAAAGGATTGAGAGAGAGAAAAAAAGAAGAATACTGGTATGTGCATATTTCTATTTTTCAAGCATCATTTATTTAAGTTAATATATTCAAATATTCTATGAGATTCAGATGCGCATTCTGATTCTGTTACAGTATATAATAGGGATAACAATGTCTGGAGAGAGTTGGTACGTGATCATAAAGAAATCCCCCAAGTCACGCACTTGATGCTCATAGCAATAAAGGCAATTAAACCTCTGTAATACATGCAGATGTGAAGCATGTGAAAGGTTTTATGAAAAAAGGGGAGTAATGATGATGCTATTGATTTTCCCATTGTTATTTTTTTCTTTATAATTATCATTAAAACAGCAACGTAGCGCGATTTCTTCATTTGCATTCTGAAATGAAATGGTATTATAATGTTTCCAATGAATTGTGGTTTATAGTAATTATAAGAGAGTGAGAATAATATGCAAGACTTAGACCTTGTTTAAACCAGGATATACATGTATTTCTATATAAATGATGTTGAGAGTTGTTGTTTCCTTTCCTATTATGATTAGCAATATGTAAATTAGGACTTCACTCTTGTACTTCCTGAGCATTTTTCCTGTGTGATAATGTGTCATACTTCGTACAGAACAACGTCTATATGACATTTTGTTTAATCGCCCACAATACAACGAGGAAGGACAAGACTAAGTTGTTCAAAGTGGACCATTGATATTGGCAGATTCGACAGAGCAACATAAGATATAAATTCCACATACTTTCAATAGGTTGTCTTCTCGCTATATTTATAAAATGCTCAATTGATTCTTTATATTATACAATTCATTTTACAATACTTTATCAATAGTCATACTAAAACATAGTGTTTCCACATTCAATGTTCCAATGACATAATATAGTTACAATTCAAAAGAAGAAGGTGATAAAATCACGCAAAAATCCCTTTCGGCATCTGAATCCAAATGATGTACACGCATTTCAGTTGGCCTTTTCTCCGATTCTTCATTCCTTCAAAATCATCATGAATATATATTGAATTTAACATGTCTATGTAATATATTATGTGCATATACCGAAGCGGAAGGTCTTCCGTTTTTCTGAATTAATTAAGATTAATTAAAAGCTAAAGAAGTTTAATATATAAATTTGATTTTTGTTCTAGTATATATGTACGCCTCATGCGCTTGTTCTTCAGTGAACCTCCTTGCACATTTACAGAATAACCTACTTTCGCATTGTTCTTGATTTTGGTCTTTGAGCCATGGAAAAAATTAAAAACGACAAAAACAAATAAAAGATATCTTATTTCTGTTAATGTAAAAATAATAACAGTTGAGAAGTCTAACGATTTTCAATAATTGAGAAGATACAACATAGTCCCATGTTATACAGTGACCTATCTAGTCAAACAGTTGTCCATTGAAATTTGTAGTTGTATTAACAACAGCTTGCTCTTCCAAACCTTATAATTTGATGTTTTTCCCCTCATTGTACCCAAAAAGTATGTGGGAAGTTGGGAACTTGATATTTTTTTATCATTTCACTAGTTTTATTTTGCAGTTTATCATTGATTAAACATAACTCATATACCATTACGTTTCATTTAACATTCACAACGAGACTGTCAAGGCAAACATACGAATGTTACAATGAATATTACACATAGACATTTAAAATAAATAAAAGGTTCATGATCAATATATAGGCTATATACCCAGTTTATACCTTAAACATACCAAATAATACGTAATAATATAAGACCGCATTCTTTTATCTTCAATTTCTCGTCAAGTTACTCTTTGTCACAAGTAAGGCATAGATAGAACGCATGCAGCGAAACAATTTCTGAATTTACCAGAATTTCAAAAGATTATCATCAGCATTCGTTACTTTTTGTAAGAATATATTCGTCAACAAATTATTGCTTGGTATTACAAAGAATTATCAGCTTTTCTCATAAAGTAGCCAAGTGCTAAGTGTTCGATGTGACACGTTAGCACTCGATGAGGAAAAGAGAAATTGTTATCGGAAGTCAGAAGGCATGCAGAACACCTGTCTTCTCCGTGTGTTCGGGATCTTTTACTAAATACTCTGACATAAAGGTGTACACATTCAGTTAGATCTAACATGAGACTCCGCCACGGCTCAAATAAGCATCATCAATAAATCAAAAATGTCAATTACTATATCATGATAGATCTTTCTTATGGAGGGGGATTAGGGTCACAATGCTATTTGACTTGCTTACATGCTTCATGCTATGTTGCTTCATTCAATGTTTGATTATCCCATGTTCATTTGTCTTGCTTTCATTTCAAATTGACTTTATTGCATTTGTCTTTCTTCTTTATGCAATGTTGCTTCCGTGTATTTTACATTTGTCCTTCGTCAATGCATAATTGTCGTTCTACCATGCGTTATGACATCTTTCCTTGTGCCATCATTCTTTCGTCCTAATGCCATTGCCAACCTCAATTTTGATACCAGGTGGCGCTCCGTTTGTGACCGTTCCTTGAAATGAACTTTGAGACGTCCCCTGTTGCAGTACTTGGAAAAATGAGTTACAAATGTATAAATAGCGGAAAAAAAACAAAAGCCGATTGAAATATTTGAACAAAAAAAGAAATCGTTAGAGGATAAATATTTGGGCCTCTCCTGTTTGCTTGTTTGTTTGTTGTTTTTTTTTCTTTACACAGTAATAGCCATTTGAGGATTCGAAAGCTCCAACTTTCCCGCCACATTGGAATGATTTCGTGGCTCAATGGGTAGCGAGTCGGAACGATGGTGCTTTTTTTTCCCGCGTGGGTTCGAATCCCATCGGCTGAATAATTTTTTCTGAATTGTGATTGGGAAAAGTCCGTTTTTTTCTGAGATATCGTGGGAAAGGCGGTATTTCATATCGAAAAATTCTAGATAAATTGAAACTGCCGTGCGTCCTACACTGATCGAACCTAGAGATCAACACCCCCGGCCCCATTGATTCAGTCAATAATGCAGTTTCTAGTCTCCTTTCATAATTTTGATCTTGGAAATTTACCTTTTGACATCTCTGTATGCCAAAATTACTCCAAGCTGTTGTCAAGGACAAGCGGGGCGTATGAGAAGGGGGGAGGGGGGCAGCGGGGCAGCGCTACCGCTCGCCAGTTCTTTATGGACTTTCTGAATAATTTAGCTATTCTGATCCATCCTTTATACATATTACTTTATCAATGTATTACATGTAACAATAGAGGGTATAGAAAGTATTTTATGATAAGTCAATATTTTTCTAAAAATAATTCCTGGCTCGCTACCGCTCGTCAGACATTTATTAATGTACTTAAAATTTAGAATTGCACCAGAAATGTTAAAATTTGTGCACACAGAACATGAACCCCCCCCCCCCCCCCCCCATTTTTTTTTTAAATCCCCCCCCTTTTTTTTATTTATTTATTTTTTTTTTCATTTATTTTTCTATTTATTTTTTTTTTGCTTGTTAGAAATTTTGGGATGTTGTGCCCCTCCACTTTTTCAGGCAGAGCTACGCCGTTGGTCCAGTACTACGCCTGCTCAGGAACGTGGCACAAAAACAGTTCAGTGTCATTCACAGCCTTTTTCAACAATGGCCAAAATTTATACCTTTATTGTGTTCCTATACTCCGTGTTAGGAGCGCAAGGAAGGTATAATTTTAATTAGATTGCACCATGGCAAACTTGTCAGATTCATCTTGTTCAGTGGCGGATCCAGCGCCCTTTGCCGGGGGTCAAGGGGCGAATTTTGCCGATTTTACTGATTTTACTGATGTACCTGTTTTTGTCGGGAAAATATTGGGTCTGTGCAGGAGCATCAACTAAATCCGTCACTGTTGTTCGACCCAAGATCAAGGTTAAGATTGAAATGCAAGCGTTTGATGCTTGCAAGGATTGACCTTGAACTTTGACCTTCATAAGTCCATACTTCAAAGTCAATTATTATAGAAGTTTTATCTTTTTATGCAAGAATCAACCGACTTATGGTACAGAAACGACATTGACGGGCATAAAAGACAAATAATTAAAATTATGACTTTTCATAGAAGACTTGCAAGCGACGATAGTGAGCCAACGAAGCGTTTGCAAAGTTTTGTAATAAAAATGATTTTTTATTTCAACTGAATAATGATAATGTACAGTTGCCCGCCATATTTTTTCCAAAACAATGCCCCCCCCCCCCCTATAAAAACTGAAAAAAAAATTGCATAAAAACATTTTATTTTTATAAATACCCCCAATTATTTTCTACATCCTCTTCTGGGCAGATGGACAACATGGACAAGTTACATTATACTTAGAATTGACAAAAGAAAAAAATGTATCCTCGTCCGGGATTCGAACCCACTCGGAAAGATGCAAAATAATTTCCAGAGGCAAACGTGATAACCACTATTCCGCAGAAATTCTTCCTAGTTATGTGTGGTTTATAGTCATGATTAAAACTTACAAAAATCTTATGCATACAAAATCAAATATTTACTAATTACTTCAAAATATTTTTCAAACATTCATACAGCCAATCTACTTCTGTCCTCTCGTGCGATAATATAATTACTTTTCGAACGATACTGTAGTAGAATTTAAAAGAAATTTCTAACGACAGGGGATGTTTCAAAGTTCATTTCAAGGAACGGGCACATGCGGTCGCGCGAAGCGCCATCTGGTATCAAAATTGAAGTTAGCATTGACGAAGCAATAATAGCATTAAGACGAAAGGATAATGGCAGAAAGAAGGATGTCATAACGCATGGTATAATGACAGCTATGCATTGACGAAGGACAAATGTAAAATGCAGGGAAGCAAAATTACACAAAGAAGAAAGATAAAGTCAATTTGAAATGAAAGCAAGACAAATGAACATGGAATAATCAAACATTGAATGAAGCAACATAGCATGAAGCATGTAAGCAAGTCAAATAGCATTGTGACCCTAATCCCCCTCCATACTTTCTGTCACAATATTATTCTTAATTAGTTTAATGATGCATGTACAAGATAGGGGGAACCTTGTAAGAGAAGTATAATGATATTGAAAAGAATATCCAATGAGACTATGTTGACCACGACAAAACACGCATATAAAACAACAAAAACGAAACAAACAATCAATAACACGAATGAATGAATGAATGAATGATGCAAACATGGAAACTACAGGTCAACGATTGAATGTGCACATGAAATCGACTTTGGGCGGGCATCTACTACATATATAGCAAGTGGTGTAATTATTCGGATTACGTGCGCACAACTCTTTCACTTATCCGGATGGACAGAAGTCTACTATTCATGAAGTCTTATTTACGAAGTACACACATGAAAAAAGTACCATTATTAGATACTTATTAGAAATGGAATCCTTTCATGTAGGTTTTCTAATTAGTAATCGATGAAATTATATTTGTTTCTAGACTGGTCAAAGGGAAAGCAAACATGGCGGGAGATGAGAGGGTTGTAGAAAGTCCAAGTTTTTTTGACTTGAACTATGTTTTTAATGGATGTTCAAATATGTCGCCGGATTTGGAAGAAGAAGAGAGGATGGCCACGCCTACCTTGAATTTACTGAATGTGAACTATGAGGTCACGGAGCGGATTGGTCCATGGTGGAAAGGGGCGTGTCTCCGAAGAAAAAGACGAAAGACGGTTTTGCATGACATCACTATACAATTGAAAAGCGGCTTGCTGACAGCTATTCTCGGAAATTCTGGTAAGAACCTCTTGGTAGACCTATCAAGTAGTAAAGTAATTTGGAAAATCTAAAAGATAGCTACATACTTAAAATAAATTGATTCGATGGTTAGACAGATAAATTTGTCTTTAATTTCTCAAATTCTCTCAGGGAATGCTATGACGTTGTACATGATATATTAATCCATATAGGCAATAAAGTATATTATAGTATGAGGTCATTTGTGCTAATTTCATTTGGAATAAAACAAACGTCAATGTTACATTATAGATGATGTTTTATATATGTATCACACCAATGTTAATACCATTATCTCAGGATCTGGTAAGACCTCCCTGTTAGATGTCATTGCCTGTAGAACCAGTGGAAGGGTCACTGGTAAAGTCTACTATAACAACTACGAATGTAAAAAAGAGGTCATAAAACAATATGGTGCCTACGTCATGCAGGCTGACAAATTTCTCCACAACCTCACTGTCCGTGAGACCTTAAGATATGCTGCTCTACTGCGACTTCCTGGTCGAACAACTACTGTAGAACTAGAAACTAAGGTACATCATCTACTTATGGATTCTACTAACCATACTTTTGGACTTCTTTCCAAAATCATTAATAGATTCAGTACAGTGACTCTATCAAATGGCTGATTTTGGCCTCAAAAACTTGAGTATTCGCTTGCTTTAAATAGAATTTCTTTATATCACTTAGGTACGTTGGATAAAATCCTCAAGTCGTAAAGGGTCACTCTCCATCTTACTTTGTCCAACAACAGCGCAAAACCATCTATTTTCTTTTCAAAGTTTCCTACTCTAGTATGTAGATTAATTCAGGTGAAATGTAAGCCCTGGAGGACATTAATCGACTAGACATTGGCGCTTCTACACCGACTTGGAATATATTTTCTTTAAATTTTATTTTAATTCTTCCTCGAGCATATGTATGTTCTTTTGACTGACGACAGTTGACTCCATTTTGAAATATTGATTAATGAGAAAATTTCTTGTCCCCAAGGGTACATGTAGCCAAGTTCGATCAACTTCGGTTGATCGTTTCTTCAACGCATTCGAAAATTTTTGTTATCAAATTTTCAAGAAATTTCTAAAACGTGGGTTATGTAGCATCATATCCCGCCCATCCTGCTACGTCTTTCGGTGCATTTTTGGACATAATAACTTTTATACTCTTTGGTCATATAACATTGCCAAGACTGAGGATCACTGATGAGGGTTAAGTACCAGAAACGTGCATATCTGGTCCATGCTGCTTTATCTGTTCTTAAATGATGCTATTGGATTTGAAGACGTTTAACACTTGAACTCATTTTATAAAGCACTATGATCATTTCATATTTTTCTTTATTAATAAAGAAAGTTTCTTATTTACAGACGGTGACACTGTAACTCATTTACAGGGTCTCTCTTATCAGATAAACAGAATAATCATCTGACTTCCTGATCTTTGACTTTATTGCTGTTCTGACTAGAAAGACCTATCATTTTCAATCTGCAGAATACTAACAAATTGTTGAATGCCTTTCTTTGTTGTGATTTCAGTTGATACATTTTTAATGCGTCGTCGACAAAGAACCTTCCCGTTTGAATCACCGTATCATCAATTAAATTTTACGATGAGAATGCTTTTATTATCACATAACACATGCTTGGTGAGATAATTAAACAAATTATCTCCATGAGTATGTGCATGTAATAATTTCTTATGCAACAAGATTGACCTTTCCTCTTTGGTTTCCATTCACAATTTCATTATTCTAATTTGCTAAGGTGGATAGCGTGATAACAGAAATGGGTCTGAAACAAGTGGCAGACTGCCGAGTGGGAGGTAATATAGTCCGGGGGATTTCTGGTGGAGAAAGGCGACGTGTTACAATTGCACTCCAGCTTCTACAAGATCCAAGTAAGACCATGATCCAAATTGAACCAATTCATGAAAATACAGTTCAGTCCCTCTATATAAGCTTCGTATTCTTGGTACATACATTCCCATAGGATCCCGGTATATTCAGCTGCTTAGTCTCAAATCCATTCCTCTGCACGTATACACAAGAATGGACAATTTCCAATTGTTCTCTACTGTATACGATCATGGCCTTAACTTCTAGCAATCTGGATTCTATCTGTACAACTTTTAGAATGTTTCGTTCACTTTGATTTCTATTGTTCACACTATATAATCTTAAAGAACTCTTGGTAGCTAGAAAAGTGGTAGGGATGTGCGCACGTGACGTGGAAGATGGCCTTCCTAAGTCGGCACAGATTACCCATTGGTCTCGTTGGTTTATGTGTTGTCTTTTGTATTTGGTATTTTAATGTCGTATTTGATGTCCCTTGTCCCTTTTGTCTTTTGCTGTGTATGTCTATTCTGCATTTTTACTTTGGGTTTTTCAATGTTTTACTATGTGAGGAAATCAAAACCGAAAACCATTTCATCCAAATGATGGGATCAGCTTGTGGGAATGTTAGAAAGTGAAGAATGTTAGAATGAAAGTTAGAAAGCCATGGTAAGTGTCCGTTCTTGGGTTTTATACATGCAGAGGAAAGGGTTTATAACTAAGCAGCGATACCTGGGCCATGTAGAGTAGTTGTACATAATGTCTCATGTACATCACTCAAGTAAATGAGAAATTCAGAGACAAAATGATGTACAAATTGTATGATAATGATATATTTTGTTAATTCTTGAATGCTTGATGCAAAATTGGTAAAGTTTCTGTGTCTTAACGTATCCAATGTACACATGGAGATCTTGCAGACGTCTCCATTTAAACGGTGTTAAAATCATCTCGGTTATCTTCGGCAGTGTCTCGTTAGTTTCCTTGGCTTAGGTAGCGGTTGGGGTGTTGGCCGTTGATGTTGGAAACCAACATTTATGTTGCATTATGTTATATTTAGGTAATGGTATGCCGTAATTCTAACTATATAATACCCTTGATATTTATTTGTACAACATATACCTAAAGCAAAATGAAACAATCTACCATTTAAACAAAATGGAGAATGAAATCCAGATACAGCACTTGTTGCTTCTGTTTGACAGAAGTGGCTGATTTTGTCATTAAAATATGACTTAACAATTTTTTTTCATTGATTTAGTTGTCCCAATGCCTTTCATTAGCTTAGTAATTATTATCTGGGTTTTTTCCACCATAGATAGTCAAAAGGAATGTTTTAAGTCGGCCCTTGCTCTGACATACAATTTCGGAAATTTTGCGAGAAAATGCTTGTATCCATCAAAATTTAAAAAATATTCGAATGGTGTGTAAATAATTTAAATTCAGCAGATTGCGATCCTTGCATCCTTGAGTTGTAGTCACAAGTCACTTTTATGAACATTCATTCATGACACAGAGATTTGAACTTTTCTTTGATATTTTGTGGTCCATCTTATTAGAAGTAGCATTTACACGCATTGATTTCATTTAAGTGACTACATTTTCAAAGGTATATCACTCAAAAATGATGCATATATAATGTCTGCACTTTATTTGCAATTATTCGCAGTAATGATAAAGCGAATGAAACAAACACGACTTTATCACCATTATTATTAGGGTTAGAGAAACTAAATTCCATTTAACAAAGTAATTTTTCAAAGGATTGTCTAAATTGAGAGATACCTTTCTGTTGTAATAAGTTGATAGGGAATCCATTTTCATTTCCTTATAGTATCCGCCATTATCAATTATACGCCTTCGCTGAATCTTGCCTACTTTCATTAATTTTCTTTGATGTTCTGTACTAGATGCAGCTATTGTTGTTGTAGATTTGTTGGGTAGGGAAACCTACATAGATCTTGCAGATCGATTATAATCAAACTGCGAGGCAACTACTATCTCTCCTGGATACCAAAACTGAATTATTTCATATAGCATTTACTCGTTAACCTATTTCTTAAAGTACTACTGATGAAGATTTATCATCCAAAACATTGCATGTCTGTTCACATCATGTCTGGTCATATCATGTCTGGTCACATCATTTAGAAATGAGACATTTCTGTTCAGTAGGCTGTCTCTGGTAGCAGTGTTGCACACTTCGTTTTCCTTTGTCATTTAGAAATTTTGCTGCTTGATGAACCCACGACAGGTTTGGACAGCTACACGGCGAGATACCTTGTTTCAAACTTGAGAGATGTAGCTCAGCGAGGTAAAATAGTCCTGTTGTCCATTCATCAGCCCAGATCTGATATATTCAAGCTGTTTGACCAAGTTGGTATTCTTAGCCTTGGTGAGATGGTGTATTTCGGAGGAGCATCACAAATGGTGAACTACTTCAACGACATTGGTTACCCTTGTCCAACCTATGCCAATCCTCTGGATCATTTTGGTGGGTAACAATGAAAATAAGAATGATAGATTTAATATCAGGTATATTAACTCTAACTAATATTTAAACTTCAAGAAATATACTACTTGGACTAAATTTTAAAAAATCTTTGAAACTTCCGTAGAGATTTTCAGTTCCAAATTGTCTACTTTTGTTTCGATTCTGTGTGTAATAAAAAAATATTGAGTCACTACATATTCTTGTATTCAACGTTGAAACATAATAGCTCTCGAGAAGCAGAAACTTTCCTTTAAAAAGAAATAAGATGTTTCGTATTCTTTACCATACAGTTGACTTAGCCAGTGTGGACAGGAGGAATCATGACCGGGAACAGGAGACTTCAGCCAGGCTTAACGTCCTTGTAGAGGCATTCTCTAAATCACAGATCCATAACGAGATGGTACAAAGTGTCATGGACGATACAATGAAGCCAACGACAAGGAACACAATGTTGTATTTCTACAAACCAAGACCACCAAATATATTCCGGGTTATGTGGGCTCTAATGAGGTGAAATTTTGTTCTTAGTGATATAGTGGATAGGAAAATTCTTTTTTTGTTTTCAACAATTAAGCGTATGAAGCAAAAGATAATTCAAAACTTAATCACAGGCAAATCACCATAGTTAAAAAACTGTCACCATTTAAAAGTATTCTTGTTGACAAGGCAACATTTTCATTTCATACACATCATATACTGCTTCTGTCTTTACAGTCGAATGTTGAAGAATCTTGCCAGGGACCGTACAATATACATTTCCAGACTATTTCTACTCTCGTTGTTCGTTCCATTTATCTGTGCTTTCCTTGGACACATGAAGACAAACCAGGAAAGTATACAGGATCGAATAGGGCTTATTTATCAATCCTCCAGCGTTCCCCCGTATGTCTCCATCCTAAACGCTGTTGCCATTTGTAAGTATGTTTTGAAACAAATATCTCCATATCCTGAGGCCAAATGAAATTGCACGTAGGCCAGAATAAATTGTTTCTTGTTTCGTCTTGTCTGAGCTAGAAGCAATTTTCAGTTTTCTCGAAAAGCTATTGATTTCGATTTATCATATCTACAAGTCCAACCAAATTAGGAATGCGCTTTCATTACATTTTTCAATAGGGCATCTTCTATGTAATTGTTGTCTGGCACTAAATGTAATACTACATATGTATTATGTAATGCACATCTCCTTTTTCAAGAGTTAATCATCATTTAATTGCGGCAATAGAAATGCTTCCAAAATAAGAGACTCTTAGTAGTATTAATATATAATTAGACGATTTTTTTCTGTTACTTATAAGCTTTTATGCATGGATTTTTGGGTCAATCTTCATTTTATTACTCTCTCTTTCAAACTTCTGTTCAACTATTTTTCTTGATATTTTCCTTGTGTTATTTGTTTCAAAATATACTGCACTGGCTTTTCAGTTTCTCACCTGTCATGTTTTCAGTTTCTCACTTATCATGTGTCTTTGTAGCAAAACTGCATGTAGTGTGAATATCATAACTTGAAAGTCTTGTGATTTTCACCTGCTCATGAAAATAGAATCAGACACCCAAGCTGAATGAACTTAATAAAACAGAGACAGGTGAAGGATGGAGATTACGGGGAAACTTCTTCCCTTGAATTTTTATACTCATACATGTGGTAATATACATGCACAATAATGTTAGCTTGGACGTCTGAAATCTCACACTTGTACTCATACACATATCCTTTCTTTATTTACTCTTTTATGTTGATATAAGGAAGAGACAGTTTTAAATGTAAATGAAATAATAACGTCTATATAATTATTTCTCCTTCAACTTTAGGAAAGTCTATTGGATCGGGGCAGCTGTTTAAAAAAAAACCCAGTATCTTTTCTCCGAATAACAAATTTCGATTATAATGAATTTGTGTTGATTTTAATCACTATAAACTCAACAGCCTCATATGGTATTGTTAATAAGATTTTCTTTATTTTCTAGAGAAGTTTTCTTTCGTATTTATGACATATTTACAGTTCCTCCACTGCGGGACTTGTACTACAGGGAATGTCGGGATGGATTGTACTCTACTTCTACATTCCTCCTCACATACGCCATTCATATTATTCCATTTCATGCTGCAGCAAGTTTTATATTCAGCATTATTGTATATTGGTAGGTAAAGACGGGAAATTAGTACATGTAATTGGCTTTATAGAGTAGATTATTATCTTAATATTCAATTTTGAATAGGTAAAGAAAGTCTTATAGTTTTCAGTCTTGATAATCATTTCTAACACTGAAAGCATATTCAAGAGTTTACCTCATAGAATTTTTCTAAAAATAAGATAAAGACGAAATTTCAGGTAGATGCATGAGAAATTCGAACTCTATTTCAATTTATTTCGCTTATCTTCTACTGTCTATCTGTGGTAATTGGTGTAACCTGCCGGTAGGAGATGAATACTCTTCCTTGGCACCTGAAAATTTATTAGCTCTGAAATAAAGATTTAAATGTGAAAGTCACAGGGTAGAATTTCCCATCCCATGGGTAGAAGAGAATGGTTTTATGATAAATGCTGCAACAGATTCAACATGCCATTTCGATTTTTGAAACACAGGGTGACGGGACTGTATCCTGACTGGGAGAGATTTGGTATATACTATGCTGTATCCTTCGTATTATCTTTCGTGGGGGAGATAATCACAGTGGGGACCATGGGTGTGTTAATCAATCCCCAGGTAGCCAACAGTACGTCAGCATTAGTATTAACGGCGTCACTCCTCATAGCGTCTGGCTTGCTCAGGTATGGTTTATGTGTAGCTTTAGACAACTCTGCAGTCTCGTATACACAAAATCTACAAGCGTTGCACATTGACTGACCATGAAAACAGGACTCCTTTATAATCCAGAAAAAACATCTCAAGAATGATTAGAAATGATCAAATATCAGATTCAATCACTCTTTAAATTTTGAATTATAAGCATTTTTAAATATATCTTCATATATAAGAAGAAAGTTATTCGAAAAATCATAGTTTCAAACATACTTGATATATCTATTTTCATTGCAGGAGTATAAAGAACATGCTGGAAATTTTCCAATGGGCGGGTTGGTTAAGTGTCCACAAATACAGTACTGAAATCCTTGTGGCGAACGAATTCCATGGATTAAACTTTACTTGCTTAAAAGATTCAGGTAAAACTATAAACCATAGGCGTTTTCATATGCTTTTAGAACAGCTTTCTTTCCTTACCTCATTCGTTTCCAAGATATTATCTTATCTAACATTTTCAGATGTACCATGTCAGTATACTTCGGGTGATGACTATTTGAATGAATTCTACCCAGATGCTATAGACAATATGCACAGGAATTTTGGTGCACTGGGCGGTTTCATGGTGTCATTCCTAGTCTTCACTATTCTTGCATACAAGATTCGAGGAATACCTAATATACACAACTAACAATAGAATATATACGAGACAACAACCGTGTCAAAGATGTTGTTTTGTTTCATTGAGGATATTGTACGAAACAATTAATCTATTCAATTCTTATAGTACTTTTTGAATTATGTACTATGTCATAGCTTGTTTTCAGGCAATTATGAATTCTTCTGTATCAATGAAGCTTTTCCAGGTATTTGAATAGAACAATACATATATGTATATATCTGGATGAACAGTACATCATTTATGTGTTGAAATTCTCATTGAATCATAGTATTATACCTTTAGTAATTTATGAAAAAAAATTATTTATATATCGATGTTTGTATTAAAGGAAACTTTGAGTATTCGGGTAAAACAAACATATCAGGATAACCACTTTTGAGACAGGAACTCAATATCAAATCCTAGTAAAATATCTTAAGTTTCCAAATGAAATTGATTATAACATTTTGTTTTTGAAGAAAATCATTTTCTTCTAACGACCAATGTCATTGCTGTTATGTATAACTGATTCACTGATTAGTTGTTTATTGTTGCGTTTCACTTATTGTTATATGCCAATTAAAGACAAATGAAATATATATTGTTGAAAACAAAAGTGTCTAAATGTATGACTGAAATTCTCAAACATAAGGCGATATTAAAAGCAGAATTTTTTTGAAGCAGCGCTCAAAGGATAATTTTCATAAAACCTTGGGATGGCTTGAGCAAAAATACAATTATCCGAGAAAAATATCTTCAACAGATGGATCGAGACGAGATAATCCGCAAGGGATTTGCCCCATCCTCGGTACCCCAGGCTATTTGCGCTTTGGCTGAAGCGCAAATAGCCTGGGGTACCGAGGATGGATTTGCCCATACGAATAAAAAGACTCCCACCCGACGGACATCAAAGGACAACACTCGTACATGTACTAAATCGAGACAAGTGAAATTCTCATACAAAATACAAAATGACGAAATAAAAAAAACCCAACACAATAAGAAGAGATCAATTACTCTTGCACTAATCAAGACATTATCCGAAGAATGTACTTCAGTCCATTCTTCTGAAAAGCATATTTCTACTTCGCCAAAATGAATCTAGCTTTCTTTCAAAGCGGAGGCATTGGACTCGCCCAGTATAATGTCATACCAAGGTAATCCTTAGTAGTTATAGAATAAACGATTATCTGAGATGAAATACCAGTCAGAAGAGTAGTATCTTGCTGTGCTCGGTCATCACTGATGATAAACTAATTGTTCAGATGAACATATGGTGCATTGAAAATATAAACATTGAACTATATTTCGATATTGACAATTTCAAACTTCTATCACGATTGATGTTTCTGATGACTGTAAAATCATTAAAGCGTAAATGAAATGCATGTGTATGTACAATTAGAAGGTGAATGCCAACAATAAGTATATTTTTAAGACTTTAAATAGATATTAAAGAAGGGGTTGCTTTAGTATTCTTATCGTATATTACACGTCTTCAAATTCATAGCATCATTTAAGACCATATTTTGCAGCATGGACCAGACGTGCACGTTACGCGGGTAATTAACCCTCGTTAGTGATCCTCAATCCAAACAACGAAACATGGCAAAAATCATATCGCACAGGCACATAAAACTGGTATACAAAAGGGATACAACGTAAAATTGTGGCAAACAAAACCAGATGAAAACAGATATAACAAACAAATTAAGCAAATAAAACTTTGATAAGGGAAAGCAATGCTCATATGAAACACAAAAGTCAGTATTGTTGTGTACTGAACTGTTTGTTGCAGAAATAAATATTCTTGCCCACATATGTGTTCAAAATCCAAACCTTTTCGGCTTGCTTCGCTCGTCATTCACTGAAACAAATTTCAGCTTGCTTCGCTAGCAACAAGACCAAAATTTCTAGGCTCGCATCGTTCGCCTTACGCTAAAAATTATTTCGGACTCGCTCCGCTTGCTCCACAAAATTTTATATCAAGTGCTATTTAGACATTTACACAGTATTACAATTGCAAGTATAAAAACAAAAAATGCATATTTATTTTAACAAATATGAATAGCTTAAAGTCTTATAGGAATGCCTATAGTACATTACACATCAACTACATGTACCTACTTTTGTACTCGACATGGCAAAAACTTTCTTAGCATATTCATCTCTCAATGTGATGTAAAAACTCAATTTAGAATATGCAGGTGATACAGGTACATTCATATGTATATAGACTTATCCAAGAAAGTATTGCACATTGTGATTATTTGATGGCATATTTAGTTGACATAACCAGGGTGAGGGTGTGTGCATATATATATTCTTGTTTTTTTGTTTTGCTTGTCAGGATTGTTACCAGTTGAAAATAAATATTCTGACCTTGAGTTACTTGAAAATAAATAATCTGACCCGAAAAAAATTGCCAGCACCCCCCCCCCCCCCCCCAGGGATCAAATGGTCGTCCCCTAAGAAAAGCAGTTCTGCCGCTGAAACGAGATGATGATTAAAATAAAGTCAACCAACTGTAAAAACAAGTTGATGAGGGCCCAATCTACTGAGATATAGACAATTCACTCGATGGAGTCATGTCGTCACTGTAGGTCAATGTGTAATGCTTGAAAAGATGCTGATACAAACATATGAACATGTCAATTATGATCAATTGTGTACTTTTCGTGACTTAAGAAAGAAAGTGATATATGTTAAACGTCTTCAAATTCATGTAATATTTTACCATTACGATGTAAACGTATTCTATTCTAATTGAAAAGGGCATTCCTTGAGCTATAGTTTACGCGGATGAAACTTTGTACGGGGCTGTAAGTTAAATTTATTCAATGATGCCATCCGCCATTCCTTATATGACAAATCAAAACCGACGAAATAAATTTTCTCTTATGAAATCTATTATGCTATTTCCTCCTATGAAAACCGAGTCTGGACGGAGGTACCTTCTTTTTTAATTTCTTGGCCCTTTTATTTTCTCTATTTTGGCGAGAAACTTAAAATCATGATTTTCATATATGTTCAAAACAACAATTTCCGATTCATAGATAACAAACTATTTATTAATTCCAAGGTTCTAAAGATTCTAACGCCAAAATAGGACGAATATAAATTGCAATTTGAAATTATGACGCTATCATTGAAGTTTTCCACTTGAAGGCAAACCAATTAATACCAAACTAATTAGTATTGCCGTTATGATATAACTGATCCCTTTGGTCATGAAAAGATCTAATCATATCAGGAATACAAAATTTTTTGTCCACCACAACCTTGCTTCCTGTATTCTGATTAAAACTGCATCAATAATTTGAATACATAAAAGTTACTATTTTCATCCGTCTAGATGTGCATCTGCGTCATTGAATGGTACAATTATAGAACCCTTATTGAAAAGTACATAGATATTGTATTTACTAATAGGGAGGATTAATGTCTAATGTCTAATGTATGACATATTTTATACCATTCCGCAATGATCAGCAAATTTCTGATGATCATGAGATTTCAAGAGTCCATACCAGTAGCGATACAGTGACCATCAATTCTATGGGTCGCAGTTTCGAAGCTTCGTTTTGTACTCACTTTTGGGTATGGATGACGAAGTAAAAGAGCAGACAGTCTACTAGTTTAGTATTCAATTCCTTTACTAGCTACCGATCGAGTGCTTGGTAAGTGAATTAAATGAAAAGATCTCCGGAACTAAGTGTTCCAAGTCATATCTTTGATTCCATTTGACAGGTTTCCATGGAGCTGTTGCGACGGGTGTTGCATGCGATCAGGAGACGCCGACTCTCCCCGGGCACCTTGTCTCACTTATGAATGTTGTTCATTCCGGGGTTCGCAACCGTTTCTATGGGAATTCTCACGATTTTGCCTTGCCTTCTCGACTTCTTTGATGTTTATTTCAGGGAGAAACTTAACTGAATTCAGGTTAAAACATACATAGATCACCTGTGTTCTTTTTTATATCGTTGTTTAAGTTCACACATAAAGGGATCGGCTAACCATTAATTAAAATACAGATCTAGTATTCTGATAATTACATGTATACCAATACTATTTTATAAATGTTGAATCACTTCGAGATTTAAAACCTTGCAACTGGACAAGTGTAAATACTTCAAAACGAAAGAGATCACTATAAATGCACTAAAACGTCGAATGGTTCTGCACCACTTCATGAGATTGTTTCAAAAGAATCGAACGTCTAGAAGACTTTGTCAAACACAACACTGTTAGCAAGTTTGAAGTAGTCATGTTGGAGATCTCTTTATCTCGTGATGAACAATCTGAATAAAGTGCCAAATTGAAAGATGAATTACTACCCCACCTCTGACAAGTTTGTCTGGATAAATATTGAAAGTTTCACGAAGTCGTCAAGGTGTCCTGAACGATGTTACCAATTCTACATGAGGCGAAGGTATGTGCTTTTGTTTTTGTTTTGTTGTGTTTTTTTCCTTGTCTTTGATTTTGGATGAAAAGATTTTTCCTCATTTAACAGAAGAATTCGTATTTTTTTATTCATAACTGGTCATGTGTTTTCATTCTCCAGGGAGAAGCTAATAGTTTTATAAATTATCTACAATTCAGAGTTATCTGCCCGTTAACCAAGGTGGCGGTAAATCTCGATTTCTTCGATTTATATTTGAAATTAATATACTTTTTGCGCCATCATTCATTGAATTCAAAATTAATGTTTCTATTAAAATCCTAGCAAATTTTAGATTTTGAATCGCTCATTCTTTGAAACCAAGAAATTCATTGAAGGTAGCACCTACTTGCCTGACATCAATATGTACATCGAGACAATCACCGAATTCGACAAGTTTCCATGGAGCTGTTGCGACTGATGTTGTATACAATCAGGATTCTCCCCGGGCACCTGGTCTCACTTCGGAATATTATTCATTCCGATGTTCGCAACCGTTCCGATGGAAATTCTGATGATTTTGCATTGCCTTCTCGACTATAGACTGACTAACTGATTAGTCCTTCTTTAATGTGTATTCATTGTCATTTATTTGAAAAGAAGAGAGATGATGCAGTAATGCAATAGCTTGAAATGTCGATGATGAAAATCATTTACTAGTATCCAAAACATGTATTCGCAGTTAGCTTTGCCCCTCCTCCCTAATGAACTCAATTGATCTTTTCTTTTTCTAACGTCTTTTTCTTATGTCTTAGGATTTTCAAAAGGTTGTTTGGACGATGCTTGGGATGGATCTGCTGCCGATACCACGGTTTGGTCAAGACACTTTTGTGCATTATTTCTGGTTTTATTTTGATTTTTCTCGTCATGGGATGGATAAGGCAGCCATATAAACCAGGAAGCATTCCTATAGATGTACAGAGTACTCCGTCCTTGACCAAAACTGATACACCAGGAGCTGCTTTAGAAGATTTACAAATTGTTACGTACCAGGATAGCATAATACGTGGTAAAACTGTGCTTCCAGCATTGGCACTGTCCAATTATAGAAGCAAAATTTTATCACGTAATATGACATCCTGGTACTTTAATGACAAGGTTTGCCGCGGAATTTCTAACGAAACCGGAAAATTTGTGCTGGCCCATCTGCGAGCACCACAGTACATCCCTATCTATGTATATGAAGAGAACGAAGATGTCTGGGTGTCCGGCAATGTAATAAAGCGGGGGATGTGGGAGATTGAGTTGGTGGTAAAAATCCAAGGAATTCTAGCTGAAGACCTTGATACAACATTTATAGACATCGGGGCAAATGTAGGAGTATATGCTCTAACCGCAGCCAAACTTGGTTGTAAAGTAGTGGCCATTGACGCATTCGAAGGAAATATCGCACGGCTATGCAAATCAATTGAGGCCGGAAACTTGACTCGCAATATCGTTTTGATACACAATGCAGTTTCCAACACCAGAGAAAAGGTCGCCATAGAAGTCGGCAAAAGAAATATAGGTGGCACATATGTTAGAAAAATAAATCAGACATTTCAGGATAGATATGTTGTAAACTCCATTCTATTAGATGACTTATTAGAAGTGTTAATTCCAAGTAAAGGTCGTCATAAAGATGGACGTCGAAACATTTGAAGCCAAGGTTACTGGAAGGAGGCAGAAAATTCTTCAACATTGCTGATGTTATTTGTGTTTTGATAGAATTTGGTTCCCATCGAAAATCTCAATCGGGAGAATTTATAGTAAGATTTCTCAAAGAGTTCAAATTGGAACCTGATGTCCCGCCAAATATAAAAGGAAAGTATAGGAAATGGCCCGGTGAGGTCCTATTCACTAGGGTCAGAAGTGAAGGTAATTCAGTCACTCATGCTTTTGAGTGTAGAAATGTTGCAGTGATTCAACTGATATTTTTATCTTATCTGAATCTTATTTAGACACATGTTACGTATTTGCAATCTTAATTCTGGTCTTAGCTTTCATGTGTATACTTTTTATTTTATAATTTTGATAAATTCTATATTTACTAGACACGTCACCCGTAAATTATTGTTATTTCTGTTTGATATATTCAAAACAATTAGCACCAGCTTAGCGAAAAATAAAGGGCGTTCCTATCGCCATTATCAAGAATATTCTTTTCGTGTTGTAAATTACCTGAATGAAAAACACATACCATCTGTTGCTGCGTAGGACGAGTTTGATAATATCAGTGACAGCGAGGGAATTTTCTTTTTAAACATATTGATATTGAAAAAAGGTATGGCATGTGAATAAAGAGTAAACCCTTTGTATAAAATAGGAACAATTGAACGCAAATAAATGAAAAAAAAAACCCCCACCAGATTGTTGTTTCATGCAAAGCAAACTCGGACGTCGAATTAGACAATTTGTAGAATATGTAGATGCAATGAACACAGCGGAACAACCATGCAAAAATTGAAAAAAAAAAGAGATGGATATTGGACAAAACAACTGTAACAAACACAAGAGGACAACGAGACATGCAACATTAGCTACACCTAATGGACTGACAAATAGTCAAAACAAACATATTGAAACACAAATGATGCTTAGGAGGGACCGGCATTTTCTACATAAGACAATATGCTGTATCTTTATAATATGTGCAAAATTTTAAAGGTTTTCATCGCGGTTCAACGTGAAAACGTACTGTTTTTCTCAACACGCGTTATTTGTTTCTGAGTTTGCTTTTATTTTGGGTCTGAAAATAATAAGGAAGTGTTCCAACTCTATACCTTCTTGAAAAAATTCAAACGAATTTTTATGCACAAAATGTACCGAATATTAAATTCTCATTAGTGATACTTCCAGCCAAAGTGATTTTCATACGCCGCCACAATTTATTTCAGTAGCGCCCTCTGGTTGTATTTGTTTAAAATTTAATTTTATGCACTTATTTTACAGAGAGCGCGCGGCTTCCAAATTTCATGTAGGGTCGATTCAGTAGCATATCCAAATAAAATCTATGTTCAAAATAGCTTTGGAGGAATGGTGCTCAGATGTTAATCTCCTTTAATTTCGATGTTATTTTTGGATGAAATAACAAGCTGTCGAAATAGCAAAATAATATATATGATGTCAAATTGATAAAGGGCTGAAACAAAGCTTCTTTCAGGCGATAGAACTGGAAAGAAGTAATTCTTCAAATAAAAGAGGGGATATCCAACAACACTCGGTTGCAGCACCAACAGTAAAATTCCCAAACACCCTCTGCAAAAATACGAAGGAGACACGCACAGAATGAGACGGAAATGGTAAAATGAACACCAAATCACATAGAAACTACCAAACATAAATGACTACACATAAACCAACGATCAAGTCACGGGGAATGAATCAACTGCTACACTATGCAACAGGAAATAAGTATTTATAATAATAATACAGAAGTGTTCCAACTCTAGACCTTCTTGAAGAAAATTTCAAGTTTAAAAACCTTTTAATGTGTGACAGATCTTGATATTTCCATTTCAAATACAGGGCTATATATATCCATAATATCATCTGAAGGTATCACCATTGCCTATATTAGATTTAATGTAGATTGACTCGACTTTTTTCTTGTTACACTTTTATAATGTATCGCCCCTCTTTATCCTGCAGTCTATCCGTTGGTGATAATATTCCACAGTTCTTCAACAAAACCATCTTTAACAGTCACAACTAGATACGGACAGTTGTGTTCTTTCTGTCTGAAGCAATCTAGCCCTTTCTGTCTGTCAATTGTGAAATTTTGCTGAAGCTCTATATATTTAACATCCAAAAGTTTTGAAGGTAGGATTCCAAACAAATAGATATCATCAATCCAGAAAACTGGCGTAGTGTATGCAGCATGTAGGAGGGCTGGGAATAAGTCGGGTGATATGAACAATGCTATGCCACTACAGAAATGGAAGGGATACCAATTCAAACCCCTAAACATGTATTTATCAAGTCCCCATTTGTTATTCATATCTCTTTGGATTGGTGCCATATTTTTACCACTTTTCATGCAGGAAAATGATCGTTTCTCTTCTTTTACAAATGAAAACTTTTCAAAAAATTTGAACATATTTATGAATGCATCATCGTCTGTTTTTATAACAATTTCTGCATTCCTACAATTTTCACTGATCCATCGATATCCCATAACTCCCTTGTTTGATAAGTTCCGGTATGAATCGATGAAGTCACCTTGTATGATGTCACTATGTATCCTACTTTCGTCGTGCAAGGCCTGTTGAATGGTTTGATTTTTCACTGTACCCATTAGAAAGATGACAACAATGTGCTCAGGAACGTAGTGAGAAGTATTCAACCACGTTCTCCTCATCTCAAAACGGCGATTGGAATGAGCAGGCGCAGTATGGACCATCACAAGACAGGAGACTTTCTTTCCTTTATGACACAAATTAGGCTCGTTTATTATATACCTAGAATAAAGCGTTACGGGGTATTGAGTTCTTGTCCTTACTGGCCGCAGCATACCAGTGGTTTCACCAACAGCGGTCTTATGATGGTAATTGCGGATGTTTCTTATCCTATAGTCCGATACTTTGATGTGTCTGGGGGAGGAGTTCGTTACAATCCAATAAACACAAAAAGCTATTAAAAGTAAAATGATTGGATAAGTCTTTCGTAATGTACAGCAATGAGACAATGTTCTCATGTTCGCTGTTGTTTCACCGAAAACGAATTATTTAGCAGATCAGCGACACTAACGTAGAAAAGCAAAAGTCTAATTCATAATATATGATAATAATAACAGGAGAGGACAGACGGCTAAGACGCTCTGTCTCTTACCAACACTAAATTTGCACAATCGGTCATCACGATATCCATGTGAATGACATCAACATTTTCGACTAGAACGCTCTGTTGGCTTCACGTGGCTTTAAGTGTCAAATACAATTAAAGTAATCCAAATCTGTCATATCTACTATATCAACAAAAGGATGAATAACTTTCCTATCTGTCTATAATGAGATTTAAAAGACTGAGAAAACCCACAGTTTCAGTATGATACATATTTCTCGTCTTTTCTATACGAACTATGCGCTGTACATTACAGCAGTAACAGATATGTATGTGCTTTCAATAATAACAACAATACACAACTTTCAATAGACTTACTGGAACGAGATGCTACAGATGTTCATCTGCAGTAAAGGCACAGATGGATATTTTCTCCTTTTATATTTGCTGTCAGATGAATGAAAGCTGCAGTATTAATCACATATCACACATTGTACATTTTCTCCATTCTTTATATAATTATCAAAATACATGATCTTTCTCATGAGGTGTACAGACTGAATGTCCGTCCTTTTAAAGTTATCTCGCTTTGTCCATATACTGTAAAATACTGGAAGTTCTTGGCGATGAGGTTTTTTCTGACCCGAATAACAATTGACTGCATAGTATACTGTAAAGAAAATTGTGTAAAAAAGAAGAAATGATTATAAAGATCCGGTCAGACTGCACTCCTACGTCAAAATCCAGTTCAAAAATCTGCTGGACGACGTGGTCGTACGTGGTAATGTTTGCCATGGCTATGCTTTGTACAGAGCATGACCACCGGCGGCTGTTCCACTGCTGAAACACTGCCTAAGCACAGCTAACCACGTCCAAACACGTCTAAGGCTTAAATCGTTCGTGAGAAGACGTTATACACACGCTTTTACCCGTGATACCAACGCGGAACATCCGTACAATGACCGTGCTCTGTCTGTGACAGACCGCTGAAGCTTTCGCGTCATTACCCCGTCTTATGCTAGGGTCACACATTCACGTATCACTGGTGTTAAACCGATGATAGTAACTTAAGTTACTATCATCCGAAAATGGTGGACACAAAAACAGTCAGAAACGATTTTCCCTTTTATTTCACGTATTCTAGTGTATATTAACAATCTGAAGCGATGGAAATGTACATATACAAAGTATTATCATAGGGGAACCTTCATAAATCTATTATCTTTCTAATTAGAGCAGAAAATAGGGAGCGAAATTTTTAACTAAGACGATAGTAACGCAAATTTCTTATGATAGTAACTCAAAGCTCTCGAAATTCATGAGATGACAGTAACGCATTCTCAAAAATCCAGATGGGACATTTTAACCAGTACGTACTCAGAATCGGGCATGCAAGATATTTTCTTTTTACGTAAATTCACTTTAATGACTGCCACAGACTATTCTGCATTAGTGCATCACATGATAAATCCTCGGAATTTCATTGGTTAAGCATGCGGGGACTATGAGAGAATAGTGCACCCGGGCACTATTGCTTTTTGCTTAACAGAGTTTAGAGAGTAATGCGCTATAAATAGGTGTCGCCACTTCCTTGTAAAAAATCTTACTTGCTAAGTCTATCCTTTTAAAATGCTATCGAGGTCATGTGATGCACTAAACCTATTAATGCCCGTTTGTGTGGGTACTATTCTCTCATAGTGTTGCTTTTAGAAGGTAAATAGTGCCCTCGCTGACGCTCGGGCACTATTCCTTCCAAAAGCAACACTATGAGCGTCAGCGAGGGCACTATTTACCTTCTAAAAGCAACACTATGAGAGAATAGTACCCACACAAACGGGCATTAATAGGTAAGTAGAAAACGACCTTATAAAGTCACTAACCTTGATTCTCCACTGGAATGTCACCATGTACATGTAGTCAATACTGCAAATGCAGATACATCGTTATTTATCCAAGGTTGCTCAAAGTTGTTTAGGCACGGTCCATTTGATATTCTGGGGGGGGGGGGGGGCTTGGGTTTTTTTCGAAAAAAAATCATTTTGCTCTGAATTTTGATGAAAAAAATAAATTTGCTTATGGTGGGACAGAAAAAAATAATCTTGCTCTTACAAGTAATCTGAATTTGAAGAATAACCTGAAAATTCGATTAAAATTCCTGAAAAATTTTCGGCTCGCTTCGCACGCTACAGTTTTTACTTTTATAAAAAAAATTTTGGCTCGCTTCGCTCGCCATAGTTTCCTTCTGTAATGGAAAGTTCATAAATTATTTGAAAATATCAAAAAAATGCATGTGACTGAAAACAATTAAAATGCTTCAATACATTATTCATATAAATTATTACTATTAATAGATACATGTATCACCATAGTGTCTAATTTTATATACAAGCTTGGAAGGAGAATTTAAATAAGATTTTCACTAGTTTTCATTTCTACATATAAAAACTTGCATCATGCAGGCCCTCTTACATGTTACATGACCTTATATACATTTTGTTTACTAAAAATTGTATATTGCAAATCGTAAAAATCTTTCATCTCTCTCAGTTTAGAAGTGATTACAAGTTTAACATAAAAATAATGTTTGGAGTAATTTAAGTAAAAATAAAGAATTTCTATTGAAAAAAACACAAACATTCTTAATATTCACATCAATTGTTATGAAAAAAAATTCCTTGCTCCAACTTTGCAAGAAAAAAATAACTTTGCCCCGGTCCGGGGCGAAAAAAATAATCTTGCTCCGACAAAAAACCGAAGCCCCCCCCCCCCCCCCCCCCAGAATATCAAATGGACCGTGCCTTACAGTAAACACTCCTCATATGGTCACCCGTTTGGATTTATATGAAGCATGCATACTCAGATGAATAAACGTATGAATGCTACGGATGGCGTCCAATTTTCTGCCATCTGTGCGTCACTACGGTATCGGTATGGTCCACAAAGGTTTGGTAAAGTTCCTTTACGGATAATTATTCAAACGATCAGGGAAATGAACGGATTTACTCAGTACTGATACGGTGTTGCTACGATAATGTACGGATAAAAGAAGGGAGCAAGACCACGTTGCAGCATCAAAAGCAAAACACCAAAACATCCGAATCAGATGCAAAAACACAAAAGACGAATACAGCACGAGACGGAAAAGAGACACACGACATGTAAACATAAAACACAAAAAACTACAAATAAACCGACGAGACCAATTGGCAACCGGTGCCGACTTTGGACGGCCATTTGTCACGCAAGTAGCAAATGGTGTGGTTATCCTGGATTACGTGCGCACAACCCTCTCACTTCTCCAGTTACCCAGAGGTCTCTTTACGGAATTGTACGGGTTTGCACGTAGTGAGTTTGTGTTTTTCTGTAGTAGGTTTCTTTTCTCGCTATTTTGGGATAAAGTCTGTCAAGTGGGTCCTGGAATACTTAAGGGCTACCCAGGTGAAACCTCTGAATGTCCGATTCCTTTGACCTTAATTTATAATAAAAATGCAATGATCGCTGTGCGATATAAGTCCCCTACCGGCGGCAGAAATTTATGACTTGCATCTCTGTTCATCAGTTCATCTTCTGAAACAACAGCCAGGAAAAGTCTGGGAAGCTGAATTCACTAAATTTGCTAAGTCCAAGTTAAACTCAAATCTGCATCACACTATAATGTATTCACATACAAAAAATCAGCTCATTATCTGTAATAAAACTGAAATTTTCATAAAATTTGCTAAGTCCAAGGGCCATAACTCTTGTAAAATTAGGTCAATCGAAAGCAAACTCAAACTTGATCTGTATCCCATTGAGATATATCCACATACCAAAAATGAGTTCAATATATGCAACAACAGCGGAAAAAAGTCCGGAAAACTGAAAATTTTCATAAAATTTGCTAAGTCCAAGGACCATAACTCTTGTAAAATTAGGTCAATCGAAAGCAAACTCAAACTTGATCTGTATCATATTGAGATATATCCACATACCAAAAATGAGTTCAATATATGCAACAACAGCGGAAAAAAGTCCGGAAAACTGAAACTTTTATAAAATTTGCTAAGTCCAAGGGCCATAACTCTTGTAAAATTAGGTCAATCGAAAGCAAACTCAAACTTGATCTGTATCCCATTGAAAGATATCCACATACCAAAAATGAGTTCAATATATGCAACAACAGCGGGAAAAAGTCCGGAAAACTGAAATTTTCATGAAATTTGCTAAGTCCAAGGGCCATAACTCTTGTAAAATTAGGTCAATCGAAAGCAAACTCAAACTTGATCTGTTACCCATTGAAAGATATCCACATACCAAAAATGAGTTCAATATATGCAACAACAGCGGGAAAAAGTCCGGAAAACTGAAATTTTCATGAAATTTGCTAAGTCCAAGGGCCATAACTCTGTAAAATTAGGTCAATCGAAAGCAAACTCAAACTTGATCTGTATCCCATTGAGATATATCCACATACCAAAAATGAGTTCAATATATGCAACAACAGCGGAAAAAAGTCCGGAAAACTGAAACTTTTATAAAATTTGCTAAGTCCAAGGGCCATAACTCTTGTAAAATTAGGTCAATCGAAAGCAAACTCAAACTTGATCTGTATCCCATTGAGATATATCCACATACCAAAAATGAGTTCAATATATGCAACAACAGCGAAAAAAAGTCCGGAAAACTGAAAATGGGACAGACGGACAGACGGACGGACGGACAGACAGACAGACGGACAGACAGACCGAGAGGAAACTAAGAGTCCCCTTCGGCGTTGCCGGTAGGGGACTAAAAATACCAGTTAATCCTATTTACCACGATACTTTTATTTCTTACATGTAAATACATTCTCTCTAAAATGATGCTAATGAATTTGAAGACGTTAAACATTTGTACCACACGGTGAGTGTCATTACTGGTGGACCAGGAGTCTCCGAGGGCACATGTAACCAAGTTCGATCAATTTCGGTTGGTCGTTTCTTCAAACGCATTTGAAAATTTCTGTTTACAAGTTTGTCTCAAATTTCTAAAACCTGGGTCCTGTAGAATCATATCCCAGCCATCTTCCTACGTCTTTCGGTATATTTAGGACATAATTTTCACAGATTTTGGCAATATAACATTGTTTAGATTGAGAATCAATGACGAGGGTTAAAGACCGGAAACGTGCATGTCTCGTCCATGATGTAAATTTATCTGATCTAAAATAATGCTAATGAATTTAAAGACGTTAAATATCATTCATATTCCTCTTTTTTTTCTCTTCCAATTTTAAGTTCTGCCTAACATCTATACTATATACCTAATGAAATATTTCTACCAACTATTAGCGAACCAACCGAAATATAAAAGAAATTATTTATTTCAAACACAATTGAACATGTTAAAAAAAAGCGGTACTGTGTGAGACATCAGCTACGGATACTCACGGTTCAAATACGGAGTAATACGGTTTACTACGATTTTCCTACGATGTTCTACGGTTGATGCTGGATTGAATCCGTGCTGGACCTGGATGCTCATCCGTGAATGTGTAACCTAGGCATTACCCAAGTTTTAATCACTGCCGGAACACGGATTTTCACAGGTGTTTCGCGTGCGTTGTCCGTCTTTACTACGAATACTGTCCGTGGTTATCCTCGGAATAATTGAAAACTTCTTTTGGACGTGTATTGACCGTGATCAAGCCGAACAGCGCAGTGTGAACGGGCCTTTAAAGCATTTTATTCTTTTCAATAACAATAACTTTTGTTTATTGCGCTTTGATATGATGATTTTTTTTTCATAATTCTCAACAAAAGAAATGAGGGGATCTCCAACAACACTCGGTTGAAGCAACCACAGCAAAACCCCAACATACTCAATGCAAAAACACAGAGCAGACACGCACAGGAAAAGAGGCAAAAGTGACAAGGAACATCAAATCACAAAGAAACATCAAACACAAATGACTACACATAAACAAACGAGACCAATGGGTAATCGGTCTCGACTTAAGACGGCAATCTGCCAAGCCAGTAGCAGATGGTGTATTCATCCGGATTATGTGCGCATAACCATCCTCACTGAAAGATGACCATACAAACAGACAGCATGACACAGGGGCCCAAGAAACACACAGAAGTATATGTAAATGGATATAAAAACAGAATGCGTACGTAATACGGTCCGTTCTCTGTCGGCTGTAGCGAGCCCATGCATGTTGTCGAGGAGACCGACTGACATTCCGAAAGGACAGGTAGTCGGGGCTCTGTCTTCTCTTTAGAGGTTTGGACAGGGACCGTCATGGAGTCCTGTCATCACATTCAGTTAAAGCACAGTTCCTTAGAATACGCTGGTACAAGACTTTAGATTGGTCAAGCACCATGCTAAGTGTCTGCCTGGTGACAGCAGGATCATATCCACGGTATAGAAGGCGTTTGATGATTCTAATACAATTTTCGATAGTAATTCTGTCTACCTTTCATCCTTTTTATTTTGTTTATTATGTCATAAAGGCAGGTTGTGAGATACCCAAAGTAATATACTCTGTTGCTTGTATGGGTCCGAATTTCAAATTGAGCTGACAATATTTTTTGTAAAATTTCCACTTAGTCTTTACCAGTTTGTGGAAACGAAAACTTTGACCTAAACTTTTCTTGGTAAGCATCAGTCTTAAGTTTGTACATGCTCTAGCGTACCGGATAAGCTTTGACATGTAAATACCGGAACTATGACGGTTATCTAGGAACATCACCGTCAAGTTAGGGGAAATTTACTTATATGAATCCAAAATCATCTCTTTGATGTCTATGTCCAAAATAGTGTTTCTGTGTTTGTAACATTTGCCTTGTTTAGCGTCAATTTTTGTGAATATATGTCATTTTTATATTTGTCAAAAGCAGGATTTTCAATAGTAAGAGTACCATCCTAGGTACCTAGAAATAATACGGAAGTGTTCCAATCTACCTTCTTGAGCAAAAATTTCAAACCAATTTATTATACACCAGACATGTGTTTCGATATATATATATATACATACATAAAATATATTATATAACATCCTCGTCAGTGATGCTTCCAGCCAAAGCGCTTTTCATAATCCGCCAAAATTCATTTCAGTAGCGCACTTGGTTTCATTTTTTCAATTTGAATTTGTGAATTTACTTTACAGAGAAGTACCAATGAAACATTTCAAATCATCAAGTTTTATTTGCTTTTGAAGATTTTAGATACATTCTTTTTCATAAGTGTTTAAAAATAAATCTGCAACAAGAGGCGCACATTTAGTACTCATAGGGATCCATAGATCCTGCTTGCAGATATTCTCTTCATATCTAACATAAATTTTGTCCAAGAGGAAAGACTTGAGTTGTATGATTTGTATTCTGTAGCGGAAACCCTTATATTCAGATGCACAAATATAAGTTTTCCCCAAGGGTACAAAATAACACATTCCTAGATTAAAAACTACCGAGTCAAGGCTACATTTGTTTGCGACTGACTTTGTCACTGCAAAATTTTTTTGACGATACAATGAAAATATTTTAACATTATAAAATCCCATTATCCTCCATGTTGGAAGATATTTATGTTAGAACCATACAAAATACCGAATTAAACAAATTTACCGGATATGGCTTTCTTTTCTGCACTTTCGTCCTAAGTGACGGATGTTGTTAGCAAACAGGAGATGCTTACTCTCCCCGGGAACCTGATCTTATCTTCCATTGTAGATTCAATTTTGCTTCTAAGCGGAAAGCTCAAGTTAATTTTATCATTTGAAACTTCATAATGACATCGAAGATTTTGTAAAATAGAAATTCATTGTAGGTGGCGATGTTAAAATTAATTTGTGCGGCGCCGCAAACATGTAAACTGCTATACATGTAACTCCCTTCTGATTGGTCAGTCTAAATTTTGCATTAAGTTTAAAAATATTTCAGCAAAAACATGTTTAAGTTGATTGTATTATTTGTTGTGAAAACATTTTCTAATAACATTTTGAAATATCAGTATCCACAAGAAATTACTGCTTGGAATGCTTTTTGATAAATGTAATTGGCATTTACAGTTAAAGTGTACAATCTTAATTTCTTCAGGTTGGAGTTGCTTTCAGTCATTTTTGGTAATTTTCTTGTTTTATGTTCTCGTACCGGGGCCAATGAGCGAAACTCTCCTGGTTTGAGCTTCCTTTTTGGTCTTTCTTTTTTTTTCTTACTCGGATGCTATGACTTGCGTCGTGTGTGTGAGGGTGTGTGTGAGGGCGAGAGGGTGTGTGTGTGTGTGTGGCGTGGTTCGTCTGGTGTTTGGGAATGTTTGGAAAAAGATAGGAGGGTTGTACTCAACTGGTCCGGATGACTGAACCATTTTGTTTGGTGTAGCTGGTGATCTCTTCAAAGACACTCTCGCTGGTTGCAATACTGGTTCTCTTGAATATTCTCTTTCGATGGTTGATATACTGGGATGAATCTGTTATATCAAAGTATGGTTCGTTTGCTTTATAACTTTTGTATACCCGAGTTGCGGACATTCTGTTGGATGATATTTCTGTCTTGTTTATCCTTTTCTGCAGGAGGTCCTGGGTTTTAATGATATCTGGCTTGTATATTAGATATAATGATTTTTATGAAAGGTGGGTCGAGTCCACTTTATGTGGTGGAATTCGTTACCTTCTTGAACAAAATGTCAAACTAATTCTAATGCACCACACACGTGTTTCAGTTAGTAAATACTCATCAGTGGTACTGAGTTATTTTCAGACAAGCAAAATTAATTTAAGTATTTGATTTTCTAATTTTGTGTA
Source organism: Pinctada imbricata (assembly GCA_033119305.1). Lineage (NCBI taxonomy): Eukaryota > Metazoa > Mollusca > Bivalvia > Pterioida > Pteriidae > Pinctada > Pinctada imbricata. Next base: position 24,362,663 of record VSWD01000009.1, read on the forward strand.
TTTACTTTGTAAAGAGTGCGCGGCTCCAAATTTCAAGTAGGGTCGATTCAGCAGCATTGTTAGATAAAATCTATTACAAAAAATGGCATTAGAAGGATGGTGCAAGGATTTTTAATTTCGATAATGTTGTAAGATGAAATGACAAGTTTCCAAAATAGAAAACTTATCTACGATCTCAAGTTGATAAATGGCTAAACAAAGCTTCATTCAGGCGACAGAGCTGGAAAGAAAGTATCAATACACTTTAAACATTCCATCGTGGGGAGCATGTTTAACTGTTCCACACTATAAAAGAAAATAAGTGTAGATAGAAAGAAAATGGAAGTGTTCCATCTCGTAACCTTCATAAACAAATTTTTAAAATACACCAGATACGTGTTTCGGATAATGAATCCTCAACAGTGGTACTTTTTCAGTACAGTGACACAGCCAAATTTATTTCAGTAGCGCCGTCTAGTTTGATTTTAATTTCATGCATCTACTTTTTAAGCCTTGAGTGCGCGGCTCCAAATTTCCAGCAGGGTCGATTCAGTTGCATAGTGAAACCTAAACAGCATTGGAAGGAGTAACTGTTATAGATCTGGTGTTTGTTTTCTGTTTTGTTTTTCAATTATCTCTTTTTCATCTACCATTATGATACGAGTTCATTATATCTCATTGGAGAGACCAATGTGAAATGTTAATATGGTGGCATCTAAGACGATGTGATTTTCATTGTTTGTCTCCACTTAAGCCATTGTATCATTTGTCTTCTTCATTGCCATTTTACGTGCATGATGTACTTTGTGCGTTGAGTCCTGTTGGAGATCTTTTCTACTTTCACTAAATATTTTGAAGTATATTTTTTCAAGAGAAGTAAAGTTGGACTGATATATATGGCGAATGATGTCTTAAGGAAATAATAATAATACATTAACAGATTCCAAAACAGTGATGGCAATTTTTAAATACAGGAACATCTAAATATTTTATATATGTTACATATATAATATATATTACATATATAATAATATATGTTAATAATAATATTGAAAACATCATTATTATAAGTTTCACATGACTTACATTTCAATATATGACGAAGACCGGGTAGTAATTTAAAAAGCTTCCCGTATGAGGACGTTAGAGATAAAGCCCGGGGATGTTTATCTGTTGTAAGACAATCCTTGTTTACACGTACCATTGTTCTTCTTTATTTGATTTTCTATTGTGTCTTATCAAATTTTGCTCTATTTCTGTATTTTTTTTAACGAAGCGGTTACTGACTTCCGTCACAAAATTTGATTTCATGGTCAGAATATTAGTAAATGCATAAAAGCGCGGGGAAGAAGACACATAAACTGAGGAGGGCAAAATTTGGTAACTCGTATGAAAGGAAAATGGATAAGAAGAGGTAGATGGCAAACATAACCTTTATTGATATAATACCTAGCTCTGCAAATGAGAATTTGAAGTGATGCATATATACACTACTCATGAGCGAGTGATGGAATTGCACATTTCCCTATGGCACATATATGATTTTGATATTTTTTGAAAATGGAATTCAGAATAAAAAAAAAAATTGTTATGTATAAGGACTTTTAACATATCTAGTATCTTTTTTCAAATGCATGTAATAGTTTCCATATATGGATTGAGTTCTATCCTTTATAACTGTTTTCCACAAAACATCAATCTCATTTTCTCTGGCAGGCACTATCAAATACTGACAATTTCGTCCTTTTTCTTTGTAACATTTTAGTCCCTCTGGATGAGAGAACGTCAAAGTACCGTTGTATTTTTCATATTGAACGTTTTTAACTCTGGATGGCAGTAATCCAAACAAAAAGAAATCGTCCACCCAGAAAAATGGAGTTCCAATGGCAGCATGGTAAAGTGGCGGAACTAAGTCTATTGATAAAAACACAACGAATCCACTGCAGTAAGGATGGGGGAACACCTTAATGTCTTTGTATTCGTATTCATTAACGTACCACTTGCTCTTATGATCACGTAGTATTGGCATCGAGTTCTTGTTGATTTTATTGCAGTAAATAAACTTTTCTCTCTCTTTAAGATATGAATAATCCTCAAAAAATTTGAACATGTTTATGAATGCGTCATCGTCTATCTTTATCACAATTTCTGCATTTCTACAATTTTCTGTGATCCATCTATATCCCATTACACCTTTGTTCGTCAAGTTTCGATACGAGTCGATGAAATCCCCCTGTATTATGTCGCCGTGTTTCTTACTTTCGTTTACTAAAGCTTGTTGCAAAGTTTGATTTTTTACAGTACCTAAGAGGAAAATCACCAAAACATTTTCCGGACTGTAGTGAGTCCTATTCAGCCAAGTTCTACGCATTTTTTCTCGACGCAGTATATGATCCGGAGCAGTGTGGACCATAATCAAACTAGACACCTTTTCGAACTTCCGGCACACATTTGGATTATTAATGATATAAGGGGCACTCACTGATATGATATATTGTGTTTTTGTTTTTACAGGACGTAAATTTAGATGATGATGACGATGAGTATCATCTTCATCTGTTCCGAAGAACCAGCGTAGATTCCTACTTCTATGTTTTGATGCGATGATGACGAAATGTTGATTATAGTTCATCAAGCTTAGACACGTGACCGAAACGAGTAATGAGATGGAGGTAAACTTGATGTAAGTTGCCAGTCTAGCCATGTCGAACTATTCCTTTTCTGGTATTCGTTTTTCCTTCAAATTCTGAAAAAAAAAGAATGTAAATTAAAGATTTGTTGTACTCACAACATCATAATAATCAATGTATCAGAGTTATTGTTATTGCCAAGTGCATCAATTTTAGAGTACAAAATTAAAATGCAGCTCTTTTTGGAAGGAGCTGAATATAAAATGTTTCGGTTTATCCACCAGAATGAACTTTTCTGCCTAAGGACAATTTGAAAAGTTCTTTTAACTCTGAGACTGATTTATGTACACTTTGAAGGTCTTATGGTTTAAATACTGGTTTACCTTTCAATGTATTCAGTACCTGCACATTGCGTTGTGTCTTTATTTTCTTAATTCCCCATTATCAGTATTCAGTGCTGTTGAGCAGGGGATCGGATTTGTAAACATTTTCAGAAACCTTTATCTGTATGTAATCAGATTGTCATCCACGTATTTACTGATAAAGAGGTTATCTATACCATTGTGACAGTGTTGACAATAACACAGCAACGGCCATGTCGTATTATGTTGTAAAATTCTCTTCAATTAGATTGTTTATAAAGGGAAACTCTTATCAGCAATTTTTTGCACTTTGAAAATTATGAGAGTGATCAATAATTTAAAAAAAAACCCACACAGTGAAAGAATTTATATGAAATCTTGAAATTAAAAGATCTATTCTTACGTGGATATTACATAGACAAACTTGAGACACTCCTTTTAGACATTTAAAGCAAATATCAACGGTTTTACATATAAATACCACGGAGAGACGGGGTGTGGCTGTATCTTTTAAAATGTCTTAACTTTCCCTAGGAGACGTCATGCATCACCTGAATTATTAGTCTGACATGGGTGTTTTTAAAAATGACGTCTTATCACCATCCACGCCCGACATCCTTTCTTTCGATGTATTTTGGTATCTTTCATTCTGACTTAACCGATGTGCGACATGTAACAGATTTAATTCAACATTCTTTATTTTGTCAATAGAAAGAAAGGAGTGCACAACATTGACAAATTTAGAGACGTTTGGTCATGGCTTTCGGTTGTATTTCTATAATGAAATAATTCCAATCAACATGATATGTTCCTTTTTAAAAACTGTCGTCATGTATAGTTTGAAAGTTTCATAATAAAAGTTCTGAAAACCATAAAAAGATTTAGCAGAAAGTAGTGACAATTGACTATTGAAAAACCTACAGATGATTGACATATGAATCTTACATGTTTTAAGGGAACATTCTGAGCGTTTGTGCATATTTCGTCGTCCGAAACATGAACTTAGTACATATGTATTAAGCAATTATTGATTTCATATTTCATATTTTATATTTGACAAGAGTATTTCTTGTGTCAAGACCAGGGATATCTTTTGATACAAAGGTCTGACAGACATTGCGAACTGAAATCTTCTTTTTTATGATTCGATCTACTCACAAAAGACAGATGAAATATTTTGTACCCTACAAGGCATACAAAGAGAACGACATATTGTTTTTCCTAAACTCGTATGTACAACAAATATACCTTGTATCAAGTTGCTTACCCAATCAAACGTAAATTCTTTAAATCAAACACACAAAAAGTATGTCAAACGGACATGATTTCAATGGTTCAAAACAAGGTAGTGATGTGCATTACGATACATAACTTCTACACATTTTTAAAGGGTAAATTGTGTACATTTTTTTTTCAGAGTCAATAAATCGAAGCTTTGTGAAATAGCTCTTACCGAAAGGGTTTAATGTCCGACTGAATAAAACTTCGTAATAAGAAGAGAGAATCTTTTAATGAGAAAGATTCTAATTACATCCAGCATAACCTGTCCTTCAGGTCATTATCCCAAAGATGTGTAACACGACTGCAATGACGTACCTAAGAGAAAACTTTTAAATTATAAATTCACCCACAAATTTTTTCAAAAGAATTGTCCCTCAACCGTGAAAAGACGATAGCTAGTGTGCCTTAACATTACACAATTGATTGCATTTTAATGTAAGACGAGGATGAAATATTTCAAAAGATTTAAAACCAGGGACACAGAAAAGGGAAATTAGATCTCGAAAGAAGAAGTTATTCGACCTTCATTGGTGAGAAATGCGAAATGTTAGAAAGTTCAAATCACCGAAGAACAATCAATGATGTCCCTGTGGCTTCAGTTTTTCAAATGAAAAATCTAATATGACTTATACAATAAAATGATTTTGTACAAAATGAAGAATAATTTGCAGCAACTGATGCACATCTTTAAAATAACTTGTTAACAAACACAATTGATATCTCAATAAAATTCATACCTTTCTTTAAAAGCTGAAAATCAGTCCCTCAAATTCAGGCTACTAAAACGACAAGGTATTCTTGGGGTATTATCATAAGGTGAATATAAAACCATTACACGGCATGTCATCCTAGAGGGACTTACTCTCAGGCAAACCCCTCATTACAAGTGGCCCAGATTAACATGGCCCCCATGGAGGGTGGACAATTGGTACAGGAGCGATTGAAATCGCATGCACAATAGAAGACCATTTAATTCAACCTTTTAAGCCAATAAGAATGTAGTTAGGATGAAAAACGCCCTAATATCATATCGTCTTCCAAACGCTCCTCCTACCGTCTTACAACATAGTCTGTCCTTGGTATAATACAATGGGTGCAGCAAATTATTTTACATCATTTGAAATATCAGAGCTTAGCTTATATAAAAATACGAATAGTTTATCAGAAATGAAGAAAAAGGTATAAAACAGATGAAGACAAGAAAAGGATTAAATAAAATCCAGTTACAATCTCAGCTAATCACTCCTGGTCATCAATCAGTCATATAAAATGGAGAATAATTGGTCAGACACACATAATTAATCTGCAACATGCCGTTTCGATTATATGCCATGATGTGTCGTGGACAAAAGTATAATTATATGGATTTAACACAAGAAATGATGTTGTGTCTCTCTATCTCTGTAAAATTGAATAATAATTCGACAACTGAATGAAAGAAAATATATATGGTTTTATAAATGATTTTTTAAATAAACAAGATGTGTTTGATAAATACAACACGTGTAGTCTGCAGCTTTATTTTGTCTGTAAAAACCGAGCAATCAGTAAATGAAAGTCAAATACTAAACCCGAAATCAGATTCTAAAAATCACAATTAAAAGGCTTACTGGTAAATTCTTGGAAAAATATAAAATAGAACATTCTCATGAGAAAAGAAAATATGACAAACGGAAGGAGACGATAATAAAGCTTCATGGAAACACATTGGACAACATAATCTAATGTACAATCTCAAGAGTCAAGTACAAGTACGAAATACATTGAACGTGGCGCTTTAAAAGTACAGCCGTGCTAAGCACAGTTTACACACATTCAAAGAATACATGAATCAATTTACATATATGATGCAACTTAAAAACATATGGGGGCCGGGGGAGCTTCGCATATCACACGGGGCTGAGTTTTGCCATTTGAGACGGTATCTGACGTTAACTAATTGGTGAAGTTTCAGCTCGTTTTATAATATCGTTTGAAATGGAAAAGAAATCTATATATCATCATACGGACCAAACTCCAGACAGCTACACGTTACGCTACTCTCCACTACAATATATTTGCTATGGCGGATGAATACGTCTGATGCGTAGCAAGATCGAGGCTTCAGTGGAGATTGCATACGGACATGTTCCATCACACACGAAATTACAGATGATTGTAGTAACAAAAACATAGTTCAGTAAGTGAAAGTCAAACCCAAAATGGGAATCCAGACATAATTATCAATCGGCATACAAAACCATGGAAGATACTAAACCAAACAAAATAATTTTAAATAAATAACACCCCACAAAGTAGCAAACGTGAACCCCTAATGGAGATGAGATCAAGTACCCGGGAAGATTAAGTATCTCCTGTTTGGTAGCAACATCCGTCAGTTCAGGCGAGCAGAAACAGTCAAAACTGGTCAATTTATGAGAGAAATTGTTTGGTACGCATCTCGCCGAAAACATCTTCAACATTGTGGACAATGAGGTTTTTATAGAGGTTGTGTTTAATAAAGAAAATAGTACTAAAACATACCTTTTAGTTATCGGTGCTTTTATACCAGCATATATAATAGCATACATAGAAAAAAGGTTTTAAGAATAATATAAACACGTTAAACAAAATATTATCGGTTCTCGAGAATTAGGGAAATCCCCAGGATGTTTAGCAAGGAAGTAGTCCGGCTAGAATCTCTAGACCGGATATTCAACTTTACAAAAACGTAATTTTTTAAAGTCATATCTGCAAAATGATTCAGATTTAACCAATAGATTATAAAACACTGAACAAAAGCGAATACAAAAAAGATAAAAAGTTTCATCTATGTAGAGTATATGTACGCATACTTACATCAGTGATAAAAAAATTGAATTCAAAATTTCTTGTTTATGCAATAACCAAATTGCTTGATTCCGATTAGAATAAAAACCATATGATACGTCCAGTACATGTATTATGAGCATCGCTTATCAATTCGCCTTTATAAATTTTTGACCGTCTAAATGTATTTTATTTGAACCATAAGAAGTTGAATCCCTTCTTATTAATATCGTTTCTCGTGATAAAAAGAAAATTTAATGTCTTTATCAAGAGGTACACAACAAAGGGATTCATACACAATTTTCTTTTTTAATCATGTCGACCTATTGTATTTTAATGAGTCGGATTTTATTTCGTATAAAGTTATAAGGTTACTTTCAGCAGATTGCGTTACATGTATGATACTTACACATGAGAAAAAAAAATATATCCCAGTGATCTTATAAAGTCGGAAGACAGATCGGCAGGGATTATATGTACACTTCAAAAAGATAAGTGGTGAAAACTATATCATACCAAGAATCTTACATTGGCTTTAATCTTGGGCATCCTTTATACAATAAAATACGTAGTGGAAAATATATAGTAAACAAAGCCATTCAATCAGCTTGTAGTCGAATTAAAATTTTGTGATGCTTGAAAATGAAAACACGTCAACCTTAACTCAACTGAGTTGCAAACAAAAGAATGATTGTGGCCAGTTTGGTGAAGGCCCTTGGGTACTTGCTTCCTGTAAGGTTTTGTGAAATTCTGTGCATCAGTATCAGAGATGTCAAAAATGCTTCAGCCAGTCAGAGCTCTCGGCAGCCATATTTGTTGACCGATCGGCATAAAAAACCATGAACTTTGTAGAGAACTTCCGAGTACTTGCTTCCTGTAAAGTTTCATGAAATTCTGTGCAGCGGTTTCAGAGAAGACGTTGAAAATGTGTCAGCCAATCACAGCCCTCGACGGCCATATTTGTTGACCGATCGGCAAGAACAACACAAACTTGGTAAAGCACCTTAAGTTCTCGCTTCATGTAAGGTTTCGTGAAATTCAGTGCAGCAGTTGCAGAGGGGATGTCGAAAATGTAAAAAAGTTTACGCCGGACGGACTGACGGATGGACGACGGATAGTGCGCTGTCACTATAGCTCTGTTTGGATTCTTTACAAATTATTGGTCAATATGAAGATAGGGAGGAGATCACCAACATGACGACACACACGAGAAAAGGGGAACAAACGAAGGGAGACAACTTTTAAATCACAGTGAGAGAATGCCGTAGAAGGGGACCTTCACTTTATTAGACGAAGGAGAAGAATGAGAACAACGAGAACAATACCATCTCACCATTGAAATATGAAAGACACTATATGATTAGATAATATGTTCACAGTCAAACTGTAATAACGAATTTCATTATAGGTGGCACAATTCAAACCAAATACTGGTTAGAGTATTGATAAAACATCTGAGATGTATTGTAGAGAACTAACTTGCTTAATTTAGCTCATCTGTTTTTACTTCCCGTTCGGTTTTTATTTTGTTTCTAAATACGGCGGATAAGAATCCTTGATTACAGGAAAGGTATTGAGGAGGGATGGTTACATATTTTAACTTGTGTTTATTGGCAGCGAGCTCCTGTTTTCCTAACATCGCTGTATGTTCAAACTGTGATCTTTGTAATTGTAGCATACAGGGTCAGGGAGCATACTACCACTAGTCTAGGTGCCATTCACGAAACCCAAAAATTTGTTACGCACAAAATGTTTTTGCATGAAAGTGTTGTCAATACCCTCTTATTTGATAATCCGGCTGATGCCACTCTGGCATCCTTGGGCATTTCGAAATTTTGGGGTAAAATGGAATTTTTCGAAGAAAAACCGTTGAAAATAGGAAAAATTCAATTACTTTTTCCATGCTGCAGCTAGATCAACAAAATTGGTACCAAAAGAACGACAATTTTATTGTCTTTAAGTCTCAAGCTCAATTTACCAATTTACTTGTCCATAAAATGGGGAAAACTATGGATTTTCGATGAAAAATCGTTGAAAATTGGGAAAACACCATATCTTTTTTTTATTCTGTAGCTAAATAAACAATTTTGGTGCCAAACGCACAATAAATTTATTACCTTTCATTTTAATTAATACAGAAGTCAGATTTGCAATTTGCTGGTACGAAAAATTGGGAAAAACAACTACTCTTTGATGAAAAATCGCTGAAAATTTGCAAAATGCAATGACTTTTTCAAACTGGAGTATGAGGTTCTGCAATTATGGTACCAAATTAAAGGTTTTTGTTATAATTGTCTTTTATTCTGAATACATATTAAGCAACTTGCTCATAAATAAAATGGGAGAAGAACAATGAGGGAGAAAACTTTGATTTTTGAAGGTTTTTTTCCATACAAAATTGAAAAATGCAAAATGTTTAGAGAAAATCTACAACGAAGATATGTGTATTCAAGTCAACAGTTAAAAAAAAACAATTTACTAGTACATGGAGTCTTGTAGCAAGCTTTTGAAAGATGTGGGTGAAATTAGACACATTGTTCAAAAGGAAGAAAAGAAGAACTGTCTATGATACATAACGTGCATGTCTTGTCCACTCTGTTAATTAATCTGCTTTTAAATGATGCTAATGAATTTGAAGACGTTTAACATTTGTACAACTTGGTGAGTGTCACTGCTGGTGGACCAGGAGTCCCCAAGGGCACATGTAGCCAAGTTTGATCAATTTCGGTTGGTCGTTTCTTCAAATCGTAATCCAGGATAACCACACCTTCTGCTATTTCCGTGGCAGATGGCCGTCCTAAGTCGGCACCGGTTGCTCGTTGGTTTATGTGTAGTCCTTTGTGTTTGATGTTTCTGTGTTGTGCGTTGACGTTCCTTGTCCCTTATGCGTCTCTTTCTGTTCTTGTCTGCTTTGTGTTTTTGCATTTGGGGTTTTGCTAAGGGTCCAACAACCTGCTGTTGTTGGAAATCCCCTCCGTTGTCTCAAACGCATTCGAAAAATTCTGTTTACACATTGTCACAAATTTCTGAAACCGGGGTCCTGTAGCATCATATCGTAGTCATCTTGCTACGTCTTATATTTTGGACATAATTATCACACATTTTGGCCATATTTCATTGTTTGGATTGAGGATCAATGACGAGGGTTAAATATTCGAAACGTGCATGTCTAGTCCACGCTGTTTATTAATCTGCTTTTAAATGATGCTAATGAATTTGAAGATGTTTAACATAGATGATTTCTGCCAGGGTTGTGAAGTTGTTTTCAATCATTGAAGTGGATCTTAAAGACCTGCTTAGTGGTGACATTGTTCAATCTTAAAAAGATTACTGCTGAATCAGTTTTGCAACTTCGAAATATGTTCTTAAGATAAGCTCCAGGTTATTTATTCGACAAGAATGCCTAGGAGCTGATGATCGATTGATGTATACAGGGCTCTGGTGTATCAACTGACCATTAAATGGCAGAATTAATACCTTGATTGTTTCTGGTCATATAATTCTAAAAATAACTAAACACTTCAGATGTTCAATGATAAGTGTTCCAGTTATCTACCTTCTTGAAGAAAGTTTTAAACCAATTTTAATGCACCAGACACGTTTTTCGGATAGAAAAATCCTCATCAGTGATGCTTTCAATTAAAGTGACTTCATAGTACAGCCAAAATCCTCTCCAGCAGCTCTCTTGGTCCTATTTTCTGAACTTGAAATTGCTATTCGATATTCAATTGACTCCTACTTACGATCACAATGACATAAAAGATTCAGTCAAGAAAGCTACATCTCATGAAATGAAGTGCAACTGATTGATATTACATGTACTTGCAATCATTTGATCGAGAAAGCAATCCGATTGATTAAGAACTCGCATTCTACACATAATCTAAAGATGTAGGTATTGCGTACAGATTTTGATTGTGGATACCATCAACATATGATGGTATAGGAGAGACAAAGGTTGTTCTGTGGGAAATCTTTTGAAGTGGTGTTCCGTGTCAAATTTGAGAGAAGTTAATTCAGATATTGAAAAGATGGTGACTGAGGCCATGGTATTCATAAAAAATTACTATGGTTTAGAGAATCTAGACAGTATATCTGATGTCAGGTCCAGTGTACAATTGAATGAAATGGGCTGTAAGAGAAAGGAGGGAATCTCCAACAACACTAGGTTGCAGCACCCACAGCAAAATCCCATAACACCCATGCAAAAAAAAAAACCCCACAGAACAGACACCCACAGAAAGAGACGCAAAAGGGACAAGGAACACCAACTCAGATCATAGAAACATGAAAAATAAAAGACTAAACATAAACCAACGAGACCAATGGACAACCGGTGCCGACTTAGGACGGCCATCTGCCACGTAAATAGCAGACGGTGTGGCTATCCTGGATTACGTGCGCACAACCCTCCCACTATTCCGATTTCCCAGAGGTCTCGAAGAATGCACAATTATGGTGTAAAACAACCTCCTCACAGAGTTCGAAACTCTTGGATGACGATTACCACCAACTTTATTAATTGAAGAATTTCGATAAAATGTCAAGAAAAACGAAATATTTTTAGCCATGCATAAGGAAACATTCTTCAGATGCAGTTCAATCAAACCTGGATCTGCTGAAAGAACTAAATTTAAAATAAATGTTGAGACCTATTGTGATAATATTTCGCCAATTGCGTCTGAACCTCTATCTGTTATCCTGTTGATTTGTTGTAGTCGCACATGAAATCTGAGCTGTGTAACAAACAGATGTGACAAATTCTGTGCTCAATTTTCTTTAATTCTGTAAACGTTTTGGAGTAGAAAATTGTCAGAGTACGATGCAAAGGAGGCATTTTGATCAACCATGTAAGAGGGGTTCTTTGTTGTTAGAAGTAGTTGCACACAAGAACTACAATTGCATGTTGATGAAAAAAACAAGGCATTAAGAAATGAGGTGATATCCAACAAAACTGGGTTGCAGCACCAATATCAACACATCAAAACACCTCAAGTAAACATACAGAGAAGACAAACACAGAAAAAGAAACAAAACGGGCAGGGAACAGCAAACACGACATCAAACATCAAATAAGCAATGTATGAATTATGCAATTAAAATGGAACATTCTTTTCGTGAAATGATGCGTGATATTGTAAGATGATGCTAGGACATTTATACTATTTGGAATAATATATCTTGAGTAGAATAAAGGGTAATAAGAGAGTGCAAATCTAAAACTATCAATATGCAATTATTTTGATACGAAAATTGTTGTTTTAGAATTTCTTTAAACCGATTTTTTTTACAATTTAAAACCTGTTTTCAGCAAAAACAAAACAAGAAGATTCAATTTGCTTGAGTGGAATTCTGAATTTAAAGCAATGAAATCATTTTTCTTGCTGTTGTTCTAACTACAGCATTGAAAAAACATTGCAATATCCCAATTTTCAGCGATTTTTCATTCAAAATTCATTCTTTCCCCCATTTTCGTACTTGCAAATTGCTAATCTGAAATTTAAAATAAAAGGCAATACATTTATTGTGTGTTTGGTACAAAAATTGTTATTTTATCTACGGTATGAAAAAAGATATGACATATTCCCAATTTTCAACGGTTTTTCATCGAAAATCCATAGTTTTCCCCATTTTATGGACGAGTAAATTGAAAAAATGAGCTTGGGACTTAAAGGAAATGGCATTGCTGTTCTTTTGATACCAAATTTGTTGTTCTAGCTACAACATGGACGAAGTAATTGCGTTTTTCCAATTTTCAACGGTTTTCGTTGAAAAATTACCTTTTTTCCCAAAAATTTCGAAATGCCCAAGGATGCCAGAGTGGCATCCGCCGGATTATCAAAGTAGAGGGTATTAACATCACTTTCATGCAAAAACATTTTGTGCGTAACATTTTTTTGGGTTCACCCCAAAATAGCCATTTGGCAACTAGACTACACCCGTCGATTCTAAAGATATCATCGTCGGAAGGCAAACTCAGAAAAATCTTAAAAGATTTTGGAGTATCATACACGATAAGATTTGACAGCACGATGTTATAAATATGCTGCATTTGCATATTACGCTGGCGGGGATATTCATTATTTAAATTCTACATCATGAAAGGCACAAAATAATAGAGCAGTTGCATTTAGTTTACTTCTTACTTTACTTCTACTTTTACCTCACCTCTACGCTTCAGTGGTCACTGTGGTTAGGGATTAGGCCGTGGCATTTAAAATTCGTTTTCCACCCTGGTGTTTTAAAAAAAAAGACACCCTCCAGTTAGGCGAAAACACACAAACATACAATTTTTGTATTGTTGTCAATGACATGTATTATTCTGAAATTTTATTTAAGGCACATATCCACTGTACAAGTCAGGGGAGACGGGAATGTGAGCCATTATAGCTAAGTCTTGGTTTAAATAGATCTATTTGAGCCGTTTTTCATTTCGAGTAATAAAGCCGTAGTGGAACTTTTTTTTTCAGTATGACAGGATACCTTTGGCAATCTCGAATTAATTGTGAGTGTATGCTTTTTATCTGGTATTTTGTCTCGAAAGGTACCAGTCCGCACACGTTAAACAGAATATTTCACAGCCATGGCTTTACATTGTTCAATACACACCTGTCCTGAGGCGATCCAACTACAGTTACCTTTTAAAGCTGACCTGTCACTTTTTGACCATTTAAATGTGAAAGTATAATCATCAGACGGACGGACATGCAGACGGAAAGATCATTTATTTATGTAGCAAAAATTACAATGCTTAATGTTTCTTCGTCCGAAAAGGGGGAATTTACATAAAATGTACCCGTAAGTTTTATGTCTAAGATATGAAATGTACCCGCAAAACGTCAGGGTAGGTCAGCTTTAAAAGTTAACTGTAGTCGTCAATACTCGAGACCAAGATTATGTAACCCCTAACCGCAGTGACCACTGAAGCGTAGAGGTGAGGTAAAAGTAGTGGTAAAGTAAACTAAATGCAACTGCTCTAATGTTAAAATTCAAATGGAAGAATGAAAATCGAATCGAGGTTAAAGAAAACAAGAAACTAAGGACATGAGAAACAAGGACAAATACTTGTCAATAAAATGACAGTATTTTCGGACTGAGCAGAATAGAACCCACAAAACAGTTTGAGATTGAGTACTATGGGAGAGTAAGCCTCTCCCAGATTGAGATAGGGTACTATGGGAGAGTAAGCCTCTCCCAGATTGAGATAGGGTACTATGGGAGAGTAAGCCTCTCCCAGATTGAGATTGGGTACTATGGGAGAGTAAGTCATTCCCAGATTGAGATAGGGTACTATGGGAGAGTAAGCCTCTACCAGATTGAGATTGGGTACTATGGGAGAGTAAGCCACTCCCAGATTGAGATAGGGTACTATGGGAGAGTAAGCCAGATTGAGATAGGGTACTATGGGATAGTAAGCCTCTACCAGGTTGAGATAGGGTACTATGGGATAGTAAGCCTCACCCAGACTGAGATTGGGTTCTATGGGAGAGTAAGCCTTTCCCAGATTGAGATTGGGTACTATGGGAGAGTAAGTCATTCCCAGATTGAGATAGGGTACTATGGGAGAGTAAGCCTCTACCAGATTGAGATTGGGTACTATGGGAGAGTAAGCCACTCCCAGATTGAGATAGGGTACTATGGGAGAGTAAGCCTCTACCAGATTGAGATAGGGTACTATGGGAGAGTAAGCCAGATTGAGATAGGGTACTATGGGAGAGTAAGCCTCTACCAGATTGAGATAGGGTACTATGGGATAGTAAGCCTCACCCAGATTGAGATTGGGTACTATGGGAGAGTAAGCCTCTCCCAGATTGAGATAAGGTACTATGGGAGAGTAAGCCTCTCCCAGATTGATATAGGGTACTATGGGAGAGTAAGCCTCTCCAACATTGAGACAAGGTACAATGGGAGAGTAAACCTCTTCCAGATTGAGATTTGGTACTATGGGAGAGTAAGTCATTCCCAGATTGAGATAGGGTACAATGGGAGAGTAAGCCTCTCCCAGATTGACATAGGGTACTATCGGAGAGTAAGCCACTCCCAGATTGAGATAGGGTACTATGGGAGAGTAAGCCTCTCCCAGATTGAGATTGGGTACTATGGGAGAGTAAGCCTCTCCCAGATTGAGATTGGGTTCTATGGGAGAGTAAGCCTTTCCCAGATTGAGATTGGGTACTATGGGAGAGTAAGTCATTCCCAGATTGAGATTGGGTACTATGGGAGAGTAAGCCACTCCCAGATTGAGATAGGGTACTATGGGAGAGTAAGCCTCTACCAGATTGAGATAGGGTACTATGGGAGAGTAAGCCAGATTGAGATAGGGTACTATGGGATAGTAAGCCTCTACCAGATTGAGATAGGGTACTATGGGATAGTAAGCCTCTCATAGACTGAGATAGGGTACTATGGGAGAGTAAGCCTCTCTCAAATTGAGATTGGGTACTATGGGAGAGTAAGCCTCTCCCAGATTGAGATAGGGTACTATGGGAGAGTAAGCCTCTCATAGATTGAGATAGGGTACTATGGGAGAGTAAGCCTCTCCCAGATTGAGATTGGGTACTATGGGAGAGTAAGCCGCTCCAAGATTCAGATTGGGTACTATGTGAGAGGGTGCTATGGGAGAGTAAGCCTCTCCCAGATTGAGATTGAGTACTATGGGAGAGTAAACCTCTACCAGATTGAGATTTGGTACTGTGGGAGAGTAAGGCATTCCCAGATTGAGATAGGGTACTATGGGAGAGTAAGCCTCTCCCAGATCGAGATAGGGTAGTATGGGAGAGTAAGCCTGTCCCAGATTGAGATAGGGTAATATGGGAGAGTAAGCCTCTCACAGATAAAGATAGGGTACTATGTGAGAGGGTGCTATGGGAGAGTAAGCCTCTCCCAGATTGAGATTGAGTACTATGGGAGAGTAAGCCTCTCCCAGATTGAGATTGGGTACTATGGGAGATTAAGCCTCTCTAAGATTTAGATTGGGTACTATGGGAGAGTAAGCCACTCCCAGATTGAGATAGGGTACTATGGGAGAGTAAGCCTCTCCCAGATTGAGATAAGGTACTATGGGAGAGTAAGCCTCTCCCAGATTGATATAGGGTACTATCGGAGAGTAAGCCACTACCAGATTGAGATAGGGTACTATGGGAGAGTAAGCCTCTCCCAGATTGATATTGGGTACTATGGGAGAGTAAGCCTCTCCCAGATTGAGATTGGGTACTATGGGATAGTAAGCCTCTCCCAGATTGAGATTGGGTACTATGGGATAGTAAGCCTCTCCCAGATTGAGATTGGGTACTATGGGATAGTAAGCCTCTCCCAGATTTAGATTGGGTACTATGGGAGATTAAGCCTCTCCAAGATTGATATAGGGTACTATGGGAGAGTAAGCCTCTCCCAGATTGAGATAGGGTACTATGGGAGAGTAAGCCTCTCCCAGATTGAGATAGGGTACTATGGGAGAGTAAGCCTCAACCAGATTGAGATTGAGTACTATGGGAGAGTAAGCCTCTACCAGATTGAGATAGGGTACAATGAGAGTGTAAGCCTCTCCCAGATTGAGATAGGGTACTATGGGAGAGTAAGCCTCTCCCAGATTGAGATTGGGTACTATGGGATAGTAAGCCTCTCCCAGATTGAGATAGGGTACTATGGGAGAGTAAGCCTCTCATAGACTGAGATAGGGTACTATGGGAGAGTAAGCCTCTCTCAAATTGAGATTGGGTACTATGGGAGAGTAAGCCTCTCCCAGATTGAGATAGGGTACTATGGGAGAGTAAGCCTCTCCCAGATTGAGATTGGGTACTATGGGAGAGTAAGCCTCTACCAGACTGAGATTAGGTACTATGGGAGAGTAAGCCTCTCCCAGATTGAGATTGTGTACTATGGGAGAGTAAGCCTCTACCAGACTGAGATTAGGTACTATGGGAGAGTAAGCCTCTACCATACTGAGATTAGGTACTATGGGAGAGTAAGCCTCTCCCAGATTGAGATAGGGTACTATGGGAGAGAAAGCCTCTCCCAGATTGAGATAGGGTACTATGGGAGAGTAAACCGTCATCCAGATTGAGATTAGGTACTATGGGAGAGTAAGCGTCTACCAGATTGAGATTGGGTACTATGGGAGAGTAAGCCTCTACCATACTGAGATTAGGTACTATGGGAGAGTAAGCCTCTCCCAGATTGAGATAGGGTACTATGGGAGAGAAAGCCTCTCCCAGATTGAGATAGGGTACTATGGGAGAGTAAACCGTCATCCAGATTGAGATTAGGTACTATGGGAGAGTAAGCGTCTACCAGATTGAGATTGGGTACTATGGGAGAGTAAGCCTCTACCATACTGAGATTAGGTACTATGGGAGAGTAAGCCTCTCCCAGATTGAGATAGGGTACTATGGGAGAGAAAGCCTCTCCCAGATTGAGATAGGGTACTATGGGAGAGTAAGCCGTCATCCAGATTGAGATTGGGTACTATCGGAGAGTAAGCCTCTCCCAGATTGAGATTGGGTACTATGGGAGAGTAAGCCTCTACCAGACTGAGATAGGGTACAATGAGAGTGTAAGCCTCTCCCAGATTGAGATAGGGTACTATGGGAGAGTAAGCCTCTCCCAGATTGAGATTGGGTACTATGGGATAGTAAGCCTCTCCCAGATTGAGATAGGGTACTATGGGAGAGTAAGCCTCTCATAGACTGAGATAGGGTACTATGGGAGAGTAAGCCTCTCTCAAATTGAGATTGGGTACTATGGGAGAGTAAGCCTCTCCCAGATTGAGATAGGGCACTATGGGCGAGTAAGCCTCTACCAGATTGAGATAGGGTACTACGGGAGAGTAAGCCACTCCCAGACTGAGATAGGGTATTGTGGGAGAGTAAACCTCTACCAGATTGAGATAGAGTACTGTGGGAGAGTAAACCTCTCCCAGATTGAGATTGGGTACTCTGAGAGAGTAAGTCTCTCCCAGATTGAGATAGGGCACTATGGGAGACTAAGCCGCTTCCAGATTGAGATTGGGTAGTATGGGGGAGTAAGCCTCTACCATATTGAGATAGGGTACTATGGGAGAGTATTAGGGTCCGTTCACGAGTTTCTCTTTTCCGGTCACGCGGCGAAGAAATATTGCGGAATCATACATAATTTGACGTCATCTCATTTTACTTCTATATATTTCACATTATTATACTATATATCAATCTGTTCGTTATATCTGTAGCTTTTATAGAATACTAGTCTTAAGGCCATGTTAAGATTGCTATACATAACAAACATCACACATGTTTGCTAAAAAAAGTTTAGAAAATTGGTCTAAAATTCATGGTTTTTGCCATTTTTCTGTGTACTGTATCTGGTCTCCTGGTAAAATTTCAGAAATAATGCTTATATTTCCTTAAAGCTATTATCTTATAGTCCATTCTAACCAAATTTCAAAAACTTCCAACACATGTAACTCAAAAAATGTGTAAAAACCCCAAAACTTCATATTTTCCCTTATGAAGTCTTGTCAAACAGGGAAAATCCGGTACGCCTTTTAAAATATCTATATTTAGACTAAATAAGTCATGTGACATAAAAACTTTATTGCTCTTACACAAGGCAGGCATACTCTACAATATGCATCTTACCATTATAGACTATCTTCATAATGGTTTTCTCAACACACCTTTCAAAATCACTCAATTCCCCCTTTTTTCAGCTGGACATTCTGGGTTCACTCTAAAAACCGGTGAGCGGACCCTGAGCCTCTCCCAGATTGAGATTGGGTACTATGGGAGAGTAAGACTCTCCCAGATTGAGATAGGGTACTATGGGAGAGTAAGCCTTAGCCAGATTGAGATTGGGTACTATGGGAGAGTAAGCCTCTCCCAGATTGAGATTGGGCACTATGGGAGAGTAAGCCTCTCCAAGATTGAGATAGGGTACTATGGGAGAGTAAGCCACCCCCAGATTGAGATAGGGTACTCTAGGAGAGTAAGCCTCTATCAGATTGAGATTGGGTACTATGGGATAGTAAGCCCCTCCCAGATTGAGATTGGGTACTATGGGAGAGTAAGCCTCTCCCAGATTGAGATAGGATACTAAGGGAGAGTAAGCCCCTCCCAGATGGAGATAGGGTACTATGGGAGAGTAAGCCTCTCCCAGATTGATATTAGGGTACTATGAGAGAGTAAGCCTCTCCCAGATTGAGATAGGGTTCTATTGGAGAGTAAGCCTGTCCCAGATTGAGATAGGGTACTATGGGAGAGTAAGCCACTCCCAGATTGAGATAGGGTACTATGGGAGAGTATGCCTCTCCCAGATTGAGATAGGGTACTGTGGGAGAGTAAGCCTCTACCAGATTGAGATTGGGTACTGTGGGAGGGTAAGGCATTCCCAGATTGAGATAGGGTACTATGGGAGAGTACGCCTCTCCCAGATTGAGATAGGGTACTAGGGGAGAGTAAGCCTCTCTCAGATTAAGATAGGGTTCTATTGGAGAGTAAGCCTCTCCCAGATTGATATAGGGTACTATGAGAGAGTAAGCTTCTCCCAGATTGAGATAATGTACTATGGGAGAGTAAGCCTCTACCAGATTGAGATAGGTTACTATGGGAGAGTAAGCCTATCCCAGATTGAGATAGGGGACTATGGGAGAGTAAGCCTCAACCAGATTGAGATAGGGTACTATGGGAGAGTATAACTATCAACCATATTCTGTCATGTGAGATAAGAAAAACCCACCCAAGGGGTCTGGTTTTAGTCAGGGAACGAGGCTTGCCGAGTTCCCTGACCAGAAACAAGACCCCTAGGGTTGGCTTTTCTCATCCCACACGACATATATACGGTTGATCGTTTTTCTCCCATTTTTATGGACCTTTCTTGAAATTCCATGAAATCATGAAATCGTCAACTTTATCGAATTCGAAAAATAAAGGAATATTCGTTTTCAGTGCCCTCAAAAATGGTTTATTATAAAAGAATAAACCGTAGTCCTTAGCCTTAATCGGTGTAGTAAGAATTAGAATATAAAAAAAGAGTTTTAAAACGACGTTTTTGTTGAGAGGTCGCCGCTTTAGGTGCAAAAATCATGACATCACAATGGATAACAACGACGTCATAATATGGATACCGCCTATACGGCCGACGTCAAAAGTCACGCCAGGTACTTGTAGGATTAGCACCACTTTGAGTTCCGGATAGAAAAATATCAGTCGAGGGTGGGATTGATCAAGTCCTAACCGAGGCGTTTGCCGAGGTTGGGACGTTGATCATCCCACCGAGACTGATATTTTTCCATCCGGAACTCAAATGTGGTGCTTGATTATTTTTCTCGCACACAATGAAACCTTCAAAGTCCTCTTTTTTACGCATTAGAATGACTGAACGTCACGCTAAATATGTGTGCACGTGAAATAACGTACGTCACTTTGTCTGTGACGTCATAAAGGAACAATCAACAGTGCCGGATTAGGGGTGCCGGATCGAATTCTCCAGCACCGCTGAAAAGGGGAATCAGCCTATCCAGTGTGTGAGAAACAGTGACCCTACATGACGCGTCGCTATGGGCAAACTCTATCTCACATGGGGGCAAATGGGAGAATAAGCCTCTCCCAGATTGAGATAGGGTGCTATTGGAGATTAAGCCACTCCCAGATAGGAATAGGGTACTATGGGAGAGAAAGCCACTCCCAGATTGAGATAGGGTACATGGGAGAGTAAACCTCTCCCAGATTGAGATAGGGTACTATGGGAGAGTAAGTCTCTCCCAGATTGAGATAGGGTACTATGGGAGAGTAAGCCACTCCCAGATTGAGATAGGGTACTATGGGAGAGAAAGCCTCTCACAGATAAAGATTGGGTACTGTGGGAGAGTACGCCTCTCCCAGGTTGAGATTGGGTATTCTCACTCACTTACGTCGTGAGACAAAAGAAAAAACGTAGACGTAGCAGTTTGAGATTTCCTTGTCTCACACTCCACGTGACTCCTATTATGACGTCATAGAAATAAACGTCACGCCATCATTAGATTTGTGTAAGTTTTGGTATCGATTCTAGCTTTAAAAACATTAAATTGATGATAAAATGAGGTGAGTGAGAAAAATAATCAATCACGATGTTACGACTGAGACAGGGGAATCTCATCCTCGTGCAAAAGATTTGCTACATCCACGACTCGGCAAGCCTCGTCGTGGATTGCAAATCTTTTACACTCGGATGAGATTCCCCTGTCTCAGTCTCAACGTCGTGATAGATTCTATTAATATGGGAGAGTAAGCCTCTCCCAGATTGAAATTGGGTAGTATGGGGGAGTAAGCCTCTCCCAGATTGAAATAGGGTACTATTGGAGAGTAAGTCACTCCCAGATTGAGAAAGGGTAGTATGGGAGAGTAAGCCTCTCCCAGATTGAGATAGGGTACTATGGGAGAGTAAGCCACTCCCAGATTGAGATAGGGTACTATGGGAGAGTAAGCCTCTACCAGATTGAGATTGGGTACTATGGGAGAGTAAGCCACTCCCAGATTGAGATAGGGTACTATGGGAGAGTAAGCCTCTACCAGATTGAGATAGGGTACTATAGGAGAGTAAGCCAGATTGAGATAGGGTACTATGGGAGAGTAACCCTCCACCAGATTGAGATAGGGTACTGTGGGAGAGTAAGCCTCTACCAGATTGAGATTGGGTACTGTGGGAGAGTAAGACTCTCCCAGATTGAGATAGGGTACTATGGGAGAGTAAGCCTCTCCCAGATTGAGATAGGGTACTATGGGAGAGTAAGCCTCTCTCAGATTAAGATAGGGTTCTATTGGAGAGTAAGCCTCTCCCAGATTGATATAGGGTACTATGAGAGAGTAAGCCTCTCCCAGATTGAGATAGGGTACTATGGGAGAGTAAGCCTCTACCAGATTGAGATAGGGTACTATGGGAGAGTAAGCCTATCCCAGATTGAGATAGGGGACTATGGGAGAGTATGCCTCAACCAGATTGAGATAGGGTACTATGGGAGAGTATAACTATCAACCATATTCTGTCATGTGAGATGAGAAAAACCCACCCAAGGGGTCTGGTTTCTAGTCAGGGAACGAGGCTTGCCGAGTTCCCTGACCAGAAACAAGACCCCTAGGGTGGGCTTTTCTCATCCCACACGACAAATATACGGTTTATCGTTTTTCTCCCATTTTTATGGACCTTTCTTGAAATTCCATGAAATCATGAAATCGTCAACTTTATCGAATTCGAAAAATAAAGGAATATTCGTTTTCAGTGCCCTCAAAAATGGTTTATTATAAAAGAATAAACCGTAGTCCTTAGCCTTAATCGGTGTAGTAAGAATTAGAATATAGAAAAAAGAGTTTAAAAACGACGTTTTTGTTGAGAGGTCGCCGCTTTAGGTGCAAAAATCATGACATCACAATGGATAACAACGACGTCATAATATGGATACCGCCTATACAGCCGTCGCCAAAAGTCACGCGAGGTACATGTAGGATTAATAGAATCTAGCACCACTTTGAGTTCCGGATAGAAAAATATCAGTCGAGGGTGGGATTGATCAAGTCCCAACCGAGGCGTTTGCCGAGGTTGGGACGTTGATCATCCCACCCGAGACTGATATTTTTCCATCCGGAACTCAAATGTGGTGCTTGATTATTTTTCTCGCACACAATGAAACCTTCAAAGTCCTCTTTTTTACGCATTAGAATGACTGAACGTCACGCTAAATATGTGTACACGTGAAATAACGTACGTCACTTTGTCTGTGACGTCATAAAGGAACAATCAACAGTGCCGAATTAGGGGTGCCGGATCGAATTCTCCAGCACCGCTGAAAAGGGGAATTAGCCTATCCAGTGTGTGAGAAACAGTGACCCTACATGACGCGTCGCTATGGGCAAACTCTATCTCACATGGGGGCAAATGGGAGAATAAGCCTCTCCCAGATTGAGATAGGGTGCTATTGGAGATTAAGCCACTCCCAGATAGGAATAGGGTACTATGGGAGAGAAAGCCACTCCCAGATTGAGATAGGGTACATGGGAGAGTAAACCTCTCCCAGATTGAGATAGGGTACTATGGGAGAGTAAGTCTCTCCCAGATTGAGATAGGGTACTATAGGAGAGTAAGCCAGATTGAGATAGGGTACTATGGGAGAGTAACCCTCCACCAGATTGAGATAGGGTACTGTGGGAGAGTAAGCCTCTACCAGATTGAGATTGGGTACTGTGGGAGAGTACGCCTCTCCCAGATTGAGATAGGGTACTAGGGGAGAGTAAGCCTCTCTCAGATTAAGATAGGGTTCTATTGGAGAGTAAGCCTCTCCCAGATTGATATAGGGTACTATGAGAGAGTAAGCTTCTCCCAGATTGAGATAATGTACTATGGGAGAGTAAGCCTCTACCAGATTGAGATAGGTTACTATGGGAGAGTAAGCCTATCCCAGATTGAGATAGGGGACTATGGGAGAGTAAGCCTCAACCAGATTGAGATAGGGTACTATGGGAGAGTATAACTATCAACCATATTCTGTCATGTGAGATAAGAAAAACCCACCCAAGGGGTCTGGTTTTAGTCAGGGAACGAGGCTTGCCGAGTTCCCTGACCAGAAACAAGACCCCTAGGGTTGGCTTTTCTCATCCCACACGACATATATACGGTTGATCGTTTTTCTCCCATTTTTATGGACCTTTCTTGAAATTCCATGAAATCATGAAATCGTCAACTTTATCGAATTCGAAAAATAAAGGAATATTCGTTTTCAGTGCCCTCAAAAATGGTTTATTATAAAAGAATAAACCGTAGTCCTTAGCCTTAATCGGTGTAGTAAGAATTAGAATATAAAAAAAGAGTTTTAAAACGACGTTTTTGTTGAGAGGTCGCCGCTTTAGGTGCAAAATCATGACATCACAATGGATAACAACGACGTCATAATATGGATACCGCCTATACGGCCGACGTCAAAAGTCACGCCAGGTACTTGTAGGATTAGCACCACTTTGAGTTCCGGATAGAAAAATATCAGTCGAGGGTGGGATTGATCAAGTCCTAACCGAGGCGTTTGCCGAGGTTGGGACGTTGATCATCCCACCGAGACTGATATTTTTCCATCCGGAACTCAAATGTGGTGCTTGATTATTTTTCTCGCACACAATGAAACCTTCAAAGTCCTCTTTTTTACGCATTAGAATGACTGAACGTCACGCTAAATATGTGTGCACGTGAAATAACGTACGTCACTTTGTCTGTGACGTCATAAAGGAACAATCAACAGTGCCGGATTAGGGGTGCCGGATCGAATTCTCCAGCACCGCTGAAAAGGGGAATCAGCCTATCCAGTGTGTGAGAAACAGTGACCCTACATGACGCGTCGCTATGGGCAAACTCTATCTCACATGGGGGCAAATGGGAGAATAAGCCTCTCCCAGATTGAGATAGGGTGCTATTGGAGATTAAGCCACTCCCAGATAGGAATAGGGTACTATGGGAGAGAAAGCCACTCCCAGATTGAGATAGGGTACATGGGAGAGTAAACCTCTCCCAGATTGAGATAGGGTACTATGGGAGAGTAAGTCTCTCCCAGATTGAGATAGGGTACTATGGGAGAGTAAGCCACTCCCAGATTGAGATAGGGTACTATGGGAGAGAAAGCCTCTCACAGATAAAGATTGGGTACTGTGGGAGAGTACGCCTCTCCCAGGTTGAGATTGGGTATTCTCACTCACTTACGTCGTGAGACAAAAGAAAAAACGTAGACGTAGCAGTTTGAGATTTCCTTGTCTCACACTCCACGTGACTCCTATTATGACGTCATAGAAAGAAACGTCACGCCATCATTAGATTTGTGTAAGTTTTGGTATCGATTCTAGCTTTAAAAACATTAAATTGATGATAAAATGAGGTGAGTGAGAAAAATAATCAATCACGATGTTACGACTGAGACAGGGGAATCTCATCCTCGTGCAAAAGATTTGCTACATCCACGACTCGGCAAGCCTCGTCGTGGATTGCAAATCTTTTACACTCGGATGAGATTCCCCTGTCTCAGTCTCAACGTCGTGATAGATTCTATTAATATGGGAGAGTAAGCCTCTCCCAGATTGAAATTGGGTAGTATGGGGGAGTAAGCCTCTCCCAGATTGAAATAGGGTACTATTGGAGAGTAAGTCACTCCCAGATTGAGAAAGGGTAGTATGGGAGAGTAAGCCTCTCCCAGATTGAGATAGGGTACTATGGGAGAGTAAGCCACTCCCAGATTGAGATAGGGTACTATGGGAGAGTAAGCCTCTACCAGATTGAGATTGGGTACTATGGGAGAGTAAGCCACTCCCAGATTGAGATAGGGTACTATGGGAGAGTAAGCCTCTACCAGATTGAGATAGGGTACTATAGGAGAGTAAGCCAGATTGAGATAGGGTACTATGGGAGAGTAACCCTCCACCAGATTGAGATAGGGTACTGTGGGAGAGTAAGCCTCTACCAGATTGAGATTGGGTACTGTGGGAGAGTAAGACTCTCCCAGATTGAGATAGGGTACTATGGGAGAGTAAGCCTCTCCCAGATTGAGATAGGGTACTATGGGAGAGTAAGCCTCTCTCAGATTAAGATAGGGTTCTATTGGAGAGTAAGCCTCTCCCAGATTGATATAGGGTACTATGAGAGAGTAAGCCTCTCCCAGATTGAGATAGGGTACTATGGGAGAGTAAGCCTCTACCAGATTGAGATAGGGTACTATGGGAGAGTAAGCCTATCCCAGATTGAGATAGGGGACTATGGGAGAGTATGCCTCAACCAGATTGAGATAGGGTACTATGGGAGAGTATAACTATCAACCATATTCTGTCATGTGAGATGAGAAAAACCCACCCAAGGGGTCTGGTTTCTAGTCAGGGAACGAGGCTTGCCGAGTTCCCTGACCAGAAACAAGACCCCTAGGGTGGGCTTTTCTCATCCCACACGACAAATATACGGTTTATCGTTTTTCTCCCATTTTTATGGACCTTTCTTGAAATTCCATGAAATCATGAAATCGTCAACTTTATCGAATTCGAAAAATAAAGGAATATTCGTTTTCAGTGCCCTCAAAAATGGTTTATTATAAAAGAATAAACCGTAGTCCTTAGCCTTAATCGGTGTAGTAAGAATTAGAATATAGAAAAAGAGTTTAAAAACGACGTTTTTGTTGAGAGGTCGCCGCTTTAGGTGCAAAAATCATGACATCACAATGGATAACAACGACGTCATAATATGGATACCGCCTATACAGCCGTCGCCAAAAGTCACGCGAGGTACATGTAGGATTAATAGAATCTAGCACCACTTTGAGTTCCGGATAGAAAAATATCAGTCGAGGGTGGGATTGATCAAGTCCCAACCGAGGCGTTTGCCGAGGTTGGGACGTTGATCATCCCACCCGAGACTGATATTTTTCCATCCGGAACTCAAATGTGGTGCTTGATTATTTTTCTCGCACACAATGAAACCTTCAAAGTCCTCTTTTTTACGCATTAGAATGACTGAACGTCACGCTAAATATGTGTACACGTGAAATAACGTACGTCACTTTGTCTGTGACGTCATAAAGGAACAATCAACAGTGCCGAATTAGGGGTGCCGGATCGAATTCTCCAGCACCGCTGAAAAGGGGAATTAGCCTATCCAGTGTGTGAGAAACAGTGACCCTACATGACGCGTCGCTATGGGCAAACTCTATCTCACATGGGGGCAAATGGGAGAATAAGCCTCTCCCAGATTGAGATAGGGTGCTATTGGAGATTAAGCCACTCCCAGATAGGAATAGGGTACTATGGGAGAGAAAGCCACTCCCAGATTGAGATAGGGTACATGGGAGAGTAAACCTCTCCCAGATTGAGATAGGGTACTATGGGAGAGTAAGTCTCTCCCAGATTGAGATAGGGTACTATGGGAGAGTAAGCCACTCCCAGATTGAGATAGGGTACTATGGGAGAGAAAGCCTCTCACAGATAAAGATTGGGTACTGTGGGAGAGTAAGCCTCTCCCAGGTTGAGATTGGGTATTCTCACTCACTTACGTCGTGAGACAAAAGAAAAAACGTAGACGTAGCAGTTTGAGATTTCCTTGTCTCACACTCCACGTGACTCCTATTATGACGTCATAGAAAGAAACGTCACGCCATCATTAGATTTGTGTAAGTTTTGGTATCGATTCTAGCTTTAAAAACATTAAATTGATGATAAAATGAGGTGAGTGAGAAAAATAATCAATCACGATGTTACGACTGAGACAGGGGAATCTCATCCTCGTGCAAAAGATTTGCTACATCCACGACTCGGCAAGCCTCGTCGTGGATTGCAAATCTTTTACACTCGGATGAGATTCCCCTGTCTCAGTCTCAACGTCGTGATAGATTCTATTAATATGGGAGAGTAAGCCTCTCCCAGATTGAAATTGGGTAGTATGGGGGAGTAAGCCTCTCCCAGATTGAAATAGGGTACTATTGGAGAGTAAGTCACTCCCAGATTGAGAAAGGGTAGTATGGAGAGTAAGCCTCTCCCAGATTGAGATAGGGTACTATGGGAGAGTAAGCCACTCCCAGATTGAGATAGGGTACTATGGGAGAGTAAGCCTCTACCAGATTGAGATTGGGTACTATGGGAGAGTAAGCCACTCCCAGATTGAGATAGGGTACTATGGGAGAGTAAGCCTCTACCAGATTGAGATAGGGTACTATAGGAGAGTAAGCCAGATTGAGATAGGGTACTATGGGAGAGTAACCCTCCACCAGATTGAGATAGGGTACTGTGGGAGAGTAAGCCTCTACCAGATTGAGATTGGGTACTGTGGGAGAGTAAGACTCTCCCAGATTGAGATAGGGTACTATGGGAGAGTAAGCCTCTCCCAGATTGAGATAGGGTACTATGGGAGAGTAAGCCTCTCTCAGATTAAGATAGGGTTCTATTGGAGAGTAAGCCTCTCCCAGATTGATATAGGGTACTATGAGAGAGTAAGCCTCTCCCAGATTGAGATAGGGTACTATGGGAGAGTAAGCCTCTACCAGATTGAGATAGGGTACTATGGGAGAGTAAGCCTATCCCAGATTGAGATAGGGGACTATGGGAGAGTATGCCTCAACCAGATTGAGATAGGGTACTATGGGAGAGTATAACTATCAACCATATTCTGTCATGTGAGATGAGAAAAACCCACCCAAGGGGTCTGGTTTCTAGTCAGGGAACGAGGCTTGCCGAGTTCCCTGACCAGAAACAAGACCCCTAGGGTGGGCTTTTCTCATCCCACACGACAAATATACGGTTTATCGTTTTTCTCCCATTTTTATGGACCTTTCTTGAAATTCCATGAAATCATGAAATCGTCAACTTTATCGAATTCGAAAAATAAAGGAATATTCGTTTTCAGTGCCCTCAAAAATGGTTTATTATAAAAGAATAAACCGTAGTCCTTAGCCTTAATCGGTGTAGTAAGAATTAGAATATAGAAAAAAGAGTTTAAAAACGACGTTTTTGTTGAGAGGTCGCCGCTTTAGGTGCAAAAATCATGACATCACAATGGATAACAACGACGTCATAATATGGATACCGCCTATACAGCCGTCGCCAAAAGTCACGCGAGGTACATGTAAGATTAATAGAATCTAGCACCACTTTGAGTTCCGGATAGAAAATATCAGTCGAGGGTGGGATTGATCAAGTCCCAACCGAGGCGTTTGCCGAGGTTGGGACGTTGATCATCCCACCCGAGACTGATATTTTTCCATCCGGAACTCAAATGTGGTGCTTGATTATTTTTCTCGCACACAATGAAACCTTCAAAGTCCTCTTTTTTACGCATTAGAATGACTGAACGTCACGCTAAATATGTGTACACGTGAAATAACGTACGTCACTTTGTCTGTGACGTCATAAAGGAACAATCAACAGTGCCGAATTAGGGGTGCCGGATCGAATTCTCCAGCACCGCTGAAAAGGGGAATTAGCCTATCCAGTGTGTGAGAAACAGTGACCCTACATGACGCGTCGCTATGGGCAAACTCTATCTCACATGGGGGCAAATGGGAGAATAAGCCTCTCCCAGATTGAGATAGGGTGCTATTGGAGATTAAGCCACTCCCAGATAGGAATAGGGTACTATGGGAGAGAAAGCCACTCCCAGATTGAGATAGGGTACATGGGAGAGTAAACCTCTCCCAGATTGAGATAGGGTACTATGGGAGAGTAAGTCTCTCCCAGATTGAGATAGGGTACTATGGGAGAGTAAGCCACTCCCAGATTGAGATAGGGTACTATGGGAGAGAAAGCCTCTCACAGATAAAGATTGGGTACTGTGGGAGAGTAAGCCTCTCCCAGGTTGAGATTGGGTATTCTCACTCACTTACGTCGTGAGACAAAAGAAAAAACGTAGACGTAGCAGTTTGAGATTTCCTTGTCTCACACTCCACGTGACTCCTATTATGACGTCATAGAAAGAAACGTCACGCCATCATTAGATTTGTGTAAGTTTTGGTATCGATTCTAGCTTTAAAAACATTAAATTGATGATAAAATGAGGTGAGTGAGAAAAATAATCAATCACGATGTTACGACTGAGACAGGGGAATCTCATCCTCGTGCAAAAGATTTGCTACATCCACGACTCGGCAAGCCTCGTCGTGGATTGCAAATCTTTTACACTCGGATGAGATTCCCCTGTCTCAGTCTCAACGTCGTGATAGATTCTATTAATATGGGAGAGTAAGCCTCTCCCAGATTGAAATTGGGTAGTATGGGGGAGTAAGCCTCTCCCAGATTGAAATAGGGTACTATTGGAGAGTAAGTCACTCCCAGATTGAGAAAGGGTAGTATGGGAGAGTAAGCCTCTCCCAGATTGAGATAGGGTACTATGGGAGAGTAAGCCACTCCCAGATTGAGATAGGGTACTATGGGAGAGTAAGCCTCTACCAGATTGAGATTGGGTACTATGGGAGAGTAAGCCACTCCCAGATTGAGATAGGGTACTATGGGAGAGTAAGCCTCTACCAGATTGAGATAGGGTACTATAGGAGAGTAAGCCAGATTGAGATAGGGTACTATGGGAGAGTAACCCTCCACCAGATTGAGATAGGGTACTGTGGGAGAGTAAGCCTCTACCAGATTGAGATTGGGTACTGTGGGAGAGTAAGACTCTCCCAGATTGAGATAGGGTACTATGGGAGAGTAAGCCTCTCCCAGATTGAGATAGGGTACTATGGGAGAGTAAGCCTCTCTCAGATTAAGATAGGGTTCTATTGGAGAGTAAGCCTCTCCCAGATTGATATAGGGTACTATGAGAGAGTAAGCCTCTCCCAGATTGAGATAGGGTACTATGGGAGAGTAAGCCTCTACCAGATTGAGATAGGGTACTATGGGAGAGTAAGCCTATCCCAGATTGAGATAGGGGACTATGGGAGAGTATGCCTCAACCAGATTGAGATAGGGTACTATGGGAGAGTATAACTATCAACCATATTCTGTCATGTGAGATGAGAAAAACCCACCCAAGGGGTCTGGTTTCTAGTCAGGGAACGAGGCTTGCCGAGTTCCCTGACCAGAAACAAGACCCCTAGGGTGGGCTTTTCTCATCCCACACGACAAATATACGGTTTATCGTTTTTCTCCCATTTTTATGGACCTTTCTTGAAATTCCATGAAATCATGAAATCGTCAACTTTATCGAATTCGAAAAATAAAGGAATATTCGTTTTCAGTGCCCTCAAAAATGGTTATTATAAAAGAATAAACCGTAGTCCTTAGCCTTAATCGGTGTAGTAAGAATTAGAATATAGAAAAAGAGTTTAAAACGACGTTTTTGTTGAGAGGTCGCCGCTTTAGGTGCAAAAATTATGACATCACAATGGATAACAACGACGTCATAATATGGATACCGCCTATACAGCCGTCGCCAAAAGTCACGCGAGGTACATGTAGGATTAATAGAATCTAGCACCACTTTGAGTTCCGGATAGAAAAATATCAGTCGAGGGTGGGATTGATCAAGTCCCAACCGAGGCGTTTGCCGAGGTTGGGACGTTGATCATCCCACCCGAGACTGATATTTTTCCATCCGGAACTCAAATGTGGTGCTTGATTATTTTTCTCGCACACAATGAAACCTTCAAAGTCCTCTTTTTTACGCATTAGAATGACTGAACGTCACGCTAAATATGTGTACACGTGAAATAACGTACGTCACTTTGTCTGTGACGTCATAAAGGAACAATCAACAGTGCCGAATTAGGGGTGCCGGATCGAATTCTCCAGCACCGCTGAAAAGGGGAATTAGCCTATCCAGTGTGTGAGAAACAGTGACCCTACATGACGCGTCGCTATGGGCAAACTCTTTCCCACATGGGGGCAAATGGGAGAATAAGCCTCTCCCAGATTGAGATAGGGTGCTATTGGAGATTAAGCCACTCCCAGATAGAAATAGGGTACTATGGGAGAGAAAGCCACTCCCAGATTGAGATAGGGTACATGGGAGAGTAAACCTCTCCCAGATTGAGATAGGGTACTATGGGAGAGTAAGTCTCTCCCAGATTGAGATAGGGTACTATGGGAGAGTAAGCCACTCCCAGATTGAGATAGGGTACTATGGGAGAGTAAGCCTCTCACACATAAAGATAGGGTACTGTGGGAGAGTAAGCCTCTCCCAGATTGAGATTGGGTAATATGGGAGAGTAAGCCTCTCCCAGATTAAAATTGGGTAGTATGGGGGAGTAAGCCTCTCCCAGATTGAAATAGGGTACTATTGGAGAGTAAGCCTCTCCCAGATTGAGATTGGGTAATATGGGAGAGTAAGCCTCTCCCAGATTGAGATAGGGTACTTTGGGAGAGTAAGCCTCTCCAAGGTTGCGATAGGGTACTATTGGAGAGTAAGCCACCCCCTGATTGAGATAGGGTACTCTGGGAGAGTAAACCTCTACCAGATTGAGATTGGGTACTATGGGAGAGTAAGCCTCTCACAGATTGAGATAGGGTACTAGGGGAGAGTAAGCCTCTCCAAGATTGAGATAGGGTACTATGGGAGAGTAAGCCACCCCCAGATTGAGATAGGGTACTCTGGGAGAGTAAGCCTCTCCCAGATTGAGATTGGGTAGTATGTGAGAGTATAACTATCAACCATATGCTGTCATGTGGGATGAGAAAAGCCCACCCGAGGGGTCTGGTTTCTGGTCAGGGAACGAGGCTTGCCGAGTTCCCTGACCAGAAACCAGACCCCAAGGGTGGGCTTTTCTCATCCCACATGACAAACATATGGTTGATCGTTTTTCTCCCATTTCTATGGGCCTTTCTTGAAATTCCTTGAAATCATGAAATCGTCAACTTTATCGAATTCGAAAAATAAAGGAATATTCGTTTTCAGCGCCCTCAAAAATGGTTTATTCTAAAAGAATAAACCGTAGTCCTTAGTTTTAATCGGTTTGGTAAGAATTACAATGTAAAAAAAAAGGGTTTTAAAACGACGTTTTTGTTGAGAGGTCGCCGCTTTAGGTGCAAAAATCATGACGTCACAATGGATAACAACGACGTCACAATATGGATACGGCCTATACGACCGACGTCAAAAGTCACGCGAGGTACATGTGGGATACAGTGACCCTACATGAGCGTCGCTATGGGCAAACTCTATCCCACATGGGGGCAAATGGGAGAATAAGCCACTCCCAGATTGAGATAGGGTACTATGGGAGAGTAAGCCTCTCACAGATAAAGATAGGGTACTATGGGAGAGTAAGCCTCTCCCAGATTGAAATTGGGTAATATGGGAGAGTAAGCCTCTCCCAGATTGAAATTGGGTAATATGGGAGAGTAAGCCTCTCCCAGATTGGAATTGGGTAGTATGGGGGAGTAAGCCTCTCCCAGATTGAAATAGGGTACTATTTGAGAGTAAGCCACTCCCAGATTGAGAAAGGGTAGTATGGGAGAGTAAGCCTCTCCAAGATTGAGATATGGTACTATGGGAGAGCAAGCCTCTGCCAGAATGAGATAGGGTACTGTAGGAGAGTAAGCCACCCCCAGATTGAGATAGGGTACTATTGGAGAGTAAGCCTCTACCAGATTGAGATTGGGTACTATGGGAGAGTAAGCCTCTCCCAGATTGAGATTGGTTACTGTGGGAGAGAAAGCCATTCCCAGATTGAGATAGGGTACTATGGGAGAGTTAGCCACCCCAGATTGAGATAGGGTACTCTGGGAGTGTAAGCCTCTACCAGATTGAGATTGGGTAGTATTGGAGAGTAATCCTCTCCCAGATTGAGAAAGGGTACTATGGGAGAGTAAGTCTCTCCCAGATTGAGATAGGGTACTCTGGGAGAGTAAACCTCTACCAGATTGAGATTGGGTACTATGGGAGAGTAAGCCTCTACCAGATTGAGATTGGGTACTATGGGAGAGTAAGCCTCTCCCAGATTGAGATAGGGTACTATGGGAGAGTAAGCCACCCCCAAGATTGAGATAGGGTACTGTAGGAGAGTAAGCCTCTACCAGATTGAGATTGGGTACTATGGGAGAGTAAACCTGTACCAGATTGAGATTTGGTACTGTGGGAGAGTAAGGCATTCCCAGATTGAGATAGGGTACTATGGGAGAGTAAGCCTCTCCCAGATCGAGATAGGGTAGTATGGGAGAGTAAGCCTCTTCCAGATTGAGATAGGGTACTATGGGAGAGTAAGCCACCCCCCAGATTGAGATAGGGCACTGTGGGAGAGTAAGCCTCTACCAGATTGAGATTGGGTACTATGGGAGAGTAAACCTCTCCCAGATTGAGATTTGGTACTGTGGGAGAGAAAGGCATTCCCAGATTGAGATAGGGTACTATGGGAGAGTAAGCCTCTCCCAGATCGAGATAGGGTAGTATGGGAGAGTAAGCCTCTCCCAGATTGAGATAGGGTACTATGGGAGAGTAAGCCTCTCCCAGATTGAGATAGGGTACTTTGGGAGAGTAAGCCTCTCCAAGGTTGCGATAGGGTACTATTGGAGAGTAAGCCACCCCCTGATTGAGATAGGGTACTCTGGGAGAGTAAACCTCTACCAGATTGAGATTGGGTACTATGGGAGAGTAAGCCTCTCACAGATTGAGATAGGGTACTAGGGGAGAGTAAGCCTCTCCAAGATTGAGATAGGGTACTATGGGAGAGTAAGCCACCCCCAGATTGAGATAGGGTACTGTGGGAGAGTAAGCCTCTCATAGATTGAGATAGGGTACTATGGGAGATTAAGCCTCTCCCAGATTGAGATTGGGTAGTATGTGAGAGCAAGCCTCTCCCAGATTGAGATAGGGTACTATGGGAGAGTAAGCCACTCCCAGATTGAGATAGGGTACTATGGGATAGTAAGCCTCTCCCAGATTGAGATAGGGTACTATTGGAGAGTAAGCCACTCCCAGTTTGAGATAGGGTAGTATGGGAGAGTAAGCCTCTCCCAGATTGATATAGGGTACTATGGGAGAGTAAGCCTCTCCCAGATTGAGATAGGGTAGTATGAGGGAGGAAGCCTCACCCAGATTGAGATAGGGTACTATGGGAGAGTAAGCCTCTCCTGTATTGCAGCTGCAACTTCTTTGGTAGAAGTCAAATAGAAGGACCATGGCATAACAGAGTGTTGCGTTTTTGTGGTCAGACCAGATGATTTCTAAGACCTTGTATTCAAATGATTACCAACAAAGTCGCTTAGCTCTCTGAGCAAAAGTATAGATTAGATGTCTCTCACAAAGTAATTTTTGATATGAATACACTATTGGAAATGAAAAGTTCAAAAGGATGATTTCAAAATCGTCACATTTATGACAGAGACAGTTGGAGAAAAATCCTTAAATTCCTTTCATTTCGCTTCCAGATATCGGGCTGTTGCCAAGGATATCTTGTTTATGATTCATATATCGAAAGTAGCCAAAAGCAATTGGAAACTGTGAGAACACTGAACGAAACAAAGGGATTCACGCATCAATATAAATTTTTAGACAACCCGACAGTTCTTATTGCTCTTTTAATTAACATGTATGTATATACATTTGTAACTCCAGTTTTATACTGTGTATACATTTATATGTTTAGTACAGAAATCATTGATGATAACTGTCATAGAGATGTATCGATTACTGAAGACTTGGTTTTTTTAGTTTTATTTCATCGGATTGATTTTTGTATGTTAATATACATTGAAATTCAACACGAAATTCATCCAATTCAAGACTTGGATCGAAAACGCGTTAAAATCGATGACAGAGGATTTTGCTACAGTCTTTGAGTCCTATGTGGTATCATTAAACGATACTGTACAATTTGGGACGTATGTATGTTCCTGGTACAATAAAATAATGTGACGTCGTTAGCTTTAATAATTTTTCAAAAATTCAAGAAACAGTTTTGTAATCAATTGCTCTTAGATACAGTCTTTGATTCCATTGTGGCGAAAGCAATTAGGTATTATTAAACAATACTGCATGTACAATTTGGGACGTATGTACGTTCCTGGTACAATAAAATAATGTGAACCAAAAAAAAAAAAAAAAAAAAAAAAAAAAAAACGTTGTTAGCTTTAATTTTTCAAACATTCAAGAAACAGTTTTGTAATCAATTGCTCTTAGATACAGTCTTTGAGTCCATTGTGGCGAAAGCAATTAGGTGTTATTAAACAATACTGTACAATTTGGGAAGTATGTACGTTCCTGGTACAATAAAATAATGTGAAACAAACAAGAAAAAAAAAAAAAAAAAAAGACGTTGTTAGCTTTAATTTTTCAAACATTCAAGAAACAGTTTTGACATCAATTGCTCTTTATATTCAAATGATTCATGTACGTGTAAAGGGTGTCCCAATATTTTGAGGAATGCTCGTTTAAGCTTTGTTACGAGAATTTGCTGAGGGTATGAAATGCGGTTTGTTGTCGGTGTGATGGCGGTGATACGGTGATATGCCGAGATACAGACAGTATGATGCCGATAACATTTCAGTAATTCCAAGAGAGCAACAGGAATTTTAAAATGACATGAAGATGACAAAAGAGACAGCTACGAACAAAGCAATCAAGCAAAACGTTCCAAAACATGCTTATTCCGACTGATCAATCATATGAAAGTTTTTTTGTGTTTTCAAGATTGTATCGTTGAAATTCACATGTAGTACTACCCATTTTACGGACGTAACCTCTTTGATCTACATCATTTTAATGACAGAGAAAGGTAATGTCATTATAGCATGGTGTACGAACAGAATCTCTAGATTCCCTTCACTTCCAGATCTCAAGGTGCTGCATAGGGAATTATAACTTGTATTTTGGATACCGATTGCAGTCAAAGGACAATTGGTAACAGTGACAACACTTGGAGAGGCAAGAGGTCCAATGTGAGATTCCAGATAGCCCAACAATTTTTTCTTACCCTACAGTACATATAACTCCACTTTTACATGTACGCTGTATATATACATTGTATGTTTATAATGGAAATCATTGATGATATCTGTCATAGACATGTATCGATTTCTGAAGACTGGTGATTTTAGTTTATTACATCGGATTGATTTTGTTATCTCTCACATTGAATTTCAATATGAAATTGAATCCATCCCAAGACTTTGGACGGAAACGAGCGCGGTAAAATCGATGGAAGAGGATTTTGCTGCAGTCTTTGGGTCCATTGTGGTGAAAGCAATTAGGCACGATACAACAAAATAATGTGGCTTTATTAATTTTAATTTTTCAAAAATATGAGCAACACCTATGAAAGAAATTGCTCGTAAATCCAAATGATGCGTGTAAAGGATGTCTCAAAATGCCTGTCCTAATTGTTTTTTATACGAGAATTTGCTCTGAAACGCCTAGAATATTTGAATAGCATGAATTAATTCCAAAAGAACATTGATAATAAGTAGGAGAAGATGACAAAAAAATATCTCAACAAATCAACCAAGCAAAGTGTCCCAAAACAAGTTTCCTTCGACTGATCAATGATATATATATTTTAGATCACAAAATTATACTTTATTCATTTTCATGAGCGTGAAAATTTGCGTCAACACATGACTAGTAATAAGGGTGAGGCTGACTGTTCCTGAAATATTTGCAGGTTTTATGTTTTTAAGGTTATATCGTCAAAACAGGTAAAATAGATAATAACTAACTCCCTGGATCTACATCATTTTAATGCACTCCAACCAACGCCCAGTATTAACCGGCATAAAACGTGTTTATTGTGAATTTTTTAACGTAACACTGAGCATACAGTTCATAGACACCAAACATGCATTCATATTCATTGAAGCTTGATATTCGGCTTTCAAAACGACAAAATGAGTTGACACATTGAAAATTCGATTTTATGTAAATAATCTGAGGACCCATGCATTACTTGGAATGTCTCATTCAATTTTACAAATTACCATGTTCTTCCCTATGCTATACTGAGTCCCTTACGAATATTTAACATGAAGTTAAGGTCAATACCAATAATGCTGTCCGAGAACAGCCTTAATGGTAAAATAGAAAAATTCATTGCATGTCCTCACTTGAGTACTAGAAATTGAAACTTAAAAAAAGAACTGCTTCTTATACAGTGAGCTTTCAAGTTTGTACATGTTGTCCCTCTTCAATTTTTGACAAACGAAGTTATATAATTATATATTCGTATGCAGGATCATTTTTTGTGTTTAACGAAGATGAAGGTAGACATCTTCAGCAATACTCCATGACAAGCACACAGCAAGGCAATTTAGTACCAAAGACACAAAACTTAAGTTTAACGAAACGGCCAGCCGGAAAATGAAACACATGCAAGGACAAACATCATACTAAGGGTCACATGCTCACCGATTGAGGATTGTCCGTAAAAAGGATGTTATGGTTATCAGGATTATAAGCTTATGGTTTCAAAGTTCATTTTCATAGTAAGGCATGTAGATGGACACTAGTAATTGTCAGTCATATATACATTATATCTAACTCAAATGCGGTTCTTTAGATACATGTAGTTCTAGGGGCGGCCCGGATAGTTCCATCGGCTAAAGGGGGGGGGGGAGCTTTTGAAAAAAATATCAATAAAACGTGAAAAATTAACATTTCTGCATTTTGTCTGAATATGTACAGTAGGTGCACAAAAAGATTTGGGGTTGGGGACTCCGTTGCAGACAAAGACTGATCCTTTTAATTTCAAATTATTTCAATCTGAAGGACATTTTGGTGTGTTTTTCAATCACTTCAAAAGACGCATTTTTCAAAGCTTCCTGCCACCTTTATCTCCCATGCTATATATCCCCCTTTAAGGATATATATACTGTATATATATAATCCATTCGTGCCGTTGTCATATTTCAAAACAACAAGATGTAGACCAGCGGAGAAGAAGGATATGTATATATATATTTTTTTGTCAAATAGAAATGTTTTGCATTGCTATTTTTAGGGTGGAGCGACAACAATACTGCCGTTGGGTTCACATTAAAACAAACAAATAATTTCAAAAATGATAATTCAAAGCTTGATAAGCTTACCTTCTTATTTGAAATAACAATGGATATCGTCTAATATCAAGTTCGCTTTTCACTAAATAATATCCATATACATGTAATATTAGTATCTATGAACGTTGTACAGCGGAAATTTTGTGAAGTCGAAATGGTGATGTTTAGGTATTTGAGCACACCTTTTAATGACTTATCACTGAATAAATAAATCGCGGCTCTTATCCGAAATTTTCTTTATAGTGTATGAAAAGGCTTACGTCTACACACGAGTGTAAATCTAGAATTAATTCACAAAACCGTGTAAATATAAAATAAGTTTTTTCGTGACAATTTTCACAAAATCAGGAATGTTTCATTTAGCTCACCTTAACATAAATATTACAAACAAACATTTCACTCACCTGAACTTAGTCTACTAAAGTAATAAAACGAATATCCACCAAAACAATCGAAAATGGGAGTGGAAAAGATGAGAATGAAATATAATAATCACCCATAAAAATAGTTTTTTTAGTTGAAGAGAAATTAGAAAAAAACCCGATTAACAAAATGATAATTAGAACTGCCCTAGAGTTACGAATTATACCCCCGTCGGATTTTTTTTTCTAAAGGGATCCATCTATGACGTGACATTCAATTGCTAAAAATGAAATTCTCCTTCAAATATGTTTAGTACTTAGATTGCTGAAAACCAAAATACTAGTATAAGGTCAGAGTTCAAAGTCTAGGACATTAAGTAAAAAAATCTTCCTTAAAATGCAGTACCTGTTAAGATGAATTTGTGGCTCTATCACTGTACTTCTGTACTTGAAGCCCGTCACTTGAAGAGCTATCTGTAGTTCAAAGTCAAGGCCACTAGGTCAAATATCTTAGTATCAAAATGTAGTACTTATTACAGTGAATGTGCTTATGAAATATGAAAGCCCTATCACGTATACTTGAAGAGGTATCTACTTTAAGAACTACAGACGGACGGGGTGTTTCCTATTTACTAGTACCCCCAAAACTTCAGTAATAGTCCCAGGTCAGCTCACCAGGCCCGCCTATGATTGTATTTAGCCTGAAGTAGGTTTCTATCCTGTCGATATTCCAATTAAGTTATACATCCCCTTTATGAATTATATAGATTTTCTGATAATTTTATTGGTCTCTTCCTCCTTGGAATAAAGGTAAATGTAAAAAGGAAATTGTTCATCCGAAACTGATTGAAGAAATGTATGAATAATTCATGACCAGTTTGGACTCCACTTAAAGAGGGCATTTATCTGATCAGGTCTGAAGAATGTTGAACTTATTTTAAAAGGACACTGGGAATGAAACTGGGAAAGAAGATATAGTGTTCAGAGTAGCATATATTTTATCTTTTGTTAAAATGTGGTCTACTGCCATAGTTGTATATGATGGAGGCAAACACGATTTCAAAAAGAAAATTGACAAGTTATTATTTATACAAAAAGAAAATACTCCTCTAGCCGGACAAGTTATAGATCATCATTTGTAGAATCAACTTTCAGAGAAAAATCAAATTCACATTAAAACTGAAATAAATGAAAATTTGCCCCTAACGGGACGAAAATACTCCCCGCAGCAATATTTTTTGAAAAGTTTTCTTGATATCAAGGTCAAGCGTCTATTGTGACCTTGACCTTTAACATATGACCTTGTTTCAAGCTCACTGACTCACCATTAGGTCCTAAGGAACATTTCTGTGAAATATTATTGAAATCCATTAACAGGGGAAGGAGTTGTGATCTGAACAAAGTTTACTAATGATGTTTATTGTGACCTTGACCTTTTGACCTTGGTTCAAGATCATGACACACCCTTGGGTCCTAGGAACATTCCTGTGAAATATTATTGAAATCCATCCACAGGGCCGGGGAGGAGTTATGCTCT
Source organism: Pinctada imbricata (assembly GCA_033119305.1). Classification (NCBI taxonomy): domain Eukaryota; kingdom Metazoa; phylum Mollusca; class Bivalvia; order Pterioida; family Pteriidae; genus Pinctada; species Pinctada imbricata. The sequence continues at coordinate 24,403,052 of VSWD01000009.1, forward strand.
GGACAAGGTGTGATGAACAGACAGACAGGACAGACTGGGCGATTCCTATACCCCTAAACTTTGTTTGCGGGGGGGGGGGGGTATAAAAAGTCCACATTGAATGAACAAAAACTAAGGAATAACTCGGTTACACTTCGTATATTGGCATCGTGTATTCTTAGGTAACCATGGTAATGCATATACCTATAACTGACCATTCTACTCGTACTAATCTATATATATATCCTCAGTTTACATAAAACTGTCGCCAGACCAGTATTTTATTGTCTTCGTGACGACAGCACATATTTTACGGTAAATCCTACGCAAAATTACTTAAATTGATACAGAGGGGCTTTCGGCATATTTGTAATTTAAAAAAGATGAAGTGATATCTAAATCTGATGCAAAGGAAGAGGTGTGGACGATTAAAAAAAATGAATTCTTATTTGCTTATGTTGCATGTGAAAAACATTTTACAAGATTTGATTTATATTTGCAATAAAAGAAATAATTTACAATGTATGTCAGTAATCCTCTGTACGCAAACTTCAGCTCTCGGACAAACAGACAGACGGGACAAAACCTCTGCGACACGGATGCACAATAATCATACCATACATGATTCCACCCCTCCTTTTTTCAATTCCGATTTCTATGTCTTCATAAGTTGTATATGTGTTTAAGTTAAAATTTTGTTCTTCAAAGAGAAGTGCGTGAAATATGCCCTAGGCCTCATCATAAATATATAAAAGAATTCGTCTTTTAGAAAAGGTAGAAAAAAGTACCCACAGATCTGTTTTAAACTAAATGTACTCTCAAGATGGAGATGAATGGAAATTTGAAACATTATTTTTCCGAATATAAATTGCTCTTTTGAAGTGGACGAATTTTGTGAAATACATTCAAGAATAGATTTCTTTAATTTGTCTTGTAGCCATATTTATCAACACAGAATTTCTTGAATTTTGGACATCAAATCTTTATACATAATAAATGTTACTAAGAAGAGAAAATTTCAGTTTGTCTTCAATGAAAAACAGTCTACTGGACTTACCTGAACCAAGGTAAACAACATCAACAGTACGGTTACAACTGGAATAATGAATACGATCGATTCTACACAGTCTAATTTATGGAAGTACCCGAAGGCCTATCCAGAATTGATTTTATAGATTTCCTATGGAACACCAGGGAACTATATCTGACAGTTTTAGCTAGAAGATATTGTGCTAAGACAAATTACATAAACTCACGAGTTAAAACTTATCGAAAAACATCACGAAAAATACATGAGTTCCCCAAGAAGGTACATGTATCTTATATGGATTATTACGTAGATAAAAGAACAAAATTCTACGGATAAACCTGCGTTTAAAATTTACAGTAAACGAACGCCAAAATTCAATATGAAATAATATTTTGTCGTAAGTTATGATAGTAGGGCCGATTCGGATAATAAATACTATTTTACATGTAGTATTTTCTTATCACCCCCCCCCCAAGAAATCAAAATCTGGAGCTGCTTTGGAGACAATTTTGAGAAATAAATCTCATCAATATCAATTATATTTTTAGGATTTGAACTTTTTTGTGGGTTTAATTTCCCTAATTCGTCTTGCCTGACCTCCAAGAAACTGGACGTGAAACAAAATAGTCATAACTTTGCTTACATGTAAGTTTCATACGTTTAGTGGGCAATATTTAAAAACACTCATATTATGTACTTGGATTCTTGAGACTGTCAGCAAAACGATGAGTATGACTGTGTTTGCCATAGGATTTCAAACAGTTGAAAAAATCCGTGCATCAAGTAGTTTATCGAGTCATAAATTGTAAAAGTACATTGTTTATTCTTTTTTTGTTGAACTTATTTTAGTTTTATGGTCATTTTATAGTGTAATCCTTGCGAAATACAAAATTAAATTATATAGAACGCAAGAAGTAAGGTACATACACATGGAGAAGCACACTCTCATAGGAAGGATGGGGGATAGGCTAAGTGAGATTTCGATTACTTTGTATATTCGACTTGTTCCAATGGAGGGAATATATGCAAGCAGGAGGCGCTGATTCTTCTCGGGGCACCTGTGGTATCGCCCAAAGGGTTGAGATATTGATCATCGCTTGGTCACAAACCCTTTCCTCAATACAAACCCTTTCTTCTATATGTTTATAGCGAGCGAAGCTCGCCCTTATGGTAACGCGTATACACATATCTTATTGAGAAAATATGCTGAATCAAAGAATGAGAATGTACTACTATGCTTTCAAAAACTTTCGTCCCCTCGCAGACAGAGTTGCTGCGGAGATGCTGGATATTGCCATTTAAATTTTTTTTTTCTACTCCAAGTAGACGTATATGTTATACTCAATTTTTGTTAATATGTTGAATTTATTGAAAATCAGGTAACGATAAAGCATCAACAAGGCGGCGTGGTTTATTCCCGGAATGCCCACATTCTTTGGTGTACCGACAGGTAGACCTGAAATATTTTGTGGGCATTCCGGGAACACATGAAATTACTAAAACAACAATTTGTGACAATAAATTCTGTTACCGTAAGTAAATTTCTGTTTTTTTCTGCACTATGTATCTTTTCTCACTATTTTGTATTAAGTACGTCAAGTCGCTCCTATTAAATTTAAGGGATATCATCAATGCTATGCCTTCTAAAATATTTCTACGAAGTTCGAACGAGTCTTCCGAAATAAAATGTTTAATATGATCACTCCGATATATTCATTCGAATACGACTATGAGCTTATTCATAATGCTACTCAAATAAAGAGTATTATCCTTCAATATTAAGTCATCTATATGAATTGTTTGAAAAGATTATTAACAACTCAGAAAAACTGAAAAGTATAAACGAGTGATCCGTCGTTCCTGGAATCAAATTTGTAAATATAACGGTTCCTGAAACTTTATATATTATCTTTTGAGAAAATAAAAATAGACTTACATGTAGCTGCTCAAATACAAGATAAGAAAGTACATGTATCATTAGCGGAATAATGTATTTCATCTGATCCTACTCTGAATTTGAATTTATTTCTAACAATTTGCTTTTTTGACAGCATTATTGACATTCTTAATTTAGATTTTTGACCTTTGTTATTGACAAATAAACAAATTTACATAGTTTTTTTTATAGTTCAAATATTTCAAAATGAACGCTGCTAATTCCCTTTTCGAATTCATTAAAAATGAAGTGTGATCAATTTTTAACGTATATTTTGACGATTTACCTGATTTAACTGACCATATACGGTAATTGGACCCTCTTAATTGGTAAAAACAACACCTATTGTCTTTTACATGTGGGCATTCCGGGAATATATTTGGTTTGTTCCCATTTCGCCTTAACTATGAATTTCAGGTAAATTTTATGTGAAAAAGTACTAAGGCGAAATGGGAATTTTAGTAAGGCGAAATGGGAACCAGGGCGGTGCAATTAAATTTTAATTAAGTCTTAATTGACATCAATTAGGCATAAATTTATCAACTCATTGCCTTTAACTGCAAATTGTCTTTTATTATAATAATCTTAAATCTTAATTTTTTTTATTTTAACATTAATATTTTTCACAAAAAAAAGAATTTTTCCATATTTCTTCTTCAACTTAGGTTTGAGAAAAATTAAAAATTAATTTGCATGTTTAAGGACCCCCCCCCCCCCCCACACACACACCAATATAATCATATAAAAGCTATAAAAGTACATGAATGAATAAAGAAGCAGTCAGACAAGGTCCGATTCAGAGTCGAGATGCCGTCTACTATTTCATCTTATACAACGAGAGGACTCGCAGACACGAGAAGTAGCCAGTCGACTTCCAATATTTTCCGCACTGTACCACCAATACCCTCCATTAGGCAGACCATCCAATTCAGTGGACTTGGAGAGTGCCTCAAAAAAAAGCAGACTTCGCCCCCTCCCCCCTCTACTCTTGCAATAGCGGTTCACACAAACAGTTAAACTATACCAGTCATAAGCTCTCTTTTTTTTTCTTTTTTTTTTTTTGCATTTTTGCATTTCATATTTTTTCAAACTTCTCAAATATGCTTTGCATCGTGTATTGCATTGTGAAAAAAAGTTAAAATCATTGCAAATATTCTTAGGAAATTGTCAAGATGCATCCATTACGACACACACTGCACTGAACACCCCCCCCCCCTCAATTACAATTACTAGGAAAAAAAAGCGCAAGTACCCTTTCTAGGGTAAAAATAGACCTGTTAACTATTTTACTATTTAAAATTTCTCCAATTCTTTGGTAAGGCCTAGATATGGACATTCTCCGGTTTGGGGATGGGTATCAACGACACTAGGAATTGGAGGGGACAGAAAAAAACCCAATTATTAATAGGTATAGACTGGATCCTGAGGAATAAAGAGTTTCACTGTTCAGAATTTGATTGTTTTATTGAATAAATCGAGTCTTTTTAAACGTAGTATTCTGTAATTTCAAGTTTTTTTGTTTAAACATATTTTTTTGCATTAAAAAGCAAATTTATTGGAAACAAGTTATCAAATTTACAAGTTCCTCTCCAATTTTAGGGTTTGTTTTTATCAAAACAATTGAATATGATGAGGATTGTTATCCATTTAAGGGATATTCATCTGAATTTCGGCCGAATTTTTAACGATCGAGTGCCCTGACAATATTACTACATATATAATCTTTAATTATTTCTCTTCTGACAGAGCCGTATTCTATAGTTTCCACGCCGTATTCTATAGTTTCCACTCCGTCCGTCTATGTACCAGTCCGTCTGTCTGTCACACTTTACTTTTCCAGATTTTTCGCCAATTGTAGAGATACTTGGATGAAACTACATGTAATTTTGGTATGCGAGTATAATATTTTGGCCCGATGAATTGATTCTAGTCACAATTTCGGACACGTAATGAAACGCATTAGAATACGGAACGGAACGAAAAAGAAACGGAATGAAACGAACAGATATTGTTTAAAATTTCCATCAAAGTTTTGCATGACGAAATAAATGTTAATATTTCCCAAACTGTTTTGGAAAGTAATACTTGTTATAGAAAAGAGCATAGAATTCATTGTTTATTCAACTAAATATCGATAATTGAAGTGTTTTTATTAGTTCCCATTTCGCCTTAACGGCAGTCACGAAAACCCACTAAGGCGAAATGGGAATATTTTTTTCTACCTGAAATTCTCAGTTAAGGCGAAATGGGAACACACCATATATTTCATTTAAAATGTGGGCATTCCGGGAAGACACCGGCGGCGTAACCACGGGAAATCCGACATTTCCGGTTTTAAACGAGACGTTTCGCTCTGATTACTTTTCTCGTCTCGGGTGGTTTCGTACTGTCAGAAGTCGGAATATGTTTGTTTTTTTCTTTTGTTCTTAAGTAGTCTATTTTCAGCTAGCCTATACATTATTCTTACAAAATAAAAATGAATTATAAAGAACCATATCTTTAAAGAACCATATTTTAAGCCCCCCCCTTAAAATGTTCATCTGCTGGTCTAGATCAATTTTACATATGCTTCCGTGTTTCCACTCGCCTTATACTAGTACTACCTTTTTTGGCAATCATCAAACAGAAAGTTTTGTAAGATAAGATAAACCATCATAGTCAAAATAAAAAAGAAATAACTTTTTTTATTTTATACAATCGTATCTATTTTCTCTCCGCTCGCACAAAAAGGCTTTGCCTTGATTCATATTACTAGATTTGCCGTGAATGTACGTTTGTTAGCAGTTTACAACATACTGTTAAAGTAAAATTGTAGCGTTGTTGTATCTTGTACCCTATTTGTGCATTTTTATTTCCTGTTTGTTCAGAAGACTGGTATACATATTATAATCCTCCGACATAAACTTTTTCCTTATTGTGCGAACATTAATTCTCATTGTGTTCTTTGACCTTGTTATCATACTTGAGCCTCTTGTAAGTTTGATCTGGAACTTTTTCTGATTTCATAAAGTTATATTATCATATTGAATGTTTTGTTTTTTGGTGTGAAACATTTAGTGTAGTGTTTACTCAAATGTATCTCCGTTGTTTTCACTTTTCCTTCGGTCATTGAATAATTCAAATTTTCCATAAAGGAGAAAATCAATTTTATCATAAGCTCAATGAGCAAAAGGCTCAAGTAAGCTAATGTCATAGCGTTTCGTATGGCGTACGTCCGTCCGTCCGTCCGTCCGTCAACTTTTCACATTTTCCACTTCTCTGTAAACTACTGAACAAAATTTCATGAAACTTTACAGGAAGCAAGTACTCAAGGTGTTATTTTACTTATTTTATGTAAGGGAGAAAGGCCGAGAACGATTAGATATTCACAGGAAAGAACAATGCGATGCACGTTAGAAGTAGTTCTAGATGGGGTTGAATCCCTGGTATTGATACGGCCTATATCCTTGAGTGCAAGTTACAAGTTTTGAACAATGGTTTAAAAAATGAAAAATCAGAACGGACACGCTGCACGTGCTGTATTTGCGATCTTGCAATGATCACAACCGGCGATCCATACATTATTGCATTTAACTCAACGTGCAAGTAATTGATTATTTTCTCTGTCAAAATAATGTTTTATGTTTAGTCAACACCGAGGCGTCCGTCATAGTATTTGGTGGATATAGAGGGAGGATCAGTACACCTTTAATGCTGATTTCCTCGTTTTATCATAGACTTGGACCCGATTATAAAGAAGTGGCTCCCCCTAAGACATGTTGTACATCCCCTAATGCATTTAAAAGGTTATTATCATCCACCCCTGTGTAGGCGACAGGCTGACCATTTTGCATGTATATTGTGGACAACACCATGAATATGACATAAATTTGATAAATAAATAATGAGTAATTTAGAGAATAACTTGTTTCTTTCGTTACGTTTGCGGACGGTAAATGCTGATTTTACAGTCGCAAACTGAGTTCTTCTGTCGACGCGTTAGCGGAGCCAGAAAAATGGATGTTTGCATCGTAAAATCAGCATTTACCGTCCGCAAACATAACATCAGTATCTAGTTATTCCCATTCTAATACAATCTATATTTTTGTGAATATAAGATGAAATGTGACGTTAGCAACGTCAAAGCCTAGTGTGTTCTCGTTTTACAGCCGAAACTAAGGAGCAAACAACCAATGAAAATAGACGTCATAGCGACGTTGCATTAGAATATTGAGTATATATTATTGGTATCTCAAGCTGTTAGTGTGGTTGTTTAGTGTAGTCTCTTATTTGTGCAATGATTTGCTTTCCACTCTTGTCACTATAGCGTGGTCTTATTGGAGATAATACCATGCACGGCCATATCATCAACAAAGTATGGCCACATTTTTGCACAATCAACACAGAATGCAAAGGATCAACACCCTTTTCATAGCAACACGGGATGCCCACGATATTGATCAGTACTATAATGTCATAACCTATCAAATGTAAAGATACATTATTTAACAAATGTATAAATCAATTGGTCTACTGACTTATCTATTATTGTTTCAGACTATCACATGGACTTTGAAAACGTATGTTACAATATACAATGTAAGTGACGAGTACAATTTGGCTGGTTAAAAAAATTGTTGTTTGTTGGAAACCAACGGTCTAAACTGCACCAAGATATATAAGGCAGCGGAGAAGTGACTTTGGGGTCCTTCCGACGGTGGTCTGATTTTTAGGGAGACTTGCCATCCGAAATATTTTTTCGGCAATTTTCAGAACCGGAAAAATTGTTTTCGGGGATTTCCGGGTCGGATTTTTTTTACTACAGCTAATGCATGATCCGGCATTTTTTTTTTTTTTTGCAAGGCTTTCGGGCCGGAATAATTTTTCGTCAAAAATCTGAGCCGGATTTTTTTTTTTGGGGGGGGGGGGGGGGAGAACGTTCTCCTGTCACGCTCCATAAAAATCAAATGGTTGCTCCCAAACTTTGTTCACATGTCAAATTGACCACAAAAGACATGGTAGTCGTTCGTACGATTTTAAATCATTTGTAGTACTTAGAAAAAATTGTGTTGCTGTTTAGGTATTCCTTTGCCACACATTCATTGATACATATATGGTTCGATTTCAAAATTGTTCGTGCGTTTTAGAATATCGTTCGGTTGTATTAGAATGTCTTCCGTGCGTTTTAGAATAACGTTCTTGCACTTATTATATCGTTCGTGAGATTTAGAAATGTGTACGTTTAAAATTTGGCTCTTACGAAGAAACTTATTACAAGAAGACCAAGTTAAAGACTATATGAACTCATTGAACATTCTCTAGTTGCAATTTGGAGTTTGGCACCAGTGAGGCAGTCATTCTCGAGTTGCAAATTTTTAAACTGAAAAAAAAAAACCCCAATCCATCAAATCGTTTAAATTGTGATACAAATATCTAAATTGTACAAGTTCTTAAGTCATTCGTTGAAAAAATAAATATATGTAAAAACGGGAAAAAAAATTCAACATTTTCGGGCAAACTCCATGGGTCCTGAACCCCCCACCCCCATCCCCTGGCCCATTTTTATTCTAGATCTGCGCTTGTTATAAACTTCGATGAAAGCAGACATTCTGTAACACGAAAATAACTTTATTAACAAATCCAGGCATTCAGTTAATTCTTTAAAAATTGCAAATAAAGTGAAAACAATTTTAAATTGATATTTCAGGACTTGGCATTTCCTGGGGTCTTTGGCCTTACCCCTGTACCTAACTCTGCCTTTAATGCATCGGAAGCTTCCTGCATTTCCTCTTGGCGTTGCATGTTCTTTACGGAGTGGGAGGTTGTAGGCCTCCTTCGCTGGCTCCTTTAGCCAAGGATGGTACATCATTTGAGGGATTGTTAAACGCCTTTTAGAGTTTACTTCAAGAATTCTGTATATCAAGTCTTTACATTCCGGAGAAACTTTCTTAGATTTTGAAAAGGACACTTTCCGCTCTAACTGCTCCCTGACCATCTTTTTTATGTTGGAATCGTCGTAAGGCATCGCAGCACAAACCTGAGGTATAAGATGAAAATGTGTAAAAGAATATCTAGTCATAATAGATTAATGATTATTCAAAAAAAATCTCTGTCTAAAAGGGAACTGCATTTACAAAGAGCATGACTGTTCATCTTGACCCATGATTATTTGCCAAAATTAGGCGTGAAATACTCTTCATATATTTTTCGTTTTTATTTCTTTTATGTGAAGAAAATATTAAAGTAATCATAATTTCATAAGGTACTAAATAAAGAACATGTTACCATAATATAGAGAATGACACCGATGCTCCAGATATCATGCATAGGTCCAAAATATGGAATTCCCTGTAATATTTCCGGAGCTGCGTAAGCAGCACTTCCGCAGTAAGTTTTACAAAGATCTCCCGGTTCAATGGACCGACAAAATCCAAAATCTGATACTTTGATATTGCTCATTGTGTCCAATAAAAGGTTTTCGCACTTCAAGTCTCTGAAAAAAGACAAACAGGTATAAAAACTTCTTCAAATTAGGAACATCCCCCCCCCAAAAAAAAAGACAAAAACAAAACTCCAAACTCACAAAAACAAAATTGATAAATGTATAAAAAGAAAAAAGAAAACTATCTCCGCCTTAATAAAAATTGCTTCGTATTCAATAGAATATTTTGCATATTCACCATACCTATGGACAATGCTGTTTTGATGAAGATACTCCACAGCATTCACGATCTGTTTGAACATTGTTTTGGCCCTTTCATCCGGAAGTGCTCCGCGAAGCTTTATGTATTCAAGAAGGTCGCCATGACCAGCATGTTCCATAATAAGATATACCTTAAATGGTAGATATTGAATTACATATAAATCATTCAGAAAAGGTTAAATTTTATTGCCGAATTCGCGTGATCATTCCCTCCGGCGCAAACTTAATTTTAAAAAGTATGTAGATAAAGATACATGAGAACCCAAGCATGAATCGCTAAAATTTCAGTCAGCGAAAGATATCGCCAAAACAATGTCTTAAAAAATTACCGACGGATCTATTGTATGCATGTCAAGGGAGCTATTTCTGAGAGAGTAATTTTATTTCTGTGGCGTAATGAAAATTACTCACCCTGTTGTGAAATTCAAATATTTCAAAAAGTTTAATGACATTTGGATGGTCAAGGTTTGTATGGAGTTTGAGCTCTCTTGGAAGGAACTTCTCTCTAAAGTCTTTCGGAGTTCGCTTGCGGTCGATAATTTTGATGGCAACACGGCGCTGAGATCTCTCGCTGTACCCACTCTTGACTTTGGCGTATGATCCTTCCCCCAATGTGCTTCCTAGTGTGTATCCTCTCTTTTTTAATTCTACGTCTTCATCGGATACTAAAGACATTATACATCAAGTAACGAAAACAATCTAATCGACCATTTTCCTCAAATACGTAGGAAATGGCGCGTAGCCTATTCGAAGAACTTCAACTATGACGTCATAGAATGCTTGACGCCAAGCGAAACATCGTGATCACTATTGTGTCTCGTTTTCATGAGAAGTTTACTGTGGTAGCCATAAAAGAATTTGATGATGAACAATTAACTTGGAAGCAAGAAGTGCGATATATCGTGAATGCTTCCAAGTAAAGCGGCAAAACTAGCAATGGGCGACGATGCTTCCTCGCGATCAAGAAGTCTGCAAAAAGAACTTGAAGTGATGCAGAGCGAAGTTGAAGCCGTCGAAATCAGAAGGTCGCCGAATGACAAGACAGAGTCTGTAAAGTACAGACCAACGTATAGGGCCATTCTAGCCAACAGGGGCTTTCTGGTAAGCAAACGCTAGGTAGTGGAAGCTACTCAAAGGTAAAATTTGCCCATTGCTTTAATTTTGAAAGAGAAAAGGCTGCTGTCAAAATTGTAGATAGACACAAGGCGCCCAAGGATTTCCAACATCGTTTTCTTCCCCGTGAAATTGAAATATGGCCAAAGCTACGACATCCACACATTGTCCGTCTGCTAGACATCTTTGAGGACAGTCGTAGGGTTTATATGATTTTAGAGTATGGAGAAAATGGGGATGTCCTTCGCTATATCCAACGTTCGGGTGCCATCAAAGAACCCATGGCAAGAGATTGGCTCAGACAAATATGTGATGCTGTTCGATATCTTCATGAAATGAACATAACTCACAGGGACTTAAAATTGGAAAATTTGCTATTAGATGCGTCCTATAATATAAAAATCTGCGACTTTGGATTTGTGAAGGAGGATCATAACCGAGATCCTAAGCCATACTTATTGCGGTTCAAAATCATATGCTGCACCCGAGATTCTGAAAGGGGAACCTTACGATCCTAGGAAAGCGGATATATGGGCCATCGGAGTTATACTGTACATCTTTGTAACCGGAAAAATGCCATTTGATGAGAGCAAGGGTAACCATGGTGTTCTAGAGGAGCATAGGAAACTTACTTTCCCGTGGCAAAAATTGCGCAGGGCTGTGTCTGAGGAGTGTAAATCCTTGATTCTCTGGACCTTCCGATATGATTACAACGATCGTCCCGATATTTATGATATACTGAGCAGTCCATGGTTCAGATCGGAAAATAAAGCTAAAATCCCTGATGTCCCCAATATGGAGGGACCCACTACAAAGCCTGAGAAGACAGAACAAGATTCCAGCGCCCAAAATACGAAATCTTCCAAACGTGATCAAGAAAGTCGTTGAATTGTCCTCTTGTCGAGTTATGTACAGTGTCTGCAACAATGATTTTCTTCTTTTTTCGGATTTGATAAGTTATTTTATATCTTGATATATTTACCAGCGATATTTTTGTAAATATTTGTATGGATGTATTTGATAGTGAGATATTTTATTATGAACATTTTGTATTTTCTATGTGTGTTTTGTATCATGTATCATTGTGCATCAAATAAACCATGAAAATTGATAAATTAAATGCAACTTTTTTTCTACTAAACATACACGTACACATAGTCAATCAGGGAGCAACTAGTTGGTTTTAAGAAAGAAGAGATTTTTTTTGGGGGGGGGGGGGTTATCACTGGCCAGCTCGAAGTGTATTTCAATAAAAGTAGCTCAAACGAAAAGGTTATGATCACTAGCTTAGAATATCTGTAAGTTAGCTCTATCTCATAAGGGACAGGAGTTATGGCCAAGGTTAAAGTTTTTGGAATTTTTTTTACTAAAATTGGGTCGTCAAGGTCACAAAGTGAAATACTTTGTCATCAATAGAATGCTCCTGTCACGGAGAAGACCCATGAAATGTGTACTTCCTATATCTTGCAAGATAAAAGAGACATTCATGAGGGAGTAGGTGAAACTCCGATGTCAATATCGCTATGTCAAAGTTCAAGGTCTCTTTCCGAGAAAAAAAAAGCACTTGAAAATATCTAAGTATCTGAAGACACCTCAAAAGTTATAATCAAGTTTTAAGTTTCGGACAGACAGACAGGACAAAAAAAAAAAACAAAAAAAAACAAACTCCCCCATGGTGTAAAAATATTTGGTAAATGTGTGTATTACCATTACAGGTTGTAAGTATATCAACATGATGACAGACAAAATAGGATATAGAAACTCCTACTTTTAAAATAAGTTATATCAAAAACGTAATCAGTCAACTTTTGTATACTTTTATTGACGAAAAAATTACATCAATTCCCTATTAATTTTGTCGACAGGTCAATCTTTAATTCTTATGCATACATTGATATATGTTAAAAAATATTTGTGTGAGCAGCAGTCAAAAGTTCCAATGATTCAGTAAGAAAACCGTTACATTGATCTTCATGACCAAGTCAAAAGGCATTGTAGAGGAAAATGATGATGAGGTTTAATCTTAAAATTTCCTTGTAATGGTCGCAGACAAATGATTTGAAATTGTGGATGGTAAAAAAAAAACCCAAAAAACGGAGAACTTGCTCATTGCATGTTTAAGAGCGACTGCAAAAAAGGCTGTTCTTGATTGCTGGACCACTCAGACAAGTCAACTTGAACTATAAAGATCGAAGACCGTCTCGATTTCCCGGCTTTTGAGTATTACCATGGCGTGGTTGCAAAGGAAATGGATGTACCATGGACGGAACAAAATGAGTTTTCTTTTGGGACCTCAGGGACAAAACAATAACAATTTTTCGATGTCTGATTTATGTCCCGCCGTGACGTTTTTCACGAATACTTCTCCTTTGTCCCTCAATTACATTATTCATGTGTTTTGATGATAAGATTAAGCTTTATCCTTTATCCGTTGCCATGTCAAACCTATGTGGTTACTTTGAGAACATTTGGGGCTAGGTGTTTAGTTTACGTTCTACCCAAAACATTTCAGTGATACAGCTTGCTATGACCTTGACATTGGGACGGGTTAGACATCTATCTCTTATCACGAAGACAGGTCATTTTGAAAGAAAAATCGGCCAATCAGAAATTTGGTGCACGCTTCTAAGGCTCACTCGGATCACTTTTGTCTCTTCGCATGGTACTTTTCCCACTCAAAACAATGTGTATTGTTTTGAAACAAAACAAGTGTAGTGTACATAGTGTACACATTTTAAACCTTTTATTGGATTTTATGCTTGTTTGGTTGTGTATTGTTTTGAGACAAATAAATTTATGAATCGCAAGCGATATAAGTCCCTTACCGGCATTAATTAATGTCCTTCAACTCTGCCTTGACCTGTACTTACGCCAAATGATGAATCCAACATCAAAATAAGTTCAATATGTGTATTAGAAAAAGGTATGGAAAACAGCAAAATTTATATAAATTTGCTATGAGGCCATACCTTTTGTAAGAACAAATACTTGGTGAAACCCTGATGAGTTGCACTTCAACTTATTCTTTATCATACTATAATCTACTGCATACTATCTGCATACCAAAAATCAGCTCAATATCTACAACAACAGGCATCAAAAGACTGGAAAATGAGAAGTTCATGAAATTTGCCAAGTCCTGGGGCCATAACTCCTGTAGAAATGGATCGATCAAATTGAAACACGAACTTGATTAGTATCACACTGAGATATATTCAAATATCAAAAATGATTTCAATATATGCAATACCATGGAAGAAAAGTCCGGAAAACTGAGAATTTCATGAAATTTGCTAAGTCCAAGGACCATAACTCTTGTGAAAATAGATCAATCGAAACCAAACTCGAACTTGAATCTGTATAACACTAAGATGTAATCACATATAAGAAATTATTTCAATATCTACAACAATAGTCGAGAAAAGTCCGGAAAACTTAAAATTTCATGAAGTTTGCTAAGTCCAGGGGCCATAGCTCTTGTAAAAATAAGTGAATCGAAACGAAACTCGAATTTGATCTGTATCACATTGAGATAAACTCACATACCAAAAATGATTTCAATATATGCAACAAAAGCGAAAAAAAGTCTGGAAAACTAAAGTGTGACTGACAGACGGACAGACAAATGGGGTGGAAACTATAAGTCCCCTCCGGCGAACCGGTAGGGAACTAAAAATGTGTAGTGTATATAGGGTACATATTTTAAACCTTTAATTTGATTTTATGTGTGTGTGGTTGGGGCCCAATTTGAATTTTACTCGCAAGAGGTTCTCCAACGCTGGAGGGATTTACTGCCTACAATATAAGAGAACAGAATAGCGCTCTCAACCGTGGAATGCACTGATGCGCCATTACGTCATTACATTGTTTTGAGTGCACAGTGATCCGAGTGAACCTTGGTCTATTGGTCAAACAGAAGAGCAGTAGCCCGCCTTAATAGAAAGGTTTAGTTCGTCAAATACTAGTAGAACGTTCCAAAGATACATGTAATGAAACATGTCTGTGTTCAGTATACATTCTCATCTTATAGGATGTATTGCTTGTCATGTATAAATGATTAAGACAGCATCAAAAATGTTAACAATGCTTTATTGAAGTCACTTATTATTACATACGTCACATTGTAACAAAAAGTACAACAGTTCAGGATATAAAATCCCATCAAAATGAATATCACAGACAGTTGGCATCATAAACCAATAAAATTCTATGTATAATGTATCCATTCTCGCTTCTAAATAGATTTTCAATATGAAAATATCATCAATACACTAAAAATCAACAATTACAAATGAAAAGTACACATAAATTTGATTCTGTTACACAGTGACTCCGTAATAAATGCATTATATCTTAATGATAGCTATCAAGTTTGAAAAGGAGCTGTTCAGATAAGGCATAAAATATTCCCTGATTAAGTCTTTTTCCAAATAAGGAATCTGGGAAATTCTTTCAAAGAACTGATTACTGTATTGGAAACCATGCAACCTGCTGTTAGACCAGCACAGCACACAAGATATACTAAACTTTATCTAAACAGCCCCTTACAAGCACTTGTATGTATAAAAGCACTTTAGCACAATAAAGTTGAATACAAAATCATCAATAATTAATATATGGGAAATGTATTTTCTATTTGACAATAAATGCAGACAAGGAATGGATCCCATTTCCTTTTGCTCATATACTTTCGAAACTTCTCTATTGATTTTTTTTCATTATTATGGAAAAAAAAATGTTTCTGTTATCAATCAGACTCAGTAAACATAAATGTAAATGATAATATGACAATTGTAGAGGAAAATGTGACAAAATCAAAATATAACTTAATACATATACCAACACTGTGGTACAAATGTCATCACAACTCATGCTAAAATTAAGTTGGAGATCACATTAATTAGCGCCAGTCTCAAAATGCATAAATAATACTTATAATATTCTCCCTCCTCATTTCTTGAAATTCATTCTCTTTTCACAAAGAACAGAATTTCATAATAATCTTTTTCACATTAAATATGTCCTAGTAATTAACATCCCCCCTCTCCTTTAAGTCATGTAATGGTTCATAAAAAAAAATATATTTATCAAAACAGCAAAATCTGAGACAACTTTATCATTTTTAAAAGGAGGAGGGTATATTTTCACATTAATACATAAGTCCAATGACCTATAATACTCTCATGTCATATACCACTCCTTCTGTGGTTCAATCAGCAAGATCTAAGAAAAGATTTCAAGATCTGCACTTGAGCATACCAAGACTTTGTAATTGATGTCAGAGGGCTATATCAGGAATGCAACTATCCCGAATTGCAAGTACACGTTAATATGTATTTCTCTTTAGTTTTGTTATTACACTGACCATTTGAAAAAAAAAAAACAACTACAAAACAAAATGACATTGAACAAGTAACATATAAAATATACCTTTAAAACAAATTTGCATTTGTTGGACTAGTGATTCTATTGAAGCACTGTTAAAAGTTTGAAAATAACAGAGGATAAAGACTTCAACTAGAAGAAACATATTGTCACATTAAAGCATTTTTGTTCAGTTTTCACAATTATTCTATGATTCAAAATCATGATGCATCAGCTTTAAGTTGTATATATATCATACATAGTTATGAGATCCATTAGTTTCCTTGGTGAACAGTCTTAAAAAGTATAATTGTCTCAGTGATGAAACAACAAAGCAGTCTACTGTCTCCATAGTGACAATACAGAACAGACCACTGTTTCCATGGTAACAATATAGAGCAGACAACAATCTCCATGGCAACAATTACAGCTTCTATGGTGACAATACACAGCAGACATGTGTCTCCATGGTGGCAATATGGAGATGACAATTTCCATGGTGACAACACAGATCAGACTATCGTCTCCTTGGTGATGATGATATGATAGTGGATGACTTTCCAGAAACACTTGCAGAGGATGCTGGGATACTACTTCCCACTGGCTTCAGAATCATGGTGCTTTTACGTCTTGTCATGACGTTACTCTTGGTGACAGGTGCTTGTTGGGTCTAAATAACGAAGAATTCAAGATATGCTTCAATCTCAATTTACATTTATGAAAACCAGTTTTACTTGGAAGACAAATTTGTGGTCAGAGAAAAGTTGGATTTACTGAAGTAATCACACTTTATACAATACAAAAAGACATTATTTTAATGAATTCTACATTGTAAATTGTCCTACCATCAAAAATTCAAAAAGATTATTATATCTCTAGTTGTTTTCAAAGATAATTCCTTTGCTTTAGTTCTTGTTTGCATATAAACTGAAGTCTTGATACCGTTAACTATATGCAAGCAGTTGTAGAATATAGATATTTTGAGCACTTTATATAGGAAACTGCAAATTCTAAATACTTTTAAAAAAGCTTATAATTTTAGAAAATACATAACACAGAGATTAACATGATTTTTTTTTCATACAGGGTATTTGCATCTTTATTGATTATTGCAGCAGATATCAGTTTGCCTTTTGGATAATATTTTTAATTATAAAAGGAAACACTATCTCTACTCAAGATAATGAATATGCAAATGTACGTTAAAAGAAATGCATGGTAAGCTAAAGCACTATGTAAATCAAGAGTAAATATGAGACCTATAATGGAGAACAAAACCACTAATACTACAATTGTATAAATATATACTCTCTAGATCTACTAAACATCTACTGAAACTATCAAGCTCTATCTAATGAAGTTAATTGCTTTAAGGTGCACCTAATTTCTTACCAAAAACTTGTGCGTTATTTGAGCACCGGTTAAAATTGTGTATCTTTGAAATTATGCTCCGTTGCACGAAACCTTACCCTCATTTTTTGGTCTTTTTGGGTTTCATACTCGGTAATCTTAGCCTATTTGCTGCCTTTACAGCAAGGTAGACTTTGGTCATATGCGGAACTTTTTGAGATTTTTGGTTCCGGGCCATCAGTCTATTTATAGATTGCTGACCTTTTAACTCCTGGTAGCACGGCAAGTCATGTTAAAAATGAGTAAGAGAAAATACCACATGTTAGACATAAAATAACATACAATGGAACACACACAATTCAATCAATTTTGTTCATCAGAAAATTTTTTGAATTTATGAATTTTTTGAATTTATGACTGTATAAACATTTTCTTTAATTGCATCAGTTTCTGCCTAAACTTAATTTTGAGTTTCATGTTATTTTTCATTCAACATCCTTTTTACTTTTGCCTATCTTTTCTGATGTACAAACAATCAAGCAAGTTATCACTCAGCAAAAAAAAAAAAAAAAAAGACTCGAGTCAATCACATTAACAAGTACTTAGTTACTAGCAGAAAACTATGAAAACAAAAAAAGGTTATTTTTAAAATATTAGGAGAATCTTAATGGATTAAAGCAATAGGTCATTTCATAAGCGACAAAACTCAGAAGATTAAGGAACAATTCAGAATGTCTGTCTTTTCTTAACCATATGGTTTGTTGTTAATATCCTCACATATATCTATATGCGACTCGAACTTAACTCCATCATACTTTAAGCTACAGATTGACCAATGTAATTATTTTACAGATTCCAGTTTTGACGAATATCTAGATTTCTTTTAGGACAAACAAACACGCTGATTCTAGTATAACCCGCCAAATACACAACACGAAGTAATGGCTTTCTTAGATTCATACACAAACCTGGTATGGGAATAAGCAAAGGCTCGTGAAATGTACCCGAAGGAAGACCTTATTCTTGCCATAGAATTATATGTTGTCTAAGTAACTGGGAAAAATACCATGCAAAAAATGATTAACAACAACTTTAACATAACACTCAAGCAAACACATTATAACAATGAAATAACACTCCAGCAAACACATTATTACATTCAAACACATGACATTAACATATTAAATTCAGTAAACTTAACACAGTAACAACAACATAACACTCCAGTAAACACATTATTACATTAATATAACACTCAAACAAACACACTATTTCATTAACATAACACTAAGCAAACACATTATAACATTAACAAAACACTCCAGCAAATATATATTGTAACTAGCAGGTGTGAAGGGCACAAACAACAATTCATGACTGAAAACACAAAACAAAGCAAACACAAAATGTACTGCACCTGATTATGATAGAGTAGCAAGAAATTTAAGGTGGTTTCATTTAGTCCTGTAATGACATAATCATAAAATTTCCTTAACATTTACCAAGTTGTTTATACTTCATTACACTGGAGTTGAATTGCCATCTAGATTAGTTTTCATGTCTTAACATTGCTATTAATACTTATCAAACAATATGTCACCCTCCATTAAAGCCAAGGAACTTTCCGATCCATCATTCTAAATTTTAAGGTCAGACTTCAACAAAACAGCAATTTAAGATTATAACTTGGCAACATATTAAATTGCATATCTATTTAATTGACCCTTCCGAACGCGGGAAAAATTTGACAAATTCCATGACGTCACAATGCAATTTCGATGTTTGACCGAAGTTCGAAGCTTGTTTGTCCAAGGTAAAAGCATTGTGACGTTACGAAATTTTGCATTATTTTCCTCGCAATCGGAAGGGTCAATTGAATGTAGTAGATTGCGGAAATCATTGGCACAATGAAGTGATATCCGCACAGCTAGGAATTTTCCCTTGATTCATGTAAGTTAAAAATTCAGAGAAAAGTTATCTAATTAACCCTTTCACGATAATGTCCATTCGGTTCACTTTTGTCTCTCCGTAGGACATTTTTGCCCTGCAGAACAATCAAATGACGTCACTCCACTGGTGTGCACTGCTCTGAATGACGTCATTTGATTGTTATGCAGGGCAAACACGTCCTACAAAAAGGCAAAAGTGTAGTGAAGGAATATTAGCATGAAGGGGTCTATATTTAGAAAGCTACTTAAGTTGATTCTCTGCCAAAATCATCTAGAGTTTAATTTAGTCCGTCCATTTTTATTTCAATTTCTATCTATCTTTTATAAATGCAATATGCTAAACTTGGGCAATTTTCAAGGTCAATAAAAACTGTGTTTGTGAAACATGAATGCCCTGTCAGCATCTTTGTCAGAATTAATATCATTTTATGTTAGGAAGGTCAAGGTCATGCGGTCAAAAATTTTGGTATCAACAGAAAGGTCTTGTTGCAAGGAATACACATGAAATATGAAATCCCTATCACTCATCATTGAAAAGTTATGCCCAATCTTAAAGTTTTTCAAAAGAAGGTTTCAGGTCAAGGTCAATGTCACGTGGTCAAAAATTTGGGTATCAATGGAAAGGTCTTGTTAAAAGGAATACACATGTGAAATATTAAAGCTGTGTCACCCTATATTAAAAAGTTAAGTCCAATGTAAAAGATTTTCATAAGTAGGTCAAATGTCAAGGTTTAGCCAAATATTTTGGTATTAATGGAGAGGTCTTGTTACAAGAAATGCAAATGTGAAATATAAAAGCCCTATCACCTACCATTATAAAGTTATGCCCAATGCTATGTTTTTGAAAAGTAGGTCAAAAGTAAAGGTAAAGGTCAGAAGGTAAAAAATTGTTGGTATCAACAGAAAGGTCTTGTCACATGGAATACACACACATGGAATACACATGTGAAATATGAAAGCCCTATTACTCACCATTCAAAAGATGTGCCCAATATTAAAGTTTTTGCCTGGGACAAACAGACACACAAATGGACTGACAGGCCCAAAACCATCCCCCACGAATCTTTGATCCTGGGGGCATAAAGAAATCTAAGATGAACAATACATCACCTTAAGATGATACCTTGACACTTATATTTTACGTCAATTCATTTTCAAAAAGATCTCGAATTTTGATAATAGTGACAAAACAAAAATATGGAAGAATGATGAAAATTGTCGAACAAAGTTAACACAGAAGATGCCACGAGAATGGTATAATTAAAATCAATTTGAATTAACGTTCTTATATCTTCTTTTATATTGATAAATACAAGTAACATATGTTTATCCATCACTGAACAACAGTCACATTAAAGTCAATGTGTTTCTTTAGGGAATGTATATTTTCCATAGAATCA
Organism: Pinctada imbricata; assembly: GCA_033119305.1. Lineage (NCBI taxonomy): Eukaryota > Metazoa > Mollusca > Bivalvia > Pterioida > Pteriidae > Pinctada > Pinctada imbricata. The sequence continues at coordinate 24,423,855 of VSWD01000009.1, forward strand.
ATACCAGCTGCACAAATCATTGATTACCTTATATCAACATCAATTATAGACAAAGAAATACACCACAACATCCTACATATCATGTAAAATTCATAGTTACATGTAAATATCATTTGAAGAAAAAATGCAGGTAAAAGACGTAACACATGTTTTTCTTCAAAAGCCGTAATAAGAAGCCTCTTTTGTCCTTTCCGTTTATCTTTGTAAGCATCAGTTTATACCATGACAATATAATACCTGTATTGTGTTACCCCTTAAATTTACAACCTAACACGTTGTTTGTTTTTTCTTTATGACAGCCTCATTGGAGATAAAAGCCCCAAATCGATTTTTACTTCACATAATGATACTAGTAACAATGCTTGTTCATTTTTGAGAGATAAATATGAAGTTAAAAAACAAAATTCAGGAGTAATGTAAATTTTCAACTTCACAGAGTAAGATATGCAAAAAGAAGTCAAGATGTGCTTTGTTCATATGGTGTTTTTTTAAGTCATTGTATAAATTCCGATTTGGAGACTTTCAGATGTAAAATCATACAACCAGTCTTATAAAATCTGGAGAAATAAAAATGAAGAATCATTTGAGATCCTACAGCAATTCACCTATTAGATAATTCCTTCAATTTTGTTAATTTTGCCACATTTAACAGGAATATATACTAGCTCTTTTGAGAAATTCAAAGTTCTTTTCCCTTGGAACTGCAAAAGCAGCACACACACTTACAGGGGTCACTAATTTCTTTCTCTTGTATGTCTGTCTGGTAGTTATAGTTTGAAATAAAACACCGCTAAAGACGGTATGGCCGGATTGCAAAGTAAGTTTTTGTCACAAACTGGGTCAAGGTCACTAAGTTAAATATTACAGCATACATTGAGAGGTCTTGTCAGAGGCAACCTACATGTATAATATAAAGTTTCTACTGTATACAGTTCCTTAGATTTTGAACTTTAACCAAAGTCTTTTACTAGGTCAAAGTCCAAGGTCAAGGTAACTAGGTCCAATGTTATGGCATAAATTGAAAGGTCTCGTCATGGGCAACCTAAATGTATAATATAATGTTTCTACTGCATACAATTCCTTAGATTTTGCTTAAACCAAGAACTTTAACCAAAATCTTTAACTAGGTCAAAGTTCAAGGTCAAGGTCACTGGGTCAAATGTTACGGCATAAATTGAAAGGTCTCATCATGGGCAACCTACATGTATAATAAAAAGTTTCTACTGCATACAGTTCCTTAAATTTTGCTTAAACCAGAAACTTTAACCAAAATCTTTAACTAGGTCAAAGTCCAAGGTCAAGGTCAATAGGTCCAATGTTACGGCATAAATTGAAAGGTCTCATCATGGGCAACCTAAATGTATAATATAAGATTTCTACTGCACATAGTTCCTTAGATTTTGCTTAAACCAGAAACTTTAACCAAAATCTTTAACTAGGTCAAAGTCCAAGGTCAAGGTCTCTAGGTCCAATGTTACGGCATAAATTGAAAGGTCTCATCATGGGCAATCTAAATGTATAATATAAGATTTCTACTGCATACAGTTCCTTAGATTTTGCTTAAACCAGAAACTTTAACCAAAATCTTTAACTAGGTCAAAGTCCAAGGTCAAGGTCACTAGGTCCAATGTTACGGCATAAATTGAAAGGTCTCATCATGGGCAACCTAAATGTATAATATAAGGTTTCTACTGCATACAGTTCCTTAGATTTTGCTTAAACCAGAAACTTTAACCAAAATCTTTAATTAGGTCAAAGTCCAAGGTCAAGGTCACTAGGTCCAATGTTACGGCATAAATTGAAAGGTCTCATCATGGGCAACCTAAATGTGTAATATAAGGTTTCTACTGCATAAAGTTCTTTAGATTTTGCTTAAACCAGAAACTTTAACCAAAATCTTTAACTGGGCCAAAGTCCAAGGTCAAGGTCACTAGGTCCAATGTTACGGCATAAATTGAAAAGTCTCATCATAAGCAACCTAAATGTATAATATAAGGTTTCTACTGCATACTGTTCCTTAGATTTTGCTTAAACCAGAAACTTTAACCAAAATCTTTAACTAGGTCAAAGTCCAAGGTCAAGGTCACTAGGTCAAATGTTACAGCATAAATTGAAAGGTATTGTCATGGGCAACCTTCATGTATAATATAAAGTTTCTACTGCATATAGTTCCTTAGATTTTGCCTCAACCAGAAACTTTAACCAAAATGTTGACGGCAGACCGACGGACAGACGGACAGACAGACGGACATCGTCAATCTATAGACCGGAATTGCTTTGCAATCCGGCCAAAAATGTCTATAATCCCATTAACATAATAAATACAAATTAATTGCAGGAATGAGACTCAACACCGAATGAGAGTCAAGTTCACCTTCAGGGTCAAGGTCAGATTTGTAACAGGTGACATATACCCGTTCGTTAAAATTTGGTAGAATGATTCCTATACATAGCTGATGAATACAATTAAACCAACATTAAAAAAATTGCATCTGACCAAAAACTTGGTACATCTTAAGTTAAGCTTATTTTCATTATTTTGTTATATTATTGGAAAAAATTTAGACAATTTAGAGAGGGGAATCATTAAGACAGAACTATACATGGAAACATGAAGAGTTTATATAAAATATACTTAGTATATATATAATTATGAAAATAGAATATTTCTGAACATGCTATCAATACTGAATAGATTAGAATAACATCTCCAAATGTAGAAACATGCAAAATAAAGGCTGGAGGAACATGCAATATAGAGACAAGTCATGCTGTGAAAAAGAGTTCTTTTGCACTACAGTGATGGTTTAGATATATTTTATCGAGACATGCATCTTACTGCAAGCAAAATGAGTGATCAATCAAACAAAAGAAATCATTTAAAGCAGATAAAGATACTTAATATAAACTGACAGATGCACTCATGCTAGACAAAATGCTCAATCAATAGATCAATAAATGGGTGTGTCTTCCTCCTGCATATTAAATCCATTACTGAATACCGGCTACACACATAGTTGCGTGAATTTGTGACTTTTTTTCTGGCATCAACATTATGCATGCTACACTATATTTACGTGTCATATACAAGTACTGTATTTTTTGTGAGTAGCGGTGATTCCAGTTTTCTATGACCTTACCTTGCTTGTGCCTCCGCCAAACAAATAACTACGTGACTCATCCTCTATAGGCAACTTATAGCTGGGCTCGGGGATCGTCACCTTCTTCGGTGTTTTTATCTATAAACGAATAAAGAACTATGTAACAGACCATGTAAGATATAAACCATTCATATCAAAAGTGCATAACAATAATTATGTGATTGTGAAAAATATGCCCCTGTTAATTAACAGCTATATTTTGCTGTATAGAAATTTTCAAGATACAGTATGACCCACTCTGATTTTTTCATGTGCCATTTTACCCATTCAAAATAATGAAATGACATCATACCACTATAAAATGTGGCATGATCTTTTGCACAATGACATCATTTTATTGTTATTCCATATGAAAAGACAAAAGCGATTAAAATGTGAACTTAATCTTCAAAAGATCTATTGAAAATTATAAACAAATTTTAATGTCAAACTTTTGGTGCCTGAAAATGTCTTATCATTAGAAAATACAAATGACATATGAAAGCCCACACATTTTATTCAAAAGAAATGTAAAGGTTGTATTTTTTCAAGAGAAGCTAGTACACATGTGAAATAATGTTTAAAAATCACCATATCCAACACCAGATAAATATTAGTGAATTCATTTTTGATTCGTGACCCTCTGGCACATGATTTTATACATGTATAAACAAGGAATCCTCAAAATAAGCACATTTAAGAACAGGTATGTCGCCTGTCACATGTTTGACCCTAAGTATGTGACCTTGACTGATAGTGACCTTGACCTTCATTGGATGATGAATGTCATCATGCTTTACCATCCCATATAAGTTTGAAAGATGTCTGATGTATATCAAGTAAGTTAAAAGTGTGAATACCAGACAGACAGATGGACGCTGGACAAAGTGATCACTATATGTTGCTCTTGTGTTGCAGGTGAGACAAAAACTTACCCTATAAACAGGCAGGGCTCTGAAGACAGCACCTTGATTTTTGTCAGCTGTACTAAAACTCTCCAGGTGGTGGTTATAAGCCTATATGAAATAGTGGATCACATATTAAAATACTATATATAGAATGAATGTGTGTAGTTTCTGGGGTTGCTATCCCGCAATGTATCTAAATTAAAAGTCCATAACCCTTGTTTAATTTGATCCTGATTTTCAGAGAGCTCAATTCTAATCTTCTTTTCTTTCTAACAGTTTTGTGGGTTTTTTTTCATTCTCTGAATCAGATATTTTTATCGAATTCAGCTTGAAAGCACATTATCTTTCCACTCATTAGTTAATAAAAAGTATTTTGAGCTCACTCTCAGCTAAGTCATATTCTTTAAAACAACTTTCTTCTAGTTCTAGACACCGTCACTTGTCCTTGGTGTTCAAGTCAGGGACCATAAGGGGCAGATGCAGAAAATCCTTATGTCCAGCAATAAATTTATGAGGCAAAAAGAAAATAAATTGTCAGTCTTTATCATCTCTTCTAATTATGAATCAAACACCAAAATGTTTATATTCTTATAATTCTAACAGGGTTTGGAATACTCCAAGAACCATCCTCCTCCTCCATTGTCAACATAGATGTAAAAATAACAATAAGAAGTAAGAGAATTTGTGCTGTTCAAACTTCACATCGAAAATTGTGTCAAAGAACCACATGGAATAATTAACTGTAGGTTGTTGATGGTGAGTGATAGATTTCACAACATACAGTATGTAATGCTTAATTGGAGAATCAGTTATTGTACAACATCAAATCTTCATGCAATGGAGATACACCCAATGTGACTGAGAAAAACACACATTGTAAACTGTGAATAGTAACACAACATGCAAAAGTCAGTATTACAAAGTATAACCTTATAATATTAAAGTTTATGCAATTTTCTGTAGGAAAACCCATTGTAGTTTTGGTGAATTTGAGCAATGCAAAATAACTGACAAACAAACGTCACTTTTAGGTTTTCATTGTTCTTTGCATTTTGGTACAGATCTAACAAATTTACCTACATTTATCTGTAATTTTTAACATGTTTTATAAAAGATTTCAACGTTGCTACTTATTTTCACAAAAAAATGCCCATACTCCACTTTATATTGCATCAATTTTTTCTTCATTGAGGTTGAAATTTCTAATGTTCTAAAAAAAGTCCAATAATGAGGTAGTTCATTCTTCAAATGTTCATGATTCATTTTCATTTATTTAGTCAAATCTTTACAATCTTGCACTCTGTTAAGTGTGAGAAACATGCAAAGTAGAACAAATCTCATGCAGTTCAAGTCCTATCTATTTTCTTATTCTCAGCACTTTTTCCTTTTTACCTCAAAAATTTTCAGAGGTTTTTTTATCATTAAACCGTCATGCATGCAACATATTTGAATCCGACACCACACTATAAGGAGTACTATAATACGTAAACAAGATATTTTGTTGAGGGGTAACAGTGACTATATACTAGCGTCTACATGCAATTTACCATCTTTCTATCAAGTGAAGTTATCTTCTGTAAATACTCCTGTAAACCATAACCAAATGCAAAATGTCATTTTCATTTAAAAAAGAAAATTAGTTTTTAATATCTGTCAAAAGAAAAAAAATGACTGTAACTTACATCCTTTACAATTTTTCTCTTCTTCTGTGATAAAAAAATCGATTTTTTGAAAGTCAGGCTTTTTATATACATTGTATTAACATCTGTGTTGTCTACTGTAGCATGACCTTGAGAAATTGACCTTGAACCACATGTACATGTGTAAATTCTCTCAAAATTGAATAAAGATCTAATATACAATGCAATATCTTTAATGTTTTTGACACTAAAGTGAATCTTTTTATCTAATTGTTTCAAATGACAAAGTGTAAAATTAGAATGTGGTGCAAAATTGGAAAAAAAAACCTTTAATTTTAGGTTGTGTTGGCAGTTAGAGTGTCATTACCGTTTTCTTGTTTAATTTCTTGATAGCCTCTAAATTATACTGAAACCAAAGTCACATGCATGCAGTGATAATATTATTATATGTATACAGCATAGTTGTTGAAAGATGCATTACTCAGCTATTTTAGAAAGTTAATGATTTTAAATATGTATGCCATGCTTATCCCAAATTGAAATCCCTCATACATGTATATGCCATGGTCATTATTCACTTCATTCATCCAAATCATGCTATATCTGTCCAAGGGCTACGCAATCTCAGCAAAAAAATGAGTGCCTACTGTTTTACTTTCGCAGTCATACAATTCCTCTGTGATGATACATTGATATATTTCCGTGGTAATATGATAAAAATAATGATAATAAATGTACATGCATACATTATATGATTCTTTGGTTTTCTTTTACTTAGTATTAATTGTTTACCTTTGGTTTGATAAGAGCACGGAAGAATTTCCTGTCCTCCGGCTGTATGAACTTAGCTTTCCGTGGAGTTTCTTTCTCTCTGATATATGCAGATCTTCTGAAAGGCTGCCACCTGCAGTAAAATCACTTAATACATGAACAAGAAACTGCTAACAGCAAAACAGCAATATATCACAAATTTACCTATAAGCATAAAAGCCATAAATTGATGGCAAAATCATTGACACGGAAAACGCATGTCAAGGTCATTGAAAATTCTGACATTGGAGATTGAATGCATTAAGTACTTACACTATGTCACTTACATGTAAATCAAATTTACTCAAGGGCAAAAATGTCAATATAATATTCAATTTCAATATCTGTCCAGTGTGAGCAATAAGATATGGTTATAACATTTTAGTTTTCCTTCAAAATACATGCACTAATAAAGATTCAAACTGTTTTAAAACTCCTACTGCTACATGTATTTCTCAAATGAGTTTCAAAATATTTTTTCATATAATTTTTAAGAAGCTTATAACTTCATTATAAATCAAAAAGCAAAATGGACATACTTTTCATAATCTACTACAAGTGGAAACTCTACATTTTCTTTGGTTTTTATCTTATGTTTGGATGGTTTGGCTTTGACAGGGGTTAATGGGCCCTGAAAGTAAAATTATAATTATGACAAGAAATTTTTGTAAGCAATATGAAAAACAAAATTCGCAAACACATACAAAACTGGAATCTCAGACAGGTAGATATAAAAACATTGAGGTATCTATTTTTTTATGATAAATGTAAATCAATATCTAAAAGCTAGGTCAAATTAAATTCAAAAAGTTGTACGCAAGTCTAACAGACAGAAGGATAGGTGAATAAATATATGATCAAAGAGCAATGAAACAATAGGTATCATCTGGACTATACATTGTTAAAATCACAAAGCAGCATCAGAATTAATATGAATCAAGGCGAAGCCTTTTTGTGCGAGCGGAGAGAAAATAGATATGATTATATAAAATAAAAAAGATCTTTCATTTTTATTTTGACTATGATGGTCTATCTTATCTTACAAAACTTTCTATTTGATGATTGCCAAAAAAGGTAGTATAAGGCGAGTGGAAACACGGGAGCATTAGTAAAATTGATCTAGACCAGCAGATGAACATTTTAAGGGGGGGGGGGGCTTAAAAAATATGGTTCTTTAAAAATATGGTTCTTTATAATTCATTTTCATGTTGTAAGAATAATCATTAGGATAGCTGAAAATAAATTACTTAAGAACAAAAGAAAAAACAAACATATTTCGACTTCTGACAGTACGAAACCACCCCAGACGAGAAAAGCAATCAGAGCGAAACGTCTCGTTTAAAACTGGAAATGTCGGATTTCCCGTGGTTACGCCGCCTTGTTGATGCTTTATCGTTACCTGATTTACGAAAAATATTTTCAATAAATTCAACTTATAAACAAAAATTGAGTATAACATATACGTCTACTTGGAGTCGAAAAAAAAATTTAATGGCAATATCCAGCATCTCCGCAGCAACTCTGTCTGCGAGGGGACGAAAGTTTTTGAAAGCATAGTAGTACATTCTCATTCTTTGATTCAGCATATTTTCTCAATAAGATATGTGTATACGCTTTACCATAAGGGCGAGCGAAGCGAGCTCCGCTCGCTATTATTGTTACTTTTACTGTACCTCCGTAATATCATATGGTAATGTGGGTGGGCCAGCAGACTCCTCCCTGCGGGGGAACATAAAGGGACGATGCTGACCAAAAAAGCCAACAAATCGTCCTTTGGTGCCCCACCATACCCTGTAATACAAGAGAGAGTGATAAACTGTTATGAATAAAGTTTGAGATAACAATGATCAAATAATCTAATTTATTTTAAAGGCAACAAGCTCAGAAGGTTAAATAGTATATTCTCTACCTTTATCAAACAAGACATATAATTTCACATTTTTGTTTTTCCTTGATCATACCCTGTATATTGCCTACAGGTTTGCTTACCTGACAGATCCATCGGTGGATCCAGAGTATATTGCTTTAAGGGATTCTATATAAATCAGTGACACCACCTTAACTAAGTGGGCTCTCCAACAAATCATCTGTTTGACAGAATTCTACAAAATGAAAAAAATTACAAGTTCCATGATTTGTTGACGTCTTGGATCTTTTTGTTATGTTTTATTAAGACTGCATAGCTCTTATTTCAGAAGGGTAACTATTATCACATGAAGCAAATTGAAATATTCAATCTTAATCTCAAACATGTGCAATGTAGAAAGATTTGAACTTGCATTGCAAATGTTAGTAACAATTTAAGTAAAAATAGAGGTAAAAAAAAAATCCTAAAAAAGTCTCATACATCTGTTAGTTATCTTCACATAGAATTAGTATCATAATCAATGCTAACTGTACCTGGTCAGAGGCCTCTGGATTTTTCAGAAATTTTCCTATACTCCACAGTGTAAGGTATCCCTCTGTCAAATAAGAATAATACATGTATAAGAGATTGGATGAAGACAAAAATGGCAATATGATGTACATGTGCTTTGACTTGCTGCCAATTTTTTTTTAATAAGTGTTGCATATGAGTCAGTCTTACAAGATCTTGAAATTGTTTACTATTTTTGGAAAATCCTGTATACAGAAATATAACACAGTATTTCTTACTTTGATCTCCAGATATCAGGATATTACAGTTTTCATCATGACATATTGCTGTTACAGGGACACCTTGTCTTCTGGTCACTGCTGAGACTTCCTTCAACATCACACCCTGAAAATCAAATAACTTTTTAATGTTCTATCTTTTCTTATAAAGAGCAGTATACATGTATATAATTTATCTGATGAAATTGACATAATGATAATGAGGACATGTACAAATTACTATTCTTTATCCTGGATATCTTCATTATTTTTAAAAACAATTGGAAATAAGGAATCAGATATCCTATGTGTTTGACAGAAATTTGACCTTGACCTTGATATGACCTTGACCTCAACTTTAAGATTTCTCACCAAACATAATGTATAATGGAAATACAATTGCCCATTTTTCCTATTCAGATGTGACAAATAGATAATTTTCACAGAGTAACACATTTATAAATCATCCAATTTAAGTTTTTTAAGAAAGACGAATTAGCAATTCAATGGACCATTTTCATATTACTGCTGTTAACAAAAACTTGACACCATAATATTTGACATTATTTCTTGTTGTGACATTGTAGCAGACCTATGACTTCACAGTAAGAAATAACATCAAATATTATGACGTCCGGTCATGGCATGTCTATAATGCAAGTCTAGCAGTAATATTAAAATGGTCTTATGAGTAATGATCCTACCTCCATATTCCAGAATCTGATGTAGGAGTCTTGATGAGCGGACACTATGATTGGATCATACACCTCTGTTATATACTTATTTTCTTCCTCCTCCTCCTCTCCTTCCTCATCTTCATCCTCAGGTTTAGTGAGGCCATCATCAGATTTCTCTCCGTCCCTCTTATCATCACCATCATCGTCTTTATGTTCTACAATAGTTAGATGTCATGTTCATTTACCTGCCCATACATGTCAGACACGATTTCAAAGAACAAAGAAATTTGAAGGGAATCCTAAATGACAATTTTCACATGCTATCTAAGACCCAACAAAATAGAATTACAGAGGTCAAATACAAGCTTTCTGGTAATCTAAGATGATTTCTGACATGTGTGTGTGTGTTGATTACCTGTCTCATGTATAGTTCTTATTTTTTATGTCTCATGAGACTGACATTTAAATATTCTTCGAAAATTTTATCCCTCATAAGGCTGAACATGTATGTATGCATATACTTTAAATTCATAAAAAAATATTTTTATGTACAATGTTCATGTTTAGTTTTTATTGAAAATGGGTTCATCTGAACATTGCTTTCATGACATGATCACATCCAACAATTTCTGAGGCCAAAACAGGTACATGTCAGTAATTCAACTATTAAAGATGCATGATTTCCACTATATAATTGATGATCACCTACCATCTTTATCATCACCTTCTCCCTCCCCGTCTTTATTTTCACCTTCTGTTCCCTCTATCTTAGCTGTTAATGCATCAAGTAACGCTTTCTGCTCCTGAGTATCAACCTATACATGTATGTACAGGTGTCAAAATACAAGAATTACCCAAATAATGAGTTGAAGAATAAAGTAAATGCACGTTATTTCAAAATATCAAAATCATTTCACTTTTCACATAAAAAATTGGCAACAAATACAAAGCACAAGCATTTACATGTATGTATCAACATATTTTGCTAAACATTTTTAATGATTTTACGATGACTATTATGTGGATATCATACGAGTGAAAAATGTATAAGCAATATGTACCACTAAACCTGTTATAAGAGACCCTTCAAGAGAATGTCATTATCAGGGTCACATGATAAAGGTGGTCTCTTCATACAGTGGAACACTGTAACAGGTTTAATCGTACATCAAACATTTCTTTAAATCAAGCAAAGTTGTGAATCAGTATACTATAATGTATGTCAAAACTATACCTGTACAGGGGCATTAGATGCCCTTGACATTCTAGAATTAGACCTAGACACACGACGACTAGCTTGTTTTGATACTTGAGATCCTAAGTCACCCTTCTCTGCTCTCTCCTCCTCCTCTTTTTTCCTAGATAAGTACATGAAGATTACAGAAAATGAATAAAATTAAAAAGAAATTTGTTTTAAGTCCTTTGCTATTAACAGACATTCTAAAATTTGAAAATCATGAAGGGAAAAAGTTCTAATTGATCAAAGTCAGAATATTCTGTGAAGCATTATTACTAGGTAAGGTCTGTTGAATATTCGTTTAAGACACTTACTTGAGCCAGGCTGGGTCTATCTTCTTCTCTTTATGAATCAGTATTTTAATCATATTTACACGTCTTTCACTTCCCTGTTTCAGCCGATGATGACTGCTAGTTGAGGAATCATCAGGTTCAGGAAATTCAAATCTGAAATTATACAGAATTCTGAAGTTACATCAAAGTAAAATTAGAACTGTTTGGGCACATAACATGTCGTATCAATAAAATATATCATCAGGTGAGATTATCAACAAAAGAAATCCGAAATAAGGAAAATTTTTCAGTGTCCAATATAAATTTATGAAAAATATACATGAACTAAGTACAATGTACCATCGACTATATATTTTTACTTCTGTTTGCAAATCTAGGTAAATGTAGGTTGAAATTTGCAGTACCTGCATTACGGTTTACCGGTGCAGATCAACAGTGAAGATGTAGATTTAGATTAACTACATGTTGTAGAGAAAATATGCTTCTGGCAACTTCTTTAAAATTGTGCTGCAAATATTGTTCTATGTTGAGTTTTATCTACTGTGAAAAGAGAAAGAAAATTGTGCTAAAAATGAAAATTTTTTAACTTACATTTTATCGACTAGAGATTTGTCAATATCCCATAAGACAATGTTCCCGTTTGAACATCCAGTCAAAAGAGTATTTGAAGAAAATGAAGTCATACAAGTCAACTCATGTGACGACAGTATGTAGTCCTGAAATCATAAGAAGAAAGGTTACAAGGATAAAGTACATTTCCCTAAAGGATGTTTTCATTTTACTTAAAGCACCTCTAGAAATTAGTGCAAGCAAATTACTTTCAATTTAAATTGCTATTGAATAGCTTGTTCTTAATGTAAAAAAAATTAGAATTTATGAAATTCCTGTTTACAGTTTCTTGGATAAAATCATCATCTCAGGGATCACCCTGGACGGCCGCGCCATCGCGCCATCGCGCCATTTGCGCACAATTTTCGGAAATGGCGCAGTAAAGTTGTACAAGTGGGCCATTTGGGCGCACCTGTTACGAGAATGGTGCATGCTTTGCCCATATCGTGCGTCAAGTTGATCTATTCAACCCGCTGCTTAGTGCTAAATTCATGAATTTCAGTGTTCAGAATGAAGTTTTAATAGTGTCTTATAACTTTGAATTTTCCTGAAGATGTAGTGTTAGATACCTAGACTTCCGAATTGAGATCGGATTACTGTTGTAAGCGGACAGCATTTAATAATCATTATTGTCCGTCACACATACGTGGCAGCACATGGTCAGTAATGAGTACAATAGCTGAACAAGTTTTCTTTCTTTATTTATTTACAAGACCTGAATAAAGTCGGGATGTTAGAAATCTTTCGTACGTACGTCCTTTATTTGCAGATTGACCTTTAGATATACTACATATATATTAGTTACGCTGCACTGAATTCCTGGTATGCAGAGGGTGATTATCGTGTATTAAACGTTAAAGGATTATTTTCAAAGACTGATTTTACTGGATAATCTTTTTTTTTAAATTAACTTAATATTAACAAATGATTGAAAATCTGACACAGCGTCGGCCACTTTCCCCCTTAATTTGCAAAAATACGTATTGTGGGTGAGGGTGTCAATAATAGATTTTAAATGGCCTTATGTCTTTGACTCTCAATTTTTTTTTTTTTTTTTTTTTTTGCGAGGTTTTTTTCCTTTTTTTTTCTTTCTCGAATTTAAGATACCAGTATACATAACACGAACCAATGTCAATTCAGAATTAAGCCCCCCCCCCCCAAAAAAAAAATACAAACAAAAGATAATGATCGAATTTCAATCGGAAGACAATGATACAAGGGCCCAAGGATTTAACAATGCACCTTCAACTTTGAAGAAGCACTCAATGAATTGGAATTTATAAAATAGAAAGAACAAAAATAATAAATTGAATTAAATTGCTGCAACACTTTCAGTAACTGCATTGATAATTTTTTCTTATTTTAGATGCCTCCAGAATTCAAAATGAAGAGTGTTGGAAGGCTCAGTTTTTTGCATTTATGGTTGTAAAACCTCGTTTTTTCATGGGGGGCTTTGCCCCCCTAGCCGCCCCACCGGGGCATTGCCCCTGGACCCCTGGCCAATGGCCCTTCCATGGACCCCTCATGAGAAAATTCCAGGGTGATCCCTGTCATCTAAGTAATTTTCTCACTAAAAAAAAGAGAAAAGAAAGGCATCATGTGTATGTATAATATCAAACCTTTTTGAACACATTGCTCATGTGAGCATTGGAATGCCTTTTAGAACCTAAGGAAGTCTGAGTATTTTGACCAATGTCTGGCAGTGGGTCAGCATTTTGGAACGGAGATCGGGCACTTCTCGGCGTTATACCAGGGTCCAATGTCCAGTAATATACGTCTGAAAATTCTCGTACCACTGGTAAGTCGTAGTTTTCGTTAGTGTCCTGTTAGCAAATGAAGCATCATGACCACACAACGACCAATTTTATATCAGCAAATGTACATACAATGTATACTTAGATTGTACACAACATGTGGTATATGTAATTGTAAAAAGTTGCAGAGTTCTCAGACTTTTTTATTTGCAAGTAAAGTAAATATAGAATAAATGCAGTCTGAACTACATGTATATAATGTTAAGATTCTCACAAAATTTGGTAGTTGTTTTATTTGAAGGTCATAATTTATCAAAGTCAGATCTTTAAATAATACAGTTACTACATGTATTATGACAGATAACAAAGAATGAAAATTTTAAGCCCATTGGTTCTTTAAGAAAATCAATATAGCCTTCCCCCTTCCTTTTTTTTATATAAAGACAACATTACCAGGATCATCCTGATTTTATTGTTCCAACCAGCGGCCAGAATAACCCTGTCACCCTCTAGTGTAGTATACATAAGTCCTATAATACTCAGGTCTTCATCAGTAGTACGTCCTGGCTTTGTTTTTATCTCCTGACCAGAGCCAAAGTCCCACACCTTTATGGACCCTGTAATTGATTATATCAAAGATATTTTTTGATGCTCAATACTAAAATTACCAATACCACAGACAAAAAGATCAGGTTCAAATTCCAAGATCTTAGACAAGGGAGTCATGATGCAGTGAATCCAACAAATCATCAACCTTATAAAATCTATACTCTGTTCCAGCTGAGACACCTGTAAAAACTCCTGATATTTGATATGCTTTACACAGTAAATGAATAAATCTAATTTTCTGATAAATATTTCCAACAATCTATTATAAAATCATTCTCAAACTTAAAATAAATCCAGCGAGATTTAGTTTTATTGTATATCAATTATACCTGAAGAGAATAAATATAAAGGGATGATTCTAATTAAGAATTGAATGTTTATTTTTGCCATTTTATTGGATGATGAAATGTCAGTTGTCGTATCACAAATTGTGTAAAACCGCGTAGCTACGCTAAGCGGTTTTACACAATTTGTGATACGACAACTGACATTTCATCATCCAATAAAATGGCAAAAATAAATATTCAATACTTATAATTACCAAACATATGAATTTATTCCGAATTCGTACAAATTCTAAAAAAAACTAAACTATTTTTACGTGGTGTATGAAAATATTAAACTGGTACGAACTAGTTCCCTAACAACAAAAATGTTGGAGAGGATAAAAAGCAAGCCCGCATTTAATCTGGAAAAAAGCATTTTCCCCTTTAGAACCTCAGCATGTTTTACCTATTTGCACTTACTACTGTATTGTTATGACGTAATTTGTGACGCGTTATTTATCGAAGGCAGCAGACATGACAGTTGAAAGTAGAACATCAAGCAATTTGTGTTGGGATTTATACGGACTCTCAGATAATTTTCTTGTACCTGTAGATCTTATGTGTGAAGAAAATACACGTTGTTAAGATCTACAGGTATTGGAATATCAGCTGTAAATTATTTCTTAGGAATCAGAACGAAATCGTCATGACAAGTTTGGTAAGTCGCGATTGCGTAGCTTTTGCTCAGTACTTTCAAATTTAT
This sequence comes from Pinctada imbricata, assembly GCA_033119305.1. Lineage (NCBI taxonomy): Eukaryota > Metazoa > Mollusca > Bivalvia > Pterioida > Pteriidae > Pinctada > Pinctada imbricata. The sequence continues at coordinate 24,439,195 of VSWD01000009.1, forward strand.
TCATCCTATATCCATGTGTATTAGATTAATTTCGGTGATTTCAAACAAATAAAGGACAAGTTTTTTTTTTTCATGCATTTCTAGTAGGTCAATTATAATGAAACACAAGAAATCCATCAACAAACTGCCGTTCATGTTCACTTGTTGCAGTTTTCAAATCATGCGCGTAGCAACCGAGGTAAACTCTGCAAACATTTACAGTACTGTGCTGTGATGTTTATAAGTCGACACATGGAACTGTCTCTAATTTAATGGATTATTTGAGACCATTTGTATTGTTTATTTCATGCATTAGACAATTCTTGATTTCTTTTGCCTTAGTGTGAAAGAAGTTCCGGTCAATTTTGACATTTTATCATCTCGTAACGAAAGTAACAATAAATGCGATTGACCAATCAAAATGCTTAGAATCAGATAAACAAACACATTTGGTAATTATAACCCTATAAAATACATGTGCATGTAATACTAACCATCGAATGCCCCTGAAGCTAGCCTGTATCCTGATTTATCCAGACATATGGCTGTCACTTCTATATTAGAACCATGGGCTTCATTTATTGTAGATAACGCTATAAAATACATGTAATACTAACCATCGAAGGCCCCTGAAGCTAGCCTGTATCCTGATTTATCCAGACATATGGCTGTCACTTCTATATTAGAACCATGGGCTTCGTTTATTGTAGATAACGCTATAAAATACATGTAATACTAACCATCGAAGGCCCCTGAAGCTAGCCTGTATCCTGATTTATCCAGACATATGGCTGTCACTTCTATATTAGAACCATGGGCTTCATTTATTGTAGATAACGCTATAAAATACATGTAATACTAACCATCGAAGGCCCCTGAAGCTAGCCTGTATCCTGATTTATCCAGACATATGGCTGTCACTTCTATATTAGAACCATGGGCTTCATTTATTGTAGATAACGCTATAAAATACATGTAATACCAACCATCGAAGGCCCCTGAAGCTAGCCTGTATCCTGATTTATCCAGACATATGGCTGTCACTTCTATATTAGAACCATGGGCTTCATTTATTGTAGCTACTCTGTTTCCAGTCTCTAGTTCCCATACCTATAATATAATACAGAATAGTTATATGTATTGCAATGACCAGCTTTTAATAAGCTTGCTTTTTTGTCTTAGCCCGTATCAATAATTCATTGTTTCACATATGTCAGTAAGGGCATTTATCATTAAATCCGTCAAGTAATTGGGAGTTTTTTTTTCAACCTAGACCTTTGAGGATTACTTGCTTTAGTTAAAACTTTCATGAGTCAAACTGCAAATGCAGAAAAGAATCAAACAAGAGGAAAGAATATATGATTAAATTCTAACTCCACAATTTGAATCCAAAATAATGGTACATATTGAGGTATTCCAGTCTTCACTAAAAACTAACTTAGCAAATGCCTTAGGCTATAAACATTATGGCCAAAGCATAAATCTTCTAACAAACTTCAAAATTAGCTAGTAGAATAGACCCCTTCACGTTGTTTGTAGCACTGAATTTGAAGCTCAATTTCGGGGGACAAACAACAGATTGCGCATGCACCAGTGACATCATTTGATTGTTAGAAGATGCTTATTACATAACCAATGTAACATGATTCCGCGTAAAATGTCTTATAACAGTTAAAAGACATCCACTGGTGTATGTTGTTTGTTCCCTGGAACTGAGCTTCAAATTCGTTTCTGCAAATAATGTGAAGTGGTCCATTAGTCTTTGGGCTAGCAGTGTTCAAAACGTGTTATACAACCTTACTTTTATAACAGATTCTGTACAAACTGTGACAACTTGATTCAGCTCGTAGTTTATCAGTATCTGTGATATAGGTCTGTCGTGTGTGTGGGGCACCTGCATCGTGTCCTGTACAGCTCTGGTAAGAGGCCAGGAATCAATCACTGAAGACCCTGTAAGATGGTGTTAATGATATTTTTCATTAAGAAACATGATTGGCTAAAGAGCACATTAATAAAAATTTGATAGATTTATGGGGTTTTTTTTTCAAATGTCTCTGAACTTTTTATTGAAGCAAATATTAATTCCTAATTGGTAGTTCTGTAAAGGTAGTTATTACGACCAATCTAACCTGTGAGAAGCCTCTCATGTTTAGTGTCAAACACCATGGAGTATATTCTTTTTTCACCTGGTCGCTCCTCGTTGTCTGTGAATACCTGTTATCATTGAGTACACAAAAAATTATAAAATGAATATAACATACTTGATATGGATTACACATACTTTTAACTTGAAAGTGTGGGTCAAGATTATGTGGGTCAAGGTAACATATTTAGGGTCAAACATACACAGGAGTTATTACTGTTCTTGAATATTCTAGAATTTATGTTTATTCTAATGAAGATTCAAAAATTGCATAGCAACCCCCACCCTCCTCTAAAAATAAAATTCAAGTGTTTAGAAACTGAAGTGAAAATAGTGTGCAATAACCAAATGGACAGGCAAACATGCATATAGTACACTTTCCATTAAAATGTCCATATAAATATCCAAATAAATACACATCATAATACCTGTAGACATGTGAGTGTGTGTATATCCCATACTCTGAACACCCTGGCTGTAGATAAGCTGATTAAATGTTGATCTTTTTCATTTGAACAAATATCAACAATTGTAAATAAATGGCCCATCAGCTTCCCTGAAAACAAAATGATGCAATTTTGACTACCAAGATCATGCAAATAAGAAATGGAAATGAGGATTTATCTTTATTTCAGCTGATTGGTGGTCAAAATCTTCATTGACTATCTTAGAAATAGGTATAGATAGATGGAAAGATAACCAAAACACTATATCCCCTCATGGTACATGCACATAAGACCACAGGTACAGCGAAAAAAAAAAAAAAGAAGAAATATCAAAATTGAAGAGTTAAGCATTTAGATGTTTGGCATACTACAATTCTTAATCATTTTCCATGTATATTGATACCATTAAAGTGCTATAAAAAGTTATCAATTTCAACATTTCATTTCCATCATACCATCCAAGGTAAAATCTTGCTATAATACAGATAAGTGTCTTCAATTATTGCAATAGGGAATAAATCTTTTGTCGATATTGAAAGTATAAATGTAGTTTTACAGTCACAAACCAATTACAAATGGTGGCAAGATAACTGTACATATCTTGAATTGTTACCTGTTGGTCTGGAGAATATATGAGGATGCCACACCCTGATGACTTTGTCTACACCCCCAGTGGCAATAATGTTGGCCTTGGCACAGTAATCAAAACAGTTCACACCTTTATATATAGACACACCTCTCACTTCCCTGTAACAGAGTGTCTAATAAAAATTCAAAATATCTGACATTTCATTGAAAGATTTCAAGAACTCTGAAAGTATGTTAAGATTACTTGTATGTTATGAGATGAACACTCATAGACCCACTACATGACTGTACCAATGTTTAAATTCAAGCCTCTTGCTGAAATTTATAATGGATTACAAACCAAGCTATAATTGTCCGAGGTGAAACCTTTTTTTCACTGTTACACCAGAATAATAATCACGTCTTTTTTTATGGCTCAATAACAATATCTGAAAATGGTCTATTAACCTTGAATAAATCACTTCTCTCTCTATGAAATCATATGACTTACCCATCATCATATAGTCGATCTAGTTCCTCTAGCACAAACGACTGTCTACTGTGTGGGGAGCATGAAGCAAAGCACCGCAACTCCGGGAAGTACTTCACCTGTAGTACCCAGTCATGGTGAATCTTCCTCTTCACTATCTTACTGAAATACAAAATAATCGTGCTAATTAACATGATAAACACAATATGTTATAATTAGAATAACTTTACTATAACGTTATTAACCTTAAAGAAAATCAGATGCGTCACATAAAATCATGTACAGCTTTACCTTTATTTGCTTATTCAGGAATAATTCATGTAAAGTTCATTTGTTTTAAAAATAGCTACTTGTATAAATATACCTACTTTGTTAATTTATCTGGCTCTATAGGAAAATTTGGTAAAGGTTGAGTATTTTGAATTTTTTCAGCATCTTTGGAATTTTTTGTCGTCAAGTCTTTGCTGGCCAATTTTAACACATTAATATATCCCTGGTCATCTCCAAATAATATAATGTCCTCGTGTATATTAGACGTAGTGGGAACATGGCAAATACACTGAGGGGAGTTCTCAAAAGGCTTGATCGAGAAGACATGCTGAAAAGGAAATTAACAACTCTATACTCAAAGTAAATATGCATGCCATTTTCAAGGTCCAATATTTTTCATAGCAGTCTAACTATATAAAAACTAAAATGACTTTTTTTCCAGACTTACATGTATATTTACATATATCATATGATAATTATTATCAACAAACCTGGTTTTTCCCTTTGGACCGATTATCCCAGACTACAATACTTCTCTCTGTACAGCATACAGCTCTGCGTAATGTTGGTAAATAATCACATCCTGTCACCCATGCTGCTTCCTGTAGCAAAGTTAAAATACTTATTCAATGTTAACATTCAAGACTTCACTCTAATAGAATAATCAAGGTAAATAATGTTTTTTTAGTAGCCCCTTTGATCTCAGGAAAAAACACATAAAGGTCTCAATAAGGAAATCTCATAACATATTGAAGTAATAGTTATACTAAATCAAGCTATAAAACTACATTTACAATACACACAAGAGATAATCCACACAAGAGATAATCCACACAAGAGATAAACAAAAAAAAAAACCCCAGTCTCCATTCTAGTTCATACATAATCAACTGAAATGAAAGGCTCTGGCCAAAAGTTATACTTACATTTATATCTACACAGCTTTGTAACTTCAACTGAAAAAAAATTAGAAAGTATTATGAAATTTTATTTTGCAGGTAGTAGATCTTTGTATCATAAAGATAAAATTTCTTCAATTATTATCAATTATCATCCAATCACGTTCGTAAACAAAACTAATTTATAACTTACACCTGTGGACCAGATACAAATGGCTCCTTTTTGAGATGCAGAAACATAACAGTCTAAAGACGGCACATATCGTAAACATTGCACAGTATCTCGTCGGGTTTTCTCTCCTGAGGATTGAGAATTCACACAATTTACAAATGACATTTCAAATTTTCGATTTCTGCTTATACGATGAAATAGACAGAGTATGAAAATAAAACAGTGTAGGCATTATGAAGTATATACATAAAAGATTTTTTTCATTTTTTCCAAAAAAATTTTATTTGCTATACAGACAGACAGAATGCAACTCTATAAAGTAGTATTTGCATCTGACCCTTCCAATTGCAGGAAAAAAATGGCTAAATTTCCTGACATCTCAATGTTTAAACCTTGGACAAACAAGCTCAGAGTCTCTGTAAAATATCAAAAACTGATAGCAATGTTATTCAAATTTTCAACAATTTGTGCACAATTTTAAGGATCAATTATGACAGCAGAGAATGAATGTAAGATATGTTTCTCACCGGCAGCCTCTCCTACTCGCCTCCTCTTGGATACAGTAAAGACGCTGACCTCCTCACCAACGGCTATTTCCTCATGCTCCTCGGCAGTCGATTGAAAATAGCCAAACAGCTGGAACAGAGTAACAGGAAAAATGAAAATAACCAAATAACCGTAATAGAGTAACAGGGATAGAAATAAACAAATAACTGTAGATCTAACGGAGCTTTTTCCTGTCCTTTGCTACTCATACAGTTGCTTTGATGTACAGCTTTTCCATGCCGTTGTATGTGGTTGTGGTACACACAGTGGAACAATGGTTAAGTTATAGATGATAACATTTTCAAATCGATTTGTTTTATATTCAAATGGAAATGAAGAAACTTTTGCCATTAATTTTCTAAGTCTGGACAGAAACTTGGGATTTCCATAGGGTTGACCATGTATCACTGCTAAGTTGTCTAAGTAGTTTTTTAAAAGTAGGTCAAAGTCCAAGGTCAAGGTCACTAGGTCAACTTACCATTCAAAAGTTATGGCAAAGGTTAATGTTTTTATAAGTAGGTCAAGCATGAAGGTCAAGGTCACAAGGTCAACAATTCTGGTATCCATGGAAAGGTCTTGTCACAAGAAATACACATGTGAAATATGAAAGTCTCATCTTTTACCATTCAAAAGTTATGGCCAAGGTTGTGGACAAACATACAAACAAACAGGACAAAAACTATATGCCCAAGAATATTCGATTCATAATGAGAGGGTCATAATTTCAGTCCAGAAACCATACTGGGTATTCAATTTTGTTACTGTCTTTCAATGTGTGGATTTGTGGGTAGGGCAAGACAATTTTTGCGAGAAAGTTGATTAATTTCTGTTCAAAGGTAGGGGAGTTAAGAAAAACCCTAAAAATATTGCGGAAACTGGCATGACACTAGTAGTAGCTTTCAAATTTTCATTCCCAATTCAAATGATCAGATTCTTAATTTAGATATCCAACAGGTGGAAAAATTGCCTGGCTATGCGTATGCACTTCTAAATTTTAAAAATATAAAATCCAATAACATGGATTTTACCCTTGTGTCAGAAAAATTCTTGGAAAAAATTAAATCCTCACAGTCTGCCTACATGTACTATTGATGTTTTAATCAATGGCCAAGGGGTTAAACAGGATAATGAACAAGTTTAGTTGAGCTGGACCCCATAATAAGGGAGAAACTCTAGAATTAAAACAGAGTCCCATGATTTATTTTTATTCGACATTAGCTGGTCCACTTTCTACGGTTGGAGATAAAATAAAATGCCTTCGCCTAGAATGGCATTGTCAACTGCATATCAGCTTCACAAGTCAACAAAACCTTTATTGTTTTTTACCTTGGATTGATTCATTTTGTTCCATAAATCCTGTACTCGGAATGTGCACATGTTATCTCTCTTTTAATGAAAGCAGTTATATCTATCTCCAGTCTAAAAGAGTGGACCACCTAATGTCAAGTAAATTTAAATAGTGGTATTCCATTTTCATTTTAGAGCTTCTCACTTATTCTAAGGTCCAGGTCAACCAAACTTGGTCAGCATTTAGTTAATCCCCTGGCTATGATCAGTTAAAGCAATGATAATAGTCAGACTATGAGAATCTTATTTTTCCAAGATTTTTTCCGATATGAGGGTAAAATCTGTGTTATTGGCCATGATAATTTTAGAAGCACATACGTACATGATTTCCCATGATTTATGAGTAATAGAAATTTAAATCAACATCATACAATTTGTACCTATACTGAGTAGGTTTGCAGAATCCAGATTGCTACTGTTTGTATAGACCGACTTGCAGACCTACGGCGCTGTTATCCGTTTTTTCGAAAAAACAGATAACACAGTCGTAGGTCTGCAAGTCGGACTACTGTTTGTGTACCTCCCTTCAGAAATACAAATGTAGGAAAATTGAAGTTTTCTCTCATTTGGTGGAGTATATTCTGAATAAAATTCATTTTGGGGAAAGATCTTGAACTCTCATAACTTATATGTCCGTTTGACAAATACTGTGCTCTTCGTGAAAGAAAATACATGTAGTTAACAATAAGAGTGATGTTCTTGTCTTTCTCAATAGACCCAATCCAACATTTTAACATCAGCCATGTCATGCACAAATCAACACAGAAAACTCTCCCCATCTTAGGCACGGTCCATTTGATATTCTGGGGGGGGCTTGGGTTTTTTTCGAAAAAAATAATTTTGCTCTGGATTTTGATGAAAAAAATAAATTTGCTTATGGTGTGACAGAAAAAAATAATCTTGCTCTTACAAGTAATCTGAATTTGAAGAATAACCATAGAATTTGCTTAAAATTCCTGAAAATTTTTCGGCTCGCTTCGCTCGCCACAGTTTTTACTTTCTATAAAAAAATTTTGGCTCGCTTTGCTCGCCATAGTTTTCTCCTGTATTGGCAAGTTCATATTCTAAAATATCAAAAGAATGCATGTGACTGAAACAATTAAAATGCATACATTATCAATATGATTTATTACTATTAATAGATACATGTATCACCATAGAGTCTAATTTTATATACTTGTAAACTTGGAGGGAGAATTTAGATAAGTTTTTCACTAGTTTTCATTTCTACATGTAAAAACTTACATCAGGCCCTCTTACATGTTACATGCATTTTGTAAACTAAAAATTATATATCTCATATTGTAAAAATCTTTCATCTCTCTCAGTTTAGAAGTGAATACATAAAAATAATGTTCGGAGTAATTTAAGCAGAAATAAAGAATTTCTATTGAAAAAACACAAACATTCTTAATATTCACATCAATTGTTATAAAAAAAATTTCCTTGCTCCAACTTTGCAAGAAAAAAATAATTTTGCCCCGGTCCGGGGCGAAAAAAAAAATTTTGCTCCGACAAAAAAACCCAAGCCCCCCCCAGAATATCAAATGGACCGTGCCTTAATAAATCTTTTTTACTATGAGCTCAGCATTGTTTCACAAACATTTAGCTTAAGTCGTTAGTTACTAGAGTTGGAAATCTATCCCCCTATATGAATTTCAATCGGAAAATCTAATGACAAAGCAAGTAGACAAAACTTAAAATTTCTTTGTTTTTCTAAAATGAGCTGTGCTGTATGGACAGTACTACTGTCTGCACCCCACACTTCAGGAATCGGAAAATTACAGTTTTATCTGCTTTGTCTGCATATTTTCTGATTAAAATTTATGTAGGGAGATAGATCTTCAACTCTTGTAACTAACGGTGAAAGTTATGTGTCTTTATAACCTATACTACTCTCATAGTAATAAAGTAGTTTTCGATGGGGATTTGTCTATCTTAATTTTAACATGACGTCGTTGACATTCTCCATAGACTCGATGATAAACATCTACGAGTCACACTAAAATCAACATAGAAAACTCCCCATGATCATTTAAAACACAGGGCTATCATATCTTGCCAGGTCACAAACCCTTTCCTCAATACAAACCCTTTCATTGTCTGTCCTTTGGGTTTTTAATACATACTTGTAGAGGAAAAAAAATTGTGCTAAGGAAGGGGTTTGTGACCAAGCAACAGGAATTTTGGGAGTTCAGGGTCACACAAAACTGTATGTAATTTTGAAATGAGAACTAATTCCCTAATTAGTGATCATCTTATTATTTTATATTGATAGTTTTCTTTGAAAAAAATACGAAATGTTATTTTACATTTGAAATAAGTGAAAATTTAGGTTTGATTCTGCACACAAGGCGATCAACCCAGAACTCCCAAATTGCCTGATACCTTGTGCCTGTGATTTAAAAATGTTTTTTGTCACTGTGAACGTAGTATTAGTCGTACGTACACATAACTTACAGCGTTAGTTACAAGAGTTCGAGATTTATCCCTCTAAATGAATTTTAATCGGAAAAACTTACTAAGTGGAGAAATCTTCAATTTTCCGATTTCTGAGCTGCGCTTACAGTAGAAAGGTAGAATTGTGCATGTAAACATGGTAAATAGATAGATTATTCAGGTTAAACATCATAACATGATACAGGGTATTAAAGAGCATTATGAGTATATCAGCTAGATCTAAATAAACAAACTTTATTACATAGGCTTTGGAAACTAGATTATTTTTGTGACAAATATTAAAATAAATATATCACATATTGCATAAATAATATCATAGATGACGTACGGTTTGCAAAAGAGAAATATTAGAAAAGAGAAATATTAGAGAGTGTCCATAATTCAAGTTCTTTGCTTATTTTATACCAATTTTTATCACTAAACAAATGCCTAAAACTTCTACATGTAGCTCGTTCTTTTTTGCAGCCGGCCTCAGTAGCACGACTTTCTACTTTCTGTTTGTAAGTGGATCAGAATAAAATGATAAAATACTACTTATCGGATTTTTACGGGAGAATCTCCGTCACGGTTTTTCGTTTTAGGAAGAAAAAGACTGTCAATTCTGATGCTGAGGAAGAATAACATTGTATAGTTTTCCACGTGGGCTTAATTTCTTTGAATATTTTCAATTCTATGATTTATTTGCTCGTTATTTTATCATTCTGTTAGGCCTATGCCGCTCAATCGCTGTCACTTGTATTATCCGGTTCAAAACTGTGTGAAATCTGCGTCACAATTTTATTTTTACTTTACTTCTGGATAATTTACTGAATTCTTGTATCTATTTGTGTTGTCTTACATCATCATTATTAAGTAACCGATCATTTACGGCAAGAGGAATCCTATCCTGTGGATTTAGAAATTCTATTGATATCTTACCTCGCTCCAGTCAACTTTGGCATCTGGGTTGGTTGAAATTTTTCTGTAAATTGCCTTTAAATCAGAATTCTTGATATCTGATCCAAATAATTTTCGTATTGAATCACAGAACTGGTCAAATCGTAAGCTTTCTGAAATTAAATATGAAAATTATATTTTAAAAGCTTTGTACATAATTCTTTTACATCAAGACAAAACTCTCTCTCTCTCTCTCTCTCTCTCTCTCTCTCTCTCTATGTCTACCTCAAAAAAAAAAAAAAAAAAAAAAAAAAAAAAAAAAAAAAAAGGAATATCGAAACGCGTATGTGAGAATATAATTATATGGACAGGACCCGTATATGTTGAAAAAGGAAGCGAGAATTTGGAAATCTTGTTGGCAATGTAAAATTGTACAGCATAATTTTGTCTGTCGTATTCCTTTTTTCCCTCCTTACTCAGATTCTCACTTTGATCATACAGGGGTTTGTTTATCGTATTTCACATTTAAATCTATAACTTACAAAAATGCTTATATGAAGGATTGTACATTCTTTGGTTGAATAATCCAGCACTTGTTAAATGCACACATAATGCCATTGAAAGGAATTTAAATTGAATCACACGTTGATCTGACACGAAGAATATACTTATAATGGTTTACCGTCCTAAATCTAGAGCCAATGGCTCATAGAGACTAATGTTTGTAGTTTTCACTTTCGAAATTTTTTTAAAAAGAAGTTGTCGGAGTTGTGGACATCAACATGAATATGTACAACAACCACCTAATTCTGATTCTAGTCAAAGCTATCCAAATCATACTAAAGACAAATTCATGTATGAATGATCGTATTTGTGACCCCCTCCCCACCCAAATTGATTCCTTGTTTTCCTACATTTAACACATTTCTACAATACATCTATGTGACTAAATTTTCTATATGAATTACATGTACAGGCTTACATTTTTTAAAACATCAATAAGGCGTGGATCTAGAGAGATTAGATGGCGATGTGAATGAGTTCCAGCCCTCTCTATTCCACCGACACCGTATCATGGCACGCTCAATTCATTGAATGTCGCCCCCGGTGTTTTCTGGATCTGCTTCCTAAATCCGAATGTCTCTTTGCCCAAAGAATCTAATCATTTCTACGAAGAAAGTCAACTGTTGTGATACTACTGTGTCATATATTGTCGAACTTTACTATATTTCCTGCACATAAATCGTTTCGACCTGATAAACAACGTAAAATATACGAAGACAAAGAGAAAAAATATCACTCTTCTCTGTTTTTCACGATATTTCGAAATTATTTTCTCAAATTAATTTAGATGATAAAGTATTAATCCACAAAGTGTTCACCTCCGATGATCCATTCATTATTCATTAATTTATTATTTGATTGAGAAACTTTCGTCTGGACTTGTAAGTCATTGGCGTATCTAGAATTTGTTTTCCAAATGGGGCGGGGATGGGCATTGCACCTTGTTCAGTGGATGCCCAGCCTATGTTTTTGAAATAAACAAAATATACCTTACAACAGGGAAAATCTACATTTTAGCAAAAAAAATATACACCCAAAACTGTTAAAATTAGCATTTTTGGCAAATTCCAGGCGGGTCCTGACACCCTCCCACCTTATAGATATGAATTTGAACCTTCTTGTACTAGCCGAGGTACATGAGCCAGAATTTGCCAAATCGCTGTATTATTATCAAATTTTAACACTAAATCCAAAGAGTGGCATTAATTTAACGCAATCTTAATTCTTAATCTGGGGAAATACCAGAACGAGTCACAGACGTAATATAGAAATTATGCACGATAGTGTTATACAAAAATCTTATAAATTATGTCAGCTTGAATTCTTCACAAATTATGCTAAATAATGAGAAATAAGTAGAAGGCTAATTATATCTGATTTATCTTCGCAGAACATAGCCTCCTTTTGCTGTGTACTCAAGGAGTAAAATTGGATGAGAAATAGAGAGAATCGTGTAAACTTACTTATTTCCTCTAATTTCTTGTAGAGTCGAATAGCTTTCTTACGAAGTTTCCTTTTCTTTTTCCTTAATGGTGAATCCTCCATTTATGATTTACATTTCTACAACACCCCACGCAAAGCTCAGACATAACGTGTATTTCCACTCGTCTGTTTAACTTGGCCTATTGAATTCTTACAGCCCTCCCCCGAGTTATAAAATGTCCCCAGGAGCGCGGACAGACCTTTAGAAGTCCATGTTTGTATACATCTATCTTTCGTCGCATCTCAAATTTCTTTGTGATATCAGTGTAAGATTTTTTAATTTATAGTTTTATATAAATGAATGGAGTTTGATCAAATTTGAAAGGCACATGCTAGTATGCGTACATATACATTAAATAGGTTCAACACGGCCGATCGGAGCAAGATGCAGTGACCTACTGACACCGAGAGCTTACATTTTTGAATTATGGTGATATTGGATGTATAAAAATTGCACGTCATATATAAGCATTTATTAGAAGTTGGAACAGTGACACAGGTTTTATTTATTGGTGTTATGTTGATGATTTTGCACGTAATATTTCAATGTAAAGAAGAACTTTCACACACACAAAAAAAAAAAAGATTTAGGAAAATACAAAATGACTCTTGTATGATTACTTGCCTACAGAGAGATCACCACTCTGAAACATTTACTATCTATTCTTTCTATACTCTGTTTTAATTTCTATGTACATGAAACTTCGTTATGCTTATGATTTCGCCAGTTCTAAAATTTATTTCTGTAAAAAAAAAAACCAATTTTCACACACACATAAAAAGAAAACACAAAACGGACCTTATCACCATTGCTTACTTTCAGAGAGGTCTTTCTAGGACATCTTTATCCTATATTATAATAAATTCAGTCTGAAATTCTATGAAGGATATGATGACTTAAATTATCCACATTTCAAAGGAGAGTCTGAGTCTTGGTTTGGTTTTCATTATTACACCCTTACTGAAACCATTTCATCACCATGATCGCCCAGACGTACAGTACGACATGTAGAACATACAATATAATACGGGCTATAAAACTTATGGCAGGCGGTAGGTGTCCTTATACGAACGACAAGGTTGCCACCCCCACCCAATCCAGATGCTGGGAACTTACAGCATTTATGATTTATACACAATTTGACACAGATATCATAATTATTCGACCAGCAAAACAAGCAAACATAGGATTCATGAAACAAGAAGAGTGTAACATCATACATTAAACGTATGACATACATAAACGTATGACTACCCGAGCAAACATAGGGCGGCCATTCACTACATAATAAACTTATGGTGTATATAGATTAAGGAGGCTCAATAATCGTTTGACGTCATCATATTCCCGGCGTCAATACTGGTTCGAATAGTACAGAGTGCGGTTTCGGTCTTCAAACTCCTCTAATTGGCTTGAATCTTGACGAATTTCGACAAGTTTGGTATCGATGGAACCAGAAAATTATCATCTACAATTTGAGTGTAATAAACAAATAGTCAAATGTAAAGTTAAATTTATATATTAAAAATAGCCCGTAAGTGAGACACCCTGGCTACTGCCGTAAACGTATTATTTTTATAACGTCATCATCGGAAATTCAACCGCTTGTTGCTTGGGTAAAAATGAAGTAGGTAAATTTCAGTCAATGATCAAACAGGATATTTCTTGCAGATTTTAGCGGTATCATAGATAAGATATTTCAAGTTGAGTTTCTCTTAATTTAATTTGTTAAAAGAATTTTTCTTCAATTTTGTCAACTTTCGTACTTTGCAGCGAGATATTATCGAATAAAGTATCCCTATTTAAAAACTTTGAGCGAGTGAAGTTTAGTTTTAACCCTGCTTTGTCCAAAGATATCTCCATTTTTCAGATACATGCACGCATTATCGAGAACGAGGGAGGTTAGTGACGTCCACCTTGAACGTCAAAATGTTTAAAAACGCTTCCGTTTACTTTTTTTTCTATTTCTCTTATTCATATTTCCATATCTCCGACACCCGGCGATCGTTGTACTTTGAAAAAAACGCTTATTTTTTTACATTGTTAACGCCTTTTAAAATATAACTATACGAGTATCTAGAAATGTCATCTTCTGTGCTACTTATTTCAGAATCGCCCCCTTCTTTAAAGATTAATGATCACTCAAACCCTCCCCCTTAAAATCGTTACTATGACAACCAAGTATTTTGAATCAGGATGAACGAAAACATGTCCTTTTTTATAATTGTTTTTGAAGAACAGACTTTGTTGTTGAGAAATATGTATAAGAAAATAACTTCTGACAAAGACTTCTTATCACTTTGATGACAAATAAGGGTACTTGGTCCCTTTTTTTAGATTTTCATTTTGGGTGGGGTGCACAAAATGTACATTTCGGGAACAGTTCTAGCTATTTCACTCTTTGAAAGAACAATCTATAAAGAAATAGACATATTTGATTATATCATGGTCAAAATAATCACAAGAATGGTTTCAATGTGAAATTATTATCCCTATAAAATGTATTTATCTATCAAAATTCATTGTTTTGTGATTTATCTAGGAATTTGTTTACACATGTATATTCAGAGGACCACTAGTCAATCAAATGAACGATGATATGTAATCTTTATTACAAATATAAATCATCAGATTTGAATGTCAAATAAACAGAACAATTATTTTTGCTCTGACAAAGAATTCTTGGATTATTGAGCCACCTTAAGTACCATGGGCGTGGAACAGTAGCTTGGGCTTGTACTACCCCAATCCACCACATCCCCCTCACTATTCACCCACCTGCTATGCCAGTGAGTATATACATATATACAACACTTTGCCATGTGGATCTGAATATTTCTAAAGAGCAAAGTGTCATTGACCGTTTCTGTGGCTAAAATATACATGCACCATACAATCATCACATTGTGCTCTCCTGACAGAAGCGAGCTCGGCGAGTGTATGGTTTCTATCTGGACCAAGAAGTTCCGGGCGTTATCACAATTGGCTTTGATCAAACTACTTTCCTGCTTCTTATTCTCACTCTATTGATTTCGTTTAGTTTCTTTACACTGTGTAAAAGTATTTTACATGTAATTTCCTAGTTCTGAGTATTCACATTCCAACATTCCATTGTCATGACACCAACTGCAGAAATGATATATAGGTGTCCAAAATTGGAGGGAAGGGGGGGGGGGGGCTATCAGTTCATCAGGCATGTCAATCAAAGTTGATATCCAAATAAATGTGAGTGCATAATCAACAACACCTATAACTAATACTGGCTATGTATGAAAATGTTTAAAAGTAGTAAATTACAGATAGGCTCACACTTTGGAGTCGATCTATATCTCTGCCACGAGCGGTAATCTGATATTTTAGAAAAATTTACTCTGGACAAATGAAGATTTTTCCAAATATCAATACTGAAATATCTGGGGTTTTATTTTTATAATTTTAACGCAGTTGTTCAATCCTAAATCTTACAAGAGATGTAAAGTAGACTAGGAAAAGTATACACATAAATTTCCTTTGATGTGAAGGGTACGAGTTCTCTATATATCAAACTTTATTCAAAATAGAACGCCCCTTTCAGGATATACTCACACGATCAAATGAAGTTTGAATATTTCTATAGATTTCTCCCGCATAACCAACTTAATTTGCGTAAAATCATAAAGCCTATTCAAACAGACTTAATTGAAATTGGCAATATAAGTGAATGGCCATTTTCCAGCCTTTTAAAGGAAATGAATGGTTATTTATTGGTCATACAGCACGGGTAAATTTGAATTGATAAAAACAAGTGATATCTCGGTTTTATGACGGGAAAGGAACGGTAAAAGGTATATGATATATACTTAAATTATTGTTTTCATGCATAACTTGCTTTAACTTGTATGTTCGCCAAACAAAATGTATTGCAAGCAATCGAAGTTTTGATCAATTAATGTCTCTAAAAATACGCTTCATCTCTCAAACATTCTTTGCAGCTACATGCATCATAGAAAACAGTACTGAAATATTATATATGACATTGCACTTTAACCATGAGTTTTCTGTCGTACCAATATACATGGAATATTTGAAAAAAAGTTATTTTGAGGAGGGAACCATTATTCTGACAACTGACCTAACGTCTTATGATAATCTCATTATATATACTCCCTCTAACAGTGTCGTCTTCTTTTTTAATCATATTAGAACAGTAATGATGTAGAGGTACTAATAAGAGAGGATTGATTACATCTTCTATTCAATGAATCAGTCAAAACTTTTTTTTTTAAAATGGAAGTTCATGCAAATACCAGATCTTAGTATACGGCATGTGTTTATTGGAAGGAATGATGACCTATCACATCATGTCATCTCATACAGACGTGATAACCATTATTATCAAGACATGCAAAATGGCAAATATCGACTAAGAAGACAGAGTACGTTGTAAGAATATACAAGAAGAGCCATGATAAAAAAGGTCATGACAAACTTCATCAGAGCTATTATCCGATCTATTCATGTATATGTATGTAAGTATCTAAACAAACTGTTGATAATTCATGTGTTAATTTTATTTACTTTATCAATTTATTACCTGTGATCATTTGACGTCTTTCTTCAGGAGTCGCCTCGACATCTTGGAATGTTATATCCTTAATGAAGTCCTGAAATTTGTCCAGTTTATGTTGAAATGTCCCCACAGTGTAGGGACGAGCCAGCCCATCCCCCGGCTGCTCTGTTAACTCCGACATGTTCAATATTTCCCCACTCCTTTTTATAACACTTTACATTTTAAATACGGTTTTTGCATTTAATTGGCAATGAGCACCACTGTATGTAACCTTAATATATTTATTTCCCTCGTTAAAGAAGACGTTCCACCACCATCTTGTCGTACTCCTTCTACTATCTTATAATTAAATCATATCTAGCCGGGAGTTGACATCATTCCAATCTTGTTTACATTCATACAGAGATTTGATCTCTATATTTCAGTCGATCGTCAGTTACTGTTCATGCAATAGATTCGATCGGTTCGAATTTTACCTGTCGCCCCAAGTTCCGGATTTAAGCGTCCTAGCAACCATTGTGTAGTGGAGTGTACCTCCACCGCGAACGGTCTTAAAGGTCGACTGCCGTAAATAAACCGATAACAGCCAGCACACAATACAATTAAAATATTTTACTAACACACAATACCCCTTTGTCAATACATTAGCTGAAAAATCACTTATTTAAAATGATAATTCAGCACGCCTTTTAACAAATTAAGCCTTCTTGAGAGATTGATTGAATTGTTATTCTCCCGCAGACTTCGTTTAATAGACATCGTAAATATTACGTAATTAGACGATGTCTTCATTAAGATTGATTGTTTTTGGTGTCAATAATTATCCATCTTCTTGTTTCACTTCGATGCGGCTTTGTCTATGAATTACCATAATCAAAATTCGAAGAAAATACTTTAGTGAACGTTAATAATAGCATAGCACCTGTCACGCCTGTCTTACGTTTAGGTAAATAATCTGTGCAGAGTAAAGAAGACAAACCAAAGAAATAAGGAATAAAACATTATCAATTTCATAGTCTAAATGTATTGAAAACTTGATAGAAGTATACATTTCAACCTATCACTGAAACATAGTCCATTTAGTAAAGCAAACAAACTATCCACTTCAAGAAATGCTCATGTTTGCTTATTCTTCAATACACAGAATATGGGATCTGTCGTTTCTTCTAGATAGCACGGAACTTCTGATTGAGACGTTACACACTAAGTAAATAAAAATTTAATGTGATATTTAAAGTAACAAGATAAAGTTCAATGACGATTTTATATTATACGAACTCATTTATACGACCTGCCGATGACAGAGCTTTAATTTAGATTTATATGTATTTAAATTCTTAAAGAGAGTATCTAAATCCACTCAACATTTCGTTATACTATTGTTATATGAAAATTCATTTCTTTTTTTACTTCCTTTGATATAATACTGTATAAATCCTAGATGACCACCTTCCTTTGCCAGATAATGAGATTCTCTGTCATAAATTTGACCATTTATTGGTAGAGAATCTTAGTACTTAGGAGCTCTTTAAAACGCATTCATGAATGCCAAATCAGGATATAAAGTAAATACAACGCATACCAGCATTGTATGACGTTTCTATAATGTAGGTTGATGGATAACCATCAAAAAGTAATAACGCTGAAAGTCTTGAAATCTTCTGTCTTTTGGCAAAAAGCCTTCAACATAAATTTGTTCTTATACATCAATAGTTCTAAGTTTTTGTCCAATGCTACCAAAACACGGACTGTATTCAGACTTAAAAAGAAACAAAACAACTTCTTCCTCTGCAGTTAGAAAAAGGTCAGTCTGATCTCAGCAGACATGGTTGATTAAGACGCGGGGAACATTTGACTACAAAAGTAAATATAGATAATAAAAAAAAACTGCGTTCCTCTTCTGCAACCAGAAAGTTTGGGTCCATGACAATAATTGGACAAAAGTTTAGGCATAAATCAAGTATAATTATTCATTCTAATTCAGGTTGCTTGGTTTCCGGGAATTCTTTTTAAAACAATTTTCGTTTCGTATTGTGAGCGATTCTAAACCTTGTGTAAGTTTTGATCCTAAATGACATATGAACAGTGAACACAAAATCCAGATCCGAGCTCAAAGTAGAAAAAACAATGAGCATACGCATGGAAACAGAACAAATGTTAAACCAAACAAAATGACCAAAGCCTATAGAACTGCAAATTGAGGCGAGATCAGCGTCCAGAGAGGAGTAAGCATCTCCTGTTTACTAGCTACATCCGTCCTTTACACTGCGCAGAAAATGTCAAAACCAGTGAATGTAATAAAATCGGTGTTTGCGGATGGTACCAGCCTAAATCATCTTTCAGCATAAATAGATGTGATTCTGTTTTATTTTAGGTTGTATGGTCCAAACAATTTCTGAAGTGACAAAGTCTGTCACTTACAAATATACCGTAGGTTGAGTTGGTTTTCGATTAGCCGCCTGCACCCAGAAGGATGTATTTTTGTAGTCTAGGCTTGCTCTAGAATAGCGTATCAGTTGTGAAATAGGCAAGAGACGAAGGAATAATACTACTTGGGAAAGAAAATGAAGTAAACACGTTTATCACGGGTCGAAGAATTCAGCTGAATATTGCCGTCAAAAGATAACATACGATCAAAATAAGATATGGAGTTTATTATTTCAGTGGTTGAGTTTACCGGCTGAAATTTGACGCAAAACCACCAAGATTGTGTTTGCCGACCTGTGCCTAGTTTAACATAGATTCTTATAAAGAATTTCAGTCATCTTCGTAACTTTTGACGGCTTCAATCTATTTATAATCTAAACTTCATGAAATTTTACGTCTTCGTTTTATAACAGCCATCTGCCAAGTAAGTAGCAAATGCAGAGATCAGTTAATGAAATGACATAAAGAAGATCCTGACGACAATTTCAAAAGCACTCACAATAGAGCACCAAACTGAGCATCGACGGACCCCTAGCAAGCAAGAAGTGGGGACAGGTGCCCGGAGGAGTAAGCATCCCCTGTTTGGCTAGCTGCACCAACCGTCGATGTTCACGCACGAAACTGAAAACAATATCTACAAAACATGCACTGTCTGAAGCTATGTCTATATAGTTAGTGTTATGGCGACCATGTCAGGGATATACATTTAAAACATTTACTGTCAAACCCCTCGCGGGGAACTTTTTTACGAGCTCCACACACAAAAAACGAAACCAAATTCCAAAACTACAATCGAAAGGCTAACGAATTCTGGAAAAATACAAAACAGACCTTCTCACGCGAAAAAAAAAAGAACGAACAGACGGAGACAATGACATAAGCTCCACGGGAACACGAAGGACAACTTCTCTAATGAACTATCTTCAGTGCAAGTACAGAAGTAAACATCAAAGAAATTAAGTCTTACAGTCGAGAAGGTAAGGCAAAATAAGACTTTCCATTGGAACAGTTGTCAACAATATAGAATACATCGTAGGGGGCGCTGTAAAAAGGCACCGTACTAATTATTTCACATGAATCATGTTACATATCTAATGCATGTGGTATCCAAGTAGAAAGCACATAAAAAGAAGCCCAAAGCCCATTCCAATTTCTTTCGTAGTGTTGCCAACAATTTCGCTCTTTGACCATTGAATGACAAAAAAATAACTGTAAGTAGCGCCACGCTGAATAGATTCGATAAAAAAAAAGAGAATTGATAAAAGCAATTCCATTGATCCTAAAGCCTGTTATACATAATAATTTCTTGTGGTATCTATAATAGCAACGTAGAAACACAATGAACACTAAAAATAAACAACAATCGACTCAAACGTTCTATTTCTTTAAATATTTTAAAACTAATACAAAATTTCATACTAAGTAGAAGAGAGTTATTGTAATTTACATGTGTGCGGCGCCTTAAAGAATGTAATAGAAAACATGGAACATGATCATCAGCAATTCTTTAAATTCACTGGTGTAAAGCAGATGCACGTACCATCGGGTACCTACATCCCGTCATAGCGACAGGCGATGCCGATTCGTATGTTTACACCCTTCACTATCAATAAATAATACAGTTGGTGTTGGATTTGTACAATCAACGTGAGGATAATGTTTAGATCAAGAAATGGCAATGCGCATATGATCATAAAAATCTAGCTAGTACACTATTTTTCAATCGAATCAAAATGACGATGATGTAGGTACCGGACATTCTTTGATGTAGGTACCACAAATCATTGCTCAAACACTGGTACCTACTCCCTTGTCATTTTCATAATTTCAATATACACTGTATATCTTACAATATTTACATTACTAGTATATTCCCCATGTTGAACGCCCATTAGGCAACTAGAATTATATTCCAATAACTTGCTATTGTGACGTCACGTTCAAGTTTTGCATGTAGGGAGAATTTGCCGAAGTTCAAACTCACTCGACGCTATAACAGGCGAAATGCATGCAAATAAAAATGACCGATATTTAAAATAAATGTAAATATAAGTAATGACTGTCTTACTTTTGGTGTTCATGGGTGTATAATTCTGGTTGATTTCTTAAATCAATTATGAAATACATGTAACATAATTTCCAGCATTTATCCAAATATAATCTTCACGTTGAGTGTACAAATCCAGCATAAACAGTACTACTAATTTGTATTGAAGGATGTAAATATACGAATCGGCAGAGCATGTCGCCATGACGGGATGTTGGTACCCGATGGTACGTGCATCTGTAATCGCATTCAGAACCTTTTTAAAAGAAGCAAAATGTAAAATGGCAAATTTGAAATAATTATACATAACGAGCTTTTCATCCAAAATTTACAACCCCCGTCCCCTATGGATTCGTCTGTTACAGATGTTGAAAGGACTTTAATTGGATATATCCTATAAATCCCAAAAATATGTCAAAAATTGTTATTATGCAAAATTTGTCAGATGTCTAAGTCTGTTATTATCTAAGTTTTCTAGTCTCATGAGAGTGCATTCCCCTGTTGTCACTGTTGAGAATCTTCTAAATATCTTTCTTTTGTTTTGTATTTATCGTCGATGTATATGCATATGATATTGTTCTTCGTTTTTGGATTCTACTTACGGCTGTTTTTTAGCTTCCACTGACTTAAATCATATCTAAGAGACGTACATAGAAATTCGCACTGCAATGAGAACGTTTTTAAAAGTAGCAAATTGTAAAATGGCAAGTTTGAAATTAATATACATAACAAGATTATCATTCCAAAAATTACGAAAATACAATAAAGTCGAATAAAAATTTTGGCAATTCTGATACCCAGTCGGATTCGAACCAGCATCCAATGTTCTACTTTGGTCATGGTCTCTGATTTATGTTCAGTGTCTTAACCACTACACTACGCAGGCTCAATAAGAAAAGGTGTCAATTATTACGAGTTGAAAACGCTTTAGAGAAACCTGGCAAAGGGAAATCATTCCTACAAGAAGTGGAAAAAATGTAAACATTCAATTTAATGACTTTTTTAAAGGATATTCTCTTCTGTCGTGAATAATGTAGCGGAGAGAATGAAGCAGTACAATTATAATTTGATCACAATTGCAATCCAAAATGACAATGGCTTTCTATCATTCTAGAACGATACTTTTCTGTAATAAGAGAATTGTGCATGTTAATAAAGTTCACTAAATTTTTCTGTCTTTAATCTGATCATATTACCATGATATACCTTGCTTAAGTAAGAATTGCTTTGATACAACGACTGTTCGTTTCCCAATCTAAACTTAGGGCATTTTTCTCTATCCCATGACATATCTTTCTCCCATGTTGATTGGTGTCCATCTCTTATCACAGCGGTCAAATGTACACTTCACAACGTTTTCCCTCTCTAAATGCGTGTACAGATGAATAGTGATATTTATAGGAAACATTCAAATAAAGTCCTTTCAACGTCCGTAACTGACGTATCCATAGGGGACGGGGGTCGTAAACTAAAAACACAAGCAGCTGAAGAGATATCCGATGAAACAAACGAAACATGCATATTAAGGAAATCACAGATGCTTCTGATTTTTACATCCTTCGTAAAAGACTCTAAGAAGAGCGTTCCAACTCTTTGCTTTCAAACCAATTTTAATGGACCAGACACGTGTTTCGGTTAGTAAATCCTCATCAGTGATGCTTCCAGCCAAAGTGATTTTCAGATGCAGCCAAAATTCCTTTCGGTAGCGCCCTTAGGTTTTCTTTATTTGAATTTAAATGTGTGCATTTACTTTGCAAAGAGAGCGCGGCTCCAAATTTCCTGTAGGGTCGATTCAGTAGCATAGTTAAATAAAATCTGTGACCAAAAAAGCATTGGAGGGATAACCTCCGTTATTTCGTTGCTTTGTTTGGATGAAATGACAAGTTTCCGAAATAGCAAAATAATATATATGGTGACAAATTGACAAGTACCGTTATAATTTTATGATGACAAATTGACAAGTACCGTTATAATTTTATGATGGATCATTTATTGAAAATCCCAGCAATCTCATTTTTTTGCATTAAAACTAAGAGGAACTTTGAACTCGCCTTCATCACCGAAGAATGAATAATAAAGAGATTCTTTCGATGTACGAAGGGATATATGAATTGACAGAATTACTCACATTGCCAAGTTGGCTCAAGTGGTTAAGGTGATTGTCTTTCAAACGGAAGGATGCGGGTTCGATTCACGTCGATCATGCAATTTTTTCCTCGTTTGTATCATATTTCTCCTTTTATAACATGATAAACTTTTTATCCTCCCTTTATATGAGATCTAAGAGGTAGATATACATTTTCTTATAGCCATGATGTTTTATATGTCAAAAATTGTTATGCAAAATTTGGCAGATGTCTAATGACAAATATGGATAATTACCATATCCCTGTCTACAGTACAAAATCGATAATTCAGAAAATCAGAAACCGAAGGCATACAAAATCAGGATAAAACAGGAACCAAAGCAAACAAAAACAAAAACCTCCACCATATGAAAAGAAGCGAACTCCCGATATGAGAGTGAGACCAGGTGCCCAGGAAGAGTAAGCATCTCCTGCTTGCATGCAACACCCGTCGCTTCAATTCGGTAGAACTGTCACATCCGGTTACTTCCATTTTGGAAGATATAGAGTACAATCTTTGGTTGGATGGTTCAAATGGTCTATGACAGAATATCATCCACCATTCTGGATAGTGGGACATCATAGTGTATGACGAGTTCCCCATATCGACCGTAGAACTTGCTCAGTGACGATGTTAGTCGGTCACAAACATATCCCTGACTGAGAAGCTTATCTGAAAGACGCCTAGCTCTCAGAACAAAATCCGTATATTTGGTACTTGTTCTGGCATAGCGTATCAACTGAGATATGAACACGCCATAAGCAGGCGATGAAGGGATGTTGCTACTTAGAAAAGGAAAGTTCGTAATGCTGAAATTGAAGTCGTCACGCTTGTCATAGAGTGAGGTGTTCATGTGACCATCAGTGTCGAAGGACAAGTCTGTTATTATCTAAGTTTTCTCGTCTCATGAGAGTGCATTCCCCTGTTGTCACTGTTGAGAATCTTCTAAATATCTTTCTTTTGTTTTGTATTTATCATCGATGTTTATTCCTATTGTTCGTCGTTTTTGGATTCTACTTACGGCTGTTTTTTAGCTTCCACTGACTTAAATCATATCTAAGAGACGTACATAGAAATTCGTACTGCATTGAGAACGTTTTTAAAAGTAGCAAGTTGTAAAATGGCAAGTTTGAAATTAATATACATAACAAGATTATCATTCCAAAAATTACGAAAATACAATAAAGTCGAATAAAAATTTTGGCAATTCTGATACCCAGTCGGATTCGAACCAGTACCCATTTTTCTACTCTGCTTTATGTTCAGTGTCTTAACCGCTACACCACGAAGGCCCAATAAGAAAAGGTGTTAATTTTTACGAGCTGAAAACGCTTTAGAGAAACCTGGCAAAGGGAAATAATTCCTTCAAGAAGTGGAAAAAATGTAAACATTCAATTTAATGACTTTTTTAAAGGATATTCTCTTCTGTCGTAAATAATGTAGCGGATAGAATGAAGCAGTACAATTATAATTTGATCACAATTGCAATCCAAAAATGACAATGGCTTTCTATCATTCTAGAACAATACTTTTCAGTAATAACATGTTAATAAAGTTCACTAAATTTTTGTATCCTTAATCTAATCATAATACCACAATACACATTGCTGAAGTAGGAAAACGCGTTTAAGCATTTGTTGCTTTGATAGGACGAAGAGTTTTGTAGAGTTGCTCGTTTTCCTATCTTCAGATGTCATTTCTGTCTATCCCATGACATCAATCGGAACGGTTGCGAACTCAGGAATGAACGAAGCGAGACCTGGCTTGGAGGTTATAAAACTTGACTCGGGCTCCAGCTCGAGCTCCGGCTCGAAATCGCTGTTTGGAGCATGGCTCCAAATTTTTTGAGGTTATAAAAGCCAGCTCGAGCTCCAACTCAAATCCTGGATCGAAAGTCGGCTCGAAATTTAGAGCTGGAGTACGTACTCCAAAACGGAGGTTATAAAATGTTGGAGCATGATTTTCATGCTCGAGTTCGAGTACGAGATGCTAAAATCTCGAGTAAGCTTCGAAGCTTACTTGAGATTTCGAGTACGTGCTTTTCAGCATCACTTCCTTTGCAAAATGGTCATTTTATCGTCATCTTGAACGTTCAGAATATATTCTAGGAACTTTTTGCTACATACTACATGTATGTTACAATTTTATCATCCCCTCACAACATAGTTGCAAGGGAAGGGTGGGGGTATACTAGTAATCACGTTTGTGTGAAAATTGGAGGGTTAATTTACGTCACTTATCTTACACAGCAAAGAGAAGGCTTTTTTTTCATCGGATCATAGTAAAACTTCTTACAATTATTTGTATTGACATAAGGAAAGACTTCCTTGATTTTCAAGGTCATAAGTCAAAGGTCAATAATTTCACTGATCATTTGTGGTTTTTAATAGGGCAAAGTGCCATTTCCCCGATAAGATTTCAGTTTCAAAAGAAAGTGTTCAGAAATAATCTTTTATGGGTCGCACCACTCTACCAGGCCAACCCAGCAGCAATTATTATCTGTAAGGACCAAAAAAAAAAAAATTCAATGACACGGCATGTCGTAGATTTTTTTTTTAGATTTTTTGGATTGGAAGTTCAATGTGGATGCTGAGATAATAAGAACTTTCGTAAGAAGTGCTGTTGTCATGATAACCATCTCTAAATTTTGAAGCATTCTGAAATTTCATAACACTTAGCGATTTTGTAACCTTTGTTGTATTGGAAACGGGTACATATATCAATATCAATAACAAAGATTTTCCCCCTCCAATCCTCTGTTATGAATATCTGAAATGGTTTTCGCACTTCATCTCTCTGTCTCTTGTATGAAGGTTCAAAGAGAATGCCTAAATAAGGTTTAAAAACCTTCCATTAATGGCTTGGAGATACCCAATTTGCTTGTTTTTCGTGTATTTTAAGGTTCAAAATTTCATAATTGCAGAATTGTTTGGTGTTTTTGTGTTAAATATCCAATATATATTGTACCTGAACTATAAGAATGGCTGGGATAATACATATTTTTCACTGTAAACTGCATTAAATATGGTAATCATTGCAACATTTAGCACAATGGTTATGCTATTATAATGGGTATGTTATGAGTCTATTTTAAACTGTGCATGTATGATATTAAAACAAAACTTTGTTCTTACATGTATATCTATTGGAGGCAAATCAATATAGGTATGTCTTGATTCTTGTTCAAGGTCATGCGTTGTATTTTCAAGGTCGCGGAATTGTAATTGAGCAGATTTTAACAAAACTTTGGTTCTGACGTTATAAATCATACCGTTGTTTCAAACTTATAAAGGCACATGTCTATAAATTTTGAATGTGAACCGTCAAAGGTCAAACATTGGTAAATACATGTATATTGACCTGACACCATAATTGTAGAATTGTTTAAGTTGGGTTTCTAGGTTATATACAAAGGTTATATTAGGACATTTTGGGAAGGTCAAGGTCACTTATTTGACTTAGATATCATTAAATAATTGTATCACCTCATATTTCACCACTTTGAAAAAACTAGTACACCAAAATGTTTTAAAGGATGTGAACTATTTGACAAAGGTTATTTCAGAAAGGCCAAGGTCACTTATTGATATGACTAGGTTACAACATCTTGACCCTGCATCTTTTATCAGAATTCGATTAAATTGTTACAGTACTGGATTTTTTTCTCGGCAGAGGCCCGAGCCCTAGCATCACAGGGGTGACATATCATCGCTTGGTCACAAACCCTTTCCTCTATATGTCTATATTATTTGGATATGATTTATACATTCATCTTTAGATTATATAAGAGATCTAAAATTCGAAAACCTAAAACGGTATTTCTGATTTTGGACATTTGAAAGTTTAGGTTTTAAGTAAAAAATCTATAGTTCTAAATGTTCAAAAAGTTTTTAGTCCCCTACCGGCAACGTTTTTCGTGCCGATCGGTAAACAAATATGGCCGATGAGGGCTCTGATTGGTTATCATTTTCAACATCTTCTCTGCAAAAAAAGCACTGCACAGAATTTCATGAAACTTTACAGGAAGAAAGTACTCAAGGTCCTCTACCAAGAGTACCAAGTGTATTTTGTGCTGAACGGTCAACAATTATGGCCGCCGAGGACTCTGATTGGCTGACACATTTTCAAAATCTCCTCTGCAACCATTGCACAGAATTTCACGAAACCTTGCAGCAAGCAAGTACTCAAGGTCCTCTGCCAAGTTTGTGTTTTCTTGTCGATAGGTCAACAAATATGGCTGTCAAGGGCTTTGATCTGTAGAAGTATTTTTGTGACTTTTAACCCTTTGTCTGCAACTCAGGTGAGCAATGTGGCCCCCTTAGGCCTCTTGTTTATTGAAAGTAGGTCAAATATCAAGGACAAGGTCACTAGGTCAAAAATTATGGAATGTTTAAAAAGGTATTTTCATAAGAAAAACAAATGTGAATTATCAAAGCTCTATCACTTACCAATCAAAAGATATAGCCAATCGTAGATTTTTTGAAAAGTAGGTCAAATATCTAGGTCAAGGTAACAAATTATGATATGCGTAGAAAGGTCTTGTCACATGGAATACACATGTGAAATATCAAAGCCCTATCACTTACCAATCAAAAGATATAGCCAATCTTAGATTTTTTGAAAAGTATGTCAAATATCTAGGTCAAGGTCACGAGGTCAAAAATTATGATATGCGTAGAAAAGTCTTGTCACATGGAATACACATGTGAAATATCAAAGCCCTATCACTTACCAATCAAAAGATATAGCCAATCTTAGATTTTTTGAAAAGTAGGTCAAATATCTAGGTCAAGGTCACTAGGTCAAAAATTATGATATGCGTAGAAAGGTCTTGTCACATGGAATACACATGTGAAATATCAAAGCCCTATCACTTACCAATCAAAAGATATAGCCAATCTTAGGATTTTGGAAAAGTAGGCCAAATATCTAGGTCAAGGTCATGAGGTCAAAAATTATGGTATGTGTAGAAAGGTCTTGTCACAAGGAATACACATGTGAAATATCAAAGCCCTATCACTTACCAATCAAAAGTTACGGGGTGTGAAACCCAAGTGAGAGAGATAGACGGACAAAGTGATCCCTAAGTGTCGCTGTTCTTCGCAGGCGACACAAAAACTGTATGTAGAAAATTACCTGAGTAATCGAAGAGGGCAGACAGATGGAGCCTGTGATTCCTACAGGGCTGCTGTATTAAGATTAAGTGATACGATGTAGATAATATGAGTTTTGACAGACTGACAGACAGCTGCACTGACACAACAGGAACTGTATCCCCCTTCCCCAAATATGAGTACATTTTTAAGTGCTTATCAAAAATGTAATATTTAATCTCGTCAAACACCAGAGCTTAATCTTCTTTTATGTTGTGATGTTGACTGACAGTATGACCTTAGTTCAAAGACATGATCCATCAATTTTGGTCCTTGACAAAATAAAACAGTTATTAGGTTCCTCCTCGCCTTCTATGGGCATAATCAACCCGACAAATATCTATAGACGGTCAGTAACAAACCTAATAACTATAAATACAATACAATAGATGATACAAAGTTATGTCCAGGACAAGATTTTATCATTTCTCTTCATTCACCTAGATTTAGCTGATATGACCAAATCTCAAATCTCTGGAAGGGTTTAAAAGTTATAGCCTTGACATGATTGACAGACAGTCAGACGGACAGGGTGATTCTTAGATACATTTACTCTTATCCAATTTGGGGTGTATAAATATTGAAGTTGTATCATTAAAATGTATTCCTGTTATTATGTTAGAACCAAAGAGTGATTAAACATAAATAAGTCCAAGGAATGAATTTGACCTTTCCTCGCATTACAGTGAATCCATGTTTTAAATATGAATGATCAATCTTTGAACCATTTCAGTTATTACATTATAACCAAAGTGTTGATAGACTATTGGACAGATGGAAAAGGTGATTCCTATTGGACTCTCATAATTCAATAGGAGCATTAAAAGTTATAAGTACTTCATTCCAACTTAATTTCATTGATGCATGGTTATTGAGAAGTTGAAATTGTGAAAAGATTGTGCAGCCATATTATTGTATAATCATTCTACTCAAACATGTAACATCAACAAGGACAAAGATACATGTATAATCAAATAACATTTATTTCATAACTGTTGAACATTTATTCCAGAAGAGGCAC
This sequence comes from Pinctada imbricata, assembly GCA_033119305.1. NCBI lineage: Eukaryota > Metazoa > Mollusca > Bivalvia > Pterioida > Pteriidae > Pinctada > Pinctada imbricata. The sequence continues at coordinate 24,468,761 of VSWD01000009.1, forward strand.
TGCACAAGAGTAAATCAATATTAATATTTAAATTTGATTTCGTCCATAAACTCTTCATTTAAGGTTTCCTCATGTTACAACACTGATATTTGGTACAAGCAGCATTTTTTTATGAAAAAAGCTTTGATATACATGTATTTAAAAAGCAAATTTGCGTTATTCATAATGGAGATAAGAAAGTTGTATTAAAGATGCAATGTGCTGATTCACAGACCTATCTTCCATGACTAGAATGAGTGAAAAATTATGTTTAAATTAATAGCTTGGCCTCAACTTTGGTGAATACTTGTGTATAATGCAATGCTGCTTGGTGGAAACTGGAATACACACACTATTTTAGTCTTCAACAATTCTGACACCATTTTCAATTCTATATGACCTTTTGACCACGAAATCAGTAAGGCATATCTATCAGCGATCCTATTCCCTTGATTCCCTATGTTTCCAAGAAAGGCACTTCTATCTCAAACAAAGGCTCTTCTATGATAGACTTCTGTATCCTAAAAAATGGGAAATGAAATCACATTAAGAAGTTTATTTTGAAGGTATGCTACTAAAAATGTAATTTTGTCTGAAATCTTCATGTATAACATGAGACATCTAAATATTCACATTAAAAGAACACCCACGATTTGTAATTATTTGAGATCATTTGTAAAACATATGTCCCCTGTAGCAGTTTGACTAACTCTAGAAAAACAATCAGTGCACCTTGACTTTTGAACAATTGACCCCATAATCAACTAGAACTGCCCTTAAAATGATGAATTATACCCCAGGGACGTTTTTTCTCTAAACGGATTAATTTATACCCCGGGGACGTTTTTCTCTAAATGGATTAATTTATGACATAACACAGAAAGCTCTGGTCATAAGGAATCCCTACCCTTATAATTCAAAAGTAGGTCAAAGGTCAAGGTCACTAGGTCAAAAGTCATGGTATCAAATTAAACCTCTTGTCATGAGGAATTTACAATACCATGTTTACATGTGAAATATCAAAGTCATACCCTTTTTAGTTTAAAAGTACTAAGGTTAAAGATCAAGGTCCCTAGGTCAAAAGTCATGGTATCAAATGAAAGCTCTGGTCATGAGGAATCTATAAGTGAAAAATCAAAGCCCTTTCCCATATTTTTCAAAAGGTCAAGGTTACTAGGTCAAAAGTCATGGTATCAAATGAAAGCTTTCATTATGAGGAATATATATGTCAAATATCAAAGCCCTACCCCTTACAATTAAAAAGTAGGTCAAAGGTCAAGATCAAGATCACTAGGTCAAAAGTCATGATATCAGACGAAAGCTCCCATCATGAGGAATCTATATGTGAAATATCAAATCCCTACCCCTTATAGTTAAAGTAGGTCAAAGCTTAATGTTAAGGTCACAAGGCTAAATGTCATGGTATAAAATGAAAGCTTTCGTCATAAGGAATATATATGTGAAATATCAAAGTCCTACCCCTTATAGTTTAAAAGTAAGTCAAAGGTCAAGATCACAAGGTCAAATGTCAAGGAGTGAATGTATGTATTAAATATGAAAGCCCTATCACTTATACTTGAAGAGATATTCACTTTAAGAACTTCTTAACCAAAATGTTACTACAAGGTCATTTTAAAATCTGCTTTCATAACTTCTTACCCAAATAGGGCAGTTTTTAGGTCAAAGTTCAAGGTCTAGGCTACTTGGTCAAATGTCTTGATATCAAAATGTGGTGAATCATGTATGACATATGAAAGGCCTACAATTAAAAAAATCTGCTTTCAAAACTTCTCAGTCTTAAATGCTACATAGAGTCAACATGGTCAAGGTCAAGCACAAGGTAAAAAGTCATGGTAACAAAATGTAGTGTTCCTTATGGTGAAAGTATGTACGAAATAGGAAAGGCCTACCATTGACGGTATGAAAGAAAACTGCTTTCAAAACTTCTTGACAGGACAGACAGACAGATGGACAGACAGAGTTATTCCTTTGTTTCGGGGGTATAATAACTTTGTTTGCAGGGGGAAGGGAGGGGTTTAATCAAGATAGGTGAAAGGTTTGTCAAGTTATAATCTGAAAGATGCAAATACTTAGAAGGAATAATTTAATTAAGAACAGGGCAAACTCTTACTGCCTGCACAAATACATGCATAACTGAAAAGGTAGGGACATAAAAACTACATTTTCAGAGACCAAGTAAAGAAATCCGAACAAGGAACCAAGATGAACTGTTTCATACTGATTACCAAAGCTTAAAAAGATCTCTTTCTAAATTATTTGATAATGAGATTTAGAATTAAAATAAATGTACTTGTATTCATTATGTACAGCAAGTATACACTTTAAGAATATTGAGCATGCATGTCTTATTTTGTCTGCTTCTGAAAAAGTAACATTACAAGTCATAAACAAGGTTACATACATGTACAAAATGACATTTTCATTACTATACCTATATTCTTTTTACTCCATTTAAGCATCATTTACTCTTGCTTCAGGTTGCTTGATTGGTTTGTTGTACTTCAACTGAAATTAAGTTGAAACATTTTAAAACTAATGCATTTTTTCACATTTCAAAAACTTAACAAGAATAGAATGTATATGACCACTACCATGACTACAGCAATTTATAGTGTTCCAATCACACTAAGAGCTAAAGAAGTTGGACAAAAAATAATCTTCATTATCATACATTAATCATCATTTAGCATACATTATAAGTGACTGAACATTCAAGATGTTCAAGAACAGTTGAGTCACCTATTACATTTTTGACCCTTAATATATGACCTTGACTTGAAGGTGACCTTGATGTTCATTGGGTGTTGAGTATGTTGAGTATCAAACTATCATCAGTGCTTTACCATATACCTGCCAGTTTGATGGATGTACATTGTACAGTCATGTACGTGTATACTAGTATATAAAAGTGCCATTACAAGATAGACAGAGCCTGATAGTGTTAAAAGTTATCATGCCTATATGTTGCAATTGCATTGTACAAATGTAGGCAACAAAAAACAAGATGCGTCCAACACCGATTTTAAAAACTAGAATTTTTATTAAAATCAAAATACTTACCTCTCCACATGTTATTATGACATGTAGACTTCTTCCTGAAGTTCCTCTTATTCTGAACTTCATTCATCTGCATCCAAATACTGAATTTGCTAGGAAAATAAAAAGTAAGAATTTTTATACATGTATATAAGTTCGTTGACAGTGGTAAGAGAAACACAAGGTGAAAGTTCTGTCTTTTCGATTTTACAGCCCTAAGTTCTATTTGTGCAGGTATCTGATGTAAAAACATTGTGACATCATTAAATTTCTTTGAAAACGGCATAGTACATGCACACCCCTGTTTCCCTGATTTTCATACTGGTTTCCATAGAATATGTGTTAATGTCAATACCAGCACAAATGGGAAATAACTCTCTATTTCAAAAAGACCAAATTAACAGGGAAATGTTACAGGTATTTGATATAAGTGATAATATATACAAGTATTAGCTTTTACAAAAAGCTTGCCGGCAGTTAGCTGACATTAGATGTTGTAAAATTCTAGTAAGGAAAAAATGGAATAAACGATTTTTATTCTTGTTAGACCAATCGCACATTTCCGGGCTTTTCCGTTTTTATTTCCGATTCAAGCTACGGAAATTTCCGAGGATCTGTGATTTGTTGTAGGACGTATCGGTACAAAGACTTTTCGATGCATCTTTCGGAAGAAAATGCACTGATACGATATGACTTTCATTTGTCAAGTCAGCTAGACTCTTCAGCCGACCTGATGGAAGCATCTTATGCACATATTCAGAATAACCTTGACGAATATTTGCATATTTTGTAGTTGTCCACCAATCATATTGCCAAGAGTTATTTTATCCGTGCAAGTATGTCACGATTGATTACAGTATACCGGCAGTCATGACTGCCGGTAATAACATCCCTTTGACAGCATCAATTGTACCTTTGTGTCTCAGGTTTCCAGTTAACAACTTTGGAAAGCTTAAAAATTTGGCCTGGGTGGAGAGTGACGGTTTGAGTATCATGAATGCTTAGTACAGTCAGTAAAGAGCATCGGCCGAGAAAGCAGGTCTCAGATTTGATATCCGAATGGGACGCATTTTCAATGCCACCTGTCACAACTTTATCAAACATGACCATTTTGAACTTGCATGTCCTACCTCAAGAAGAGGGTCAGCTGACGTCACAACAAGGGTACATAATAGAGGACGCAGTCCGCGCCGCAGGCGCGGATGTAGTCCTCTTGAAGATAACACGCGTAAATAAATAGGAAAAATACTGGTTTCCAATGTTAATTCTGTACAAATTCTGTATAACCTACAAACTCAGCCGTGCGGTTTCGCCAGAGTCTCGGGGCTTACTACTCAACCCATGTATATTCGGAATCATCATGGATGACTTCCGGTCTACACAGGGAGTTTGTTTAACTTGAAAACCTTGGTAGCCAATTGGGCCCCTGGCAACAGAAAATTTAGGGGCCCAGCTTAAATTTTAGGAGCCCAATTTTTCTTCGGCATTTTTTTTGTAATCACAATTAAAATATGTTTCCGTCCATTTCTCCGAGAATTTTCTACTACGCTTTGATTTGTCGTATTCTTTAAAATAAGAGGTATCAATTGCTTTCCTCTTACTTTGAGGTTTTCCTACCCCTTTAATGAAACGCCACATGCCGCTGGGTGTGCGACACTCGCCCCCTCAAATTCTTTATAAAAATTGCAAAATGAAACTAAGGAGTGATCTTGGTAATATGAGCGCTTGATTTCACAACGGCGCACTCCTCAACTATAGATAAGCCCATGATTGACTATGATTTTTGCCTCGAACTAAATGGAACGGAAAAATACGAAACAGATTTTTTCGGACAAGATTTTACTCAGTCGCCAGTTGGGCGAGTAATTTCCGAATTTGAAGTCGCCCAGCGCCAAATTTAGTCGCAAATGCGACTGGGCGAGTGCTAAACAAACTCCCTGCTACATGGACGGAGGATTATTGGACAACCTGTTTTCAGCGGTATATACGAAGTCAATAATTCAATTGGATTAATCCATTGAATCATGCTTTACTTACTTGATTATATGTGACTTGAAACCGTTTCACCATACTGTCATCTTTTACAAGTTACGTCATGACGTCTATATGCAACGTCATTATTACGTCAGAATGCAACGTCATCATGAATCAGGAAAAACGTTGTTTCGCGGACTATCTGTACATTAGCCAAATATTTCGCCCAACCCTCATGTTGTTTCTATTCCGTTGTCTTTTGTTGGGGGGGGGGGGGGGGGGGGTGTTGTATGTGGAAAAACGTGTGGGACGGGCGAAATATTGAAGCTATCCGTATATATGTGTGTGTGCAGAATCGTTAAAATTTTCAAGAAACTGTCAGACCGATTCTGCACCGAGGTCTCTCTCGCTAAATAACTAGAATGACTAGAGGCGGGTTTGTTTGATTTTGTTTTTGTTTGGTTTTATTTATTTGTTTGGGGTTTTTTGGGGGGTGGGGTGTTTTTTGCCGCTGGGGTGAAGTTGAGGGAGCAAATATATGTGAAAAATACTGTAATTTTATGTAGAGAAGGTTAAAAATATCTCCCTCATCCCATAAAAACTTAAAAGGCTTAATTCCTGAAGAAATATACATTGAAATTAATGTTTAATACACCAATTCTCTTCTTGGAGTATGATTTTTTTATTTCTCCTTTCTTATTTCGTTTTCATTTATTTATTGATTTTCAAATTTATTTGTTTATCTATCACTGGTATTATATTTACATGCTCATTTATCTTCTATTTCTAATTAAAAAATTTACATTTTCAATTTTTGAAGTAGTAAAATTTTTTTTCAATGTCACCCTGCGTCCTCACTATGGCTTTGCCATAATTCATATTATCTGACATGTTGGGAGTGGTGGCGCGGGGAGGAGGGGGTCCGGGTGGTGGAGAGTAGAAAATGGTCCTTTAACGAATCAAGAAGAAAAGAGCGTGTTCTCCAATTCTATTCTTTGATATCTAGAAGGAGAGGTTGAGGTACAAACTACACTTCTCTTCTAACCTTGGCATACGGTAGAAACGGGGTGGACGGGTGCAAACGACAAAAACTCCCATTAAATTAAGGCAATATACAACATCGATTTCGAGATCACATGAACTGTTATCAGTAAAGAATTCATAGAGATGGTATACTTCATTATTTTTGAAAAACAGACTTGAAAATCACTACTTACCTATGAAAAATCTGAAAATATTTATTGCCTTTAACTTTTCATGGGCGCCGCCATGTTGGATTTCCCAAAAAGGTCGCTTATGTCGTAAAAAAAGGGACGCGGAGCACTTACTCGAAAACTGGAGCACGTACTCCTACGAGTACGTGCTCGAAAACTTTTATAACCTCTGAATTTCACCATGTACTCGTAGGAGTACGATCTCAAGCTGGAGCTGGATCTCGAGCTGGAGCCCGAGCTATTATTTATAACCTCCAAGCCAGGTGCCCGGGGTGAGTCAGCGTCTCCTGATTGCATGCAACAACCGATGATGTTTTCTGGTCTCTTATCACATTGGTAAAACTACACTATCAACCCAACCTTGTTTTCCCCAAACGCATGTGAAGATGAATAGGGACACATATAGGAAATATCTAATTAAGATAGAACACCCCTAAGGTCTCGGATGCTCATTTTTCCTAAATTACAACTTTTACAATATTTTCATTTTCATATTTTCAAAGATTATGTTTCACCTGATATACAAACAAAATATAATATGTGGTTTCATGATCATACCGAAGACTTAAGCCATTTGAACTTTAACATTGGACCCTATGGGAAAAGTTAGAAAAATCCTTTTTGAGAGGTGATAAAATGTAATTATAATAGTTTCTTACCCAATACCATATTAGTTTGATAATCTGAACAATATTCTGAAGAGAAAAAATTGGGTTCCCAGGCATTCTTACCTGAGGGATACTCTACCCCTTAAAGTCCTTTCAACACCCGTAACAAACGTATAGAGGGAGGATTTATTGGATTGTCAATTAAAAACAAACACACAAAAGATGATTAATCAAACGTTTTTATTGTCGAAGTCCCTTCTTCTCGTCTTATGATAGTGTGTTCCGCTATTCTCACTGTCGAGGAGATTCTCAATAACTTTGTTTTGTATTATCATTTTTATTTTTAGAGTCTACTAACGGCTCATCTACTTTTACTTTCCACCATAAATATATAATCACGTGTATTTTAAACTCTATTATCATTAAAATAAGCGAAAAACGCAAAAAATTCCGTTAGAATTATTTTGAAAGGGGCATTGTTCCTTGGTTAGATGATTTTTCGATTAACGATTTAGTACCCGAAACGTGCATGACTGGTCCATTCTGAAAATTTATCAGGTTTTAAATGATGCTATTGAATTTAAAGACGTTTAACATTTGAACTACTTGGTGAGTGTCACTGCTGGTGGACCAAGAGTCCCCGAGGGCACATGTAGCCAAGTTCGATCAACTTCGGTTGATCGTCTGTCTCTTCAACGCATTTGAAATTTTCTGTTACAAAATTTCTTGAAATTTCTAAAAAGTGGGTCCTGTAGTATCATATCCCACCCATTCTGCTACGTCTATTGGTACATTTTTGGACATAATTTTCATACTTTTTGGCCATATTACATTGTTTAGACCAAGGATCACTGACGAGGGTTTAGTACCCGAAACGTGCATGTCTGGTCCATGCTGAAAATTTATCAGGTATTAAATGATGCTATTGAATTTAAAGACGTTTAACATTTGTACTTCTTGATAGGATATGGTTTGTCCATATTTGTCATTTCATCACTGAAGATTGCTTACACCTTCTCACCTCAACACATGCACCGCGAAAATCTTTACGTATGAAACAAAGGAGGGAAATCACCCATTCAAACTTAGACAATTTAATGTCTTTATCTAACCCTCAACCTTCTTTCACAGTGTAGGAACGCTTATGTCCACGACCAGTAACTCGTACTAAGCATATTTGATTGGTACCATACATATACAATAAATACCTTTGAATTTGAATTTTATTTTCTAGAATTACCGAAACCCTATGAATATATTCTCATGTGTTAAAATTATGTTGTTATATACCCTCTATAATCTCTAGTTGAGGGAGATTTACTGGTGTGTAAGGTGCCAATAAAATATGATAAGTACAGAATTCTTACAGTGGTTGCATAAAACCGTACATTTCGTGTTTACTACTTTTTTTTCATTATTCAGGCTTTAATTCTATAAATACACAATCAAGTTTGTGTTCACGGAGTACTAGGTTATGTAAGCTTTCTTAAAATATGGAACTTGTCACATTGGACTTACCTAGGAACTCAAAAACCACAATTAAACAATAGAATTTCACTGTATTCCATTGATTATATTCTTTAAGTTGCCTATTCACGGCAATCTAATCCAATTAGATCACGAAGCACTACCTGCCTATGAGGTATCAGTCTTAAGGAAATATTCTATACTGAATCTATAGCAGTTTACCTTCTTGTGTTTACGCGATAGATGGATATTAAATTGCCACATGTAAATTTCGCTTCGGAAATCGCAAAAATACTTATTTCGTACAAAAGCGTTCTTACACTGTGTGTTTGGTTTCCCATTTGTCTCAAAGAACGCACAATTGTTGTGTATAAATTTTCCTCTGTGTAAGTTGACCATACAAATAAGACAAGGGACAATAAATATCTAAATGGGTATTAAAACACAGGGCGTATAAAACAGTCTGTGCATGCAATCAACCGAGGGATCCGATCAACATCCAGAGGGGACAGGTGGATGAAAATGGTATGGATATCAGTGAATGAAAGTCAAACATAAAAACTGAAACCATATTCCAAAAACACAGTCAAAAGGCTGTCGAATATTGGGAAAAATGTAAAACAGAATTTCCCCATATATGCTCAGCAAGTCCCCAATTGTAATGACTTCTTCAGCTTCAGAATTATAGCAGTTTAAATTATCGCTGTATTTACTTATGTTACACAGTTCAGTATTTTGTTCATGCTCGTTCTGGATCAGTGTTGGCATATACTTCTTTATCTGATCTACAACGCACCCATTCGTATTTGATATCAGGTTTTCAAGTGCTCTCTATTGATAAGATATAAATTTATGCAATTTGAATGTATTGGACTAAAACGAATATACAGTAGAGTATATTCCTTGATTTGATGTTTTAATTTCTTCTCAGCGGAAAAGACTAAAATGGATGCAATGTTTCATTTTATGTTTCTAGTGGTTTTGATGTCTACAAATATCCAAGCTGTACCAAAAACAATAGTAACAGCAGATGACATCGAAAACCTTCTTTCAATGGTTACAGACTTGAAAACCGACATCAGTTATATCAGACAAAGAGTTGATGAATTAGAGAATAACCAGGAAACGATTGAAAATGAACTCCGGATATGCAAATTGAACACAGCGAATAAATATGATAAGGAGAACATGACTGATTTATCTGAAACCAACAGGAATTATTCTTTGATATCTTTGAAAATGGAAGAAGAAGGTATGAAATTTGGTTCTTTATTTTGAATGTTACCTCTGATACTTTACATTCACGATTTTGAATTCGTTTATTTTACAAAAATTATTGTCAACTACTTTTGAAATTCGGACCCATACAAGCAACAGAGTACATTACTTTGGGTATTTCGCAACCTGCATTTTTATGGTGACATGATGAAAAAAATTAGAAGGATCAAAGGTAGACAGAATAACAATCAAAAATGCGTCAGAATATCAAACGCCTTTTATACCGTGGATATGATCCTAATGTCACTAAACGGACACTGGGCTTGGTACTTGACCAATCTACAGGTTTGTACAAGCGCATCCTTTATACTTGCACTCTGACTGACTGTGACGACGGGACTCCACGACGGGCCTTGTCCAAACCTCTTTAGAGAAGACAGGGTCCCGACCACCTGTCCTCTCTGAGTGTCAGTTGGACTCCTCGGGTGATAACATACATGAGCTCGCTACAGCCGGCAGAGCACAGATTGTATTACGCATGCCCTCTTTTTATATCCATTTACATATTCATCTCTGTTGCTTGGGCCCCTGTGTTTTGCGGTCTTCTTTGTGTGTGGTCATCTGACAGTGAGGAGGTTGTTTTACACCACAATTGTACGTTCTTCAGGACCTCTGGGTTATCGGAAAAGTGGGAGGGTTGTACGCATGTAATCCAGGATAACAATACCGTCTGCTACCGACGTGGCAGATGGCCGTCCTCAGTCGGCACCGTTTGCCCATTGGTCTCGTTGGTTTATGTGTAGTCATTTATGTGTCTTCTTTGTGTTTAACAGTGGGTGTTTTGGGAGGTTGCTGTTGGTGCTGCAACTAGGTGTTGTTGGAGATCCCCTCCTTTCTCTTTGACTCTATTTTCATTTTTTAATGAAATATGGCAAATGTAGAAAAAAACATATCCCTATTTTAAAAGAAGTACAAAATCGTTAATTGAAAAATCATCTAATGAAATTTCTATATTTATTCTCCTACATACAGGTATTTCAAATGAAGATCTGCCCGATGATTACGTAGGATTTATGGTAAGGAAGATACCAACTCAACAACATCTAAGTCAGCATCAAGTGATCGAATTTACTGAAGTGATAAACAATTTTGGAAATGTTTACGACACAAATTTCCATTTCTTCAACGCACCGAAACCAGGTTTATATTATTTTACATGTACATTGACTTCTTACCAATCGGAAAGGCTAAACTTTGAATTGGCAAAAAACGGCGCATTGGTGGTAAAAGGATATGCAGCAGATGAGAAACAAAGCGTCTGTGCCACTGTCTCGGCTTACTTGCATCTGGAGAAAAATGACAAAGTGTGGATTAGAAATGGGGATAATTCTATCAATAGCGATAGTATGGTGTATGGAAACTACTATTCTTCATTTCTCGGCTTTAAAATACAATGAAACAGTTCTGACTTTTTCCTTAACTGAATTTGTCATTATTTGGTGATCAAACAAAGTAAGCAGCATACTAGCTTAGATTCGGCGTATTTGCTCTATGTTTTCATTAAAAAGTTAAGTCAAAAATGAGATATATACCTTTTGAAAGAAAGGAGGGGATTTTCAACAATATTCGGTTGCAGCAACCACATCAAAACTTCAAAACACCCAATGCAAAAAACACAGAGCAGACATCCACAGAAAGAGACGCAAAATGGACAAAGCACACCAACACACACCATAGAAACATGAAACATGAAAGACCACACATAAACAAACGAGACCAATGGGCAACCGGTGCCGACTTAGGACAGCCATCTGCTACATAAGTAGCAGACGGTGAGGTTATCATTGATTACGTGCGCACAACCCTCCCATTTTTCCGATGCAATGATCTTGGTGAACCTGGTTAAAGTCCTTTTAAGGTAGAGCATCCCTTAGGTCTCAGATGCTCATATTTCCTAAATAACACAGCCGGAACGCCAGTCGGCACTTGTCTTTGAAGTTTAAAAACGAAGTCACGTGACAAATGTTTTGAATATGACGACATTGTACAACGTCATCAAAAACGCGTCATACTGGCTGTGCTGCATGTGTAAACAAGAATGGCACAGGTGATTTTGATGGCAATAGAGATACCGTTTCAAGTCATAACACTTAATCAGGTAAATTTTGTGGCATTTTGAAATAAATCAGGCGTTGTCAAGGGCAGTTTTTCGCCAACGATCTGTTTACCTGCATTTTATTGCTTATTTTCTTTTAAAATCCCGGCTGGGAATGATTGGGAACAATCTGAATGTAAACTTTATATATCACCGAGGTCACCAAAACCAAAAATAGTATGCCGATCTTTGCCTTAAGGGGTTTGTGTCACCTTTCAAACTTCAATATGCTGTTCGGGCGTCCATCTTCCATGTCAACGTATGGAAACTCGTTTGTAAACAGAGAGTACACGGGTACACATGTACCCAAGTCGGTGCTGCGAAGTGGTTAGATTTGCCAAAATGAAACATGACATTGGCACAAAATCATCTACAAGGTATCAAACCATCAAACAAATGTTAAAAATTCCATTGCCACTTGAATTTGGTGTATTCTGAGTCCGCAATGATGAATTTTAATTAAAATCTGGTCCTCGTTATAGCGTTTTTATTCCTATTTATAGAGTACTTACTGACTAAAATTCTATATAGGTATCATAATTGGGATTCTGTTGAAAAGATTATCACTGAATTTTGACCAGAAGTGCAAAGGGGAGCATTTGTGTCAGCTTTTAAAACCAATGGTGTATGCACAATTTTCGTTGGATCTTTAGCAGGGGTGAAAAATATCAAAAATCCCTTTCAGAGGAATTTCAGTTATATGTAGTGAATTATACCTGAGTATTATTTGTTTTATAATTATATTTAAAATTTGAGATAAACAGTTAAGGTCGTTTAGTCCAATTTATTCTTATTCCGCTACTTTGTGTGTCAAGAGTTATCCGCCCCTTTTAGAAACAATGCTTCCAACCGACAAAATAGGGATTGGCGTTCCGGCTGAACAACTTTGACAATATTTTCATTTCCATATATTCAAAGTTTATATTAAACCTGATATACAAACAAAATATAACTCTTGCTTTCATGATTATACCGACAGTGTAGCCGTTTGAACTTTAACATTGGACCCTATAGGAAAAGTAAGAAAAATGCCTTTTAGGGGTGATGAAATGTAACTATAAAAGTTTCTTTTCCCAAAACCATATTAGTTTGATAATCTGAACAATTTTTTGAAGAGAAAAAATAGGGTATCCAGGCATAAAATTCCCAGAATTCTGACCTGAGGGATGCTCTACCTTAAGCGCAATTTAACAAGGTAACATGATTGTAGGTGAAATGTGTGACATTTGTATAAATCTGTTAATTTTATCTTTTTCCCCTGTTTAATCTATTATCGGACAAAATGTCAAACACTAACCCTGAAGTCAGAATTTAAAATAATACTATTAATAAGCATACAATTTCATGAATAAAAATACAAACACAAATTAAGAAAGACAACTTAAATATTCTGCCAGACACGGTGAATCCCCAATGACGAAGAGATGTGCCCCAGAAGAGTAATCATCTTCTGTTTCCTGCAATTCCTGTCACTTCAGACATGCAGAACAAGTCAAAATCAGTGAATGTGTTCAATTCGGTGTATTTGGATGGTACTACTAACCTAAAGTATTTTTCAACATCTGGACAACGAGATTTTATCTTTTTTTTCTTTTCATATGCATCGTTCGTCCAAACAATTTGCAATGCCAATATTCTGTCAATCATAAAAGTAACCCTTTGCTGAATAGTATCTCGGTTCTTCGGCTTATTCTCAGGACGAAGTTATTGTAGTTTGGGCCTTGCTCTCGAATAACGTATCAGCTGCGACAAGTAAGAATATGAAATCATTTATCATATGATCGGCACCGGTTCTCCATTGTTCTCGTTGGTTTATGTTTGGTCTTTCGTATTTCATGTTTCAATGGTGTGAGTTGGTGTTCCTTGTCCTTCTCCGTCTCTTTTTGTGGGTGTCCGCTCTGTGTTTTTGTATTGGATGTTTTGGGTTTTGCTGTGAGTATTGCAACCGAGTGTTGTTGGAGATCCCCGCCTTTCCCGTATGCATCTAGTGTACGTGCAAAAATATGAGAAAATCGTAGCGACGTCTTTGTTTTCACCGTTAAGATCTCCGATCCTTTACTGAAAGGTTACATGACCTTCATAAAGAAGCGAGTATATATACATTGCTCATCCGTCTTCAGTCAATTCAGTATTCATAGTCTCGGAGAAGGGTATGATATGGATGATGTCATTTGTGTTTTGCATTTAGTGATTGATTCATAATAAATAAGAGGACGTCTATCTCTCCAAGCCACGGTCTTTGAATAATTATTGATGATTGTTTTCAAAATGAATTCCAATGGATACATAAGTTGATATATGGCTCATGTAGTAATCTCGATGTAAAATTTCTGATTTTCTTATAAAGTAGTACAATTATACATTTGAAAGAAAGAGTTATTTCTCTTTGGTCGTTTTGAATTAATTTATAGAAAAACTATGACTGCATTGAAAAACTGTAATAAAGATCGAAGGAGCACCCATCAGTTATTTAGTCTATAAGTCGAGAAAGTGAGGCAAAATTAAAAGATTTTCCATTTGAACATTTGCGAACACCGGAACAAACAATAGTTCGAAGTGATACCAGGTGTCCGGGGACAGTGAGCGTCTCCAGTTTTAATGCAACACCCGTCGCAACAGTTCCATGAAACCTTGTCAAACTCGGTGATTTTCTATATGTACATATTGATGTACAAATCAGGTAAAGATGTCTTGGTTGGTGATGTTGACAATCGCAATACAGAATGTCACTGATCATTCTGGAAAGAGGGATCTCATATGTTTTTATGAGATCCCCGTTAGCTGATAAACAAAGGGAAGTTAATTATGTGGAAAGTGAAATCATGACACTTGTCATACAGTCAGGCTTTCAAATGACCCTTTGAGTCGAAATATAGAGGTACAATGTACATCCAAGTTCGAAGCTGATATGTCGCTCTTGGTTGATCTCTAGTTCATGAGGATATATTTTATGTAGGTGATCCGTAAGATTCGGATTATTGATAGACAACATGTCATCTATGTAACCTGTAGGTAAAATTGAACTGAACTGAGATACAAGGTGCTTTCGCCAAGTGAAGAGCAAGGTATTGATATAAAAAGCCGAATAAAAGAAACTAACTTTTTTAGATAAAATACAATGAAGACCATGTGCATCCGTAAAGTTCTTTTCTGTTCGATAAAGAAATGATGAGAGAAAGAAAGGCGAAAGGATAATTTGGGAAAGAATCTGCGATAGGACTACAGGAACCATGTCCTGGCTACAGCGGAACACAACCACAGGATTATAATAAACAAAGGACATCAGACAAAACAAATAAACAACTGGAGACTGTGGACAGTACAGTGTAGTGTTGTTGGAAATATGTTCTACATTGTCCAATTGACAATGTATTTTTGATTCCTAAATTATTAAATTATCTGAGTTTAAGGTGTGAAGTCTTCTATTATTTACGTTGATGTAAAGTAAATATTCATTTGGATTCTTACATGTGATTAATTATTAGTAGTAATCCACAGAAAATTATTATTCATCAAACACTTGTAGCCTGAAACACAAGCTGCAAGCATAAAACGGTCAATTAAGGACAGCAACGTAACTCCAACAGATTTTTTTTCACAATAATTTATTACTTTCCTACTGATTCCTATTTCAAGATTACGGTTCATAAGTTGCATTTTGTTATGTTTTTAAACAAGTATATGATACACAAAATACCTTTTGCTAGGCCTTTAACATGACAAAAAATTCGGAACAAACAACTAAATGTTTACAAAACCCTCCTATCCATGGACAAAAAGCTGACAGAAGAGCAACACGATTGAAAAATTAAAAACGATTCAGCGAAACAAAACAAAAATTACAACACATGAACGCATTCAAGTAATAGGCTTATTTTAATTTGAAACTATTGAATTTATATTTAGATTGATACCTGGTCTCTATTGAAACTATTGAATTTATATTTAGATTGGCACCTGGTCTCTATTGAAACCTGGTCTCTATTGATACCTGGTCTCTATTGAAACTATTGAATTTATATTTAGATTGGCACCTGGTCTCACTCTCATATCGGGAGTTCGCTTCTTTTCATATGGTGGAGGTTTTTGTTTTTGTTTGCTTTGGTTCCTGTTTTATCCTGATTTTGTATGCCTTCGGTTTCTGATTTTCTGAATTATCGATTTTGTACTGTAGACAGGGATATGGTCATTATCCATATTTGTCATTGAAACAAAAAAAAGGAATGCTTTATACAGCGTTCTATTTTAAATGCAAAACCGAATCAAAATCGAAACAACAAAACAAAGTTGAGTATTCATTTAAAAATTGATCTCTTCAATTGTACCTATTTCTCATGGGCAAGAAACATCTCAATTCTTTAGTTCTAAGTGCTCGGAGGAAATCTGACAAACATTTTACATTTTCTGAGTTTGACGTATTTTAAGGATTGGGGAAATTATTGACTTACGAGGGGAAGGAAAACAACTGACTTTGTCCTAATATGAAGATGATTGGTTGACCCATGGGGATACATGGAGGATCGCTTTATAGATTGAGATTTAGAATGCACATTATTTTGTAAAATAGTCCTCTAATGCACAAAAATGTGATTCAGATTTTTTTTTTTAGAAATTCCGAATGGAAACGACCAAAGTACGAGATATGTTTTTCGTTTATTGTCTCACTACCACAGATGTTTTGATTCATTTTGTAAATTAATCAGGTTTTATATTATGCTCTTCAACGCATTTGAAATTTTCTGTTACACAATTGCTTGAAATGTCTAAAACGTGGGTCCTGTAGCATCATATCCCACTCATTCTGCTACGTCTTTTGGTACATTTTTGAACATAATAATTTTCATACTTTTTGGCCATATTAGATTGTTTAGACTAAGGATCACTGACGAGGGTTTGGTACCCGAAACGTGCATGTCTGGTCAATGTTGTAAATTTATCAGGTTTTAAATGATGTTATTGAATTTAAAGACGTTTAACATTTGAACTTCTTGGTAAGTGTCTCTGCTGGTTGACCAAGAGTCCCCGAGGGCACATGTAGCCAAGTTCGATCAAATTTGGTTGATCGTCTGTCTCTTCAACGCATTTGAATTTTTCTGTTACAAAATTACTTGAAATTTCTAAAACGTGGGTCCTGTAGCATCATATCCCACTCATTTTGCTACGTCTTTAGGTACATTTTTGGACATAATAATTTTCATACTTTTTGGCCATATTACATTGTTTAGACTAAGGATCAGTGACGAGGGTTTAGTACCCGAAACGTGCATGTCTGGTCCATGCTGTAAATTTATCAGGTGTTAAATGATTCTATTGAATTTAAAGACGTTTAACATTTGTATAGGAAAATATTGTTTTATAAAACAGTCTTTTGCCTTATTATTTCTTGCATCATGCTATCATAAATAATGTTATGCATAGAAAGAAAAACAGGATATACCCAAGATTACGTCATTGTATTGACAACAGCGGATGACACCCTCAGAAGACGAGAAAAAGGAACAAGCACGCGAAGACAATAACATCACATAACTGAAACATGAAGGACAACAAAATATCCACAGAGACACAACATTACGTCAATGTAGTGACAACAGCGGATGACACCCTCAGAAGACGAGAAAACGGAACAAGCACGCGAAGACAATAACATCACATCACTAAAACATGAAGGACAAAAAAAATATCCATAGAGACACAACATTACGTAAATGTAGTGACAACAGCGGATGACACTCTCAGGAAACAAGAAAAAGAAATAAACACACGAAGACAATAACGTCCCATAACTGAAACATGAAGGACAATAAAATCTCCACAGAGACACAACATAACGTCAATGTAGTGACAACAGCGGATGACACCCTTAGGAGACGAGAAAAAAAAAACAAACACACGAAGACAAATACATCCCATAACTGACACATGAAGGACAGCAAAATCTCCACAGAGGCACAACATTAAAACGAAATCCATATTACATGTTTAAGTGGTGCCACTCAAATGGATTAATGCATCGCCGGACAATTCAAGATGGTTCAAATGAATACAAATACACACGAAAATGCTGTCGTGTTATGATCAAGGTATCGAATCTCGAATAAAAATATATTCTGACTGCGTTGCATTCAGTGGACGAAATACAACTGTACATCAATCTCTATGTCAAAATCGGAAATTCCTTCGATAACATCTTTTTAAGAGTAATCAAAACAGTAAATTACTGAAATTTGGAAAGCTTTTTTTAACTATCTACTTGAATTCACGAGAAAATATTAATGTGGGTAAAGTGAATCACAACAATATAATGGAGATCAATACCCGGAGGAGAGTAATTATTTCCTGTGATTTCAAATGTTCTCCATCTTTTACAACATAATTTAATACGGTGAACTGTTTGTCCCTGAGGATATCGTACGCCTAGATATAGTGCGTCTGTACTAATTTGAAGTATACATGACTAAATTTAGTTAATTCTACCCACTTAATTTGATTGTTCTATCTCACAGGAATGTCATCAATTCGATTTAGTTGTTTACAGAATCCTCAGATATTCATTCTTTGAATTTCCTAAAGTTTTGTCGCATACATTGCGTTGTCGCGCGAATATTGATCATATCATGTTTTATATGTATTAATATTAAGCTTTTGTTTAGATACAGTGTACGACACAGGCTCTTTTGTAGTACCTTGGCCCGGCACCATAAACTAAGAATTGACTAGATTAAATGTCTCATTATATCATCAAAGTTAACTTTCTTATTTCAAAGTCGAATAGAATGGATGAACTCAGTAATTCAAATTTTCTCTGCTCTGTTACATATGGTATTTTGAGAATTTGACTTGAGTCAATTCTTAGTTAGTGGTGTCGGGCTCTGAATTAATAAAATTAAGAAGTCGTTGACAATAATCAAACAGATCTTCAGTTAGCCTTTGTCCAAAAGCACCTAGGCAGAGCACGGAGTTCGTATGTTTTTGAGATCCATCGATATATTCATCTGTGTCTTAAGTTGGCCTCTGCGTTTTGCAGTCCTGATTGTGTGGTCATTTAACACTGAACAATTGTGCATTATTCAAGACCACTTGATAAAGGGATAACTGGGTTGTGTGTACGTAATTTGAATTTTCACACCATTTGCTAATACGTCGCAGATAAGCATCGATCGCCCATTTGTCTCATAGTTTGTCTTGAGTGTTTTGAGGACGTAATTGGTGTTACTGGTCTTTTCATGCTTGCTTACTATGAGTTTTCACATAATTACATAGGGCTGTTTCAATGTTTTGCTATTGGTGCTGCAACTGAGTATTGTTGGAGATCCCCTCCTTAATTTGTATGCCAATTTACAATTTTGTTTTCTGACATTTAGGTTTTGTGTTTTGTCGGATCAATCATGGCCCTTAATATACCCTCTGAATAATTTATTGACCACTTTTCACTGATTTTTTGACATATATTAGTTACGGTACTTTCAAAACAATCGTTTTTAGACATGATTATGGCGCTCTAAACATGAACAACTCAACAAATAGGAAATCATTTATGTTTCTGCAACGAAAGACCCTCTCTTGTTTATACATTTCTGTTACAAAGTATTTAATAATTTTGTCCATAATTCTCTCTCTCTCTCCCTCTCTCTCTCTCTCAGAAGAGTTGGTACATTTCTTTTCTGATTTCGTTCATTTCGTACTAGGAAGAATCTTAATATTTGTCATACATGTACAGACGACCGGAATTACTTGTAGCGCAGTGGTAGCGTTCTCGCCACTCACATCTAACTTGTTTGCAAAAGATAATAAAGTCTATTTTTACAAACAGGTCATTCAAATGAAGATTTGCCTGATGATTACATAGGATTTATGGTTAGGAAGATACCAACTCAACAACATCTAGGTCAGCATCAAGTGATCGAATTCACTGATGTGATAAACAATTTTGGAAATAGTTACGACATAAATTTCCATTTTTTTAACGCACCGAAATCAGGTCTATATTATTTTACATGTACATGTACATTGACTTCTTACCAAACGGAACGGCTAAGTTTTGAATTGGTAAAAACGGTGCATTGGTGGTAAAAGGAATTGCAGCGGAGGAGAAAGAAAGCGCCTCTGCCACTGTATCAGCTTACTCACACCTGGAGAAAAACGACAAAGTGTGGATTAGAAATGATGGTTCTATCCATAGCAATCCTACGGTGTATGGCAACTACTATTCTTCATTTCTCGGCTTCAAAGTGCATTGATAACCTATTAATGCCCCATTTATGTGGGTACTAACCTCTCGTAGTGCTGCGTGTAGACGGAATAGTACCCGAGTGTCATTCATAGACTTAGTGCATTACATGACATGTAGCGACATCTTTTAGTTTCTCCGTAAATACTTTCACAAGTACATGTATATGCTTTAAAAAAAGCTTGCCTGGCCTGAACATCATAATATCGTCTTCGTTTCTAATCATATTGCACATGTTACGTCTTTAAACAGGGCACCGGTCAAAAATAAATAATAAAGGAAGTCAACTCCTTTATCGCCATTTTGACCAGGCGGATCATTCTGTTTTATCTATGAGAGTCAGAATCCTGGAGAAAATATATCACCCCACAAACAATCCCAATTTGAGCACACCTCTCCATCGCAACAGAGAAGAGTTCTGGATAAAAAATCTTAACACTGCAGCGCCCTATGGGTGCAACGATAACATCAGCACTATAGGAAACTTAACAAGTCCCGGTTGTCAATCGGTTAATGTGACTAGCTTATTTAAACAGATCACAAAGAAGACCTCGAAGTCATGGCATTCGAAAATATAATAGGCCTGAGATACATAGTTTCTCCTTCGATGACTTGGTTCCATTTTTGAATGAGCCTCTAGGCCTGCACTATATTCGTACCAAATTATACTCTGTTCCTTTACGGAAGTTACACGAAATCTACGATTATACGAAGGACCTCGCATATACCGATACACGTTCCCCAGAATACAGACTACAAGGAGTCATCTTGGACATTTCTACTTTTCGTTTATTTCAAGCAGTTAGATCAGATAAATCAGAGGAGAAAACAAACCGCCCTTTCATTAAAGTAAGATTTGCAAACAAAGGTATTGATAACTTGAATCTTGGTCAAATTTTGAATCAAAAAACTGTCACAGAAAAAATCCCACCATAATTCAAAAGAAAAGAAACTCCTTGTATTTCCTATAGCTACACACCAACAGTTGCATCTAAAATTTACAATTACAAACGTTTCCTGCAGTGTATTGATTTAAGTAATCCCTCACTACATCCACTTCCCTGCGAATGTTCTTCATCGGATTTCAACTACTCTCCTTGTGGACACGTTATTACTGGTGACCTTAGTATAGTCAAGAACGACAAGTTGAGAGAATTGTTGAAAAAGGGTCCCAAATACAGAGAAAGTATGTCCTTTACATGGAACCAAAATGTCAAAATCATCATGGACTCTTGTGAGGAATATGCAAGACGTTGGGCAAAGAAAGAGGATGTACAGCTCGACACCCTTTCCGAATGGATAAAATCAATCAGAGGGTTACTTTTATCTAGAATTAACCGATTAAAATCAACTGTGAACACCAGATTCGTGTCTATATTTAAAGACCCTGATGTTATCACAGAACTTACCTACCTCCAAGAACATTATGTCATCACACCAGCGGACAAAGCCTCAAATAATTACACATTTACTTGCAAAAAGTACTATTTCGACAGTCTAGTTAAAGAGTTGGGTTTAAATTCGACACCTGGAAATCCCACTTACACCCCAACAAACCTTTCTGAAATAATAGATCACCACAAATCAGCTCTTGCTTCCTTTGGCTTCGACACTACCAATTTAGATTTAGATTTACCATACTTATACTGCATACCTAAAATGCATAAGAATCCGTACAAACAATGTTTCATCGCTGGTTCCTCAAAATGTTCTACCAAATCTGTATCGATCTTACTCACTAAAGTTTTATCTGAAATCAAATCTGGGCTACAAAAATATTGTTCGACAGTATATTCTCGCAGTGGTATCAACCAGATGTGGATTTTAAAGAATTCGAAGGAACTTTTAGAACATCTGAAATCCACTCATTTTAGTAGAGTCCATTCGATCAAAGCCTTTGATTTTTCGACACTTTACACTACAATTCCACATTCTAAATTGAAAGAAAGACTCGCAAAAATTATAAGTAATGCGTTTACAAGTAAGAACGGTAATCGCAAATACAAATTTATTGTTGTTATCTATGACAAAACCTACTTTGTAAAAGAAAAGTCAGATTCTGAAAATAAGTATACTGAAACAGACATTATTCAGATGTTAAACTTTCTGATCGACAACATTTTTGTGGTGTTTGGAGGAAAGGTCTTCCAGCAAATTGTCGTAATTCCAATGGGGACCAATTGTGCCCCACTCCTTGCCGACATTTTCCTTTACTCGTACGAAGCTGAATTCATTCAATCTTTGGTCTCTGAAGGGAAAAGATACTTAGCTTCTGACTTCAACTTCACTTACAGATACATAGACGATGTGTTGTCCATCAATAATCCAAAATTCGCGGATTACCTGAGCAGTATCTATCATTCGGAGCTTGAAGTCAAAGAAACTACAGAGACAAATAATTCAGCATCCTATTTGGACATAATGTTGTCCTACGACACTGATGGTCACATGAACACCTCACTCTATGACAAACGTGACGACTTCAATTCGAACTTTCCTTTTCTGAGTAGCAACATCCCTTCATCGCCTGCTTATGGCGTGTTCATATCTCAGTTGATACGCTATGCCAGAGCAAGTACCAAATATACGGATTTTGTTCTGAGAGCTAGGCGTCTTTCAGATAAGCTTCTCAGTCAGGGATATGTTTGTGACCGACTAACATCGTCACTGAGGAAGTTCTACGGTCGATATGGGGAACTCGTCATACACTATGATGTCCCACTATCCAGAATGGTGGATGATATTCTGTCATAGACCATTTGAACCATCCAACCAAAGATTGTACTCTATATCTTCCAAAATGGAAGTAACCGGATGTGACAGTTCTACCGAATTGAAGCGACGGGTGTTGCATGCAAGCAGGAGATGCTTACTCTTCCTGGGCACCTGGTCTCACTCTCATATCGGGAGTTCGCTTCTTTTCATATGGTGGAGGTTTTTGTTTTTGTTTGCTTTGGTTCCTGTTTTATCCTGATTTTGTATGCCTTCGGTTTCTGATTTTCTGAATTATCGATTTTGTACTGTAGACAGGGATATGGTCATTATCCATATTTCTCATGAATGTCTTTTTTCCATGTAACGGGATGTTGCTCGACCTAGTTATTATGCTGATTAAGCATCATCTCATAATTAAAAAAAAACAGATCCCTTTATTCTTAACCATCGATATACTTTACATTTCTCATATGTACCATAAACTCAGTAGTGATGTAAAGTAGCAACCCCCCCCCCTACCCACCCCTCAAATAGCGAGTGACAGTGTATAATGTTAATAAGAATAGGGCTTCTGATTGGTCAAGTGGGTCCGCTGTCGTGTGTAATCACCACCAGGCACATCCCTTCTCATTTGTAACACACTGCCACAGGTTTGTACTCTTACATTATTTTAAGATAAAAAAGGAATTAGCAAGCGACTATGTATATTGCAAACGAAAACGTTAAGCTAAATGACATATATATATGTTACAGGGAATAAGTGTAATCAGGGATTTCATGTAATTCCTGAAATTTAGGGATTTCATGTAATCCCTGTTTCGATCAGTCATTACATGTAATTCCTGAAATTGGCCAGGTATTTCACGTAATTCCTGATTTTTTTATGATTTTTTACACTTATTTCCTAACCTTAATTTTGTCTTATTTTGACTTTTAAAATGAAAGTTTTTCCGCTCGTTTGATGCTGAATCTCCTCTCGGTCAAGTAACCTTGGAATCTTTATGCCAAAAAAGTGAAATCATTTGAACTAGTATAGGTAATGTCTAAAAAAATATTTCTCAAATTTTGAGGTCCATTTGGCATTATCTATGCAAAAAGGACAGAAAACAAAATCGAAATACTATAAAACATCGATATCAAAAAAGTGTCTTACGAAAACATTAGTATCTTTCTAACTACCTTTCAAAATGCTTTTATTTTCAACTACTTTTTATGTGATATCTTGAAAGGATTTAAAATACATAAAAATAGCAATCCAAGGAATGCTTGTGTCGCCTGCGAAGCGGTTTGATTATTATTCTAGAAAGTGGATCAAAATTCTTGAAAAGTAGGTCTAGGTCAAATATCTAGATCAAGATCAAATTTTATGGTCTGTGTAGAAAGGTCTTGTCACTAGGAATACACATGTGAAATACCAAAGCCCTATCACTTACCAATCAAAAGATATATCCATTCTTAATTTTTTTGAAAAGTAGGTCAAATATGTAGGTCAAGGTCAAAAGGTAAAAAAATAATGGTATGTGTAGAATGGCATTGTTACAAGGAAAATACATGTGAAATATTAAAGCCCTATCACCTAGCAATCAAAAGATATAGCCAATATTACTTTTCTTGAAAAGTAGGTCAAATATCTAGATCAAGGTCAAAAGGTCAGATTTAATGGTCTGTGTAGAAAGGTCTTGTCAGAAGGAATACACATGTGAAATATCGAAGCCCTATCATTTACCAATCAAAAGATACATGTATAGCGAATCTTATCTTTTTTTTCAAAAGTAGGTCAAATATCTAGGTCAAGGTCATAATGTCAAAAATTATGGTATGTGTAGAAAGGTCTTGCCACAAGGATTGCACATGTGAAATATCAAAGTCCTAACACTTACCAATAAAAAGATATATCCATTCTTTATTTTTCTTGAAAAGTAGGTCAAATATGTAGGTCAAGTCACTAGGTCAAAAATTATTGTATGTGTAGGAAGGTCTTGTCACAAGGAGTACATATGTGAAATATTAAAGCCCTATCACTTACCAATCAAAAGATATAGCGAATCTTATCTTTTTTTCAAAAGTAGGTCAAATATCTAGGTCAAGGTCACAAGGTCAAAAATAATGGTATGTGTAGAAAGGTCTTGCCACAAGGATTGCACATGTTAAATATCAAAGCCCTATCACCTACCAATCAAAAGATATATCAATTCTTAATTTTTTTGAAAAGTAGGTCAAATATGTAGGTCAAGGTCACTAGGTCAAAAATTATGGTATGTGTAGGAAAGTCTTGTCACAAGGAATACACATGTGAAATATCAAAGCCATATCACTTACCAATCAAAAGTTATGGGCTGTGACACCCAAAGTATGACAGACAGACAGACGGACAGACGGACGGACGGACGGACAACGGACAAAGTGATCCCTAAGTGTCGCTATGCTTCGCAGGCGACACAAAAATGATGTTATATTATTGGATATGCAACGAATGTCCCCACCCGACAGCAAGCGTAAACGTATGGAAGTTTATTAAACAATTCTTACTATGAACATTTATTTAATTCCTATCCCCATTGTCTTCCAGTAAAACCTTTTGGAAACTCCCATTCCTTAGTGTTTATCTAAATACATGTACTAGTATTTTTAAATGCAAGTTTCATTGAAATTTGTTAGTTTAATCAAGACAATATATCATCTTTGATCTTTAATCAAGACAATATATCATCTTTGCACTTTGGTACGAAAGAGCTATGTTACAATTACTCTTATCCAGATTCCATACATGCAACTAGAAGGGTTAATTCACACATCGATGGGCAAAAATTATATGAAAAACCAAATTATGTTTCGTAGAGCTTTCTCATCTTTTCGAGTAAGATACTACGTACACAGCCAAGTGTGCCTCACATAAATTCATTATTATTAAATGAGCATCATGTACGTGAAATTCCTATAAATTTCACATACGATTATGTGAAAAATATCTAAATATATGAATTTCACGTAAATTTACTTCACATGAATTTTACATGAATTTTTCTTTATGACCTTCTGGCGAAATTGAATTTACATGAAAATCATTTCAGAAAATTTACATGAATTTCATGTAAAAATCTCATGTAAATTTCATGTTAGTGCTCGTTTCACATAAATTTCATGTGAACTTTTATGTAAATTTCATATACATTTTACATAAATTTCACACGAGGCACAATTGCCTGTGTACACTTGTCTCGAGAGATTCTAACATGTAATTGTCCTATATCTATCTTAAAGCTTCTATTTCTCTCGTTCAGTGATGGGATAATACATTTGATTAATATGAACATGAAAAATATTCATCACATCCCAAATTAAATATTTTTATAAGGTTTTTAGACAATCAGGAAATAAGTGTAAAAATGCTTTAAAATTTCAGGGATTACATGTAATCCCTAATATTTTGGAGATTTCATGTAATACCTAAATTGACCAGGAATTACACGTAATTACTGAACATTTCAGGAATTACACGAAATCCCTGATTACACTTATTCCCTGTAACATATATATATAGTATATTCCCAAGATTCAATCAATCACCGATCCCTTGGGTGCCTCTTAAAGGAGCGATGACTTTGAGAAGAGAATGTTGTTTTGTCTGATCTTGTGAGTGTTTGTAAATGGCTCTTTTATCATTGTTACATGCAAACGCCAACAATGAAACATTGACTTCTCGTTTCGTTTCATGGCTGACCTCATGAGGTCAGGCAATAACCGTCTTTAAAAGTTACAAATGGTTTCGTAGGGATTAAACAACTGTCAATAACGACATTTTACCGTAAATGGATTTTAAATAATACCATTTGAACATCTATATATTTCTTGCATAAATTATCTCTCACATTTGTGTTGTAAAGACGTTTTTGTTCTCGGGTACACACGATTTCGGTAAACTTTGGAAATTGTTATTTGCATATACAGCATGAAGAACTGGCAATAACGATATTTTACCGTAAATGGATTTTAAATAATACCATTTGAACATCTATATAATTCTTGCATAAATGATCTCTCACATTTGTGTTGTATAGACGTTTTTGATCTCGGGTACACACGATTTCGGTAAACTTCGGAAATTGTTATTTGCATATACAGCATGAAGAACTATGTCACTTATTCTAAGGTCAGAGTGAGCACGCTACCACGATCAGCCAATCGCTTGAATGAACTTTAATTCGTGGGATTACCACGGAACATGTAGTAAACCACGTGTATACATTTCCTTATTCAGTCTTTTTAAAATTCTCACAAAAAGAAAAAAAAAATTACTTAAGGTCGTAATAATATTTCATTAATTGCAAATACAAGATTGATTTCATGTAGAGATATTATTAATGCGGTTGCGTTCAAATAACCATGTTGAACGTGGAAAATCGAACACTTTCAAATGACTACCAACGTGTATGATAGCTTGAATGGAAGGCATGTGTAGTCACATGTGCGTTTGTTACCAAATCTTGAATGAAGATAAGCCTTTATTTAGTTATGATTGACTCGTTTCTATTAAAAAAAAATGACAAAAACAGTTATTCATGGTTTGATCTTGACGAGACCACATCTAACTTTAAGGAGCATATCCTTCTTCAGTACACTTGTATTTTGTGCTTGGGGCTATCATATACGTGGATGTAATGTACATATTTATCTTGACTGTCAAATACGTTTAATTTTAATAACAAATGCAAAGAAAGTCATAATTCATTTAGCTTTATGGTTTGCTTATAACACAAGGTGCAACTATAAAATTGTAACCTTTTAATTATACATGCGAAACAAAAATTCTTATTTCATTCATTTCATTTTTCATAACATCTTGTTTTATTCAAATCGTCTCGTTTTCTTAATAAAGGCTCAACGTTGCATTTCTTTATTTTTACGAAAGAAGTATTAGATACACAAAATACAAATGACAGGTCATAAGCATGATTAGCAATTCTGAACAAACAACTTAATTTTTAAAAAACGCTAACACCCAGAGATAAAATGCATGCAAAAGAGCAATTGAAAGACGATTTATCGAAACAAAACATAAGTTACAATACATAAATGCTTGAAAAAATATTGAATTAAAACAAAGGTATTCTTTATACGGCGTTCCATTTCATATGCAAAAAAAAAAAACAAAGTCGAAACATCAAAACGAGGTAGAATACTCCTTTGAACTTTCAAATTGAATAAAAAAAACCAACTTGACAACTAACATCATCTATTGTCCATTTTTCTTATGGGGTAGGAATATTTCAATTCTTAAACACTAAATGCTCTAAGGAGATCTTTCAAACATGACATATTTTAAGGATTGGGGAAATAATTGACTTAAGAGGAGAAACAGAATAACTGACTTTGTCCTGATGTGAAGATAATTGGTTGACCCATACGAATAAAACGAATAAAGTGGAAGATCGCTCTGCAGATTGAGCTTTAGAATGCACATTATTTTGTAAAATAGTCTTCTAATGATCAAAAAATGTAGCCTTAGAAATTCCGAGTGGAAAAGACCAAAATATAAAATATGTTTTTCAGTTCATTCTTTCACTGCCAAAGATGTTGTGATTCATTGTGTATATATATGTAAATTGTTTTGCAAAATAGTCTCTTGTGTGATTTCTTGCGTCAGGTTATCATAGTATGTTAAGTATAGAAAGATTAGGAGGAGATCCCCAACATTACGTCATTGTAGTGACAACAGCGGATGACACCCTCATGAGACGAGAAAAAGGAATAAACACACGAAGACAATAATGTCCCATAACTGAAACATGACGGACAACAAAATTTCCACAGAGACACAACATGACGTCATTGTAGTGACAACAGCGAATGGCAACCTCATGAGACGAGAAAAAGGAATCAACACAAAGAGACAATAACATCACATAACTGAAACCTGAAGGACAACAAAATCTCCACAGAGACACAACATTACGTCATTGTAGTGACAACAGCGGATGACACCCTCACGAAGATGAGAAAAAGGAATAAACACACAGAGACAATTACATCACATAACTGAAACATGAAAGGCAACAAAACCTCCACAGAGACACAAGATTACGTCAATGTAGTGACAACAGCGGATGACACCCTCAGGAGACGAGAAAAAGAAACAAACACACGAAGACAATAACATCCCGTAACTGAAACATGAAAGGCAACAAAATCTCCACAGAAACATATTAAAACGAAATCCATATTACATGTAAGTGGCGCCTCTTAAATGGATTAATGCAGCGCCGGACAAATTTAAGATTGTTCAAATAAACACAAATACACATAAATACTGTCGTGTTATGATCAAGTTATCGAATTTCGAATAAAAAGACTTCTAAAATATATTCTGACTGAGTTGCATTCAGTGGACGAAATACAAATGTACATCGATGTCTATGTAAAAATCGGAAATTCCTTCAATAACATCTTTTCGAGAGTAATCAAAACAGTAAATTACTGAAATTTGGAAAGCTTTTTTTAACTATCTACTTGAAGAATCACGAGAAATTATTAATATGGGTAAAGTGAATCACAACAATATAATGAAGATCAATACCCGGAGGAGAGTAATTATTTCCTGTGATTTCAAATGTTCTCCATCTTTTACAACATAATTTAATACGGTGAACTGTTTGTCCCCGAGGATATCGTACGCCTAGATATAGTGCGTCTGTACTAATTTGAAGTATACATGACTAAATTTAGTCAATTCTACCCACTTAATTTGATTGTTCTATCTCATAGGAATGTCTTTAGATGATTCCTTGGTACACATATCAATTCGATTTAGTTGTTTATAGAATCCTCAGATATTCATTCTTTGAATATTCTCCATTTTTGTCGCATACATTGCTTTGTCGCGCGAATATGGAACATATCATGTTTTATATGTATTAATATTAAGCTTTTGTTTAGATACAGTGTACGACACAGGCTCTTTTGTAGGACCTTGGCCCGGCACCATAAACTAAGAATTGACTAGATTAAATGTCTCATTATATTATCAAAGTTAACTTTCTTATTTCAAAGTCGAATAGAATGGATGAACTCAGTAATTCAAATTTTCTCTGCTCTGTTACATATGGTATTTTGAGAATTTGACCTGAGTCAATTCTTAGTTAGTGGTGTCGGGCTCTGAATTAATAAAATTAAGAAGTCATTGACAATAATCAAACAGTTCTTCCGTTAGCCTTTGTCCAAAAGCACCTAGGCAGAGCACGGAGTTCGTATGTTTTGAGATCCATCGATATATTCATCTGCGTCTTAAGTCGGTCCCTTCATTTTGAAAACTGATACACTGAAGGCGCTTTCATATACAATTTTGCGTTCTTCAAGACCGGTTGGTAATGGGATATATGGGTTGTGCGTACGTAATTCGAATTTCCACACCATTTGCTACCTACGTCGCAGATGACCGTCCTTAATCAGCATCGATCGCCCATTTGTCTCTTAGTTTGTCTTGAGTGTTTTGAGGTCGTAATTGGTGTTAGTGGTCTTTTCATGCTTGTTTACTATAAGTTTTCACATAATTACATAGGGCTGTTTCAATGTTTTGCTGTTGGTGCTGCAACTGAGTATTGTTGGAGATCCCCTCCTTAATTTTGATGTTGAGGCAATTACTCTAGAAAGTCACTTTCCAAAGAGACTGTCAAAATAAATGTAAATAATAGATATCTAAACAGCTGCTAAATGTTGGCTATTATACAATTTTAAAATCATTCGGAAAATGCTTTGTATGTAAATTGATTCTCTGATGCACAAATAAAGTGTGAACACTTTAATTTGCTGACAAAAATCAAAATATCAAACTGTTTTCTGTCTCCTATACATGTTATCGTCACTCATAAAATAAATGGCATTTTGATGCTACAGAACATTTGATTGATAATGTACACGTGAATTGTTCTGTGAAATGGCTTTTCGATGCTAGACAAACCTTATTACATGTTATGCTAGACCATTAAATCATTTTAATTTGGAAACTAGAAATGTCTTTCTGTGGTAAATTAATTACACATCCTAAAACACCATTTAATGATCAATCTGTGTTGAAATTAGCATCTGAAGAGATTTTACATGTAACGACAACTTTAAAATGGAGTTCTTTATACATTATTTTGTTATAGTCTCAGCACATCTCATTGTATGGAAAAGACGATGACTACCCATCATTCTTAAAAGATCTGTTTCAGGCCTTGGAATACAAATGCTTTGCATTTTTCTTTGTCTGGTCTATGAAGCAATTAGTTGGATAAGACATTGTTCGTGAATAGATTCACGAATATAATCATCGTAATTCGTTCTCATTATTCTGAGATTGCCTGTCTAGTCAACAAAGATCCGACAGTTCTGCGTACCTCCATAATCTTTCACAACATGTTTATTTATTACATCTTTATTGCATCTTACATGTAATAGTAAACTGTCCTTCTAAGACAACTTTGGTTTTCTGAAGACAACTTTGGTTTTCTGAAGTTTTTTTTTACTTACACAGAACGAAGAGCACTAATTAAGAAGACTGATGATTATATAGCATAATTATTGCATTAAATTTGATGCATTAAGAATGTTTAATAGTGAAAGAAACGTTGGACAATCAGAGACTTAATTGTTCAAGTCTGCAAGTGTTTGTGTAGTTGACAAAGCCATAAAATAAATGGAAATTGCTGCAATTGAAGCTAAGTGAATGTCTCTTGTTTACGAGTCTAATTTGATAACGCATTACATCATTTCAACTATAAACTCCTGTTAGCACAAGAAATAATTTTACATTCCGTGGTGATCTTCTTTTTAATACAAAGTTTGAAAATGTGTCCTTGGGCTATCATATTGTTTTACTTCATATCTATTCCCTGATTATTATTCGCGCCCTGATCCAATTTCCGATCTCAGAATTGGTTGGACTTCTAGGCTCGCTTTACAAGCATAGTACATAAAGTTATTTCATAAGCGCTAAAAGAGTTTTTATTTAATCTTAAGTCCTGTGACTTATTTTCTTCTTTTTGATTTAACTTGCGCCTTGGGAAACTTCAGAATTAGGGTTGTGCCTTCGTTATATTTCTTTATTTTTGTTAAGTGTATTTATTACTTCTATCCAGTTCCGTGCGCTAGTGAAATGAATTTGGGCGGCTTATGAAAAGCACTTTGACTGGAAAAGAAGGGAGGGGATCTCCGAAACACCCGATGCAAAAATACAAAAGACGAGCATAGTATGAGACGGAAAAGAGATATACGACATGTAAACATCAAACACAAAAGACTACACATAAATCGACGAGACCAATGGGCAACCGGTGCCGACTTTGGACGGCCATTTGCCACGCAAGTAGCAAATTGTGTGGTTATCCTGGATTACGTGCGCATAACCCTCTCACTTCTCCAATTACCCAGAGGTCTCGAAATTGTGGTGTAAAACAACCTCCTCACTGTAAGATGACCTCACACAAACAAGACCGCAAAACGTAGAGTATCACTGATGAGGATTTAATATCCCAAACACGTCTGGTGCAAAAACAATGGCTTGAAATTTTCTTTAAGAAGGTATAGAGTTGGAACACTTCCGTATTATTTATAACTAGTCCATGGGCTAAAAATATTGCAGATAGCCGTCTGAAGTCGATGCCATTGGTCAAACTCCTCTCATGTGTTGTCCTTTTCCTTGGTTCTGTAGTTTTGGGTATTATTATTTGTCTTATTGCTTCCGGGTGTTTGATGGTCAGGCTGCTTTTTGTTGAATTCTTCGCTAAAATCAATCTTATTGGTAAATAGTTGTTTTTCTGTGATATCTGCAACATGGTCTTATAAGTCATCTTCCCTCTATTCTGAAAACAAATCTAATTTTTTCTATAATTTTCTAAACACGTAAACATCCATTTGCCATCTTTCCTGGTCTAAATCAAGAATAAGTAAAGGGAAACTTTTTTTCTCCTTTTTGTATCTTCCCTTTCTACGTTTCCAGGAGGTTTTATAATTTTTAATTTTGCTATCTGAAAAAGAGTTGCTATTTTGAAGATCTAAATATCGCATTTCCCTCTTTTCTAATTTTGCTTGAAATCTAGTCATTGAAGACTTCAGAGTTTCTTTTATCAATATTGCAAGTAGTAATGACACTTCAGATGCGTTTGTCTGACCATTGTTTTGTTTGCCTATGCAATCTTAGCGTCAAGAAGATGTTTTAAGCTAAAATTTTCTACGGAGACGCAAAAATATATATGCTTATATAAGTCATATATTGAGTGATTGCGTAATAAACTATTATATGCAATTACTAAATACAATTGAAAAGTTTTAATTTTCCGTAGAGAGAAGAATCAAGTGCGACTGAAAAGTATGATTTCGTGTAAAGTACAGCACTTACTGTGGAAAAGACATTGTAACAGCAAAACTACAATATACAAATGCTGTTTACATTTGGCAGATTTTGCTTTTAAAGCTTTTTCCAGTAGTCAGATTTTTCATCCTCATTGCATTCTATATTCTTAGAACTATCAAAAACAAAATGAAAATGCTTGAACACTATTGGTTGTAGAAGTAAGGAAACGACCCCCAGCAGCATTCAGTTGCAACACCCACAGCAAAATCTTATACACCCAAATGCGAAAGACACCAAAGAGTCAAGGAAAAACTTCAAATCATAACATGTCTCATGTGACAGAATAATCATCATGATATTACGACTTCAAATTCATATCGTCATTTGAGAACAAATAAATTTGCAACATGGACCAGGCATACACGTTTCTGATCCTCACTTCAAACAATGAAATATGGCCAAAGACACTGGAAGTTTTGTTCAAAAATACCGTTAGACGTGGCAGGATGGATGGGATGTCATGCTACAGGACCCACGTTTTAGAAATTTCAAGAAATTTTGAAAACAAATTTTCGAATGCGTTGATGAAACGATCGACCAAAGTTGATCGAACTTGGCTACATGTGCCCTCGAGGACTCCTGGTCCAACAGCAGTGACACTCGGCAAGTGGTACAGATGTTAAACGTCATCAAATTCAATAGCATCATTTAAGAAGAGATACATTTGCATCAAGGATCAGACATACACGTTTTGGTTACTTAACCCTCGTCAATGATCCTCAACCTAAACAATGTAATTAGTTAGTATGTAAAAATAAAATGCACCGAAAGACGTAGCAGGATGAGTGGGATATAAATAAATGACGCTTTGATGCTACAGAACATATGATTCATGATGTATACGTCCATTGTTCTGTAAAATGGTTTTTCGATGCGTTACACTTTCTCGACTAACCTTATTATATGTTATGC
Organism: Pinctada imbricata; assembly: GCA_033119305.1. Taxonomy (NCBI): domain Eukaryota; kingdom Metazoa; phylum Mollusca; class Bivalvia; order Pterioida; family Pteriidae; genus Pinctada; species Pinctada imbricata. Next base: position 24,502,680 of record VSWD01000009.1, read on the forward strand.
TAGACTATTAAATCATTTTTAATAGTAAAATAGAAATGTCTTTCAGTGGCAAACACATCCTCAAACACTTTTTTTAAAACGATCAATCTCTTTTGAGATTAGGAAATGCTGAGGTTTTACCTGTAATGACAACTAAAATTAGGTTGTTTACTTTGTTTATTGTCTTATCTCATTGTTTGAGAAAGATGAAAACAACCCATCTTTCCTTAAAAGACCTTGAAAATACAAATGCTTTGCATTTTTCTTTGTCTGGTCTACGAAGCAATTAGTTGGATAAGACATTGGTCATGAATAGATTCTCGAATAAAATCATCGTAATTCGTTCTCATTATCCTGATATTGTCTGTCTACCCAATAGAGAACCGACAGTTCTGAGTATATCCATCATGTTATCAACATGTTTACTTATTACATCTAAATAGATCGATCCTTTAATTCAAGTTGCTTCTTTACATAATGCTTATTATAAGTGCAATATTTTCATGATATCCCTATCTAAATTCACACAAGAAAATGTAGATGAATGCCATGCCACTAAAGTTGCCATTTGATTCCTTTCTTTTTTCTAGTATTTCTTGGTATAAATATTTATTTATCATCATTCCTTAAATGAATCGATGGCATTATAAAAATAATCCATTTAAACGTTTTACAAACGAATAACAGAAACCAAGTATGTGAATATTCCGAATGGCTTCGTTTATTTCATGACAGATTTTGACTTGCAAGGACCGATTGATATCGAATTCAGTTATTGACTTACAAGGAGGGATGGTCATGAAGGGCAAATTTTGACTTTCAATAGCTGATAGATATTAAGGACAGTTTATGAATTACAAGGAATTAAAGGTTTTTTTTTACATACACAGAATGATAAATACTCATACAACTTGTGGCGTTTAAAGACTGATGACTATATAGCAAAATTATTGACTTGCAAGGAGCGAAGGGCGAAGCCAATTTAATTTAAAGGATCAAGAATTTTATTTCAATAAGAAAACGTACGAATTCCCAATGTTGAATTGTTTGATAAAGGAGGAGAGCCCCTATTGACAACAGAGAAGGCAGGCATAAAAAGAAAGCGAAAGGGACTTGGATGGAACCCCAAATACGACATCAAATATTAAACACAAAATCTACATATAAACCATTAACACCAATAGGCAATCGGTGCTGACTTAGGACGGTCATAAGCCACGTTAGTAGCAGATGTTGTGGTTAGCCGGATTACGAGCGTTTAACCACTTGTCCTGTTACCCCTTGGTCTCGATGGACATACATTGTGTAAAAGTCTCCTCGCTTTGTCATTATCACACAAATAATCCAGACAACAAAACGCATGGGGCCAAACAATACAGAGGGGTATGTAAATGGAAATCAAAAGATGAGGCCTACGAAAAACAGCCAGTGCGGATGAGTCCGACCGAATTCAGAGGATAAAAGGTGGTCGGGCCCTGTCTTCTCTAACGAGGTTTGGATAAGTTTGCGTTTAGTCAACTTCCTTTCGTTGAAAAAATCACGAAATAAATGGAAAGGAAGCATTAAAATTGCGCTTCATATTTAGTTTTCGTGTTATCGTTGGAGGTCAATAGTCACCTTAATACTTCAATATTTGACAAACGTGATGACTTAAACTTGAATTTTGTTATTTTCTCTTTCCTGGGTGGAGACATTGCTTCGATCACCGCCTGTTATATTATGTGGATGGATTATATAATACCGGTATATCAAGAAGTTTGGTTATTAAATCTCTCCAGAGAAATGGATGCACCAATTTTCAAGAATCCTCACTGCCATTAATAAAATTTGTATGTCCTCTCAAAATTTGTTCATGGATCTGTAAGATCCCAGTCTCCATTCTGACTGAATGAGATCAGCATATCAAGCCACGTAAATTTCACCCCCAAAATAGGCTGTCTTTGTATTCTGTTCACATCATACCAATTTATTACATAATGATCGACAGGAGTAAAATTGTACTGGCGCTATATCCCTAATACTTGGCGATTAATCATTGTAAATCCGTTGATTATTGATGAAAATGATTAACATTTACTGCGAAAAGGAAAATGTGATGGTATCAAAGCTGTATTTAAGATCATAGGATGATTGATTAAATGCCGAGAGAAGAATAAAACTAAAGCATTCTGAGGCAGTGATACTGCGCAAAAGAAAGCAATTTCTGTAACGATTATTGCATATCATCTTATTTTTGCATTTCCGTCAAATATCGCAAGAAGGATATTGGAGCAATCTTATTCAGTTCGAGAAATTTTACACTTAAAACGAAAGCATTATTTAAAGAAGAACGAAGTACCAAACTATGCTGCCAGAGTTCTTCCTTTTGGACAAAAATTCCTAAATGCACTTGGAAGATTTTTCTATAAGGAGGACTGAATTTGTAACAAAATATCCTAGAAATTAACAGAGAACCGAACATAAGAACATTAAAAAATTTAAACTTTATTTATTTTACAACGTTTAACAAACAAGTTACACAACTTATATTAATGTCTCACGTTGGCTCAGATGTTGGCGTGAGGGGGTCCAAGGAGCAGGAGGAAACCGGAGTACCCGGAGAAAAACCCCCTGCAGAGGCCTGGGTGGGGGACCACCTACCCTCCCACATAAGACCCTTTGCCGAATCTGAGACGGCCGGGTTAGCGCAGTGGTAGCGCGCACGCTTCTCACCTCTAAGGTCCCGGGATCGAACATAAGAACATTGATAAACACTCACATGAGGGATCTCTTCTTATACACCTAGATAAGAGGACACTGTAGTTGCAACATCAGAAATACACGAGAAAATAAAGAACACAATAAATAAAGACCAAAGATGAGCAATTTAAAATGGAAGAGATCTCCAGCGAGACTACGCAGCGCTGACCACAGCGGAACACACATCAAGAGTATGCAACACAACGTCAAAAATTCAATCAAAACAGTGGGAAAAAATCAAACGCAAAAACAACATGGAACTATGAGACACACAACAACATCCACACAGAATGGTCCAACAAACAATATCCACACAGAATGGTCCAACAAACAATATCCACACAGAATGGCCCAACAAACAATATCCACACAGAATGGTCCAACAAACAATATCCACACAGAATGGTCCAACAAACAACATCCACACAGAATGGTCCAACAAACAATATCCACACAGAATGGTCCAACAAACAATATCCACACAGAATGGTCCAACAAACAATATCCACACAGAATGGTCCAACAAACAACATCCACACAGAATGGTCCAACAAACAACATCCACACAGAATGGTCCAACAAACAATCAAAACAGACACACCATAACTTAAAACACGAATAACAATACATTTGTATATATTTACATTCCTATTGCGTTTTCCTTATATAAAGATACCAATGACAAATATGGACAATGACCATATCATAATACACAGTACAAAATCGATAATTCAGGAAATCACAGACCGAAGGCATACGAAATCAGGAACAGGAACCAAAGCAAACAAACAAAAAACCCCACCACATGAAAAGAAGCGAACACCCAATTAGGAGACCGTGTGCCAAGGAAGAGTTAGCATCTCCTGCTTGCATGCAACACCGTAGCTTTGACCAACTGTTGCTTTAATGCTGAATAAACACAAGAGCCAATCAAGTGACTTTAGAACATACTCGGATTAATTTCTCATAGAATGCCCATTTTATTTTTTGCTTTATACAGATTCAAAACATGCATATTCCAGTATCGAAGAACGCCGCCTACACACTGTGATTAAAAATAAGTCAAAATCTAGGTCACCCAGTTGTACACTTCCAAGAAATGTGACGTAGTAAGTCGATCACGTGTCACACCAGACGGAGTTCAAGGACGACCTGCACTGCCGTCTACAGAAAGATGCCATGTTTGGATGAGCGATCAGGCATTAGTGGATCAAATATTCGATATGTAGGATGAGGGCATGATCCACTTATGTCATTTAGCAACAGTGAATTTATCTTTGCTTCTTTTGGAATCATAATATATATCAGAAAATATTTCGAGTATCAGCTAATCATGAGCAATGTTGAAGTAAATTGTGAAAATATCGATCAAATTTTCGCGTTTTTGTATCTTTTTCCACGGCTGTACTCGACTTTTGCATTATTTTAATTGCTTCAAGAAGAAACAGAGTAAGTTTACAGAAGTTTGTATAGTTGTACCGATTGATTTCATAAAGTGAGTTTTCAAATGTTTCCCTCCAAGTCCTGTGAAATTTCTCCAATTTAACCCTCCGCTCGGTCTGAATTGTATTTTTTTGATTTTTTTCAGTTTTAATTGAAATGTTCAAAATACAACAATAAGCTAAAATTCAGTTTCTCGTTTTCTACAAAGTTTCCATACAGAAGAAGGGAGGGGATTTCCAACAAGACCCTGTTGTAGCACCAACAGCAAACCAGAAAAAAACCCGATGCGAAAACACTAAAGACAGCACACTAAGAGACGGAAAAGAGACACACGACATATAAACATGAAACACAAAAGACTACACATAAACCAACGACACTAATGGGCAACCGGTGTCGACTTTGAACGGCCATTTGCCACGCAAGTACAAATGGTGTAGTTATCCTGGATTAAGTGCGCACAACCCTCTCACTTCTCCAATTACCCAGAGGTCTCAAAGAACGTACAATTGGGGTGTAAAACAACCTCCTCACTGTTAGATGACCACACACAAACAAGACCGCAAAACGCAGGGGCCCAACAACACAGATGAGTATGTAAATTGATATAAAAAGAGGGCATACGTAATACAGTCCGTGCTCTGCCGGCTGTAGCGAGCTCATGTATACAGTCACCCGAGGAGGCCCTGTATTCTCTGAAGAGGTTTGGACAGGGCCCGTCATGGAGTTCAGTCAGAGTGCAGAAGGTACTACTTCGAAGCTTGATATTTCAAATATAAAGAAACGGGAAGGAAAAACGACAGAAACAACTTAATAAACACGTAAAATGTAAATATAAGGATTTATTTTCAGCTTTTTCGCTTTATCGGTGTGTATTGGCAGTAGGGAATGGAAACAAAATTCGTGTAAAGCACTTCGTGCTTACATATTATATGTTTCCATTCCCTACTGCCAATGCACACCGATAAAGCGCAAAAGCTGAAAAAACAATCCTTAAATAATCTGAAGACGACTGGTGTGCATCCGGCGCCGACTTTAGGTTGTTATTCGCTGGATAATAAAGATATTATCCCACCGCTGACAAATTTCTTGCAATCTGATTGGTCGAGTAGAACCGAATATTAAGTTGTATTCTGCCAATGACAGGATATTATTTTAATATCCTGCTTTTACTAAGACGATTTACGCAGTTGACGTCACTGAGAAGCTTTAAAATCTGTTGACATAATATACACAAACCAAAAGCCATCGGCGGGAATACAAAAGTATATTGAATCGATGAAAAAAGGTTGTAGCTTTTTTCATCGACCCAATATTTTTCTATATCCCCCTGTAAAACAATGTATACAATGTAACTATTAAAGGTACGGTTATCCGGATTGCGTGCGCATGGCCCTCCTACTTACCAGGATACACAGAAGTATTTCGATACGTACAGCTGGTGTATAAACAAAAAGTCCTCTCACTGTATGGTGATTATACAAACGAGACAGTAATACGCAGGGGCGCTCAATAGAAATAGAAAGCAATAGGCATATGAACAATCGTTAAAGCTCTGCATGATAAAGTGAGCTCGTCATAAATCACCTTGGAAGTAAGAAAATCTTCCAGATATGGATCAGGGACCAGTCTTTTATGGCGAGATTTGGACAGTACCGGTCATGGAGTCCCGTATGTTGGTCAATGTGAAAAGCTTGAAAAGATACTGTACTAAACTGTAAATAGGATCAGTACTATGGTTATTATCTTTGAGTGACTTCAGGCTCATATCATCGGTGAAGGAAGGTGATTGATTAAATATTATGTTTTTTGTACAATTTTATATTCCTTTGATCCGTCTGATTTTGTTTATCAAGTCAACGTAAAATAAAAGCAAAATCATTACCAGCTATACATACGCTATGTCACAAGGAGTGCAAAATAATTCCTGTAAAAAATACGAGAAAAAAGTTTTGACGAATAAATTTAACAAAATTCTTGGCCTAATAGTTTGTTTTATGTTTTTGTTTATTCAGAGACATGAGAACATTATCCAGCGTATATCTTTTATCAAATGCCTTTGTGTGAAATTCTTCATTAACGATTCTGATATGGAGGTCCCAGAATGGTGGATCCAAAACATAGTTCTTAATATTATTCAATCTTAACTCTGAAGGGTAAATTTTAACATTTTTTATTGTCATAATACATATATACGATAAGAATACAGAAATAATGACGACGAGGCAACAAATTTTGATGAAACATCACTCCTTCCCTCATGTAGTTTTAACGTGTACTAATTCAAATATCAGATGGAAACATCTTCATGCCTTTTAAGTTCAGTTTTTAAAAACTGTGAACTTGTGGACGGGCCGTGACGAGACATTGTAAGAGAAGAGAGGGGCCAGAATACATGTTTCTGTACATTAGAAGAAAGGACAGGAATTGTTCTCTTTCAGTTTTCGTGCTTTTGCTAATCATTTTCATATTTGTCTACTTATGACTTCGCTATTTCCGTCCGTCGATGCTCAATTTTGTGCTCTATTGTGAGTGCTGTTGAGATTTTCGTCAGAATCCTCTTTAACTCATTTGTGTCACAATTATGCCCTTTGCAGTGTAGAGCTCGTAAAAAAGTTCCCCGCGAGGGTTTGACAGTAAGTGTTTTGAATGTCTTTCCCTGACATGGTCGCCATAGCACTTTCTATATAGACATAGCCTCAGCCAGTGAATGTTTTGTGAATATTGTTTTCAGTTTCGTGCGTGAGCGTCGACGGCGGATGCGGCTAGCCAAACAGGGGATGCTTACTCCTCCCGGGCACCTGGGGCCGGTTTCACAAAGCAACTTACGGCACAGCTATGACGTACGACGTTCGTAAGCGCTACGTAACAACTCAAAAGCATTTCACAAAAGCGACGTAATTTTACGTCGGTCGTAAATCAGCTGAAAATCTACGACACCGTCAGAGCTGTCGTAAGTCTTACGACATTGGCTGAAAACATGGGTTTAATGTGATAAAAATAGAAAATTTCGAGAAGAACAGAGAACATTTAAGAAAGAGAGTTAATTTTATTTTTATCTTTTTTATGTTTTAAAATTTTTGATGGGATAGAAAAGAAAGCAACTCAAATCCCGCTTTCAGAGAGCCAATGGCAAAGGTAATGACCTGTCATACGCAAATTCATTGAAACGCTAAATTATTACCTTTTCATTTTCGCTCTCGATTCTGAGCTTCAGAACGAATTTTATTGAATGCATCGAATTACGCGTTCAAAAAGACATCGATCATAGGTGGTTGGTATCGGAAAAAACTTTATTTTTAGTATAACCACAACATTGTGGTGAGCTTAAATTAACACAATTCGCATTGTTTCCAACAATTTTCGAGTAATTAAAAAATACAATGTTGCAGCGTTATAGACAATATGTAGAAAGCAAAAGAAAACTACGGCCAAAATAATACTATTTTTCTAACTTTCATCCATAAAATTGAAAGTTAGAAAAATACACATGCCCTCAACGGCAGGTAAACGATACTAAAAACTTATGGATAACATGGTTTAAGGTCAAGTATTTTAAAATGAAACAGCCTTGCCCCTCTAAATGCACATGCGACATATTAAAGAGAAATAGTATTATTGTGTCCAGTACAAATATGCATTTTCCTTCAAGTCCGTCAAAGCGCAAAGTCGCTGGATCAAAGGTCAAGGTAAAGCTCAAGGTCATACATTTTGTATGATAAACAATGGAAATAGTCATATTTAAATGAAAAAAGAGGTACTGATTACGTCAGTTTTCCAGTCGTCTCAGTTGAGCGATGTTGGCCATGGTCACAAAGTGCGCATGTAAGAATTGAAAATCTAAAATCTTAAAAGTAGTAAAAATGGTTAAGGTTTTAATTTAAATAACATCCTTCTTTTTTTCAAAGTTCATGTTATTCTTTTTATTTATTTATTCATTATTATTTTTGGCAGTTTCATTTTTATCCAATAATTGCATTTTATAATGAATTTATTTTGCATCACAGGAAGGAGGCAGAAATAATGTCAATTTCTATACAGTCTCGTCTATCTTAAAGAATGTAAAAAAAAAAAAAGAATGAAAAAAAAAAGCGTTCGTAATTTTTTCTTGATAGTAATTTTGATTTTTGATTGGTAATTGATAGTGTTTTTATATTTTCATGTAATATTCCATGTTACAGGAGAAAAATGTCTACATCATAACTGTACATGAATTTTTAACATGTCACCTTAGCTTCGCTGTTTGACCTTCGTTTGGTAAAGGAGCTGTTAAGATAAGGGCCGTATTTAGCCCTGAATCTCGTGACTTATTTCTTCCGCATGGCGAATCGTATACAGAAAAACATGAATAATTAGTGAAATATAATGTATTTGCATACCTTTTACATGTTTTACATCATGTTAAGGAACTCTTAAGGTTGTAAAATTAAGGTCGAAAGAGGTAGGGGTGCTCGGATAGAAAATCTGATAATATCGACAAAAAAACGTATAAATTTCTGAATATTTTATCTAAAATGGATAAATATAAGCTAAAAGACATCAAATATGTCTACATTGTGTATCAGCAATAGATTTTGAACGTTCTACCTCCTTTAATTGGTAAATAATGAAATCCGGAACTTAAAATACGGTCTTATTCTTCATTCAATGGCTACAATGTACGCCTTTTAGCGCGAAATACACATTGACGGAGAAATGAACATCACTCTTGCTTATTTCGTTTCTAATTCTTGTATCTTTCATTCTATCATATTGAGTACACAATATTTGATGGATTAATGAGGAAAAATAGTCAAATGTGTTATATTTAATGGTCAAAAAGATTGATTCTTATAAAATGCACCCCCCTTTCCATTTTTGGTTTTTCGTCTCTGGGGTAGTGTTCCCCCCGGAGATACAGAACCCCACTTTGCCAAAAAGTTTGTATCATGGATACACATCTCCAGTAAAAGTGGCTTTCTGTATATCCGGGGGGAACAATGTTCAATAAAACTTTTCCGTTTTCTATTGATTTCTATGAGAAAAGGATAAGTTTTGACCCAAAAATTTGCAATATTATGCAAAACAGATAAAAAATAACTTCATATTCTGATGGGATGCCGTATAGGTATACATTTTACCAAAAAAGGTTCTTGAAATTTCAGTTTTCAAAATTCCACTTTTCAGGGCTGATTTTACGCCTTATCTTAACAGCTCCTTTAGATGTCTGATAACGGGGCATTTATGCTTCACAAACACGTCTTTTTATATCTGGCACCCCTTCATTATTTTTTCCTTTCAAGCATAATGATTTTTTTAACAAGCCCTTGTAATATTACTGTAGATAATCAGTGAGATTGCATTCTGTTAACCACCCGCATTGTATATACGTTACCTAGTCCCGTCAAAGACTGGGTTTGGTCAGGTATTTCAGACTATTTTGTTTGTATGAAAATATATAAAAGAAAGACAAATCACAGAAATTTGAAAATGTATGAAATTTTGAGAGAAAAAGGATGGTGCGTTTTAAATAATCAATAATTTACAAAATCATTGAAAAAATAAAAATCAATTTCATTCTGCTATAGTCTTAAACTTTATATACTATCCAATCATTGGAATCGCCAAAATATTTTTAATGAGACTTAAAGTTACCCCAAACAAGTTTTTATTTCCATGCATGGCGCGAAATCATCTGAACGTGCGCTATAAAGTAGCAAAATTGCGAGTTTTACGTAGGTTAACACTGCTTTTGAAAAGATTACTGACGTTTTAAAATGAAATAAGAAAATTTCAAATATGTCTATGATCATTGGCATATAGATATTTCTTTTCCGATTCAATTGATACCAAAATCGTTAACGTACGTTTACTAATAAGTGAAATATAAGCTGAAGAACACTGAAAACTGGTAGGAAACTTCCTTCGACGACGCCATATTGGATTTCGCTAGCAACATCGTACGTCATAACTTTACGTCATTGCTCTACGTCATTGCTACGTCACCTTTGTGAAACCGGTGCAACTGGAACGTAAATGCGACGTAAAGAAGGACGCAAGTCCTACGTCGGTCGTAAATCTACGACGCTTTTGTGAAACTGGGATCCGTCGATGTTCAATTTTGTGCTCTATTGTGAGTGCTGTTGAGATTTTCGTCAGGATCTTCTTTAACTCATTTGGATTGCGGCGCCTGTTTAGTTTTTTCAACGGATTTTTAAAACAGTACAGTACTTTATTCCTGAAATATTTTTTGTCTACACAATGTCCATGTATTCCTGTTTTTACCTAATTAGTGCCGGTTCCCTTTTAGCTAACGTTTGTCGTAAAACCCTCTTCAATACATTCCTAAGGACCAGCTATGTCAAAACTATTTACTTAATCGATATATCTCTGTTTCCATACTGAGTTACAGAAATATATGCCCATTTGAATATCTGATACAGTTTCTTTTTATGTTTCAAGGGCTAACTTGAATAGATGACCTTAGATATATTCCTCAGAGCTAGTCATATCCCTTTGCTATGGAGCAATCTACAGTTATAGAAATGAAACGAAATGAAACGTATATATGCCAAGTTAGTGAAATATTGGTCTAACAGTTGATTTGAAGAAGTTTAACATGAGAGAAAGATGAAAGAATCCTCAGAAGAAAAGAATTAATTCATCAGCAACGACCTTATTTAATACAATAACATGTACAGAAGAACACTGTGAAAATTACGTTCCTACAATTTATACTAAAATCAAAACAGCGGTGCGTCTCCGAGAACATATGTGTATGCGGAAAACTTGAAGTGCTGTGCACACGTTATCCGAATAACCACACTAACCGCTATAATTAAAGTGACACTTGATGCATATTGGTCTCTCATTTTATGTGTTCAATGTAAAGTCTTTTCTTTTTTCCAAGATTAGTCTATACCCCCCCCCCCTTTTTTTCGTCAAATACGCTTTCTGCACCGTTTTCTTCTTCGATGTTTATTTAAAACAAAAATATATTTGCAATATTGGCATTATTATTAGTCGAGAAAAAATTCGTCATTTAAGGCATGTCATTTATGAATAAAGGAATTTCAATGTTATTATGAAAACCATATGAAATTATAGAGCTTATGTCAATTAATTATTTTATGAGGGAAAATTAACTGGTCACTGTTGAAAATCAAGGCTTTTGCTTTTTGGGGGAAAACTGAGTAAAAAATACCGGAAATTTGTTGCTAAAATAGCACATTTGTAAAGAAAAATCACAAAGTTTTGAAATAAAATCATTTGATTTTTCTTTTAGTTTTCTTTGTTAATATACAATAAAACAGATTAGAAACTTTGTATGAAACTTAAATTTGTTAAGTTTTACCTTAGATACCATATTCGCCGATCATTTAACATTTCCTCTATTTTACAAAAAAATAACAAAAATCATCTAAGTAAAGGCGAAAATATCAATGATACTGAATATCACCGATGTTCTCAAACACACAGCAAAATATTAAAGAAAAAATATATGTCCGTGTTGAAATGAGAGAGAACGAATGCTCACGAGTAGTGCCATTTTGTCGTTTTCTTAAAAAAGTTTCAGCGCGGTAAAATATGGTTTAATTAAACAATTAATAATTTTTCAGTTCCCATCAGCTTAACCTTATAAAACAGTTTAAGAAATAAAATCCATGGGTCATTTATCGCGTATAAGAGAAATCCAAATAGTTCAAAAGGGCACCGCAAGCTTAATCGTTGTAGGAATTATCTACTGCATATTTTATGCAGTTTAGACCAAATTTTCAAACTTATCCTCTTTTAGGTGTGTAATTATAGTGTTCAATTGAAACAGGGATGATACAATGACCATAATAAATTGAAATATCTATATTATTCAAGCTCAATGGGTCCTAAAACAGGAAATGCACAAGAATGATCCAAACTCGTGACCAATGACGCACCTTAAGGTATCATACTCTCACATCCCACCCTAGCTGTTCAGCGAACTTGACAATTCTCCTAAGGTTCCATAGAAGGAAAAGGTTTAAACAGAAAGGTAGTTGTAAAAGGATAATGCAGCCCATTATAACATCTTAGAAAGATAAGAGCTCGCCTACGGTGATCTAAATTGAAGTTCTAATGCCCTGCTATTACGCTTACGTAAGATCACATTTGTTAATCCATTAGTGCGTCTAATTATACTGTCAATGCTTCTGATTTTTTCTCCTTTCAGCTAGATTTTTTTAAACATGCAGGAAAAAAATTATTGCTGCCTATAAGAACCTCAGAAAGAGAATTGCATTCTCCTTTCAGCATCCTTAACGCCTTCTTGTTGCCAAGAAAATGAATCCATGTATTTATGCGATGACAGTTGATAGAAATAGTAAATTGATCTGCAGCATTGCAATATCAAAAATCGAACAGGTTTGACTAGCCGGGACATTTTTAACAAGAACGAGTATTTTCAGTTATTTGCCTTGAAACTTCACGATTTTATTTTTTCATCTTCTCTGCGAAACATGATTATTTCATCGTTTACTTATAAATAGTTGGAACACTATTATTATGTTGTATTCATAGCTGAATTTATCTGATACTAGTATTCTAGGATAAGAATATATATCTGTTAGCAAGGCACATTTCAGATAAGCTTCTCAATCAGGAATTACATCTGTTCTGCCTCGAGCAACACTAATGATACATTCTTTGTTGAAATGCACATATGGTGCACTAAATTATTTATTTCAATATATATATATATGCACAATCAATGTAATTCCCTGTTAGAAGAACACTAATGAAAGAACGTATTGCATTTCCAATGCAAACGCTCGTGACGTCACAATGAATAAGATCTAGAGAAACATGCCGCGACGGCTGTTCTAGCCTGCAAACTGAACCCGCGGTGACCTTAATTTTAATGTCACCCTTTTACCTGAAAAAAAAAACCCCGCGATTTCATGAAATAAGAATGAAGCGGACAATTGTGATGGATATATATAGAATAAATGTAATAATTTGTATTTTGTTACGGATATGCAAAACAAAGGTGGGGATCTCCAACAACACTAGGCTGCAGCACCCACAGCTAAACTCCAAAACACCCAATACAAAAACAAGAGCAGACACACGCACAGAAAGAGACGCAAAAGGGACAAGGAACGTCAACGCACAACATAGAAACATCAAACACAAAACCACACATAAACCAACGAGACCAATGGGCAACCGGTGCCAACTTAGGACGGCCATCTACCACGCAAGTAGCAGATGGTGTGGTTATCCGGATTACGTGCGCACAACCCTCCCACTTTTCCGATTACCCAGAGGTCTCGAAGAGCGCACAATTTTGGTATAAAATAACCTTCTCATTGTAAGATGAATATACAAACAGACAGCATGACGAAGGCCAACGAAACACAAACATGGTCTAGTTACTGAACACTATGTTGATTGCGATATTCCGCGGAACCATAGGCGAATTTTCTCTTTATTCCGTTCTGGATCCCTCCCACTAGAAATAGAGACTGGTAGATATTCCAGGCCGCCAGTACCCTTATAGGACCGAAAATGTAAATTTTGTACAAATGATACCGTAGAAAATGAATTTCACTTTTTGATGCAATGTGAATTATATGACGACCTTAGAGATAATTTGTTTTATAAAGCCTCTCTGTATATACCTGAAATTTTAAATTTAAGAAATGAAGATAAATTTTTAACTGTGATGAAATGCAAAATTTTCAACCTGTATTGGCAGCGTTTGTGTTCAAATTTTTCTCTAGAAGGAAAATCTTTGCTTAAAGCCCTGAATTTTATTCTATTCTTATAAGATGAAATTGCAATGAATACTGGTATACCTATTTGAATTTTTAGACTAAAGAATAAATTTTTATTTTGCCTGCATGGGCATGTGCTCGTGTAAGGATTTTATCTTTTAGGCTAAAGAATATATGCTTATTTTACTATTTTTTGTCTTTTGTCTATGTATTTTGAAACGATTTTTACCTTAAAGTGTCTCGTAAGTCTTATATAGGCTGGATGTTTGATATGTTTTAAATGACGGAATGTTTTATATATATTTGTGTATATTTATGTAATCAAACATGTGACACTATAATAAACTAATGAATTATTTTTATTATTATTCATTAAAAACAGGAGGCATACGATATACAGTCCGTGCTTTGCCGGCTGTAGCGAGCTCATGCATGTGATCAACCGAGGAGTCCGACCGAAATTCAGAGAAGACAGGTGGTCGGGGCCCTGACTTCTCTAAAGAGGTTTGGACAGGGCCTGTCATGGAGTCCTGTCATCACAGTCAGTTAGAGTGCAATTCTGAAGAATGCGCTGGTACAAGGCTGCAGATTGGTTCAGTACAAAGCCAAGTGTCCGTCTGGTGACAGAAGGATCATATCGACGGTATAAAAGGCATTTGATTATTCTAACACAATTTCGATGGTAACTCCTTTGATCCTTCTTATTTTGTTAGTTATGTCACCATAAAATGCAGGTTGTGAAATACCCAATGTACCTAATGTTTCTTTGTAATTTGTAAATTTCTACTATGAAAATCCAAAACATCAGAACATGCTGTAGCATATACCGGATGAGATGTAAAATGTAAATACCGTATGATGGTAATCTCGGAATATCATCGTCAAGCCAGGGTAAGTCATCTCGTTTGTCATACACACTTGTATGAATCTCTCCATTAACAATTTATAAACATATAATCATACGTGACAGGCGCGTAGCTAGAATAGAAATTATGTGTACTCAAATCAGTGTAGGCAGGGTTTGGGGGCCGCCTTGAGGCCTCCAGTGGGTCCAGGGCGAAGCCCTGGTAGGGGTCCAGGGGGCGAAGCCCCCGCGGAAGCTTGTGAAATATGGCAATTTGAAACACCCAATTTCCATTGTGAAATGGCTCTACAAATGACGAAGTTCGATTCAATATGTATCTATTTGTGCATTTTTTAATGTTCATAACATGTTGAGTAAATGACGCAATTCTTCTATTTCCTCGCTGTTCAAATAATCTCGTTTTTGTGAGGTTCTATTTTCCTATTCTCATTCTACTTTGAATATTTTCTTAACATTTTATTTTTATTTATCTATTTATTCATCTATTTATATTTTTAGCAAAATGATGTGTACGCAGTTGCCTACTTGCGTATGGGCAGCTACGCGCCTGCGTGATACAAATTAGTGTTTAAGGGAAACCCAATAGCATATGAAATCATGACAGAAAAGACACACAAATAAGAAATCACATGTATTCATGGTATTATAAAAGAAAAACCCATCATTCCACATGTCAGATAATTAAGCATTCTCTGCTATTCAATCAGTGAATGAAAGTCAAACACAAAACAATATATCATACTCCAAAAATCACAGTCAAAGGGGCTTACAAACTCTTGAAAAAAAAAAAACCATAAAACAGAACTTTCCATGAGAAAAGAAAAATCGGACAAACAGACGGAGACAATGACATAGCACCATAGAAACAGGAGGGGCAAGTTTCTCCAGAGTCCAGTGCAAGAACGGATGTAGGCGCTGTTAAATAACGCGTTAAAACATATTTAAGAATCACATAAATCATATCAAACATATACTTATGTCTGTAGAATTGAAAAGGAAGATTTGACCTCACTTAAAATTTCTCCTCGCTGTAGTATTTTACAAGCAGGTAGTCGGTATCAGATTTAGGATAAGAAAATTAACAAAATTCATTGCAAGTGGCGCTACCTTGAATATTGCTTGACATGACTTCATAAAACGATGGTACATGTATTGCATTTTTGAAATATAGTGCACATCATAATTATTTAAACAAACGTTGACATGCTGTACCCGGTGAAATGATGTCTTCAGTGATATGTTACGTTCATATTTAGATTGTTCACAATCATTCTGAGTTAAAATATTTTATAGAAAATTTTGGTAAAATATATTACCATATATGTGTAGGCTTCATTAGCAAAACTTCACTTACTTCATCATCAAATATCTGTACGTGTAGGAGGCGCCGTTTTACTATTTATTCCCTATTTTTGATTTCACAAATTTATTTTTTGATATAAAAAAAAAAAAGAATTCTTGATATCAAATAATTATTTGAGATATCAAAAATTCATTTTTGATATCACAAAATTCTTCTTTTTTATATCAAATAATCGAATTTGTGATATCACAAATTCGAATTACAGTAGTGTCATTTAGTGGTATCACAAAATGGATTATTTGATATCAAAAAATAAATTCAATTTTTGATATCACATAATCTTACCGAATTTTTGATATCACAAAGTCGATTACATGTATTTGATCTCACAAATTCGATTTTTTATATTAAAAAATCCATTTTGTGATATCAAAAAAATGAATATGTGTGAGCCGTTTTAGTATTTATTCCCTATTTTTTAATCAATTAGAATTTTTGATATAAACAAATCGATTTTTTGATATCGCAAAATATGACGGAATTTGCGATAACAAAAAATCGAATTTGTGATATTACAAATTCTATTTTTTGATATCAAAATATAGGGAATAAACTGTAAAACGGCGCCCTATATACCTGAACATGTTTATGCCCTGAAATGGCATCGTTTCTGGTACTTTTATTTTACAAATGCAGCATAGCCACTATGGGGAGAGCTTTTATAACGATAATTACGAGTCCAAAACATTATTCATGTGACTTTCTTTTGATTATCACATGTTGCAGGAGATTCCGACTAGACGCGATTTTTTGACTTCGTACGTGTACGTATTCCGTCAAATCTTCGTATTGTTTTCAACATTATTAACAATGGAAATGAACGAGGCAAACAACACTCCGTAAGTAGGTATCAAATTCGGAGCTTTATTTGCTATCCATCAAGCGTCTTTCTTCTTCAGCCTTGATATTTTGGCTGTAATATGAGATGACAGAAAAAAAGAAAACAACTCGATCAACACGTTATTTTTTAAATATAATTTTCGCGCTTTACATTTTTTCATTCCATACTGCAAATAATACTCACCAAGTGGATAAACAAAAAAAAAAAAAAGAATCCTTGAATTAAATAAGGAATATAAAGATACAAATACATCCAATTTACTTGAAGTGTTTGAAGGAGAAATAGAAATTATATACCATTATTTCGTGATAAAAGGCCATGACGCGTGAAAAGAAATGTGCAATGCCATTAATGAAAGGAGAATATATCTTATACATCTTGTTAGAATTACCATATGATATCTGAAATACCGCACCAATGCACATTCTGACATCCTCATCACATCTCCCTTGATGACACTTCATTTCCTATATACATTTTACCCAAGTTCCGCGGTATATGGAAATGAAAGAAGCCATTTAATCATGCGCCCCCGCTATTGGTTTAATCAGATTGTAATATCAAACGAATTTAATATTTCAAATACAGGCTGTCGTAATATTAGTTTACATTATTCTAATTGACAACTCTTTGGGTTAATTGTGGATATTCATTTTTTTTCCTGAATCTGTAACATGCACTGTGTATGACCTTCGATATTGTGTATCCAAACTGAGTATAATTTTGGTCGCGATAATTACGATTATGTTGATATTTCTAATCACACACTACCTGCCCATTCCTCTTTCGAACCATTTACAGTAGAGCATTGATTAATGTCTTTTCCATGACATATTCCTGCTAAAGAATGATCAATAATGCGCTAACTCAATTTCATGGAAGATCGATAAGGTTATCGTCTGCTATGGAAACAACCACAGGAACTCTGTGTCTCTCAGAAGCTTTGATTACTTCACATAGTGGCATTGGCAGCCATTGTTGCTACTGTGAAAGGAAGGCCTCTGAAGTTTTGGCCGATCATTTGCTGACGCAAGCTGTCACGTGACATCTGCCTCCATATTCATTTTGGTTGTGACAATCTTGTTAGGTATAGTACGCTTAGAATCACAGAAATAAGAAAAGTGACACAGATTCGAAGATCGGTCTTTTGATAAGTGAAAGTTGATTGCTTTAGGGTTTCTTTGGCGGGGTGTGGGTCTAAGTCGACCGAAATAACAACGGAGGTCGGAGGAAATTTGAAATGATAAATAGAAGATGGATTCGTAAAGCCTTGTCTGGACTGGCAATAGCTGTGATATGTTTGAGTTTCTCTACAACATGTAGCAAGGAGATACTGACCAACAATTGGTATGTGGAATTAGATGGTGATGGTGGAATTGAAGCCGCGAGAGAGGTGTCTAAAAGGACTGGATTCAATTTGGTTGGACCGGTACGTCACTGTATAGATATTGTAACTGGTGTACACACATGATGTTGTTCGTCTTTTTATTGAATTAGATGTTGTTGTATGTTGTACATATAAATATTTATGTAATAATTTGTATAGACTTAGAACAATAAATACATAAATTGCACGTGTTACATCTCATTCTTCTTTCTTCTTATTTACACATGTTTGGTACGCACATCATCCTACATCTTTGATCAAGACTCATTATCATTTTTGTGTATTAGGTGAAATTCACTTGTACATAGAATCAGAGAGTATACACAAAATTACAAATTCATACTTCTATTTAGCATTTCTTCTAGTACTTTATTTATAACTATATCTTTTCATATCACAAATAAAATTTGGCAATATTTAGCGGTTTTATCATAAATTCCGCTAAGGTTGACATACATTTGATTATCATTACGTTTAAGCAAAATATCTCTTTTAAACCCAAGGATTTTTCAATTAAATTTTTATTTCATATTGATTCGTAAATCCAATTTTTTCATAATTTTTGTTCATTATAATCTATTTATTTATTCTTCGTTTTATATTCTTTTTTTTTTTTTTCGTAAATTTAGTCTGTATCGTTCAAAATAAAACGTATTTATGTTGAATTTGTCAAATTTTCCTCCTATAAAGGAACACGAAATAAAAAATGTAAAAATGAAAAAAGTAAAAGTTTTTGTACATTCCTAATAGAATCGCAAATATAGGATAACGACAAATAATGACTTTATTTTATCTATTAAACATCAATTTGGCCAAATACTTAGAAATCTAGCTTCGATTAGCATCGATTCTTATTCATTGTGGATTCGTCAAATTTTCAGATTGAAAATATTTTATCTGTATTTAGCATGCTGTATCTGTAACAGAAATTGCTTTGAATTGTGTCTCCTCTGTGATAAATAATAGAAAAATAAATAATCAATTAATTATTATTGACTCGACTACAATTGAAACGTCACTAGTGACGTCTGAATTTTTAAAAGTCACGCATCTGTCAACCGAGAACATAAATTTGTTTACATAAGCTAATTTCGTGGGCTTCATTGTGTGAAATAGAAGTTGCTCTAAGCTTTCCGATGTAGAATCCTCGATAATACTGATGGATAATTCAAGATATAAATTGGCAATCCGTGTAAACAAAGAAAATCAATATTGAAGTCCCCTGGTCATATTGAGTAAGTTGAACGTATTTCCTTATTTTGCCTGATCCCCCAAAAGCTAGCTTCTACAATGGATGGACATAATGGTTTAACGTGGTATCCAGGGAATTCAAGTTAATTGTCTTCTTTGAATTATCCGAGGAAAGAACAATCGACGAGACGTAATGGTTCTACTGTGGAATGGAATATTAAACCCAAAAATATGAGATTCTTTTCTGAAAATGCCAAGGGTCGTACTTTCTCATTTTAACCTTTTTTCAAACATTGAACGGGGACAAAACAGGGGAAATGAATGCAGTTAAAGCGTTTATTTCTTTCTTAATTTGAATCTTACAAGATCGATTTGTCAAATTTTAACAAAATTTTCTGAAAAAGTCGTCTCAGAACTGAAGCACATTACTCACAGTTAATAGATAGTCTATAAGAATACGAAATTGTATCGAGTAAGCTTTATTATGTATTATGTAAATATTTTGCAACTTTATGATTCTACTTGAAAAAAAAATCTTGTATTTATAAACTTATTCAAAATTCAACGTTTGCATTTTCTGTCTTATTCTTACTTCCGTTTCTTTTTAAAACACTACTCGACATGTTTCAGATTTAGATTCGCCATTCAAAAGACTCTCAGTCAGTTTCCGATTTTTTTCACAGACCAACGTATTACTAGCCATTTGCAAAATAAATGAATCTATTTTTATGCTTTTTAATGCTAGTGAGAGAATCTATCGTCAGTTGTTTACAGAATTTACTTTTCATTTCTGTTTCATTATCACATTAATATGAAGTATCTATATTTGGATTTCATAATACCACTTTCCATGAGTACATCTATGGTAAAGTCTCTAATTTCAAAAATTCACATACGATTGGCGTAATAATTTCAAAAATAATTCATTATTCAATAATTTTATGCAAATACCTTTCTTTGCGATCATGCACTTTATTAAATCAATTTACTTAATATCATAATATCATTGTTACTGTATACTTTTTGATGTGATTTACATTGATTTGAATATTTTTTAAATTCATATCCTTTCATTTCTATGGAGATCTAATAGTATTTTGCGTAGCCTTTCGTACAAAAGAACTCCACCCCCTTTTTTCATGTCGAAGAGCGAGTAGGTATCGTTTTGAAAAGTTCATCTAAACCGTACAATTAATACAATATGATAATGCAACACATCAAATGCAAAATATTTTCACGAAGGACATAGTCTAATTATTAATTAAAACATATTGATATCCGATATCGTCAAATTCACTGATGGAATTACGTCATAACCCGGTCCGTTCACGGTTCGTCTATTACAATAAATCCATAAAGTAGAACGTCAGCACTTCCATCAGAGGTTACATCTAGCTGTCATCAGCGCAGAGTCAATCAATATTTTTTTTCCTTGGAGGAAAGGGATGAAAAGGACAATAGTTTTCACATTTGACACCTCTGTCCACTTAAACGCCAAACCATCCAATACAGAATTTTCTCTGACACCCACTTCTTGTAGTTTCTTTGATTGGAAAATGGCCTATGGACTTTAAGATGTCTACATTTGATGGGTTGACATTTCTTTAGTTTGACAATTCAGTCGAGATGCTAAGAGTATCGACCTCGTTTTCAAACTTTGACATTTCTGATTGTAATATGAATATATTCTGATACCCAAGATGATAAACAGTCAGGGTTTATTTTTCAAAAGTGAGGTTGAAAACTGTTGAAATAATTCGGAAAAACAGCTTATCCAAAAAGTGGAAGCTAAAAAAAAAATTGATATCAAACACTTTGATCACAGTAAGGTGAGATCTAATCGAGGTTGCTATAT
This sequence comes from Pinctada imbricata, assembly GCA_033119305.1. Lineage (NCBI taxonomy): Eukaryota > Metazoa > Mollusca > Bivalvia > Pterioida > Pteriidae > Pinctada > Pinctada imbricata. The sequence goes on from VSWD01000009.1 coordinate 24,524,074, forward strand.
TTCTGTAATTCAAAATATATATCTGTCTACTTATGTCCAAGGAAAGAAGGCGGAGTATAAAATCGAGTCGTATTTATTCAAATATCTTTTTATCTAAACATTTTAATGCTGTGAAGTTGAAAATATTAACAATCAATAAATAGAACGTCTCCTTAGCAAAGTTACATCCTGGGCTTCGAACTGTTATAAAAAATTATTTGCAATGGTATGTATGAATACTTGAATAAATAATTACCGTTTTGTTTTGTTTTGTTCCGTTTGTTTGTTTGCTTCTCTCCATTTTACCTGACAATTTTATTTCATGACAGAAATAAAGCTACGGTATAGAAAATAGTTGATTGATTTGAAATCATTAATAATCTTTGAATTTTAAGCAAAATAAGCTGTAAACGTCATTAAAAGTAACGTGCTGAGTAATTCATTCAATGTAATACCCGTTGTCAAACCATGACAATTGAACACCATAACATGTACTGCCCAAATCTCACCAGAGAGGACTGGGCCCTGATACCTTGTCTTATCTGAAGTTAAGCGTATTTTTGGAAGACGAAACATGAGCTCACAACAGTCTGCGTTTTATGGTCCTGTTTGTGATATCACCTGGCACTGAGATGACGCGGTTTGTTTTTACAGCAACTTTGTGTCTTCGGAGACCTCTGTATATCCCGATAAGTGGGAAGTTTGTTAAGACGCAATCTTGATGTTAACATCATTTGCAATGCATTTATCAGATGCTTGTCCAAAGTGGTTTTTACAGCAACTTTGTGCCTTCGGAGACCTCTGTGTATCCGCGGGGATAAGTGGGAGGGTTATTCAGACGCAATCTGGATGTTAACACCATTTGCAATTCATTTATTAGTTGACCGTCCAAAGTCCGCGCCGGATACACATTTGTCTTCTCTATTTTATGTGTTGTCATTAGTGTCATTACATGTATTTGCTTGGTTCATTTGTTAGCATTCGTGTTTCTCTTTCTCCCTTTTGGTCTTCGCATGCCTATGTGTGTAATGTTTACGTGGTGTATGTTATTTGTTGACAATCTTGTGTTTTGATGTGGTCACGTTGTTGTCTTGTCGAAGTTCTTATCTCCTACTTGCACACATGAATGGCTTTAAGCCGCTATGCTTACATTCTGATTGTTCGACTTTGGGAGAGCCCAATGTATTTGTTGTTTGTGATGTGGTACTACCGACGTTGGATTATTTTCAGTTCATACATCTTCTACGTGAATATTTGTATTATAATCTAAATCAAACACAAGAAAATACGAACTGCCTTTTGTACAAGATTAGACATTATCTAAAAAAATCTGTCTAAATAACATTGTTATCTGTTGGATTAACACCATAAGAAGTCATGAATGGTTTGTTTGATATTTATTGATTTAGGAAATCATTGTTTTGCTTAGAAATTATTCTTAGATACACATACAAATGTACTAGTTATGATGGAGAACGACCACTTATGTAAATCAGTACTTGCCCTTAGCATATGTTTAAAAAGACTAAGAGAGAAGAAAAGGGTTTGCGACCAAGCAGCAATGCCTTGACAATATAAAGCAAAATCTGCAAAAATATACTATTGAATCGTAAACACATGAGCTGAAGAAAACATGTAAGTTGTCAACTTAGAAAAAGTGTACCTTAAGTGTAAATAATGAATCATAATGTAACATATAGTGCTGTTCAGGAAATTTATCTATATAATTTTTGTAATTACACATGAAATAAATTCTCATTCCAAATTTACAAACAATCAAAAGCGAAGACCCATTATGAATAAGATAAGTATCAAAATCTCCAAATTAACTTTCAAAATTGTCCGTGTTCAGCTGGCTGAGGGGAATTCTAGGTAAAAAAAGTGTTCGAACTCTGCTGCCTTCTGGACATCATAATTTCCAATTCGATGCACTACACATGTAGGTTATGGATAAGGAATCCTCATCAGTCTACTTCAAGATAGAATTATTCTGAGATGCCAATGTAATATCAAGGCGTTATATTGTATTGTTTCAGATTTAGATAGCTTTCTGTATTTCAATTTTGTGTAGGAATAATACGGAGGTGTACATTCTTGAAGAAAATTTAGTACACCATACACGTGTTTCGGTTAGTAAATCCTCATCAGTGATGCTTCCAGCCATAGTGATTTTCAGATGCAGCCAAAATTCATTTCAGTATTCAGATGTATAATTAAATGAAACACGTGGCCAAAACCATAGGTTGGTCTGTGCAAGGGTGCTTACCTCCTACATTTTGATAATATTTTAGAATAAAAAGGTATGTTTTCAAGTGATGTTGATTTTAAAATATATGCCCAAATTAAAGCTTCTCCTTGGCACCGATAGGTTGGTCTCGTCCAATATGTCCAACCATTTGTGAGAGTAATGCTACATCTAATTGATCTAAGTAATGTTTTCGTTATTTGGTATATGCAGGGTCCATGAAATGATAGAGAGTTCAGGAATATCCACACCTTAAAGGAATTTTCGAGTAAAATCTAAATTGTTTTATCGCGCCCGAATCTGGTGTTCTTTACACATTACTGCAAGTCGACTTGCTTTAACGAAACAGGTTTGAATAAAAACCCTCTGGAAGAAATATTTCAATCTACTGAAACAGGTTTGTTCATGTCCGTCTTTCTTGTGTGCGTAAGTCTTGTCCATCTGTCGAATATTACAGAAAACACAATTTTAGATATCTGCTTCTGCTGTCGTCCCTTCAAAGAAAGGAGGGGATCTCCAACCAGACTCGATTGCAGCACCAACAGCAAAACACCAAACACCTTATGCGAAAACAAAGAGTAGACAAGCGCAACAAAGGGACATGGAAGACATAACACAGAGTAGACAAGCACAACAAGAGACGTAGAAGAGACATACGACATAAAAAAATTAAACACAAAAGACTAAACATAAACCATAGAGACCAATGGAAAATTGGTGCCGACTTAGGGCATTTCATGAAAGGCTTCTCTCGATATAAGTATTGCTAAAAATATTTCTAATAAGTTTGTGTCCTCACACTGATTTTCAAGATTATGCAACATGGAATTTGGTCCTCTAATACGAGAAATGAAAGAATATCACTTAAATTAAGGGGCCAAGAAGACTTACATTACCCGAGAATTATCGAAGAAAGATTGAATTCTCTTAATATCAGTTGCCCAGTTACTTTAGTCAATTTGAAAAAAAATTGACATTGAAAAATCTAACACTTAGTCATGTGCAAGACGCATGATTCAGTAGAATGTCTATCTAAAATTCAACGTAAAAGACAAAAGTGTACCCTGTCGCTCTGCCGTTCTATTACGTATCAAGAGAATCTGTATCGCTAGAACACAACCTCAGTCTGCCTGGTGTGAGATGCTATCACATTTAAGAGCTAATTAAGCCCTTTTAGGTGTTGATTTGTGAGGTAAAGGGACTATTTTCCAAGATCTCAATCTCGGCATAAGAGGAAATAACCCTACAATTCCTATGCTAATCACTTTCACATCAGCATACACCGTAAATTACACACTTATTACGTCTCCTAACGCCGTTATTAGTGCGTAATTTGCACATCATCTGACTTACAATGACTTAAAGCGCAGCTCAGGGATCCTCCTTGCTCAAAGGTCTACTGAATGTGGGCATGTTTTGTAGTAATCCATCTTAGAAATGGTTTATCCATTTGAGTTTTATATGTATGAATGTATTTCAATATTTGATGACATAACTGTTTGCTTATTTTGGCTTCAGCTTCATTCAAATTAAAGGATGTTTCCTTTGTTGCATTTTTATACAATAGATGAAATTAATTTGAACTGACGAAGTGATGTGTTGTACTGACATCCCGATTAAAGATCTACAGCTGGAATAACCTTAACGATGCATTTCAGGAATATAAATTTTACCACTTCGTGAATATACTATATTAATTAATGTTCACACCACTCAAGAGAGTAATATTATTGAATACCAAAGAAGCACATTCAATTAATTGTAATTAATAGAAAAGCTTTCGCTTCATAAGTTAGGCTTTCAAGTTTTTGCCCGACATCCCTTCATGCTGTATTGCACAGCCTATCTGATTGTATCAGAAACAGCGTCTTTTTCCGTTGCTATAAGCTTTCCAGATACGGATTGCAAGGTGATCAATCATCAGCTCTACCTGTCTTATCTTGGACCATCAGCTCTTCTATAAACCACTTACTTTAATCACCTTAACCGGTGCACTACACAGATCGTCACTCTAATCACCTTTAACCGGTGCACTTCAATGAGTGTCACTCTAATTCTGTTTTCTAGGACAACATACATTACCCTTTGCTCGTTTCACATTTTGTTTCCGCGACCGTTGCACATGTACGGGTTTTTCCATCTAGAAATCCTGGTTTGGCTTCATAAATTCCTCTGCTTCCACTTTATGTAATTTCACTCAGAGTCGAGATTCAATTTCCTCGCAAGAGACCCTAAGGACTCTTACAAAGATATTGTGTTTTATCACTGTATACCGTTCTGATAAGGTAATAATTCCCATGTTACAGATATCTTGCAATGTCAACTAAAGTGTCACGAACGTTTGTTATTACCGCATAAGGTTTTTCCTTCTGTTAACAGTTTTGATGCTCTTAAGATTTGAACGGATTCCATTTTGCATCATACAAAATGTAACTGTGGAAATCAGAAAATTGCTTCCATTTTTTATTCAGGTTTCTGAATTATTTACTCTCATTTTTGGAGGGTTCTATTTCCTTAGATGAATTATTAATGCCCAATTCTTTTTTTTACCAATCCATTACATTAGCATCAATAAACTCACCAGATTCATCTATGTCATGTTTGTTTAGAGTATGAGAAATCGTCCGAGGCAAGTGTTGATCAAAGAAGCATAATAAATAGATACGTTATAATTAGATTTTTTAAAGAAAGAAATTTAATCTACTTTTAATCTTAATACTGTGCACTGTAGATGGAGCCATTGTGTCATCAGTGCAAGAAAGGAAAAGAGGCAAATGATACCGATTCGTACTCACTTCAACATGATTGAATGTCTGAAACATGCATTTCTGGTTACTATACATGTATTTGGTTAATTTTGTCATTCGGGTTGCCTTCTGGCATTTTGTTTTTGTTTATAATGTTTATGTTGGGAATCTCCTCTTTATCTTTATGTTCGGCATTAGGCAGACATCAAATATTACAAAAAAAGTGTACAAGCGAATGATGAACTAGAATTTGTATATAAATACAATAGTATGTTATCTTTTCTTGTTTTACAGCTTTTAGGATCGTCGAATGAGTTTCACTTTGTCCACTCCGCCGTGCCAAATATAAGAAGCAAAAGAAGTATTGTCCATACAAGGAAACTAAAAGCACACCCTTTAGTAAGTTAACACTAGTACACTCATTTTGTATTTTTGATAGAAATATTTTTTAATCCACAAATTTGAATAGAAATCTAAATACAATCTAAAAAACTATCAGCATTATGGATTCATCGTATGAAAAGCATATACAGAGGAGGATGGATTGTCTAGAATCACAAATCTGTGTTGACAATCATACAAACACTCGAGATAATAACCAAAAGTAACAAAAAATACTTTTGGACAAACAACGACTAGAGCTGTGTAGGTATTGGAATGTTCCTTACTTTTCAGATTATGTCTATACACGATCATTTATTTCTCTTATTCCCAAAATAAGGAAATACTATGAAGCATAGGAAAGTAAAATTATTTTATATCGGCAATCAACGCTATAAATGCACTTGTACTTGCAAAGCAAACTGTACTTTAAACATAACTGAAACAAAACAAAAAGTATCTATGCTATTCTTATTTTTGGAACTGCTAGTTATGGTAATTATGTAAGACAATACCTGTTATCTCCAAACAAATATCTTGTTATTAGACTTTACAAGACAGATATTTACGCTATTATATAAGATATGACTAAAATATCATATGAAAAGCAATGAAGCGGACATACGGCGTCTGATGACTTCCAAGGAAGCAGAAGATCACAAACATTTTGCACGATTGCTTATTAATATTGCAAAAATGGTATATAACGTATTAAGGATTTTCTATTAACAATTTTGCTTTTATTGCACTTTCGCTATAGTTTAAATCTATATTCAGTGTCTGATTTCATATAAATTGTCACTTCATATCAGCTAGAAGCAACAGAAAATTGAATGCAATATGTAATTGTGCCTCTGTAAAATTGAAAAGAAAATAAGAATATGAGGGAGCATCTCTTCAGCAACTACAGAAGAACACAACTCCAGAGCTATTTCTTCTTCTTCTTTTCCCCATCAGGATGTATTGTCTTTGTTGCATCACTGAAAATACTTTATTTACAGGTTAAGAGAGCCATCCAGCAAACAGGATATATAAGAACAAAAAGAGGGTTTAAACCATTAAAGGGTATACCTGTATCTGAAATCAAATTGAATAGTCCTGAACTTGAAAAACTAATAGACGTTAACATCCAAAGCCATCAGCCAAATGATCCACTTTTCAAAAAAGAATGGTATTTGGTAAGTATATACCAATTACACGAACATTTCGCAAGTATCTATTTTGAAAAATTTTGAATATGATATGAAGGTAATTCCAAAGGTTCCTAACTACAAAATATAATTATTTATGTCTGTACAGAATTTATAAATTTCATAAAAAGTAAGTGATAATTGTGAATCTGGAGGGACAGGGAAATTCAACTTCGAGATATATTTGTTTGTCCCTCCGAATTCATTTTAAAAGAAACATACAGATAATGGTATAAAATGCATCCTTACGAGTTATTAGTGCGATGTGAGAATGATGCCACATGACGAAATTCAGACCAGTCAGTCAGCAGAATAACAATCTAAGTGTATCAAGTACTAGGAACATAAGTCTTCTTCTGAAAATGATTTCTAATTAGATTATCTTGCCCTTGTAGCCCCTAACTATCCTAAAGGTCTATAATAAACTGTCATCGAAGCGTCGTTCAGTTACCCTTCTTGGAGATGAAATATATAATATGTTGAAGATGAAATATATAATATGTTTATTTCAATTTAGTCTGATTGGGTTTCTGAGGTTTTATTTTCTTCATCAAATGACCATGTACATGAAATCGAATAAGGTGCTGAGAAAATGAGATTCTTCTTATGAAAGAAAAATTGAATCGATGGGTTGTTGATGGGTAGATGATTACCTGTCGCGTTCCCATGGTAACTCAAGAATGTTGCCTGCGGATCTGTTAATTTCACGTGCATGGGTCTATCGTGGTGAACAATTTAAGGTTTGGTATAACAGTAATCTTGAACCTCGCTACGACAAATGATGCTTAGTTAATGACAGATAGTACAAGTATCTCTTCCTCAGGTCTCCATGATCTAATAAAAGAGCACTCTTTCATCTATTTTCCTTGTGAATGCTTTCTATTACTTTACATAAGTCGATTTAAAGTAACTTGACATTTCCCTTACTTAAAACTGACATTCCCTTTATTTTGAAAGATCTCAACTTACTTTTTCAGAAAAATACAGGACAGTCAGGTGGAATTCCAGGACTTGATTTAAACGTTGAAGCAGCCTGGGCTTTAGGGTACACCGGCAAAAATGTCACCACCGCCATCATGGACGATGGTAATTGATAAAATCGTTACTTTTCGTATATCAAGTCTGCTTTAATTCCTTCACCTTCCTTAACATACCTAGACTATATATTACTACATTACTGCCAAGTGAAATTCAAACACACAAACAATAATCAAAATTAAAAAAAACATAATCAACAGACATACAAAACCATGAAAATACAAACCCTAAACAAAATGAAACTCTAAGGATCAATGATACCCCCGCCCGGCATATTTTACCTATAAGCAATGAATAAAAAGTTTGAAGGGGCACAATTCAACACAAAATTGAGGAACATGACCCTTTATTTGAACCAAACCTGTATTTCTCAATGTGAAGCTATCTCTAAGAAATAAATATATTCCCTGTGACAGTTTTCATTTAAATGCCAAGCAAGCACAAAATATTGCTTTTTTCCAAGTTTGAAGGTGCACAACTCTGCACGAAGTTGAGCGTCATGACCAATTTTCAAACCTAAAATTTTTGGTAAAATAGCTACATTTAAGAAATGAATTTGTTATCTGTAACGGTTTACCTTTTAATGTCCGGAAACCACAAAATTTTGAATTTTTCTAAGTTTCAAGGGGCATAACTCTGCACAAAATTGAGGGACATGACCCATATTCGAACTTGACCTGTATTTCTTGGTGTAAAAGCTATATGCAAGAAATGAATTGATTATCTGTAATAGTTTTCCTTTAAATGTCCGGAAACCACATGTTGGACGGACGCACGCACGGACAAGTACATCACTTATACCCCAACCATTATATGGCGGGGTATAACAACTAAATTAGTCTGCAACGGAGCAAATGTGAAGATGTTAATCAGTCAATCAAAGTAAGGTTGTAGTGAAAGGATATGTCTATTCAACAGAGAAGGAAAATATTCAAACAAAAACATAACACTGAAAACACATTTTTTTGTCGTAAGTTGAATGATGAAAGGCTGTCAAAGTGTTTTGATTTTATATAACAGTATGAACTTTGACCGGTTAAGTCAATCAAAACAAAAACATGTTGTGATGCAAAGTGTTTCAGAATTGGGATTCATGACTCTGAAAGTTACACCATGTGACTGTCTCGCTTTACACTGACACTTTTTAAGGAAATATGATTTCAAATACGTGGCTTTAAGCATCATAATACTGTACAAAAATCTGATATCCAGGAAAATCATATGGGGCTTTGATCATTACAATAGTTGTTTTATATAGAACTTGTTAAGGAATTCTGATTGGATATTGTGTATTTGGCGCTCAATTTGCGTCTATTGCAAGTATACGTTTCATTAGACACCGGTCATGACTTCATCTATTTTTCGATCCATTATGGTTCAAGTTTTTTTCTAATCTTTGTCACAACTTCTCACACGTGGTGGGTAATTTCGCAACGCAGAAAAATAGGGTTTTCTATATTTTTGTGCAAAATAGACAATTTATAACAAAAAGGGGAATGTGATGCAGTGTAACAATGTCTTAACTATGAGTTGCATCCAAAATAAGGTGAATATTTAGCTTTTTATAACGCACAAACACAATCGGCGTTCTACTTTCACATTCATCTACATGAATGTCATGCCGATCGGTTTTCAGCTTTATAAAAAAAATTTCTTTTATTTTGGATAAAACGTATAGCTAAGCCATCATTACACTGCATCTATTCCTTTTTTTAAATAAATTATCTGTATTACACGAAATTTTAGAAAAGCCGAATGTTCTGCTTTGCGAGATTATCACCATGAACTTCTGAGAAAGCCGCTTTTAAGTTCTTCTTTTGATTTCACCGTACGTAATAAATTCTCGACTTACACATATCATATCATATCATATTAAAATCATTTTGATAAAAAAGAAAGAACATCTAACAAACAAGTCCACAAGACATTCATATTATGAATAACGGTATAAAACGCTCATCATTAGTACCATTCTACATCAAACTACTGTTTTATTCCAAAATTATGGAGGCGCCGAAAGAATGAGTTTTACGTTTTAAAGTATATTTACGTGAATTTAAAACTATAATTCAATTAGTATTCAATATAAAATGTAATGTGTATATGCTGTTCTGCACATGAAATAAACATCAAAGAAGTACCTAACAGTTATATGTTTATTGTAGTCTTGGGGAAAGAAAATGAACACCCCCTAGTTAGGTCTGATTGTAGGCCAAAACAGATTCAGCATACATTCACTATTATGAATAAATCACTTATCATAAAAATAGCAAACACACTTAATGACCAAACATAGAGGGAATATACGCACATTTACAGCAAACTACCCTATCAAATCAATGACCAGGCAGTAAAACCATACATCATGTATTCAATATACTTTCTTTCATGACTATGTACATGATTTGTTTCACTATATTGATAACATGTATTCAGTATTCAAGAAAGAAACCAAAATAAAGCCTTTGCCTTTTCCGTACGATCAGCGACCATGACATCAAATTATTCTTCCGCTAATGGAACACCATTCCATCACATTATGTATCCATCAGATCCAATATGCGAAGATTAATTTAATTTGGAAATGTTTTTGTCGTCCACGTTTTCTGAAGTTTCGGCATCAGAGACAGCAATTACGGGTCTTTGTAAAGGCAGATCGATTTATGTCTGTTTGAGTTATAATCACTGATGTTTTTCCAGTAAAATGACTTACACGCTGAAGTATCACTACAGCTTCACTAACTAAAAGGAACATTAGATGAGTGCGAAAAGTGTCTAGCACATGATGTGTGTCTCTCCAATACTGCAACGGCGATCCAGGTTACAGATATTTACAATACATCTATGCGAAAGAAATGTTCTATACACTGCCTCTATAAAAAGGAGCGCAGTCTACTTTCAAAATGCCTATGTATTTTTGTTATTATCTAGTTTGTTTGTCCGATTTTTCTTTTATCATGAAAAAGTTCCGATTTTTTTTTCCAAGAATTTATAAGCCTTTTGATGGTTATATTCGGATTCTGATTACTGCTTTTGTGTTTGACTTTCATTTCCTGTTTCATATTCCATAAACCATTCTAAAGTTTTGGAATACCACTTTCAACTGACATTCATTTTTGTTTTCTGAATTCTGGTACCGGAGTCATTAATCAAAACTTTCCCCCTAGTATTTTAATAATACAACAAAAGAATTAAATTGCTAAGACTCTATTTTTGTAATAATTCAAAATATCTCTACTATTAGGTCTCAATGCCTAACATGCACATATATGGATCTAACATATGGCATTCGATTTTAAAATTGGAAATGGAATTACTGTAACACTGAGAGAGAAATATATCTTTTGTTTCCATGTCACTTATCGAAGAGTTTGTTTCATAATTGACTGCATAAAACCGAAAATAGCTGAAAATTGTTTATATAAATGGAAATCAAATCATTCAAAGTTCCATGTAAATATGAATCAAGCTTCCATATACATATCTGTTTTCTCTATTTTAGGTGTAGATTATCTCCATGAAGACTTGAGACACAACTACGTAAGTACCTAAAAGTCTTTTGAGAATTAACGTGACTGAAAGATAAAGGGGATAGTTCTTCTTTTCCCTTTCAAGTCACGATTTTGACCCATCTTCTTTCCTTTGGGTAATTCGACAAATTTGTTTTACTACGTCCGAAATCAAGGTTTTCTTTTCTATGGATGATCTTTTAATAAACAAAGAAGATTTAATCCTTAATGGAATTCAAGTGTATCCTTCGCATTACAATTTGTCGTCAGTAGTGCTCGTTGCCGAAAGACAGGAAATCTATATGTTGACTAGAATGCACTAGCATACGAGAGCTAGGACATCTCGTAGCTTAAAGAAATACTTGTACTGTTAAACGTCTTCATATTCAATAGCATCATTTACGAACAGAAATTTGCAGCATGTACCAGACATGCACGTTTCGGTTAATTAACCCTTGTCAGTGATCCTGTATATCTTGTTCATGGATACATCCTGATTTCCTGTTTCTCTTCCGCGCACTCTTCATTGCTTCAATTCGAAATCTTTCATTCAAATATCATTATAGTATCATATTATTTCTTAATTTCGACACATTTTTTTCAGAACGCTAAAGCTAGTTACGACTTTAGCAGCAACGATCCGTACCCGTATCCCAGATATACGGACACATGGTTTAACAGGTTAGTATCTACATCTTCCATTAGCATATTTAAAATTCTCTAGGGAAGAATTAGTTATGGGACGGTATAATCGATTATCTTTTCGAAAAATGCCCTTTTTTCAGAAATATCAACAAATGTATATCCTCATCCATCAATCGTAGTTTATTACACTGTGCGCTTTGCTATCAAATAAGGATATAAAATAGATGAAGCTGATGTAAATAAAAAAAGACGCACATTTAATTTGTCACCTACTTATAAGATACTTCTAATTGGCACTTTATCCTTGGTTTTGATGAGCCGGCGACTTTTGTACCTATAAATGTTTGTTAAGCCTCTGATATGGACGCAGAGAAGCAAACAAAGGAAATTAACATGATACATTTTGTTTTAAAAATTCCCCGTCTCTTATTTTCAATCTCGATTAAGTTAAGCTACCAACAGTTTTTGTTTGATCGTCTGTGTTGGTTGTTCTTCGATTGTGAGCATGCTCGTGTTTAGAGGTTTGATGTCTTTCAGCAAACACTAGTGAAGCCTACATTTTTGTGCTAAATTGAGTCCAAGGTCCCCTTACATTAAAACCATCTATAAGTGTTCTTATCGGATTTAGAACATCACGATAAACTACTTTAAGACTTTCTAGAATTAAACAGGAACTTAAGAGCATTAGGATTTGTTACATGATATTCACGCTAGATCGGGTTAAAAGAAAAATTCCTAACAAATTTCGAGGATACTGGCTTTTATGAAAGGATCTGATAAGGGATGGTGCTACTAGGGGTGATGTCTTATTCCTTGACTGAAGCTTTTTATTCCTTTTTTTAATTGTGAATGTGATTTTTATTAAGATTGTGGTGTTTTTCACATTGTTTTCCCTGAAAGCATCAGAGAATAAACCCATGTGTTAGGCTATCAATATACTTATCAACGTAATATTGAATATCTAATGAACAAATTTTATATGAACCTTCTTGATTTTCAGTATCTTGTATTGAATAATTTTTTTAATATTGATAAAGTCATATATAACATCTTAAATTGAGAGTATAACAAAATATCTGTTGTCAAGATAAGGCATCTTAAAAACGGATCCTAAGGTACAAGAACTTTCAAAGATGCTTGGGATATCCGATTTTTCCACACTATCTAAAGACGAATAATCGAGTACTTCTCCGAGTAAAATGGCAGTTATAAAGTACAACATTTTGTTCCATCCAGGAAATAGGTGTGGAAGAAAAGTCTTCTATTATGTGAATTTACCGTCATTTGATTCATAAAAAATGATTAAAACCTTTCCTCGCTGTTTTCTGTTTTTCTGTGTTGAGATTTCAATTGTCTTGAAAAAAGCATTGTGCCTTTGGTTAAACATTCTGATTCATTTTACTCTAATACAGGAGGTCTAAACCCTTGCACCATCCCCAATATTTTGGTTTCACATTTCATACATTGCGTCATTGAAATATTGTGTAGCTAATTCTCGACAGATGAACTGCTTGAAATTTTGAAAATAGAATTTGGGGTGCCACTGTATTATTTTGGCTTCTCCTAAAAATTCAGACTTGAAGTACAACTGATGAAGATTACATATCCGAAACATGTATGTCTACTGCACAGTGTTTGGCAATGTTTTGTCAAGAATGCTGCTCTCCACTCCTAAGTAATGTTTGGATACGTCATGTCTTTAAATTATTGCTCCTAGTTTAACGTTTCATTTCCCTATGTTCATGTGCTTTTGCGTTTTATATATTTGGATAACCTGCAAAAGATTAGATCAACTTATCGTGTAGAGAGTTGAGACCAGTGAAATTTATCTTTTTAAAAAATACATGTTTGTATATGATACCGATGGATGTATAGGAATCTGGATATCCCAATCTGAAACTGAATGACATACATTTCCCAGATAAGAAAATCGATACTTTTCCAAATTGTCTTCCATAAAATCTGATTTGGTAAATGAATGTACGACGACTCATGTAATGAGAAAGTAAATCTAATATAATTCCAACTTCTCTCATATTGCTTAAAGTACGTCATGTCACGTCGATCTTTTTCATTATATCTTTTAAGTACTCTCATTTTCTTAAGCAGATTAACGAAATGACAAAAGGTTGGAAACAAAATTTTTAGTAAATCCAACATCCAATTTAATTCCGGCTATAGTTTTGCTGAGCGAAAATATTAGTTTTCCTCGCATGTTAATAACCTTCTCTTAGAAAATATTAAAGCAGTTACCGTTGCGATTTTATTTGAATTTTATTACTAAATTACGATCGGAAAAATTGATTAAATGATACAGAGGGAAGGGAAAGAAGTTTTCTCCTAGAATAAATGATTTTATCTGCTATAAAATATTATTACAGTTTTATGTTTCGTCATTACTGTTACAATAGAGGAAAACCATAAAATCCATGTAATTCAGTGAATGTAGTGCTTAATGGATGTTTTCTTTGAATTGAAAAGCCGGGCTCGTGTATTCGAGATGTACATTGAAAACTTTACTCGCAATACAAAGTCAGATTTCAAGAACATATAAATGCCAAGTCAGTGAAAATAAGTAATGATAATTGATAAATTCTAACAAAAAATTCTCCACATATTTGTTCATAGATAAAAACATGATAGATGGGTGGATAATGAAAGCGATCTAACATCCATGGATAAAAACAACAACTAAAATCATCTGAATTGCTGAATTGTATTGCTCCGAAAACTTATATTGGTTATTGATACGCTCAGTATGGCAGAAATCTCATCTTTATAGAAGATTAAAACGGACCTATCCTCTAAAAAAATATGCAATATACAACAGACGGAAATTAAAAGAAAAGAAAAACCTTGATACTCAATCTTTGTCATTATAGTCATGGCACGAGGTGCGCCGGTGAAGTGGCGGCAGCGCGTGATAATAATGTCTGCGGAGTGGGCGTGGCTTATGATTCAAAAGTGGCAGGTAAGAATATGGCGGGAAATATGAATTTACTGCATATAGGCAACTTTCATTTTACATGCATGTGTTGTGCACCGCATTTAGAAGTTTCTGTCCAGTAGGCTGCTCTCTGGTAACAGAGATGGATACATGTTTTTTTCTTAAATGCACTCAATAAATAAGTATTTTAAATAAGTTTAAATCTTTGTATTTTTGGTTTATAAAGGTCTCCGTATGCTTGACCAGCCATTTATGACAGACTTAATCGAGGCCAATGCTATGGGACACATGCCCAATGATATTGACATCTATAGTGCCAGCTGGGGACCCACGGACGATGGAAAGACTGTGGACGGACCACGCAACATGACGATGAGGGCTATAGTCAAAGGGGTCAATGAGGTCAATATTTATTTTCTCCTTTTCATGATACAGCAAAACAGAAAAAGAGAATTGTTTTCAGTATCTCTGCATTCATTCCTCCCATTCTATTACTTGCAACGATCCGATAAATTTGGTGTATATGTTTAACGTCTTCAAATAATGTTTGATCAAGAACCAGAAATCTAATTCAAATTATGTTAGGCATTTTAACTGTGTGTAAAAAATTACAACGATGAATGTATTGAGCATTGTCCGTCAAACTTTGTCATCATTAATTGTGTTTAACTGAGAAGCATATCTCCAAACACATCGCTTTGCTTATTAAGTCTTTGATTTGTTTGTATCTCTTTTGGATACGTATCTCGTTTGAATATGTAGAATTACTGTAATGATTTTACTAAAACAAATATAAAGTTTAAAATTGTAATAACCTTACATTCACCTTCTAGAAAATGAGCTAATTATCTACGAGCAATATTCCTCATAAGATTATTGACAAATCAACTGTCTGGGCTCTTTCTGAAGGGATCAAATTGATATTGACATTGTCATTATTATCAAATGTGGGAGTAAATTCTATAATTGCACTCACTGTAAAGATCATATCAGAAGAAATCTACCCTGTAATAACTAATCCTTTGAAATATCTTTGAAACTAGGACCCGAGAAGCAATTAGAACTAAGAATGAAAAGTCTAATAGTCTTTAGTAAGGAAATATGTATGTCTGAAGTCGACCACAAGGTACATTATGATCAGTTATACCTTGACAAGTAAGACCTAAGTTCCTGGATTTCAGCGTAGTGAGAAAGTCTGCTCTAACAAATTAGACATAAATCATAATCCTTCCATTCCAAGAATGTGTGGAAGTAAAAACTGAGTATTGAAACTTGAGTAAGGAGTGGATATGATTAATGTAGGCTAGGTAAAATGTCCTAAGTTCACGGAGTCCAACATGAAAGGGTGTTCTATTCTGTGATGTTCAATGATATATTATAGATATGAAATACCAAACAAAACATTATTTTAATGTAACATTGTCCGTATCTTAAAATGCACTCAAAGTAAATGCTGAAATATACAAGTACAAAATGTATTTAATTGTTTGTATCTCTTTTGGATTCTAAAAATGTATTATATATACGAATTTGTAACACAAAATGACACTCATAATTAATGTCTTTCTGGCCTATATGGGTGCATAAAGAAGAGTAATAAAGATAAAATAAAAAGAGCCACTATCAATGCTTCTAGACTTCTTTGTAATTTTGAGACGTGTAATCTTTTATTAAATGTTTTCATAGACAATATATTCTAGCGACAACATTCGCTATTCGAGCTTGTTTTATTAGATATTATTATCATTTCTTTCGTAAATAAATGTATGACGTATCACTTCATATTTAATGCTTTTTGATCTTTCGTGCGAGAGGAATTTGATTTCGTTTTCAATAACCCATAAAATTTTCTGAATAAATCAGCAAATGTCCCCACCAAAGGAAATAAAACGTTCTGCTTTTCATCGATTTCGCGTCATAAACTGAATTTGTTTTGTCATATGATATTGGTTATGCTGTTCTGGAACCAATTACTTCACGATCTGCGACATTCACATTGTATATCAAAATACAACTTTATACAATATTCAAGATAAGTTACATGTTTACTACCAATAAACAACTTGTTTGGCTTCATTTATAGGGCCGCCATGGTCTGGGAAATATTTATGTCTGGGCTTCCGGTGACGGCGGCGCAGACGATGATTGTAATTGTGACGGCTACGCCGCTAGCATGTGGACAGTGTCCATCAATTCAGCCACCAACGACGGACAGACAGCAGGTTATGATGAATCCTGTTCGTCCACGTTGGCCTCCACCTTCAGCAACGGTAAAAGTACGCTCAGGGACGCGGGAGTTGTAAGTTTCACCATACGTACATAGTTTTTGGAAGATTCTTCGCAATCTATAGCCACCTCTTCCATGAATAAAATTGCTCCTAATTCTTTCTGTCTACGGAGTCATATGCAATAAATTATATTCAATGAGAATGAAACTCAATGAAAGATGTCAAATTCATTTTTGATAGGCTACAACTGACCTGTACAACAATTGCACCACCACCCATTCGGGAACATCGGCCGCTGCCCCTGAGGCCGCTGGTGTTTACGCCTTAGCACTAGAAGCAAAGTGAGTGCGAATTAGTACTAAAATTAAACTTAAAAAGAATGAAACACAAAAAGTCATGCATTAAAAAAAAATCTTTCTTTTTTGCTGACAATCTTTGAAACCACTATTCCGCAACTCTCTGTGTTGCAAAGTATCGGTATGACAAGCATGATAAGAGAGACTCCTTCCAGGCTTTGAAATCACTGGTATTGCTGGGGTTTTTTTTATTAAAGTATACATAATTATTTGCCCAAATAATTTTTTTTTTAATTTTGATGGAACGGAGGGAACTTAACACTGTTTAAATGTAATTTGTTTATTTGTACGACGCCGCGCAACTTGCACCATAAACAGTGAGTATCGCTTTTATAGATCTATGGGAATTGATCATTTATATATTTGGTATTACTATTCAATATTTTGTCTTGAGATTTCACAGGAGTCTAAGTCTTACGTTTCTATTAAAAGATGGAAAGTTAGGATTTATTTTTAAGCCCCTAGATGAGAGTGCTGCTAACATTTGGGCAAAGCATGCAGTCAATTCTTATAACATAAGAGATACACAATTCCCTCGACGAAATACATCCTCTTATGTCTCCATCTGTCTGTTTGTGTGGTCGTTGAGTTATCAGTGTTAACTATCTCTATTGTAAAAATCGGCAAGCATTGAATATCTGACATCATTTTGCATGAATAGTGGAAATTGTCGACAAAGAAAGCATTTTTAAATATTTGACACTACAAATAAGAGAAATGCCAACATGCTAAGTAAATTTTGTGATATGAATTATGTGACGCTGTAAATCATATCAAAGAAAATAATGCCATATCAACTACTCAACTTCCCCCGCAAAATATTATACGTATTTCTAGATTCTTTTCTAATAAAATCAGAGGGAGTTTCCTCTTACACATTGTCATTTCATCGGGGTATCTAATTTTTTTTTTGGGCGGGGGGAGGGGGGTTGAGACATTTGAAAAGGACAAATCACACTTCCAATCCGTTATGTAGCATGTACATAAAAGGTCACTATGTTAATGCCCTCGTAGCATGGACTATCTCTATTATAAGATAATTGTTACCTTCAGCTGAATACCTTTTCTGTTGAATCAATTCAAATATTCTGCATGATGCCTAGTTTGCGAATGACTTTTTCTACGGAAACCACAAGGGAGATGTCGTCACAACAGAAAAAAATGGAATTAATTTATATTAATAATATCCTCCTATCAATCTGAAGTCTAAAGGTCCCATAGGATTTTTTCTTCATCTCAAATAAACTTTGACATTTCCTGGTACTTTTATTTACCACAAAATATCTAGAGAGTTCCCATAAATAGACATCGTACCAACTGAAAACCAAAACCAAATTCTAGCATTACATTTTCCTCTTTCCTGATCCTTTTGGTCACGAAAAGGGACGATGTTTCGTTGTTTTTACTCGTTATTATCCCGTTTATACCAAATGATTTATGTGAGTTTTGCATGAAAGTATTGTCAACCCCTTTCAGCAGAGAAGATTTCTATTTCCTCTCTGACACGTACGATACAAGATAAATCTTTTGATATACCAGATTACAATGTTACAATACCCGCCCACATCAGCCCGAATTTTCTAATGACGACTGACTTGAACTCTACTGAATAATAGCATTAAGCGTATCTTCAAAGTTAAGAACAATCTACCACATTAATAATTGCCTTGTCATATCGTGTAGGTCTTTACCGTTTCCCTACATCAAAATATCTTCAAATGACAATTGGACGTTTCGAAGCATCTATATAACTGATTTATATGACAACATTTTATAGAATAATTCAAAAGAAATTAAGAATGAAATTTCACATAAATAATGTATTCTGTGTGTACCATGTCCCAAAATATCATGTAAATTCTCTGACATTTATTCATTGAAGTTGTAAATTATATGCAGCTGTGTCATTGTCTCCTCCGTTTTGTCCTTATTTTCGTTTCGCATGAGAAGATTCTGTTTTGTATTTTGTCCAAAATTCCTAAGCCTTCGATTGTGTTTTTTTTTTTTTTGGAATCTGCTCTCGGTTTTTGTGTTTGACTTTCATTCACTCATATGAAAAATGTACCTTCAAATAAACAACTTCCCCCGCAAAAAAGTAATATCTATGGCTTTTTCATAAAATCAGAGGGATGTGTCTCCTTCATGCGAATGTTTAATATTTGATGATGATTTTTTTCTTCCGCTCCTTGATGTTGATAATTGGAAAAGACAAATCACACTCCAATTCCTTTAACTTGCATGCAAATTAATGGTCACTGTGTCAACCCCTGCAGCACGGACAACCTGTACAATGAGTGTTACATTTGTATTGTTGCCTTCATTTGTATATCTGTTCTGTTCTAGTCGATTGCTGTGTGATGTCTATAGCGAGTATGACTGTTTTTATTGAGGAAATCATCATACCAACTAGTAACTACACAAGGGAGATGTTGTCACGGAAAGAAAATTAAATGAATTTATGAAGATATTTAAAGAAGAAATCAAATTAAAATCATGGATCTAGATTCTAAAGTTTCCTGTAGGGTTTTCTTGAAGTCAAATAAACACCGATATTTCCTGGTATATCGATAAAAAATTAACCACTCAATATCAAGATAGTTTTCTGAGCAGAGTTGAATCAACTCTGGATCTTACAAACTGAAAACCAAAATTCACAGATATATGTGTACCAATAATGGTATTCTTGATCCCGTTCATACCCAAATGATTTGCTTTATAGTATTGTCAAACCCTTTCTATAGAGAATGCGACACATAGTTTATGGGAAAATCCTATTAATGCCCGCCTACAACATCCCGAGTAGTGTAATGAAGATTGGTTTTAATTCAACTGAATAAGTATCTAACTGACTCGAAATAGTGACATGGATTTGTAATCTTACTTCGTAGGTCAGAACAATTGGCCTCCCTGATAATATGATTGGCTTTGCTTTGTGGATGTTTCACTGTTTCTTCTTTCCTGGTTCATACGTTTTTACTGCGAATCTTGATTCTAGAATGCCAATATCTATGGATAAACACATAAAAATTGAAGGAACATATTATTGTGTGATAGCATGTTTGAATTTTTTACATAGAACAATCTACAAAAGAGACAAGATTCAAAATGATAATGCATTTACTGACGATTAGAAACTAAGCTTTATTTTCACATGTACATGTTCAAAGAGAAAAAGCAAGATGGATTCCTTTGAATGACTTTGTGTCTTTGCTTTTTCAAATTTATTTTTTGAACCTATATGTAAATATACTTTAGAAAGCAACTATCAAATGTTCAATGAAATGGTAATCTATGCAATATAATTCAGCTTTCCGAAACAATAAGAACAATATAGCAACTCTAAAATTTCAAACAAAGGTCGTTGTCTTTCCAAATTCATTCTCTCATAACCTGCGTGATATCGACTTTTTATGGCCACAACTGCATTCTCCGATTCCGCTTGATTACTGTAACAAGTCTTGATTATTTTACGGAATTGCTTTGGAGTTTAATGACGTAAAAACTCTTCCGTCTTCCTCTTAATCTCGGAGTTATCATTGCCTTCGACGATCTTCTTTGTCAGTAGCCATAAATCTAAGAGCAAGAAAATCTCAGTCTTCCTTATCGATTTGATGGTATAAGAGACCTCTAGACATTTCTGACAAATTCAGTATGAATGTTCCGATTAGAAAATGACAAGAAAATGGATTAGGCAGTGGTATGGATGGTTCAGAGCGTAGGTGGACATTTCTGACGGGCGATTGTCCAAAACGCCAAGTCTCAGGACCTTAGGCCAACCCTTCACTCCTATGCGCAATTTTACTAGGGATGAACGCATCATGATTTGTTGAACGTGAAGACAACATTTTGATTAGCCGAAAGTCGAAAAGCTTCATTTCGACTGAACGTCTAAGAAGTCATGTGTTGTCCGAATATCCTGTTGGTAATTGTTTTGATGTACCTTTCTTTGATATTTCAACTAAACAATTTTATATTCATTGGAGTGTTTTTACGAGAAAGAGTGCAGAGTAAATGCAGAGTTAAAACTTCAATGACGTGAGGTCACAAATAATGTTACATGTATCGTTCCTGTTTTCATTAATGTTACTCTTTTAACAATTTAGATGCTAACCACTGCCAGTTTTTCTGTTGAGAGTTTATTCTATATAGTGTATTGATTTTTAGAAAGGAGTTGAAAGTTTTCAAAATGAATAATCAAATGCAAGTGAAAACAAATAATTAAAATGCGAAATAGCTCTTTACATCGAGTTAAATTCGTTGAGTTTAATGTGCATCTGCAATAAGATTTCCAAAACTTCAAAACGATGAAAGCGGATAGAGAAAGCTATTTCCTCTGCTGTTTTTGAATGATAAATAGAAATTGAAATAAATTCAGATGGGACGTTGCTAATAACCATGCATCGTGTGGGCGGATAATATTGACCATGTATTCATCTGGAAGGTCATAAATAAAACATAAGAGAGATAAACGCATTGCTGGTGCGTATTTGATACCGAAGCTAACACGATTGAATTGATGTATTCGATTAGAGCTATTTGACTAATGGGCTTTGTATACTTCTGTAAATAATCGTTTGACCTACATTTGCAATGAATGAATCAAGTTGATCTGATCTGCATTAATCCCTCCTCATTGATTGAGATAGAGAGTTGAATCCCCGAATCCATCCAATCCCAAATATGACCACATCATTATAAATGTTACTAAACCGAACATTTCTGGAGTCACTTATTCCTTAGTGAAACCATTTCGATTACCTAATTAACTACCAAGGACATCTTAATAGAAAAGGATAATCTAGAAAATGATGTAATACAAAAGGAGAAGCTGACTGAAGCGAACTCGCTGAAGGTTCCAATATACAGTTTTCGCGCACTGTTCCGAAAGCGCAAAAAGTATGCGCGTCATGCTAAAGTTGAAGTCATTAGACTTTTAAAGTAGTCTACATAACTTTAAGAACCAGACCTTAGTACAATCAATACATCTAGACCTACAAAACATGTGAAAATCATTGCATCCAGATTTACTGTTTAATCGTTAATCAGTATCGAACGATGCGAAAATGGCAGCCGAGCGCATGCGTTCAATGGATTCAGTAGCCCAAATAGTGAGGTCAATACAGCATTGTTCTCAAAACATTATCTACATCATTTAATACTGAATTGAAAGAGAACAGCAGTAGCTTTTATCATGAAAAATTATTTGAATTTTCAACATCTGGATTTTCAGATATATCCGGAAGAGTGCGAAACACCCCTCCGGCACTACCGGCATCAGGAGCCCAGGACGCGCGGTACTCGCTTCGCCTTTGTTTCCTATCGTTGTTTACTATATGGACCAATGGCTAAAATTGATGTCCAGTTCTCTTCTTTACATCCTTCCAAACTCATATAAACCCCAAAATTCCAAGTTTTTTCATTAACTGTGCCTACTACAAAAAATTCAAGTCTCAACACTTAGAAATAAAAAAATCATCCCTGGCCATTTCTTCGAATACGAAACTAAAACTGTATATTGGAACCTAAAGGATAATTTTTTTTTCTTATCCGATAAAAGTTTTGTGTTCATATGAATTTTTACGCTCTTTCGCATCTTGCGATACCATATATTTTGCGTTACGCACTATACTTTTGTCTCGACACACCGTCAAAGGTCCCATGATTCCGTCAAGCATTGGCCCCTATGTTACACTATATGGCTATAATATGAAGCATATATGTGATCAATAGGTGCTATTTGTGATGCTGAAGCACTCAAATGGTACATTAAAAGATAGAATAAAGGCTAAATGTCATTCTTATAAGACTGTTGACATGCTCACAACAAACTTTTTTGTCGTAACGACATATTTTTGTCAGTCGGAAGCTCATTATATACAATAACGCTTTACTGCAAACAATTGAAATATCCATGTAAGCTTTGATATTATGATTGGATATTGGTTGCTATGGTAACCATATTTTGGTAAATTTAAAACAAATGATATACTTTAACATTTTCAGAATATTTTGATACCTCTCAAGTCTATGTAAACCCTTTACCTGTATTGTTAAGATGTACCATATCCACAATGGTGTCACAGACTCAACAGTCTTTTTTCTGCATAAATGCACTACAACTGGAGCAGCATCAATTTTCATAACAATCGAATTTTTTTTATTTTTCAAATATACATGCCTATATTTATGTTTTAAGAAACAGCAGAGTCAAGACCTTTTTATGATATAGATGGTTACCATAGCAACCAAATATGAAAGTTTGAGCTTACGAGCATATGTGCGTATATGGTTCCAATATACAGTTTTCGCGCACTGTTCCGAAAGCGCAAAAAGTATGCGCGTCATGCTAAAGTTGAAGTCATTAGACTTTTAAAGTAGTCTACATAACTTTATGAACCAGACCTTAGTACAATCAATACATCTAGACCTACAAAACATGTGAAAATCATTGCATCCAGATTTACTGTTTAATCGTTAATCAGTATCGAACGATGTGAAAATGGCAGCCGAGCGCATGCGTTCAATGGATTCAGTAGCCCAAATAGTGAGGTCAATACAGCATTGTTCTCAAAACATTATCTACATCATTTAATACTAAATTGAAAGAGAACAACAGTAGCTTTTATCATGAAAAATTATTTGAATTTTCAACATCTGGATTTTCAGATATATCCGGAAGAGTGCGAAACACCCTTCCGGCACTACCGGCATCAGGAGCCCAGGACGCGCGGTACTCGCTTCGCCTTTGTTTCCTATCGTTGTTTACTATATGGACCAATGGCTAAAATTGATGTCCAGTTCTCTTCTTTACATCCTTCCAAACTCATATAAACCCCAAAATTCCAAGTTTTTTCATTAACTGTGCCTACTACAAAAAATTCAAGTCTCAACACTTAGAAATAAAAAAATCATCCCTGGCCATTTCTTCGAATACGAAACTAAAACTGTATATTGGAACCGAAGGTCCATCAAGGATTCTTGCTATCTCTCAAATTGGACAAATAATCAAGGATCATCATATCTAAGATTACACGTCTTCAAATTCATCGCATCATTTAAGAGTCTCAAAAATGATTAAAAACAATCACAAACTTATTAAATTGCATATTTACAGTAAATAATAGTTCATTTCTACCCCCTTTTAATGACTGTTAGCTAGGAGCTAAGAACTGCTCTAAATTTTGTCATATAGTTTCTTCACATACGATTTTAAAAGATTGCATGAAATGCATCAAAGTTCGTTCGAAATCTCTGACTTCTGTTGTCTGAAAAAGAGTTTAACAGAGACAAAATATTTCAATTAAAGGCTGACCGACTTTTTTCTATTCTTCAGTCCGATGCTAACCTGGAGAGATATTCAACACCTTACTGTTCTGACATCAAAGAGAAACAGACTGTCTGATCCCTACATGAAGCACCACTGGAAATACAATGGCGCAGGGTTAGAATTTAATCACCTTTTTGGATATGGCGTACTTGACGCCGGCGCAATGGTTGATTTAGCACGAAAGTGGAAGCCATTGCCAGAGAGATTTCATTGCACTGCAGGCAGCGTAAAACAAGAAACGTAAGTCAAATTTGGATATTAGTTACTTTCGATTTTTGAAGATGTTTTTTACGTAAACTTCCGTTGCCTCATTTTTGGAATTATCATTTTCACAAATATCCATATCTTTATCATAATCTTTGTTTACCTAATAAGTTTTAAAATGAAGAATAGTGTAAGAACATCTAGTTCTCATTCTTATAGATAAATAATACTAGTACTTAATTCTGATGATCGTAATTAGTTTAATTCTGAGTGTGTCTTCCTCTGTTTTCATTACGAGGTAGTTTTGGTGTAGATATCTTCCTTATTCCTAGTTTTAATACTCCATAATGCTAATAATACATTTCCAGTCATTTTGCAACCGAGCAGCCAATTGAGCTCCACATTGACACAGATGCATGTAAAGGAGGAGAGAACGAAATCAACTACCTAGAACATGTTCAAGCATTCGTCACCATCAAGTCAACCTATAGAGGCAACATCGTCATGTTCATTACATCGCCAATGAACACCACGTATGTACAGTTTGGATTCATTCATTCGAAAACAAAATTACCGAAAATATTTATTGTAAAAGGAAAAAACCAAAAATAATAACTCCTTAAGATAATCTGTTCGAGTGCTTCACAAGTATCGATTAGCCATGGTTTATGAATATATTTTTAAATCATTTCATATTTTCCTATCAATAATATGTTAGTTTTTTTATAACAAAACGTACATTTTCTTTGTTTCTTAAACTTGAGGTACAAGCTACATAAACGTCTTAGACCACTTTGTCGTTATTTGATAGCCTATGTCAATATCATAAAGACTTTCTTAATGATGAAGAATGATAATGATAAATCCTAATTAGTGTTTAATACAGCCATCAGACTGAGATGAATGTACCACCATAAATCCCAACCTATTATATGACGTCAGAGCCTGATGATAGTAGATAATAGTAGATAATAGTTGCTGTCAACACAAACTCTGACTGAATATAATGTGATAGTGGCTATCTGTAAGATATTTGACTAGCTAAAGAAAATTTCATTGAAGAAAAGTCTCGACATAATAAGCTTCTCTAAACAGCCCATTCAAAGGTGAAACAACTAATTTCGTTATGATTGTTATAATACGACATATCTATTACTTTATTTTTCGAATGTAACACGTCTTGTATCTGTCTGCCCGTAAGTTTTTCACCCTTAGAAGGACAATTCATGTCATAAACAACAAGATTGTTTCTACGACATGTAGAAAAATCAACATGTCAAAGGAGAACAGCCTTTTAAAGAAATATTTCCAAACATCAGACATGTGTGACTATGTTACGAAAGAGCAAAATAATACACTAAAGCATCACTAACTATAGACTTTAAAATACATGAGATAGGATGCTGCCTATTGAGTCACATGGGTTTTCGTTAATACAGCAAGATCATTTTTGGTCCAACTTTCTTACATAGTATACTTGCATTATTCGTTTGATATTTGAATATGTTTAAACATTGTAAATTAGAACGGCGCGTTTTAAAAGCGCTACCTAGTGCATACCGTACTTGCAACGGACTCTGGAAATTGTTCATAAGGTAAAGGTGTCCTTCATGTTTCTGTGGATCTGTGTCATTTGTCTCTGGTTTTTTTTAAATGTTTTTCCGATTTTTCTTTTTCTCGTTAAAAATGTCTGTTTTGTATATTTTGAAGAATTTTGGAATCTGATTTGGGGTTTTGTGTTTGACTTTCAGTCAACCTTTCCTAATGATAAATTTGATAGATTGTTCTTAAACCAAGAAGTATCTCACTGTCCTTAGATTTGGCAGTCATTTTAGGTCGTAATTAGAATTTTACTCCTCATATTTACTATTTGAATTTTCTCTGTGCCTGCCTGAGGCATCGCTGATGATACATTATGTTTTGAATGCGTATATGGTGCATTGAATTATTGAGATAGAACATGCCTTTATTAGATACATTCGAACTTTCCGTATACTATTGCTCGTACATCTATAGATAGATGTACCGAACATACTTTATATTATAATTATAATTAACCTATCAGCACTCTGAGAGTGTGTTTGGCTTACAGATGTCAAGTTTGAAGCAGGGTTATAACAAATATAGGATTTATTACATCAAACCTAATTTTGTCTCATGTAATGATCTATTCATGAAAATCATTCACAGCTTCATTGAGTATGACGAAAACTCATGATAGGTTTGATGGTAATAAACAGCCTGCTTCATGGTCGATATTGTTTTAGATACGTCTTCTGTCTTGTATTTTTATGAAGGATTTATGAATCATTTCCCTCATGTATAGTCCTGTATGCCGATGCACTTTAGGTATGGCCTTTTTGGACTCACCGTTGTATTCATCGTTAGATATGTCAATATGGCGCACTAATAGAATGAAATATATGTTTTCCCTGTGCATGTATATATTTCTGAATTATTTATCACTGCTGGTCGAATGTTTAGTCTCTCAGGACACATAATATATGGATGCATCTTAATTATCGTATACATAAGCCTGCCCAGCATCATGCTTTGCTATATTTTAGGTATCCTGCTACGTCTTTCGGTATTTTTGGACACATTTCATTGTTTGGATTGAGGATCACTGACGAGGGTTAAGTACCCGAAACGTGCATGCCTGGTCCATATGTTAAACGTCTCCAATTCGTTAGCATCATTTAAAAGCAGATTAATTTACAGCATGGACCAGACATGCATGTTTCGGATATTTAACCCTCGTCAGTGATCCTGAATCTAAACATTGAAATTTATGTACAAAACATACCGAAAGATGTAGCAAGATGACTGGGATATGATGCTTCAGGACCCAGGTCTCGGAAATTTTAGAAAAATTTGTAAACAGAAATTTTCGAATGCTTTTGAAGAAACGACCAACCGAAATTCATCGAACTTGGCTACATATGCCCTCGGGGACTCTTGGTCCACCAGCAGTGACACTCACCAAGTGGTACAAATGTTAAACGTCTCCAAATTCGTTAACATCATTTAAAAGCAGATTAATTTACAGCATGCTGTAAATCAACCTGTTCTAAAATGCTATACATTAGTGGTTCAATTTAATTTGAAATATTGCTTCTTTGGAATCAACTGTTGAGACAATTGCTGAAAAAGTACAAATGGTACACTAAATTTTGTTGAAGATTCTTGTTATTATCAGTAAAAAAAATCAAGAGAAATGTGGTTCCTATCAAGTCCCCATACAATCGATCACATCCAAATACCAATATTAATAATAGAAAACAAACACAAAATCATTAAAACGTATGAGTCATACAAAGCATAGATAACTTCAACAGTTTTGTGGCTAAAAAAAAAACCGAGCAGAATTCATTGTAAGTCATATTCCGTGTGCTTAAAGACGATATTTATATATTGACTCCCATAAGAAACGATACATGGTTTGTATTCCAAAACATTTTAAATCAATATTTGAAATATATATGTGGATCTTTATGACAAAATTGTTTTTTAAGTCTAGTTACTTCACTAAACACAACTTTTTGCGCTGTTCACTCATCCAGAACGCCAATATTAACATTTCCATGATTTGCACGAGCTACGCAGTACCAAGATATATTGGTTTAATCCAGATTAAAGAGACAACATGTTCGATAGAATATGATCTCACAGAACAAAAATCATAAAAAAAAAATTCAAAATGCCAAAATTAATCAAAGAACAGCGACATCAAGCAGTTGGAATGTTAGAAGCAAGTCGACGTCATTCTGACGTTGCCGCGTAATTTCGTGTGACGCAAATCATTATTCTACGTTTACCTAACTGTCACAGGGTTATTGGATCAATCATCGGTTCAAATTGGATAGATTTGTGATTTTCTAAATGCAATTCTTACTTTTAGCGAAGGTATTGCGTAGTGGCCATGTGATAAAATGAACATTTGTTTCATGAAATGTGCTGTTCATGATCTGAATTTAAATCATCCAAAAATATATTAATGTGAGTTTGTATGTATTAACTTTATTTCAATTTATTCATATGTAAGATTTCTTTTTGGGAATCAGTATAAATCCTTCTGCACCTTTTCAAATACCGTATAAGAGAAGATTTATAGAAAGAGGTTTCAAAGGGATTGCAATACTTAGCATGTGATTCATTCCCAATTTAAGCAAACGTCAAACTCCAGCTTACTGCGATACCATACCATCCTAAACTAAACCCTCTCAATCTCTCTGCTGCATCACGATAAATCTCTGTTCATGATAAATGATGAGGGAATAGATGATTATCTAAACGTCAATAAAAATTATCGCTAAATATGGTAAACATTGCTGTATAGCCAGGATACATGGTACAGACTTGTACGGTGATGAAGAAAGGGCTTCAGACAGCTTGACATTTTACGCAGATAAGAACATTATTTACGCTTGACTCTGTGACGAAACACAATATAATGACTCTAATGAAGTATGAATACGTAGATACAGGAAAATTCATATATTTCGTTTTTATGTGCTTAATATGTATATTCACGTCATTTCCCATCAGTGACATGATAAGGAATACCAAAGAATAGAACGGTGAGGATTTTTTTCTACGCTTGAGAGAAATATACCCGGCTTTAAGATTACAAAATGTTTGTCCCAAGAAACTTAAAATGATTTGAGTACATATTTCATGTCAATAGATAAATCCCAAAACGGCGACCATGGATACAATAAAGAATGTTTCTCCGTCTAATTAATCTTAAACACAATATCCGAAACACGTGTCTAGTACAATAAAATTGGTACTATAGAACATATATTTCAACATTAACAAATCCAACAAGACTCGGTTGTAGCAACTATAGCAAAACAGAATTGTACATAAACGAGACACAGAGATAGGGGCATGGCAGAATGGAGGTTGAAATATCCTATTCTTCCAAGTAAAATTAAAGACCAAAGACACAAAGACTCGATCATCCAGAATTCCATTTGCCTTTTTTTTAATTCAGTGCTCTATTATGCAGCAGTAAATAATCGACTACCATCGGGACATGAATAAGATGTGACATTCAAGAAGACTTTCTTACCATTATGTTTACTTTTTATGACTTTAAAAACGCAAATGTTAGACAACAACACATATGGCTCTCGGACGACAAATCATATAGGAGAGTACCGACTATCCATGGTGTTAACTGAATAATGTTCAAACGTTGATTCTTTAAAAGTATTTACATGCAGATAAATGAAGTATAAAGCGGAAGTGTGTCATGTCGTTTTGTTTTCTTTCCAGATCCATGATTCTCAGCCAAAGACCAAATGACAATGACCATAAGAATGGCTTCACTCGATGGCCGTTCATGACCACACACACTTGGGCGGAGAACCCACGTGGCCGATGGAAGCTGGAAATCTCCATGGCACCGGACAAAACCGGAAATGTGGACACGGGAGTATTCTACGAATGGACCCTGATTCTACACGGAACTAAAGAGGCACCCTACGATCACCAAGTTGAAGACGAGGCCAATCACAATAAATTGTATAAAGTCAAACGACTACATGCATATAGCAAGGCTTAGATAATACATGATCAGTGATCATGGAAAAGTAAATACAGACTGAAAATAAAACTTAAGAAAATTGGGTTTTGAAAAATGCAAGCACTCTTAGAATTTTATTGATCTGAAGAAACAAATTCAAATTTCATGACAATGAAATATCAAAAAGCACACACACAAAAACTTCAAAACAATCGGCGTCAACATATAATGAATTGATGAAAATTCAGAGAATGCTTTTGGTTTCATTTTTGACAATATATGCTTCCGTTTTAGCAATCAACTAATGAGATAAGATAAATGTCTTGCTTATGGAGAACATATTGTTATACTGGGGTATATGAAAAATAATCAGTATTCCTTCTCTCATCAGGTTGTATGTGTCATTGCAAATATTTCTTAATGCAAGCATAGGAAATGCTCTTTTTTTTCTCTGAAGAAAATTTTTATTTTACTTGGACTTGTTCAAAACGTATTTGTTTATTGTTAATCAAAGATAAAACTTATGAATAAGAACTCGAATATTGCATGTTTATCTTAATATTATACATTGAAAATGAAAGTAATCAAGATGCAAATAATTGTTTTAGTTAAGATTCCGCTAAATTAATTTTGAAGTTATTATAAATGAAGGCAAATTCCATTTTAATTGTAATTTTAATCTTTCAATTACATCTAGAAGCTAGTCAGATTGTTGTTACCTATTTGTTATCGTGTGTTGAACTCCTCATAAGAAAGAGCTACAGGCGAGCTTTCTATGCCCATTTATATCTCTAATATCCTCAGTGTTAAAGTATTCAGGGTGTTAAAGATATATTGACTGGCATAAAACGCTCGCCGTAGACGTGTAGAGAAACAGAAAAGAGACAGACCTTTTCCACTTAGAATACACACATTGTTAAGCAGATACTTCATGTATGCAAATTGTGATTGTTGAATCTTATTTTCAAAATCTATCTTGTTCGTTTCGTGTATTCAAGAGTTTAAAGTCTGTTTCTCAGAAGAGGTATATAAAATGATATTTCTTATTCAACTTATGATTTTGAAAACAAATTATCATTTTTGTTAATGTTTTCTGGAAATGCTGTTTGTTATTACACTTTGGACAAAAGTTTTGATCATTCAAAAAAACATATGTTTCATGAAAATTAATACAGAAAACAGGTCTTGGTTTCAGACTTTATTTTTCAGGAAATTAAATACAAAAATAAATTCATAGACATGATAATGTTTACAAACAATTATACAAATCATTTGATTCAGTAAAGAAAGTTTTGTGAGAGAAAGTTTCTTCTTTTATTCACATTTAGACATAATCAGGTGAGATTTGTCTAATAATTTAAACAAAAGGTCAGTGATTATCACAAAGAGCAGTACTTGGACAATACATAACAATCATATGGAAGTGTTCTAACTCTTTGCCTTCTTGAAGAAAATTCCAAACCAATTTAAATGCACCAGACACGTGTTTCGGTTCGTAAATCCTCATCAGTGTTAATTCATTGCCAAAGTGATTTTCAGACACAGCCAAATGAGTTTAAGTAGCGCCCTCTAGTTTTATTTTTTGAATTTAGATTTGTACATTTACTTTGCAAAGAGCACGCGGTTCCAAATTTCTTGCAGGGATTCAGTTGCATAGTTAAAAAGAATCTATGAACTACATGTACATGTGCTTGGATAAAGTCCATGACCAAAATATCATTGGAGGAATATATTCGATTATATTTTTGGATGAAATGATAAGTTTCCGAAAGAGCAAAATAATATGATGTCAAATTGATAAAGAGCAAAAACATAAGCACAAGTAAAGAGATGGAGCACACAACTTAAGAACTAACAGAGTTGTAAAGTCACTGAGTGAAAACCATTCATCAGAATTAATAAAATTATAATTAGTGGATATGAAAAACCATGAGAACACAACTCAAACATCTGCAAAGAAGCATAAATGAATACCAATGGAAATGAGGCCAGATGCCTAGGGATAGTAAATATCGTCTACTTGCCAGCTACCCCATGTATATGTTACAGGGAATAAGTGTAATCAGGGATTTCATGTAATACCTGGAAGGTTCAGTGATTACGTGTAATTCCTGGCCATTTTAGGGATTACATGAAATCCCCAAAATCTTAGGGATTACATGTAATACCTAAAATATTTTCGTATTTTTACACTTATTTCCTGACGGCCTAAATTCATATAAAAATGATGAAATAACGATATGATAGATATTTTACATGTTCATAATATAAAATCCTATTACTGAAAGAGAAAAAAATGCCGGTTACTTATATAGATATACGTTTAAGGCTGATTGTGTTAATTTAAAATTTATGGGAAAATGATATTTAATAAAAACTCTTGAGCGGACCAATTGGTTGCACAGATAGTTTTTGGCCCGCTGATATGTTAAATCAATCTCTGTTATACATGATTGTATGCATGAAATCTTGATTGGACTATGTATTGTACCAAAGTACCATGGTGATCGGTTCGTCCAAAAATCTTTTCTTTGCATCTATTCAATTTCCATGAAACATAATACAATTAAAAATCTTAGTATTTAGATATACACGAAGGAAGGGGGATCCGATGTCCAAAATTCTTTATCGGGAACTAGGAATAATTTACATAGATTTATTTTATGGACCTTCATACTGGTGTTTTAATACGCTTGCTGTCGGACGGGGACATCCGTTGCCTGGCCAAAACCTCATTTTGAATATATCTTAAACCTATTTAGATATCAGATAATAAATAAATTGTTGAAATCAGAACATTTTTATCATTTCTTCTTTGTCCGTTATCTATAATACGGAAGTGTTCCAACTCTATACCTTCTTGAAGAAAATTTCAAACTAATTTTCATGCACCAGACACGTGTTTCGAATATTAAATTCTCAACAGTGCAGATGCTTCCAGCGAAAGTGTTTTTAATGAGCAGCCCAAATTGATTTCACTAGCGTCCTAGTTAACTGAACGTAACAATTTGGTTGCACAGATAGATTTTGGTCCACTGATATGTTAAATTGTCAAGATACGCTCTAGTTAATTGTTACGCCCAAATCAAGATACGTTAATGAGGGTTATATTACTAATGTTGTCGATTGAAAATTTCGATATGAGTTTTATAGTACTTTGACCATCATTTTTGTTCGATAAGTTCTTTTCTTCGCGCTCATCATGACATGCGTTTGTTTTATGTCCAATTAGCATATACATGTGTATAGTTAATGATAAATATGATAAATTAACTTCAAAAATTGAGGAATATTTTGATAAAAATTACCTATACTAGTTTGAATATTTTCACTTATCTAGGATAAACGTTTCCGGGTACTTGACAGAAAGGATATTCAGCATCAACAGAGCAAAAAATAATAGATCTTAAACAATCAAAATAAGGAGGAATTGAGGTCAGGAAATAAGTGTAAAAAATCAAGAAAAAATCAGGAATTACATGAAATACCTGGGCAGTTTCAGGAATTACATGTAATACCTAATCGATACAGTGATTACACGAAATCCCTAAAATTCAGGAATTACATGAAATCCCTGATTACACTTATTCCCTGTAACATATATAAATAATACGGAAGTGTACCAACTCTATACCTTCTTGAAGAATATTTCAAACCGATTTTCATGCACCAGACACGTGTTTCGGATATTCATCAATGATGCTTCCAGCCAAAGTGATTTTCATCATTTCACTAGCGCCCATTGATTTCATTTTTAGAATTTCAATTTGTGCATTTACTTTACAGAGAGTGCGTGGCTCCTGTAGGGTCGATTCAGTAGTATATCCAAATAAAATTTATGTTCAAAATAGCATTGGAGGTATGGTGCTAAGATATTAACCTCCTTTAATTTCGATGATATTTTTCTATGAAGTGGCAAGTTTCCGAAATAGCAAAAAATACATATGATGTCAAATTGCTGAAGGGCCACAACAAAGCTTCTTTCAGGCGACAGAGCAAGGAAAGACACTTAACAAACATCAAAGAAGGGAGGGGATAATCATGTCAGGGGGAACGATTTTGTCTGCTCCACATTGCAACAAGAAATAAGTGTTTATATTAATAACACGGAAGATATGTCACCTTAGCCGCGCAGAAATTTTAAAGATAAAACAGTGAATGTATCCATGTCGGTGTTTTAATGGTTTTAATCTAAAGTAACTTTCAATATTACGGACAACGAGATGTTTCGTGCATCATCGACAATCCTGTTTTTAAAAAGTATAAAAATGTTATTTATCCGCAAGAATTGATTCTAAACAAGGCAAACGTAACAAATACAGAAACACCATTTTTGGACCTAAATATCAAAATTATTAATGGGGAGATTCATACAAAAGTGTATGACGAAATAGATTCAACATAGTAAATTCCCCCTGGCTTGACGGTGATGTTCCTAGATTACCGTCATATGGTATCTACATTTCACAGCTCACTCGGTATGCTAGAGCATGTAGTGATGTTTTGGATTTTCATAGTATTCATTTACAAATTACCAAGAGACTTTTAGGTCAAGGTTTTCGCTTTCACAAACTAGTAAAGACTTTCTGGAAATTTTACAAAAATTATTCTCAACTTCTTTTTAAATTAGGATCAATACAAGCAGCAGAGTATATTACTTTGAGTATTTCACAACCTGCATTTTATGGTGACAAAATTAACAAAATAAGAAGGATTAAAGGTAGACAGCATAACCATCAAAAATGCGTCAGAATAATCAAACGTCGTTTACACCGTGGATATGTCCCTAATGTCACTAGACGGGCACTAGGCTTGACCAATCTACAGTCTTGTACCAGCGCATTCTTAAAACTTGCACTCTGACTGACTGTGACGACGGGACTCCATGACGGAATCTATCCAAGCCTCTTTAGAGAAGACAGGGCCCCGACCACCTGTCCTCGCTGAATATCAGTCGGACTACTCGGGTGATAACATACATGAGCTCGGTGTGCGAAGGAAAGGTCTTCAAGAAAATTGTCGGAATTCCAATAGGGACCAATTGTGACCCACTCTTTGTCGACATTTTCCTTTACTCGTACGAAGCTGAATTCATTCAATCTTTGGTCTCTGAAGGGAAAAGATACTTAGCTACTGACTTAAACTTCACTTACAGATACATAGACGATGTGTTGTCCATCAATAATCCATAATTCGCGGATTACCTGAGCAGTATATATCCTTCGGAGCTTGAAGTAAAAAAAAACTACAGAGACAAATAATTCAGAATCCTATTTGGACATAATGATGTCCTACGACACTGATGGTCACATGAACACCTCACTCTATGACAAACGTGACGATTTTAGTTTCAGCATTACAAACTTTCCTTTTCTGAGTAGCAACATCCCATCATCGCCTGCTTATGGCGTGTTCATATCTCAGTTGATACGCTATGCCAGAGCTAGTACCAAATATACGGATTTTGTTCTGAGAGCTAGGCGTCTTTTAGATAAGCTTCTCAGTCAGGGATATGTTTGTGACCGATTAACATCGTCACTGAGGCAGTTCTACGGTCGATATGGGGAACTCGTCATACACTATGATGTCCCACTCTCCAAAATGGTGGATGATATTATGTCATAGACCAATTGAACCATCCAACCAATGATTGTGCTCTACCAAAATGGTTGTAACCGTATGTGAAAGTTCTACCGAATTGAAGCGACGGGTGTTGCATGCAAGCAGGAGATGCTTACTGTTCCTGGGCACGTAGTCTCACTCCCATATCGGGAGTTCGCTTCTTTTCATATGGTGGAGGTTTTTGTTTGCTTGCTTTGGTTCCTGTTTTATCCTGATTTTGTATGCCTTCGGTTTCTGATTTTCTGAATTATCGATTTTTGCTGTATACAGGGATATGGTCATTATCCATATATGTCATCGTTACAGCCGGCAGAGCACGGATTGCATTACGTATGCCCTCTTTTTATATCCATTTACATATTCATCTGTGTTGCTTGGGCCCCTGCGTTTTGCGTTCTTGTTTATGTGTTGTCATCTAACAGTGAGGAGGTTGTTTTACACCACAATTGCACGTTCTTCGAGATCTCTGGGTAATCGGAAAAGTGCGAGGGTTGTGCGCACGTAATTCATGATAACCACACCGTCAGCTATTTTCGTGGCAGATGGCCGTCCTAATGGCACCGGTGGCCCATTGGTCTCGTTGGTTTATGTGTGGTCCTTTGTGTTGATGTTTCTGTGTTGTGCGTTGATGTTCCTTGTCCCTTTAGTGTCTCTTTCTGTGTGTGTCTGTTCTGTGTTTTTGCATGGGGTGTTTTTAGGTTTTGCTGTGGGTGCTGCAACCTGGTGTTCTTGGAGATCCCCTCCTTTGTTTGATATGCCATCGTATACTCCAGTGTTTGCATTTAAAAAGCCTCTCACAAGTATACCCTTCTCGATTAGTCGCATTGCCTTTGGAAAAAAGTAATTGTAGTTTTTCTCCGGGATAGCGTATCGTTTGTGATATGAATACACCATAGGTAAGGGACGAGGGAATGTTACTACTCTGGAAAGGGAATCTTGCAATTATGAAGTTGTAGTCGTCACGTTTTTCTGCCATGATTGAAGTAATTTATAGATGTTGATGTCGTCAATCTGAATAAGAAGAGGAGTCAATACTTTCAATAGGCTCTTTCACCTTCACCTCTTTTTCTCATGGATAAATTGTTGTTTAATAATACAGAAGTGTTCCAACTCTATACCTTCTTGAAGAAAATTTCAAACCAATACCAGACACGTGTTTCGCATATTAAATTCTCATCAGTGATGCTTCCAGCGAAGCCGCCATAAATCATTTTAGTAGCGCCCTCTTGTTTCATTTTTTGAATTTAAATTTGTACATTTGCTTTAAAGAGAGTGCTTGGCTCCGAATTTCCTGTAGAGTCAATTCAGTAGCATATCCAAATAAAACAAAGGAGGGGATCTCCAACAACACCAGGTTGTAGCACCCACAGCAAAACCCCAAAACACCCAATGCAAAAACACAAAGCAGACAAGCACAAAAAGAGACGCGCAAAGGACAAGGAACGTCAACGCACAACACAGAAACACTAAACACAAAGGACTACACATAAACCAACGAGACCAATGGGCAACCGGTGCCGACTTAGGACGGCCATCTGCCACGGAAATAGCAGAAGGTATGGTTATCCTGGATTACGTGCGCACAACCCTCCCATTTTTCCGATTACCCAGAGGTCTTGAAGAACGTGCAATTGTGGTGTAAAACAACCTCCTCACTGTCAGATGACCACACACAAACAAGACCGCAAAACGTAGGGGGCCAAGCAACACAGATGAATATGTAAATGGATATAAAAAGAGGGCCTACGTAATACAATCCGTGCTCTGCCGCCGCGAGCTCATGTATGTTATCACCCGAGGAGTCCGACTGACATTCAGAGAGGACAGGTGGTCGGGGCCCTGTCTTCTCTAAAGAGGTTTGGACAGGGCCCGTCATGGAGTCCCGTCGTCACAGTCAGTCAGAGTGCAAGTTTTAAGAATGCGCTTGTACAAGACTGTAGATTGGTCAAGTACCAAGCCTTGTGTCCGTCTGGTGACATTAGGATCATACCCACGGTATAAAAGGCGTTTGATGATTCTGACGCATTTTCGATAATGATGTTGTCTATCTTTGATCCTTCTTATCTTGTTAATAATGTCACCATAAAATGCAGGTTGTGAAATACCCGAAGTTATATAAAATCTATGTTCAAAATAGCATTGGGGGAATGGTGCTAAGATGTTAACCTCCTTTAATTTCGCTGATATTTATGAATGGAATGACAAGTTTCCGAAAAAGCAAAATAATATATATGATGTCAAATCGATAAAGGGCCAAAACGAATCTTCTTTCAGGCGACAGAGCTGGAAAGAAGTAATTGATACACTTCTAATCCTCAAAATACGAATTACATATCTGATGTTTAAAAAAAACAACCGACAGGTTATCGGCGAATCCCCTGTCAGAAAAATCCGTTTTACCGCTCGACTGACGCCTCGCGGTAAAACTCAATTTCTGACAGGGAATTCGCCGATACCCTGTCAGTTTTTGCAAAACACATGCATGCATGGTAACCTCTAAATGTCAACACTATATCCACAAAATCAGAGTATAAAAACAAAATTTGTTATAGATGGCGCCACAAATGAACTAATGCGTCGACGCCCAACTTTGAATAATTCAAATAAATACAAATTATCAAAGAAATATTGAAGTAGTTAAGACATCATATCCATTTGGGGGTAATTAAACTTCCAAAATATATTCTGATGCATGGAATCAAATAAAGTGCAACTCGATGTGAATAGAAAATAGTGACCTTTGCAAGGCTTACCATAAACTTAGAATAGAAGTAGGATATAGTGAACACCTGTGAACGACTTCTGACTATGAATACATAAAATAACAACCAACAATGAACATACAACTAAACAATGAAAAATATTATCAGATGATAAATCTAACGACATTATTTTGCAAGCGGTTGCGCCACAAACACTCAAATACAAAAATGTTCGGCCCATTGGCCTTTATCAAGTGTAAAAACGACGATCTATGATAATTCTAAGTAATGTAAACGTCTTCAAATTGAATAGCATCATTTAAGAACAGATAAATTGGCAACATGGACCAGACATGCACGTTTCGGGTACTCAACCCTCGTCAGTGATCCTCAAATCTAAACAATGTAATATGCCAAAAAAAGTATGAAAGTTACTATGTCGAAAAAGCGTACCGAAAGACGTAGCCGGATGGGTGGGATATGATGCTACAGGACCCACGTTTCAGAAATTTCAGGAAATTTTGATAACAGAAATTTTAGAATGCGTTGAAGAAACGATCAACCGAAATTGATCGAACTTGGCTACATGTGCCCTCGGGGACTCCTGGTCCACCAGCAGTGACACTCACCAAGTGGTGTAAATGTAAACGTCTTCAAATTGAATAGCATCATTTAAGAACAGATAAATTGGCAACATGGACCAGACATGCACGTTTCGGGTACTTAACCCTCGTCAGTGTGGTAGAGGTGACAGTTCTACCCAATTTAAGCGGCGGGTGTGGCATGCAAGCAGGAGATGCTTACTCTTCCTTGGCACCTGGTGTCACTCCCATACCGGGAGTTCGCTTCTTTTCATATGGTGGAGATTTTTGTTTGTTTGCTTAGGTTCCCGTTTTATCCTGATTTTGTATGCCTTCGGTTTCTAATTTTCTGAATTATCGATTTTGTGCTGTTTACAGGGATATGGTCATTATCCATATTTGTCATTAACCAGGTGCGGATTTTAAATAATTCGAAGGAACTTTTATTGCGAAAGTCGTTAATTGATAGACGTATTTTTACCTGAATTCCTCCAACATGTGATCACAATTCCTTTTAAATTACCTCGTACTCTTTATCAATTGGTAGAAAGTATCGCTAACTTCTTCCTTGTGGTTACAACTCTTGACCAGTGAAGAGTAGTAAACTGAGTACTTTTCTTTCATTTGTTTACTGCGCAAAAGGAAGATGGATAATTCTATAAGATCAAACAAGACAATGCCAAAACAAAGAAAAATGGTTTTAGGCTTATTTCAAGAAGGCTTGAGATTTCGTGCAATTTCATCAAGAACATGATTCGCATGTATATACTCATCAAAATCCAATCGTTCGAGGGTTTTTTTTTCTAAACACATGATGATTTTCATTTCGTTAAATTTTTAAAATATAATTATAAAATTTTCTTATTATTGAAGTGAATAGGAAATTGACAAAATCGATATCCAAAAATTAACCTGACCTTTCAAGATTCAAGACTTTATTCTTTAGAATTCGGTCCAAGTACCCTCATTGAATTCGTACATGTCTGCTCATTTATAATCTATTCAAAACATGTGAAATGTGGAAATAAAAATTTTGGAAATCTTCTGTCCATTTTTGAAACTTGATGAACAAATTAAAGCATAACAAATCAGTTTCCATTATGTTTTCAATGAATTGGTAATTAAGGTAGAGTAAAATGATGCTAATGAATTTGAAGACGTTAACATCCCTCAGGTCCCAGATGCTCAAATTTCCAAAATAACAACTGTTACAATATTTTCATTTCCATATATTCAAAGCTTACGCTAGACCTGATATAAAAAAAACAAAAGTGAATTCGTGGTTTCATGATTATGCCGAGAACTTAAGCCGTTTGAACTTTAACATTGGACCCTAGGGGAAAAGGAAGAAAATCCCTTTTTAGAGGTGAAAAAATGTAACTATAAAAGTTTCTTTTCCCAAAACCATATTAGTTTGATAATCTGAACAATATTCTGAGGAGAAAAAATAGGGTATCCAGGCAAAAGGTCACCAGCAATTCTGACCTGAGGGATACTCTACCTTAAACGTACGCTAGCTTTCAATACCCGTTACATGTAATGCTTCAGTGGTCACGTGTCATCGCCTTGAGGAAAAAAGTTAGCGGTACTTGTTTTACCATGTAATTATAAATGAATTGTGAGAACATGTACCTGGAATTGAGGAACTTTTGCTTTTACCTCTTTACAATTTTGACAATAGAACATCTGAAATCCACTCATTCATTAGAGTCAATTCGATCAAAGCCTTTGATTTTTCGACACTTTACACAATAATCCCACATTCTAAATTGAAAGAAAGACTCGCAATAATGCGTTTACAAGCAAAAACGGCAATAGCAAATATAAAAATTATTGTTAACTATGAAAAAACCTACTTTGTAAAAGAAAAGCCCGATTCTGAAAAGAAGTACACTAGAACAGATATTAACTTCCTGATCGACAACATTTTCGTTGTGTTTGGAGATAAACATTACAGAAGTACCCATCAGTTATTCAGTCTCAAAGTCAAGAAGGCAAGGCAAAAACCATTAGATTTTCCACAGTAACGGTTGCGAACCTCGGAATGAACAAAATTACAAAGTGAGACCAGGTGCCCGGGGAGAGTCAGCGTCTCCTGATTGCATGCAATACCCGTCGCAACAGGAAAGGTCTTCCTACAAAGTGTCGGAATTTCAATGGGAACCAATTGTGCCCCACTCCTTGCAGACATTTTTCTTTACTCGTACGAAGCTGAATTCATTCAACCTTTGGTCTTTGAATGGAAAAGATACTTTAATTAGCTTCTGGCTTTAACTTCACTTACAAATATATAGACGATGTGCTGTCCATCAACAATCCAAAATTCGCGGATTACCTTAGCAGAATCTATCCGTCGGAGCTTGAAGTCAATGAAACTACAGAGACAAATAATTCAGCATCCTATTTGGACATAATGCTGTCCTGCGACTCTGATGGTCACATGAACACCTCACTCTATGACTAACGTGACGACTTCAGTTTCAGCATCACAAACTTTCCTTTTCTGAGTAGCAACATCCTTTCATCGCCTACTTATGATGTGTTAATATCTCAATTGATACGTTATGCCAGAGCAAGTATCAAATATACAGATTTTGTTCTGAGAGCTAGGCGTCTCTCATGCCTCGTTTACACGGAGAGTTTATTGCGCAATAAACGTAAATTTGTTGTGCAATAAATTTGTTTTGTGTTCACACGACAAAATTTATTGTGCAATAATTTTTCGATTTGTTTCGCAATAACTCTGCCGTGTAAACGCTAAGCAAAACTGTTGCTCAATAAATCTGACGCATGCGCATCATCATGTCAAGAGAAAGAGATTGTTATACTTATGAATATGACTATTCGAAGTCTTCATTTTTGAGATTCCATTGAGCGATTTTGATTTTTCGTAGATATAAGAACGTTTTTCTAGAAGTCTGGACCCCTTGTAAAGAATGGCGTCACAATTGAATGACGTCATGCTCTAGACTGAAATGACAAATAGATGAATGTTCCTCTCAAAACAGTCTTTTTAAAATTTAGACTTTACGAAAATTATTCGAACAATTTTCCATTAAGGTATCCGTTGTACACTTTTATTCATGATTCTTGGATTTTATTGCGCAATAGTTTCAGTCTCGTGTGAACGCAAAAAAGGTTGTTGCGAAACAAATTTGTTGCGCAATAAAGTTATTGCAAAATAAATTCATTACGCAACCGTGTGAACGAGGCATTAGATAAGCTTCTCATGGATACGACATCGTCACTGAGGAAGTTCTACGGTCGATACGAGGAACTCGTCATACACTATGATGTCCTATTGTTCAGAATGGTGGATGATAATTTGTCATAGACCATATTAACCATTCAACCACTGAATATACTTGTATCTTCCGAAATGGAATTAACCGGATGTGATATTTCAGCCGAACTGAAGCGACGGGTGTTACATGCAAGCAATGGATGCTGACTCTTCCTGGACACCTAGTCTCATCCCCATATTGGGAGTTTTTGTTTGTTTGCCTTGATTCCTGTTTTATCCTGATTTTGTATGCCTTCGGTTTATGATTTTCTGAATTATCCATTTTGTACTGTGTATTGGGATATGGTCATTGTCCAT
This sequence comes from Pinctada imbricata, assembly GCA_033119305.1. Lineage (NCBI taxonomy): Eukaryota > Metazoa > Mollusca > Bivalvia > Pterioida > Pteriidae > Pinctada > Pinctada imbricata. Next base: position 24,566,909 of record VSWD01000009.1, read on the forward strand.
ATTTGTCATATACCAACGAGACCAGTAGGCGATCGGTTGACTTAGAACGGTAATCATCTACTGCGTTAGAAGCAAATGGTGTGAATACGTGCCCACAACTCTCCCACTTGTCTCGTCACCAAGCGGTCAAGACGAACATACAATGTTTGTGTATCCGAATAGTGAGAGATTGTTTGAACGTAATCTGGGAAGCGGAATCATTTGTTACGAATGATTGAAGCAGAAGTCAAAGTAGGTTCCGAGAGCAAAATGGTATCCTAGCTTCATTTACTCCAATGGTGTTCTTGGTACATCCCAACACGTACCTTCTTTCCAATGCTTTTTGGTTGGTTGTGAGCTCTATACAAAATAGATACACAAAATCCAGAATACAACTAAAGGACGTTACTGGAATGATGCATCGAATGAATGTATCTGAAAATCACTCTGGCTTGAAGAACCAGACCTGCCTACCTATTTCTTTCAAAAAGTATTATATTTCGCTCAAGAAAGTATTACTTGGGGAAGTAACGTAGAACAAAAAATGACTATTACTTTGATAAAAACATTGTCTTTCACACTCTTTGACACTGTGACAATTCGAAATCATTTACACCATTGCATATACGATATCCAACGCTCAACGTTCAAATAGTCTATTCGTTTGTTAGAGATATTTTTTGAAAATTCACTCTGCTTGGAAATATGTTTGAAGCGTAAAATTGAGCAGGAAAAGCGTATACCGTAATTGTAGGTCCAAAATCGTAAAAATTACGCCAAAATCGTAGAAGTAGGCAGGTCTGTACCACGGATGAGTATTTACTATACGAAACACGAGTTGTTATAGTTATTGCATAGTATCTTAGGTTTGTTGTGACCTTTGCAAATAGACCAAGAATAGGAACAATTTTCTTTTGTTACATTTGGCTTGCAATATGGACATATAAAACAGTAGGAAATTTTAAACACATTGAAAGATGTAAGTTATGAGCTGAAAGTGTCTTATTTTCTATTCTCCAAGTTACTTTATTTTTTCCAAGGTTTTGGAAGCCCATTTATTATAATTTTGGATTCTGATTTTCATTCATTGATTAAACAAATCTAAATACTATTCTAATACTAAATAAAATTTTATTAAAATCCCCAATTAATATACTTTTAAAAAACTTTAAAAGTGAGGGGTTTCACCTAGAATCTGAATTCATTCAATTTCCAGGAGGCTATTTATTGTTTTATCATCTTTCTGGTTTTGAAAGACCTTTTGATACACAATTCAATAGAGTATTCTGTGACCACTGTTTAATACATTGTACAATATCTCAAGAGGCATCTGCGCAGAAAATCACTGGTATCGTTTGTTGAAACATATAATAGATCCAATGCAAAGACTTTTATGTGTCATATTGTTTGTTCTTTTCCAGTCTTGTGAAGTCAATGTTGTTCTGTGAAATTGTGTTTTACGTTTCTTTTATTAATAGAGACGTTTGGTTTTTACTTACAAAATACAGTAAAAGCTTAAAATGAAAACATTCAAAGCAAGATAATACCATACATTACCACATTCTATGTCACACTTTGTTAGTGAAACATGTATGCCCTGAACAGAGTAATAGTATGAATTTGTTTTTTAATTATATTTTATCAAGAATAAGGTCACAAGACAACCCCCCTCCAAATAAATAAATAAAAAGTGTGAATGTCTTCATACAAACCAATTGAAAGTTACATTTGACTTTTAAATTAAAACTAGGTTAAACTCCAAGGTGACAACAACTTTGATATCAATTGAAATCTCCTCACAAGTAGAAATTTGAAAGCACTATCACTACCATTCAAAAGTGATACGATATCAAATATTTTGGCAAAGACAAGCAGATGGGCACTCACTCTGACTAAAACCTGCAATCCCTCCACAAAACTATTGACTCCCAGGGACAAAAAGGTAAATTTCAAAGAAAACAAATTTTCATGCTATAATATTCTGAGTATCTTAATATCAGTTTGATGGCAAAATTGTAAAACTAATGAAAAATTTTTAACTTCCCCTCGTATTTTATTTCTCATAAAGAACTATATCATAAAGAAAATAAACAGCATACAAAGTTGTTTATTAATATGGATATAAATAATAAGATAAATCAAATAAAATAGCAATAATAAGCAAACAAATAGCAACTATTTCACATCTTTCTGAATACAAAATTTTTATTAAGAAATAAAACTTTTCTTTGTAAAGAAATAAAATTTTCAATACAGAGTATAAGTATCAGAAAAATAAATACATAATACTGAAAGTAATCACATCTTAAATTCATATTTTCATTTGAGGATTTCTTCGATTAAGGAGGTTTTGAACACCAAGATGGCAGCAACATTTTTTTTTCTCACTTCCTTTGAACAGATCAGTCTTAACTTTTTCAAAACATTTGATACGCTGATTGTTATACACAATTGAGTATCCTGATGAAGTTTGAATAATTTCCGGTGTCATTTGAAGAAATTATGGCGATTTTAGAAATTGTGGACTTTGTGAGTTTTATTCATGAGCAAACCACGACGTCATTTCAACGTTACCGGAGAAAATGGCGTCACAAGCCTTCGCATTCAAAATGCAATAAAATTTTTTTGAATGCAATAAAAACAATAATACCAAATGTATCACTTTGCATGTGTAACATAGGAAGTTCAATCTTCATCAAAGTGAATTTGTTGACAAATTTACATTACAGGAAAGCGGATGTCACTTCATTCAAAATGAACAATTTTGGAAGGAAAAATTGGAAAATATAAAGCCTTGTAATATTTTAATCCTACATTCAATTTTTCTCATTTAGTAACGAAATAATCTCTGGACATTGTTGATCAATTTGTTAGTTTTTGACAAAGATTCATCCTCAGGATTCCTTATAATTAAGTATCAACTACAGTCAATTGGCTTGGAATTGCAATTCTTTCAGCTATAGTGTCCTGTTTTATTCCTGTATCCTACCTTTGTTTAAAACATAATTCATCTAATTTTTTCCATATGTAAGTGCAATGCATTTATGAAGATTTTGGTTGATAAATTAAAATTAATTTCTGATAGCTTTATGAGAACTGGAATGATACTTTTAATTTTGTGACGTCATCAAGAAATTCACGGAAACGTTGATAAATGCATATTTCAAAGTCTCGTTGAAAATTTTCCTGTGGATAGAATTAAATACTAGTCTGTATAATCAAGGACAGACGAGTAATATATAATTTAAGAAATTTTGAGAAAAATTAAGGTCAGGGTGGCGACTTTTAATAGAAATGAGGTAGAAGAAAGATGGATAGATTCATATGTAGAGGAACATCTCCTTGAACTATTCAGACCAAAAAATCAAAATTTGCCCGTCTCGTTTTTTGGCTATAAACGTCCATTTTTGGCCTATTTTAACATTTTTGTCATTTTAGAGAATACCACATCATAACTTTACATTAACATCCGAAATGCATGAAATTTCAAAAATTCATATATATCCTTATTCTTTAAGATTCTTATAGCTTGCGGATGAATTAAAGGCTATTTAAAGAAATTCTGATAAAATAATCAGTTTTAAGGAGAGTATTTTCATATAAAAACTATGTTGCTGGTTGCCATGGCAACAACTCATTATTTTTATTCATAGCTAGAAGGTCGCCAGCTACACAATTTTTTTTTCTACATATATATCTATGGTATTGCTTTATCCTAAACCAGTCAAATCCATTTGTACCCGAATTAGTTTTTGAGCAAAATGACCGTTTCTATAAATAGCACAATAACTTATGCAAAAAATCAACATTTTGACCCAAAAACATAGGGTTTAACTTGAAGTTCGAGTTTCTAATTATCTCACTTTTAAAGAGTATAATGGGTAGTAAATATTCTGATGTTTGAATTTTTGGTAACAGAACTCATGCGAAAATGACAAATTTTTCTCTATTTTCAGCGATTTTTCATTGAAAAATATGCATTTTTCTCCAAAATATCCATTCAGCAATGAAAGTTTCAAGGATTATTATTTTTTTCTAAATTAATGTGAAAATCTGAGCTTATACTATGTATCGTTTATGTCGGTTTCAAATATTATGTGATATGAAAATAGAGTTATCTCCCTGTAGTCGCAACCCTAACCTTAAATTTGGCATCCAAGTGTTCAATACCTCCTTAATTTCTGTATATCATGTTTTCAAAATCTAGGGTCAAATGCAAAACTTTATTTTTTTCATGTATGACTGTCAAAATATGAAATAGAAATTGAAACTTCAACAGCATCTTAATTCGTACAATGGATATCTTTAATAATGCCATCATGTGTACCTTCCATACTCTTGAAAGATAAAGCATTCATGTTTTGAATGAAGTTATTAATGAGCAATAGAAAAATGCAATGATCGCTGTGCGATATAAGTCCCCTACCGGCGGCATAAATTTATGACTTGCATCTCTGTTCATCAGTTCATCTTCTGCAACAACAGCCAAGAAAAGTCTGGGAAACTGAATTCACGAATTTGCTAAGTCCAAGGGCCATAACTCTTATGAGAATTAGTAAATCTAAATTAAACTCAAATCTGCATCACACTATAATGTATTCACATTATCTGCAATAACAGGCATGAAAAAGTCAGGAAAACTGAAACTTTCATGAAATTTGCTAAGTCCAAGGGCCATAACTCTTGTAAAAATAGGTCAATGGAAATCAAACTCAAACTTGGTCTGATTCACACTGAGATGTATTCATTTACCAAAAATCAGTGCATTATTTGAAATAGAACCAAAGAAAAGTCTGTAAAACTGAAATTTTCATAAAATTTGCTAAGTCCAAGGGCCATAACTCTTGTAAAAATAGGTGAATCCAAAGCAAACTCAAACTTGATCTGTATCTTATTGAGATATATCCACATACCAAAAATGAGTTTAATATATGCAACAACAGCGGAAAAAAGTCTGTAAAACTGAAATTTTCATAAAATTTGCTAAGTCCAAGGGCCATAACTCTTGTAAAAATAGATGAATCTAAAGCAAACTCAAACTTGATCTGTATCTCATTGAGATATATCCACATACCAAAAATGAGTTCAATATATGCAACAACAGCGGAGAAAAGTCCAGAAAACTGAAATTTTCATAAAATTTGTTAAGTCCAAGGGCCATAACTCTTGTTAAATAAGGTCAATCGAAAGCAAACTCAAACTTGATCTTTATCCCATTGAGATATATCCACATACCAAAAATGAGTTCAATATATGCAACAACAGCAGAAAAAAGTCTGGAAAACTGAAATTTTCATAAAATTTACTAAGTCCAAGGGCCATAACTCTTGTAAAATTAGGTCAATCGAAAACAAACTGAAACTTGATCTGTATCCCATTGAGATATATCCACATACCAAAAATGAGTTCAATATATGCAACAACAGCGAAAAAAAGTCCGGAAAACTGAAAATGGGACAGACAGACAGACAGAGAGGAAACTAAGAGTCCCCTTCGGCGTTGCCGGTAGGGGACTAAAAAACTTAGGTGTGGTAAGGAGTTTTAATTTCATTTCCAATGAAACTGATACAAAATGGTTTGGATAATCCACTTGAAATATGATTTAATACCACGTATGAAATTCCCTTTGCCAGGGGTCAAGAGATGAATTGAGCAGATATTTATCGAAAATTGGCCAAAATATAGGGTTTTGGAGAAGACTTGCATCCCTCTTAATCTGCCACTTGAAACTTGCATTTTATCAACTTAAGAAAGACATTTTTTCAGAGCTATGGGCAGTTTAGAAATAATTATACCAGTATATAATTTGCAGCTCACATGAAAGTGTAATGTGGAACAAATTTCTTAAAGAGAGGAATAAAGTAAATAAATGACAAATTAGAACATCATATACACTGTAGTTTGACTTAAACATCTGTCTCAAGTAAAGATAAAAAAATAAATATGATAATATATTGATATAATAATCCTTAAAAAAAAATACATACATATAAAAACACTGGAAAATATCACAGATAGAAGTTCAGATATAATAACAAGATTCTTTCCATATATGCAAATTATGTACATATCCAAAATGGTATTGCAATCACGACAACTAAATATCAATTAAAAATAAATTTTTGATAAATCTACTTAGCTGTATCTGTATAAGCTGTATCTGGGCTATATTTGTAGTCATTGGACGTACCAACAAAGTTATATACAGAGAAATTAAAATAACCACAGACTTAAACTGATCCATGGCAGTCCTTTATCACCAAAAAAATCATAAAAGAAGCATAATTCATAAAAAAGAGAGCCTTTCATAAGATTCTTTACGGAAAATTAATAGAGAACTACTCTCCAATACAATAATAATGAAAGAAAAAGTACAATCCAAAAGGATTCATAAAGTACATATATTGTCTTTTTCAATGTTTACTAACTTTTTTTAACCAAATATTTTGAAAACACATAAACATGTACTTTTACAGAATCTGGATTTATACATTGTTACAGCACAACTCTGTTAAAAAAATTTTTTACACAAAATAATTTATAGTCAAAGCAAAAGTTTGGTTGTTCTAAATTCTCTTCACTTTTTTTCAACCTTGAAAACATTCAGAGTTTCACAACCCTTCTTCATGCCCTGAGACTAATAATTTTGATTTAAATTCTTTTGACATATTTCACAAAAAATAATACAAATAAAACTTACTTAGGAAACATAACAATTTACATTTCAACATCACCTTAGACAAGTCTACTTAATACATGAACCATTTGCTATATTTGTGTATGCAGTTTACTTTAAAATCAGGTTTCCCATCATTCTTCACCCAAGATGGCTAAGAGCAACTGCTTATAATTGCCTCCACATTCTTTTTTGACCTGATCACTCAAGGTTTTTCCATACAGCTCTTTATATCTAGCTTTGATATCACCAAGATCAACCTGAAATAAACATTGATATATGACATGACATATCTCAAATGAATTCTATACAAAAATATCCGTTTCCTAGTAATTTAAATAATTCGTTGATAATCAAGATCTTAATGTGTAATCTACTTTGAGGATAACATTTTATTTTTAAAAGTTTGAATCGTCAACATAATAAATACCATAAAATGACCTACCTCAGATCTTGTAACAAGAATCCTAATCAGCATATTATCATTTGTCCCCAGTCCATTGAAACATGACTCAAGCCTTTCAGCAAAGAAATTAACTGGGTCTTCTATAGCTTTTGCTGAAATTTGAAATGCAAGAAAGTTCATTAATCTGATAAGTTTTCACAGTGTTATTATCTTTGGTAGGAGCAGATATCATGCACAGATAGCTCAGGTGGTAGGAGCATCTGCCAAGATAGCAAACAGTCTCAGATTTGAATTTGAAGCTCCATTTTTTTTCCTCTCATGTGACATGTTACGCCCAGAATGATAAGGAGAAATGTATTCTTGAATCGTTTTTGGACAGTTATTCCACAGTCTTTAGATAATTCAATAAGTCAGAATATAATATTTCTACATTAAAATGATCTGGATCCATGTTACTCCAGCTAAATCATAATCAAGTTATGGTAAAAAGCTTATACTGATACAGCGCTTTAGGGGTTTTCTAAAATAGATTTGGTTAGTGGTGACCTTGAATCATCTTTTTCCATCCAACATCATCTGGAGTCTAGTGAAAGTTCACAAAGAGCATCTGTTTAAGTATTTGTTGACTTCTCAAAACTGTGACCTTCAAGGCTAAATTTGAATTACTTCTGTACAAAAGCTACAAGTTTTAAACCTCATGTGTCTGTACAGTTATTAGTCGTGTCATGTAGGATATTAACCTTGTAATTGCAAATCAAAACATCAGTATACGCATGTTTTGTAACTAAAAATTGTATCTTAAGGATGCTTTCTTCTGAGATCTCGAATTCAAAAGCATCAAACTTTTTTTCTTACCATTATATTTCAATAGTACTTGACCCGATAAGTAATAAAACAAACAGAAAAGGATACCAAGATATGGACTTTATGTCAGATATTTGCCATCAAATATACCCATCTTCAACCATCTCAGAATATTGTGGTGAAATTGAAAATTGGCGAAATATTACTCATAAAATCTAAAATATATATATTCTTACGGAATTGTTGAATTGGATTACTCAAATATATTAGAATACATTACTTTACTACTGTTGAATACAATTTTTATGACATAAGATGTAACTGAATGAAAGTTTTAGCAAATTCTTACCTCATATGGCAATTTTTAAAGTAACGTAAGAAACAGATTTTTGGCACTAAAATGCTGATAAAAAATTAAATTCCATCAAACTTTTTTTAAAACTTCACATAGTGTATCTAGGGACATTATAGCATGTTTTTATTAAAGAAAAAGTAGGGGGAGTTATGCATTTGGAAAAAGTTTTAGCCCATTTTGCTACCCTACCCCCCTTCTTTCAAAATGATACAGGAAATAGAAAAAACACCATATTGCCAACAGTACGTACATGTTTTATTGATTATGTTTGGTTTTATATAGCTGTTCCATGTACTTTCATGTGAATATTTATATACATTCTAATAATCTGACATTAAACATATTTTTTTGCATAGCGTCTTGAACTCACCGAAACATTTTTTTTGCATATTAATTGATAAATATGTTTTAAATTTCCACAAACATGGCAGATATTTCACACGTAAATTAATCGTTAACAGACCTTTCATTATGGACCTTGACTTTTGATGTAGTGACCTTGACCTTTGAGATTGACCTATTTTTAACAAACCCGGCAATATCTCCCTACTGTATAAACCTTCACTTTTTCTACAAAAACCTATACACAGCGCGCGGCGCTGTCTTCTGACTATTTTTCTTTTTCTTTTTTTTTCTTTCGTTCCTGTGTTTAATGTACAATGGATACGTATGTAGACGAGGGAACTCTCCGACCGCAGAATATATTCGATAACCTAGGACAATCGGAAAAGTATGACTGTTTCTGAATTTTTAAATCTACATTCAACGTTATCGATAAATATGTCTAAAGAACATGTAGATGTAATATACCCTCTCTCTCACACACCCCATGACACACGTTTAGTTTGTCGGAAGACGCTGTACGCCGTGCAAGTTTATTTTTATCTTTCATAGCATTTTTTTTTTAATTTGCGGAGCCCCCCCCCCCCAACCGGATTATCAATATTTTTGTTTCAGTCCATGGGGTTACATGATTCGGATTTTTTTTTATGATAAATGCGTGCCTTATCTTTTCTTTTGTATAGTCTTCCTCTCTTATGACGCATGCCAGCCGTGAAATGCCCGTACGTCTTCAATGTGACAGTCGCACGAAAAAAAGTCTGTTATCTAACACTACGAACTCTTTTAAAATATTTCGTGCCGCATTCTTACGGCGGTCTCGAATAGTTATGGTGCAGCCGTACGGCGTGCAGGGTCGCAGAGACCGTATGGCTGCGGTAAGGCTGATGTGAAAGAGCCTTATTTAATATAAGTAATCAAACATTACATCCCTTTCCTGCAGCGTTATTTATCTGTTTTATTCATGGCGGGAAGACGAACGTCATTTTTGCTGCGTGACGTCAAAGATTCTCGCAGTGACGTAATGTTATTTGAACAAGGTTGTTTTAAAGCAAAAAGATAACATAAAATGTTTATACTTATGAAAATAACAAATATATCCTCAAACAACTCCATTTAACCATGCTATTGAATTTGATGCAGTGAACAGAAAAAACAAAGGTCGTACATCTTTCTTTTACGACATTAGGAGTTATCTCCCGTCGTCTAGAACGTTTTCTGTTCAGCTCGCCTGGAGAAAGCATCCTTAAGAGATTTGACCTTCATGATCATTGCCAGAATTGTCAAATAGGCATGAGAATTATGAGCTATTATTCTTACATTATAGTGACTTACCCAGACTTATATATCCATCCTCAGCATCTCCTAACATGGCATTGGACAGTCCCTTATAGATGTCATGTCCTACCAACTGTAAACAACATCAGATTGATGAGTGTATATTACTTTATACATGTACTGTTACAGTAGTCACTTCCATTTTTTGCCTCTGAATCAGGGCATCTTTTTTAAAGTTTCTGTCTGTTTCAAACTGAAATTTCTGTGTGCATTATCCTTTAAAAGCGATATAGTTTGATATTTCACAAGATCATTTATATATGTATTTGATACCTAATTTTCTACCCACTTACTATGATCTTGAAATTGGAACTACACGTAGATTTAAAAAAAAAAACTTTTACCCTTTGCAAAATTTGAATGTCTATTTAACCCCATGTTATCACAATCTACCGGTACATGTCTTCCACTTTTTTAAAAGACAATAAAACTTTAAGCTTTGAACTTGACCTTATTTGATAACTTAATGTACATGTAGAAGATATGTGTTAGTGGGGGAGTGGGGCATGAAGATTTACAAACATATCTGTTTGTTTTTGTTTGGTCTATCCTTTTGTTTTGCACAGTCTCATAGAGAACATTGAAAGTCATCATATACAACTAAAACTATACAGGATTTCTCATTGACATGGCTGGCAATCTGGTAGACATGATAATGGTTTAGTCTGTTTCCAGCTAACTTGGACTTATGCCCTAATACTTCAATCTTTTCACAGGCATATAAAAATCAAGATTCAAATTACTTATGACAACTATTCTTACCTTTTCATACTCTACAAAAGTTGCCTTGACTTGAGCATGGTTCTTCTTCACCAATATGTTGATAAATACTTCATCCTTGGTGTCTATTGCTAGCTGTCCATTCTGAAAATCAAACATTTGCACATGTATTAAACTTCCTCTAGCATTTGTATACTGAAACATCTTTTAATGATGAAATAAACAAAACAATGAAAAGAAAGAAAAATGCAAGAGAAAAGCAACAACACCACTCCCTAAGTTCCTAAAATCTAAAATTTAATTTTCTCTTTATCTATTTCATCCAGTCATCATTTGCAATTCCATTTTATACAAAAATATAGCTATAACGCAAACCTTTTTAAAAAGTCATAGTGTGTGAGTCCTGTTTAAATGAGAATAACACAAACCTTATGAAGGGCCTTAGCATCCTTGACTGCTTGGTCCTTGTTAACTTGTGAGCCCTGTGCCCTCTCACCCTTCAATAGAGCGATCAAAAGGTCTGTAAAGTCTCCGCTAGTGTCCCCTGAGAAAATTAATATAAAAATAAGTTTTATCTTGTTCTACGTCACTTTCATTGCGTATTGTAGTGTCTAAATGAAAATATTCAAGAAATCAATTTGAAAATGGCAATAAAAATATACATTAGATAATTTTTAAGTGAATTATACCTCTGATATCCTTTTCAAGGTCAGACTTGTACTCTACAAAAAGAGAAAAAACATCCATTATTCACCAGTATTTTTAAACGATAATCCATTTTCAAAATCAAAATATCTTTATTTCGTCGCACATTTTCAGTTTCAATATACAAATATCAATTAAGTTTAATTCATAGAAATTAAAATCTTAACAGACCTTTCTTGTAAGCTTCTTTGAAGTCTTTCTTCTCCTGTAAAAAGAGTTAAAAGTTTATGAATAAGGTGCGACCAAATTAACATGAAAAATCATATTTCTTTTAAAATTTCCCATTAATTCTATTCAGTGTTCACTAAATCATCATCTTGGCCAAACACAAAGTTACTGTCAAGGTGAAGGTCCTTTTTCCTTTAGAATTACAGCTTTAATGTCTGTTTTATGTTCAGCATATACATGTACATTATACACAAAACTAAAATACTTGTAGTAAATCCCTTTGTGGAAAATATAATTCATTTTTAAAATGCTTTCCAGTTGTGCCTGTATTCTGACAGTGTTCAAGTGTAGAAAGCAGGCACTGTAAGGCATTTTTTACACTTTAGAATCTCTTGTACATTGTATATCTCTAATGTCAAGTTACTTCCATAGCGCCTTCTGAGAGCATCAAAATCACATATCAATTCTTTGACATGCACAATGTTGAACATTTGGCAATCCTGGGTTACTCCATGAACGGCCTTATAATACATAGTATGTTTAACATACAAAAGCATTCTTGGTACAGATTATACCTATCAATGTTGCCTTTGTGGTGCCAACATCATAAATTGCCTATAGAAGGCAGTAGGCATACCTTTGCATCCCTGGTACAGATGATGCCTATCAATGTTGACTCTGTAGTACCTATTCCATCAATGGCCTCATGTAGGCAGTAGGCATCGTACTCGGCAGGTGGCAGCATCAACCCTAATATGACTTCCTCAAAGTCTCCTGCCAACTCTGACTTCAACTCTGATAGCAAGTCCTGAAAGAAAATTGATAAATATTATTATTAAATGATCAGGAATTATTGCCGATTTTGCTTATTTCTGATTGGTGGAGACACTGTTAGATAGAGTGTACCTCAGAGTGAGTTGACCGTTTATGCTCCAAAGCGGTCTATTCGGAATTAGCGCATGCATGTCCAGCATGTGCGTTGATTCTTGTAGTGCTAGATCTGTGACTTCATATATCTTTAAAATGCAAATTTCAATAAAATCCTGATAATTTAATAAAGCAGTTATTGACTTTTGATTTCCGTCTACTCACATACCTGCCAACCATAGGACATGGTTAGGAGGAACAGCGGGGTCACGGAACCCCCCCCCCCCCCCCCCCAACCCAATCTTCCACTGAGAATTCATTCAATCTACCAGGATAAAATAACCTTACTGTTATCCACTTTAGACACAGAAAAATGTATAACTATCATTCATCTTTTCACCAATTTTGCTTACTTACAAGTTTGTCTTTCTAATTCTTTTGTTCAGAAACCCATGTGTCTTTTATCCAAATATGTTTGGTAATATATGTGGTCCCCCATGAGTGATAGTAAAATCACATCTATACCCGTACTGATATGGCAAAGTATGCGAATTCGGGGCCCTCCTAAGGGACAAAGCGCTGTAAAAACAGGAACGTTATCGTTTCCTGTGCATATTCTAAAATCAAAAATCAAAGCCTTATCGTAGTTATCTCCTCTGTCAGTATTGTTGTTTTTTCCTTTGTCGATCCCGTTCGCTGCCAGATTTTTATTTCAAAGTTGCTATTATCTGTTATCATTTTGTTCTTGGTCGGTTCAGTGTTAATTAAGCATTTACAAGAGAGTATCGAAAAAAGAGAGGTAACTCCAGTAAAAGCGCAATAATTGTCGAAAGCGGAACAGACAAGTCTCCATCCGGAATGCGGAATTCGCCTATAAAAATCGAAGAAATTCCGCTAAAATCAGAATGGTTAGCAGGTATGTACTCATGACTATATAGACCTGGTCAGGCTGAACAGGTCTGTATAGTCACAAGTAAACCTCATCAAAAGTCAATAATTGTATAATATTGCCTTTTAGTCTCTTGTGTGCTGCGTTTTGTAATTTGCAATCAGCAAACATTTTTCTTGCGACACTCTGTTGGGGCACTACATTTGTTTACTTACTTTGCATACTTTATTCTATGGTTATATAAAGTTTCCATTTGACAGAATTGTCCATCAAAAGACAAATCATACATGTACATAAGGAAAATGTGAAATCATGAAAAGTCCTATTATATTTCTCAAGCGTTAAATTCAGCTATTTTTAAAAAAAATGCTGTACAAGAAGAGAGGGGATCTCCAACAACACTCAGTTGCAGCACCCACGGCAAAACCCCAAAACATCAAATGCAAAAACACAGAGCAGACACGCACAGAAAGAGGTGCAAAAAGAAACATCAAACACAGAAGACCATGCATAAAACATTATGAACCAATGGGCAAACAGTGCCAACTTAAGACGGCCATCTGCTTGCCAGTAGCAGACGGTGTGGTTATCTGGATTACATGCACACAACCCTCCCACTTTCAGATTACCCAGAGGTCTTGAAGAACGCACAATTGTGGCGTAAAATAACCTCCACACTGTAAGATGACCATACACAAACAGACGCATGACGCAGAGACCCAAAAAACACACAAGTATGAAGATTTTCATTACAATCACAAATTGTTGATAGATAAGTAAAAATGATTTTAAAATAGTAAATTTGACATTGAAAAACAGGGTCCTAGGATGAATTTTGAGAGCATTTCTTTACAGAAATGTGAAATATTCCATTCCTTTATGCTTTCAACCTCTTTCAAATGAGACTTTTTTTTTATCTTTTTACAATGCCCTATATCGTTTATTCAGTATATTTTAAATCATTCAATAGTACCTTTTTGTACATTTCTGTGTATTTTTTCCTGAGTATCTGCCTCTGTCCATTACTTCTAGCCGGTAGTATATCTGTAATAGTGCTCTCATCTGTACCAAAGCCTTTCATTGACTCTTTAAGTCTCTCACAGTCTGTTGTAGGGTTAAAGTTATTAGCCGGCTTTATCGTACCGCTGACATTTTTCTGTTGTCTTTCTTGTTCCCGTTTGGCTTCTTGTTCTTTCTCCTTGTTCTTCATCTCATCTTTCCGCACGGCAGCTGCGTCGGCTGCTACTCGTTGACTGGGCTGGGCCAGGGGGTTTCCTTTGTAAGATTTTGATTGGGTGGATCCAGCGGCCTGGTTTGGACGTTTGACGGGACTTTTACTTTGTGGCGGGACAATACTTGGAGTTGCATATTTACTTTGTGTTGTACTCTGAAATAAAAATTTCATATGTTTGAAATATCTAAATCTTGCATTGGAGACTGAGTCCATTTCTGTTAAACTCTTAAATTCTTGCATATTTAAATTCTCTGATAGTAATGTGTTCTAATAGCATTATAAGAAGTGAATGTATACATGTATATCATTTGTCTTTTTGAAATGCCAAAATCTTGCATCAGAAACTAAAATCTGATAGAATAGTCAAATGACAACTAGCGCATGCTTGTATACTTAAATTTACTGTTAATCAAGACGAATCATTAAAATATAGTTGCATTGTTTTGAAGTACATAATTATCATTTTAAAGTTTCTGCTTGAAAAAGTTTAAAATCTTAGGAAATTGAATCCTGTGTGTCCCTGAAAATATTCACAAGCAAAATTGCTTAAAATTTAGATCTTCGAAAAAAAAGTATAACACATACATGAAGATTATCCATGATTTGCCAATCAATGAATTACCTTGAAAATTAACGGATTCATTTTGCTCTCGCTATGATCTGATTAATAAAGCATCCATGAACAGACAGTTGGGCATACATGTACTGATTTTGATGAAATTAAATTTTAATATCAAAAGCACATACAAAATGGCAAATTCTGAGCTTCCCTCAATTTAGACCAGCTAAAATGTCAGCACATAGAAAATAAGAAACAGACAATTTTTGTTAATACACCATTCAAACCTGAATACCTTTACTACAACTTCTGGCTCTGGTTCCTATTGGTTGGAAATTTTCATACATGTATATGCAAACACATCATGTACTAAATAGATGTATCACCAAATAAACATCTTGAATTTATTAATACATTTGGTCAACGAAAATATTGTTCATCCCATCCACTATATTTATTTGTTTTCTTGATGAACTGAAGAAAATAAGATGTGTTCGTGAACATGAAAGCTCGACCCTGTCGGTAAGTATAAAAGCTGCTATTGGCAATAAAAACTTGAAGTGACACTAGAAAGGCCATGTCACAAGAAATTTACATACAAAATATGAAACCAAGGGGGGGATGGCTCTTACTATTCAGAAGTTATGGACAAGTTTTTGCATACAAGACAAACAGGCCTAAAACTGATTATCCCCATATCTCAAATAAGGCACAAATAAACAAAATGTGCAAAAATTAACAATTTACCTTTTTAGTTGCCCCTGAAGGTGTACGAAGGGCCAACTCTATCAATACTGTAGTAGTCTGATGTGAACATTTATGTCTGATGTCATCTGCCAGATCTGCATCATACTTTTTCTTGTAGGCTTTTCTTACTGCTGGCATATCAACCTGTAATTATTATGAGGCATATAGAAAGAAATCTAGATAAAATATTAATAAGCATAAAAAGCCTACGTATACCCAAGAGTTGGTAAATAGCCCTTCAAGGCTTATGTTACACTGTTATATGTAACTGACTCTAAATAAAGATTATTTGATATTTGATATGATTTGACTATCAAAATTCATTTCAGGGGTATAATTCACTTGTGACCTTGACTTTCTTCATTTTTTTCCATTAGAAAGATACACAAGAACGCAAAACAGGAGCTAAATATTGAATTTTCTAAGACATAAAAGTATCCAGAACGACATCTGAATTACCTTAAGGTACAATTTTGTCATTCTATAATAACTTACGTCAGATCTGGCTACTAGAGTATTGACAAACGTAGGATCTGTGGCAGCCATGGAGTTGAACAGTTTATCTGCATAGTGTGTCTCACCACCCTGTAGACATGTTACTGTAAATAATGTCAAAATATATAAATTAAATCCGGGTTCCATAAATTCCCCCGGGGGTGCAGGTATTGGGTAAGTAGCTCATGGTCTATTTCCTTATAACCGGGCTTCCTCTGTCGCGAATGTAGAGGAGAATGAGTTACGATCAGAGGCGAATGAATAATCATGTCACACTCTTGTCTGTTCTCATGAAGTATTTCTTGGCGCAATTGGCACACAATAGCGCCGCTAATGCAACAAGAATATGCTACACGTCCACTACGATAGTGAGGCAAGTGTGATAAGAATAGAAAGTGTTCTAGGATTCCATTACCCGCTACCCGAGGTAAGTGAAAATTAAGGTCGGGTAACTGGAAAACAGAATGCTACTAACCCGTTGGTAAGTGAATTTTGAAGCACAATCCCCATTACACTCTCCGTATATATGTAGTAAAGTCGCCCCAAAGTACAAGATCATATTTTATCAGTCATTCTGCATTTAATTTCAGTGTGCCAATATTTCTGGATATAATAATTTATTTTCATGGCAATGGCTAGGATGCACGATAGAAAATTAACGTCCTCTTTTTTCTGACATTTTTCTTTGGGTAAGTGAGTTTCCTTGCTGGGTAAGCACATTTTTGGTGGTCACTTACCCGTTGGTAAGTGGTTTTTGAATAAAATCCTAGAACACTGTTAGAGAAGAATGCGACACGAATGTGCCAAAATAAAAAGACACTGAGGCGAATGAGAGGCGAAAGCAGGAGATTGATACACGACTTTAACCCGATAGCACTGCGATGCAGGAGATGGAGACACAACTTTAACCTGATAGCGCTGCGATCATGACAAGAATGTAACATGAGCAAAATCAAAATTATTTGACATATCCGGGTGCAATGATTCAATACCCTTTGTTGACTTTGACCTCTTTCCAGGTTGTTTTCTCTTGAGAGACATTGTTTAAGTTTTCAAAATATTGATCCACACACTTTTACATCAACTCTAAGATAATTATTATTGTCACTGTCATGTGTGTATATAGTACTATCATGGCAATATCATGTCACTATCGTGTCAAGATCTTGGCCAATTCGCATTGATTTTTTTCATTCGTGTCACATTCTTGGCGCATTCGCATCACATTCGTGTCAGATTCTTTCTTGTTGGGGCTCTATCGTAGCTCATTCTCCTCCACCTTGGGAACAAGAATGCATGCGAATGTGAGGAGAACGCGCTGCGAATGGAGGAGAATGCGCTGCGCATGTGCCGCGAGTGTGAGGTGAATAAGAATTCAGACGCCAAGAGGAGAATGCAGGAGAACATGACATGGTGAGACGAGAATGCCTGCAATTGAGAAGAGAATGCGCCTCTGCATTCGCAACAGTGGATGCCCGGCTTTACCAATCTAAAAACTTTCTTTCTGAAAATATTACTTTTCTCTTCAAATTCAAGATCTATTATGTGCCAGTGTTCTTCTCAACCTATTTTCACAATAGACCATTTCCATTTAACTGCTAGACTTAAATTATGGACACACCAAGACCAGACATCACAACTTTTACCGTACCTCTTAATAATAATCTGTAATAAATCTGCTATGATGTCACAGTAACAAGTTATGTTAAATATAGTGATGTCAGGTCTTCGCAAGTTTAAAATACATTAGTCTTCTGCAGTGATATGAAAATTGTCTATTCTAGCATATACTGTATTTCCATTTCTTTTTTGCATGTCATTACTCCCCCTTTCAAAACTTAGCCTCCTCAACTTTCAGATTGATTTCCATGTTTTCTTAAACATTAATTTACTCACTAAGTGTCAATAATGCCTCTGCATAGTTTTTGGTGCATTCCCTCTTGATGTCAGTGCTGACTTCACTCCCTCCACTCGTCACCTTATACAGATTTAACACTGTCCTTATATGACGGAAGTTTCTAGTCTGTAACATCTTGATGAACTTCCCTGATTCATCAGACCATCTCCCATCACCAGACTGAAATATATATACATTGTCAACATTTTCCTAAAGGAACAAAAGTTTACACTGAAATTATGTGAATTATTTTCCTTTTACTAGAGGGCAAAATTAATTATTCTTCTTAGAATTCTGAATAGTAATTCACACATTGTAGCTGTCTATGTTATGAGGACGATATCGCGATATTATCCTTTAAAACTACAATGACATGAAATTAGGAATATGTCGGTCTAAAAGCTCAGTAGAGCTTATGTTTGTACTTGTTATTTAGACATGCCAACTTTAAATAAAGCTTACCTTTATCTTACCTTACAAAATTAGAATAAAATTCAAATGACAATCAGCTATATATACATGTATATACACCTTACGACCAAGTTGTCTCCCCATAGTTTGTACACCATAAAGGAATTTACCTCAAATAAATCATCAGCATCAATCTGTGCCAATCTCTCATCTAATTTGGAAGACTCATCTTTGTTTCCCTGCAATATAAGGTAACAAGTATTAGATTGTTTTTCAAAAGTTCATATTTCATGAAAAAAAAAAAAATTCTGTGATCACAAAATTCATACAGTCCATTTCTTAGTTTCAATACTAACAGAGTACCTTTTGCACAGCCATGGCCACTAGTAAATTTCTCTCTGGTTCCTCTGTTTTATCACTTATACCATTCTCTAATGATTCTCCATACTCTGAAAATAAGTTTTGATATGCTGATCAACATTTTGGTAATAAATTAAAGCTTTCAAACAACTCAGACCCGAGGGTGCCACATTGCTCACCAGAGTTGTAGAGAAAAGAATGGTGGTGGACAATTTGGTGGATGACCTTGATATTTGCTTCCTGCAAGGTTTCGTGAAATTCTGCGCAGCGATTGCAGAGGATGTGTCAGTCAATCAGAGCCCTCTACGGCCATATTTGTTGACTGATCGGCACAAAAAAACACAAACCTGGTAGAGGGCCTTGAGTTCATGCTTCCTGTAAATTTTTCGTTAAATTCTGTGCAGTGGTTGCAGAGGAGATGTCGAAAATGTAAAAAGTTTATGCCGAACAGACGGACGACAGACATGACAAAAGCTCATTTGAGCCAAGCTCAGATGAGCCAAAAAAACTTTCAAATCTTTACACTAATTGAACATATCATGTACAAACAAAATAAAGAAAGAGTCAAAGGTGTTCCAGTATATCAGTAATTGATTGACAACTGTATGAAATGCATCTGAAATTTTCACAACTTTAGAAATGTATATGTAGAAATGTAGAGAAACTATGCCATCATCCATCACTATATATATGTGAACGTTTGTGGCCAATATACAATGTAAGTATACTGACCTTTTCTATAGCTCTCTTTGAGCTGGGTTAGTTCACGGTTTTTATGACTGTACAACATTTCTACAGCCGTCGGATAGTCACCCTCCTGTAAATATACAACAATTAAATGAAAATAATTAATCACCCCACACACTACTTCTATAATATTGACATTAATTTCTATAATCTTTTTACGTTACGAAGGGATTTTTATCACAAAAAAAGTCAGAAATATAACAAGACAGACAGCTAGGCTTTACCCATAAGGGACGAATAAAAATGTTTTCCACTCAGTTTGACAGACACAATACAGTACATATATTAGAGAGGAGATATGCTGACCTCTAAAGCATCATGTAAGGCTCTAGCAGAGGAAACGTTTCTATCCTTGAGTAATGCATCTATCAGGACTTCCCACTCTGATCCTAAACCTGACTTCAGCTCTGTCACTAAATCCTGTCAAATAGAAAAATATAATGTAACAACATGAAAAGATCTCCAACAAGACTTAACCGCACAGCAAGACATCAGAAGATATTCCTCATTATAACAAGACTTGTCAGAAGACAACATTGCTCGCCGTGCAGGTTTTCGGTAGTAA
This sequence comes from Pinctada imbricata, assembly GCA_033119305.1. Classification (NCBI taxonomy): domain Eukaryota; kingdom Metazoa; phylum Mollusca; class Bivalvia; order Pterioida; family Pteriidae; genus Pinctada; species Pinctada imbricata. The sequence goes on from VSWD01000009.1 coordinate 24,587,170, forward strand.
AATGGCAATTTCATTAAAAATAAAGATCAAGGTCATTGAGTCAAAAGTCATGGTATCAGATGCAAGTTATGGTCATGAGGTTTCTATGTGTGAAATATCAAAGCCCTACCCCTTATAGTTCAAAAGAAGGTCAAAGGTCAAGGTCACTTGTCAGAAGTCATGACATCAAATGAGGAATCTATATGTGAAATATCAAAGCCATATCCTTTATAGTACATGAGCTATAGCCCGAGTCTAAAATTTTCAAAAGTAGGTCAAATTTCAAGGTCAAGGTCACTTGCTCAAAGTCAAGGTTTAAATGAAAGGTCTACTCATGAGGATTCCGAATGTGAAACATCAAAGCCTATCCTTTATAGTACATGAGATATAGCCCAGGTTAAATATTTTTTAAAATGAAGGTCAAAGTCACTAGGTCAAAAGTCAAGTTCCCAAATGAAAGGTCTGGTAGTGAGGAATATATATGTGAAATATCAAAGCCATATCCCTTTTTTTGTAGTTTGTCAAATTTCAAGGTCAAGGTCACTAGGTCAAAAGTCAAGGTCCCAAATGAAAGCTCTGGTCATGAGAAATATACATGTGAAATATTAAAGCCCTACCCCTTATAGTACATGAGATATAGCTCAGATTAACATTTTTTTAATGTAGGTAAAGGTCACTAGGTCAAAAGTCAAGGTCCCAAATGAAAGGTCTGGTCATGAGGTATCCTACCAACACCAACGATAAGGCTATGACATTAGCTCCCCGGACATTTGTCACAGCTCACTAAAAATGACACTTGAAGAACTTACCAACAAAAGATATGGCCATCACAAAAAAATACCATCACCGCAATGTAAACAGATATAAAGTAAGATTTATTTTAAAAGAAATGATGAGAATTCAGTATTGATGATCCCACTGTATATAGTTGAATTATTTTGGAATCCGAGCAAATTAAAGATTTTTAAAAAAGACATGATTGCATCATTGAGATAACTAAGCCAATATTTTTAACATTCTAACTTCAATCTGTCTTTATATACTTACTAGTTCATAAGTTTCCTTAAACTTTGTTTTGAGCTGCATTCTGTGACCATGTGTGCGTTTCACCAAGTGTTTAACAAGTACATCCTCTGGCTGAGCTATAATGAACAAGAAAAGCAGTTAAAAGTCTTGATACAGCAAGTTCTATTTCAGAATAGCCTTGAACAATCAGAAATGATTCATGAATATCCTACGTATGTCTACAAGTTCATTGCTAATATTAACATTCGACCTTGACCATTAACCGTTTAAACTGAATAGAAAGATTGTAATAGGAAACTTAGTTTTGTAAGCTATAGGGGAGGGGACCAATCATAATTCTATGTAAATTCTGAAGCTGCTTTAAAGACCTCATAGAAGTCAACAGCATATTACAGTTATGCATAAACTTTCTCATCTTTTTTCTGAAAAAAAGGCAGCATATTTATTAAGGAATTCACATTTTTCCTGTGGAGGCTGACACCTGAATTGTGAAAGATAGACATGTGAACAAAGTGATCCCCAAGTGTTGATAAGCTTCACTATGGAAACAGAAAAGAGATATTTACCTAGTTGTTTTGCCACTTTGAATAAAGCCTTGACGTCAATATCTAACTGTGATGTATTTACTGATCTATCTGTCACAGACCCATCCTCTGACTGTAAAGAAAAACAAATTTTCTTTTAAACTTTATTTTAACATAAATTTTTCTGTGTAGTTTACAATGTACTTCTATTGCAAGAGTGTTTTGTGGGTAGAAAATAATAATTATAAAGTTTAAATTTTTCATTTATTATTTACACTTAAAATTTACTTCAGCAATATTATGCATCATTTTTTTTTAATTTTGTTTGTAATTAATAAACTTGCTTGCTTCTGATTTACTGCTCTTGTCACAATGACTGACCATTCTTAAATCAAAATAATTTATTTTCACGCATAACATTCTAATTGAGTAAACAAATATTTCATTTACATAATTCCAACTCCCAGTAAGCATACATGCAAAAACTATTCTATATACAATGTATAAATACTACAGAGATTACTAAAGTGCTGTTACTACATACTACATGTAAAAAGAAGCGATACTTTTATATTCCCTATTTAAGGATTGAATAATAGGAAAAAACTTCACTTCCACCAATAGCATTCAATGAACTTTGGAAAAGAGAAAGGGCAGTTTGGGTTGTAAAGGAAATGTCTGGACAATCAAAGGAGAAACTAAGTATAACCACAACCAAAGAGGACCTAAGTTCTATGGAGAAGGAAATAGCAACAAAGGATGGGAAACAAATAACTTAATTGGAAAGGTTTGGTTTGTTAAAGAATTAAGCTAAATTATTCCTACACAGACAGTTTGTTAAAGAATTAAGCTAAATTATTCCTACACAGACAGTAATAAGGCTTTTATTTCTACCTACAGCATTATAGCTTTCAAGCGACCATACAATTCACTGGGTAAACAACATTCGGGTCTCTAAGCAACAATGGAGAACCTTTCTTGTTTTTGTAGGATAATGTCTACACATATTCCATGATTGTCTGTAATCTCCCCTTGCCGAGCTGTCTGTAGAAGTTACCTTTCTCCCTACATATTTCTCCTCTGAATTATCAATTCCTTCATTTTTACTGACTGGTTCCTTGGTCAATTTGTTGTTTGTTTGCCCTGGACTAGACAATATGATTTCCGGAATTTCTTTGCTTAATGTGTGATTTTTGTATAAATCCCCCTTCTCAGTATTTGACTTTTCGATTCTCACTGAATCACACTCAAGGTCAATGCTTCTCTTTTCAAAATTTTGATCCACAATGCAAAGCTCATCGCTCATTATTAAATGTTCATCTTTAATATTTCTTATAGATGCATTGTTATTTCTATCTACCAATATCAAATTTGACATTTCATCGTTTTGTAAAGAATGACTGTCAACCCCACTACACCCATCCTTGACTTCAAATTCTGACCTTACACCACTATCTTTTACACTTGAATCCCCTGTAGCAGTTTCCATGACTAAGGTCTCATTGTGATTTCCATCTTCCAGTAAACTGCCAAGTTCATAACGCATGTTTTCTGATGAGTTAGCAGTGCTGCCCCCATTCTCACGGTGCTTTTGCTCAAGTTTGTCATACTTGTGTTGCATTTCTTTCCTTCTTGCCTTTATCCTCAATTTCTTGGCATGAATTTTTTCTAACAGCGATTTAAAAGATTCTTTGGCTTTAGTTTTACTGCTAGTCATCTTTAGATCAGTTTTATCATGTAATTTGGAATCTTGTGAAGGTACTGTACTTTTATTTATTGTCCGATTTTCTGTACATGTATGTGTTTTGTCAGCAGTATTTTCATTGACTGTATCATAATGGTTGTCATTATGTGTTTTGTCAGTGCTTGTTTCATCTATGGTAAGATTTTGAACAGAATTCCTTAGTTCACAAACATTTTTTGTGTCTTTGCTTTTCTCTCTGCCATTACATGACTTCTTCTGGTTAAAACTCACTATTTTTTGCCTCTTTTTTCTCATTTTCTTTTTTTCCGAAGCAGCATTAGAGAAAAAACATACATATAAAAATAGTGTAAAAATAGAATTTATTTCAAAATACTGAGAGAATTACTCTGCTCCTCAGAGGATATTGATAATACAATACCATACATATGATACGCAAGTACATACCAGATAGGTCTATACATTCATGCTGAATTTTTAATAGCTTTTAATGAATATAATGGGAAAAAAAAACTGAGAAGTTCCATAGGTCAATAACAAACTGTATAGCTTACGAGTAAGAAGTCAATCGATGGCAAAATTCATAGCTTTACAAGTCAACAAAAATTTCATTCTGAAAAATTTTCAAAATTTTGAAGTCAACACAAATTTCATATTTTGATAAAAAAAAGTTTCAATTTCATGAAAAATGGTACTTAAAATCTAAAAACTTATAAAAATACCAAATTGATATACATTGTACAAAACAGAAGACATAATCAAAGCATGTTTATAACTACTCCTTGATACATAGGTATTCATTTTTATAGTTTATACAATTGATAATCTCCCCTGTATTATCTCAAATTGCACGACTTTCTATTAAAATGCAATCATTGTGCGAAACCAATCATCAACCACAGCATTCAATTGTCGTGTAAACAAACAATACAAATGCACTTCCTGAAAACCTCTGACAAAGGATATTTTCATTTGAATGTAAAGTATGCTTTTTGCACACTAATGGCTTTTAGATATTTGTAAAGAAGTGAATGCTGAGTGGTTATTTGCATAGCATTTATGAAATGACAATATTTCCATTAGTAATTTATGGAACAGATTACCCATTTTTCTTTTGAAAAGCAATAGATTTTACAAAATTATACAAAATAATTTAGGTCAACTTCTGAAGAATTGAAAAATATTTTTCATTGAGTATTTATTTAATTACATTTCCTTTTTTTTTCATTTAGCTTTTAATTTCAGCTTAACTATTGTTTCAACCAAACCAGATTTCACAAAAAAGCTGGTGATTTGAGAATCATCTCATACTGTGAATTTTTTTTCTTTCAGTGAAAAAAAAACCGCATACATCTGAAACTCAAGTGAATTGAAACGTGAGGTCAAAAAGTCACCTCTGATGAGTCTGCAGATAGAGGGCGCCCTCCGTAATACATGTTGTAAAGACTGCGATATCTCATCTTTGAAATGAAAACGTCAAGGGAGTTTTAAGAATGTTATACATGTAGTATGTTATAAGGTAACTAACTGATGAATGAGCAGCTATATGAATATGTCTTTGATTGAATATCTTATCGACAAAACTTTTCAAGACGTTTTTAAATATGTCCATCTGTCTTTTCAAAAATAGATTCCTTAGTTATTTTCCTTCAAATGCCAATGAATTTCTTTTAACAAATGTTAGAAACTTTAGGCTTCTTTATGATACCTATGATAAAGTATTCATCTAATTGATATAAACTTGAAATTAAAAAACACAAAGTACTGAAATAAATAATCCATAGTAACATGTAAACTGGAAATCTTTTTGTATTATGAAAACACAATAAATGTTATACATAAAGTGGGAAAATGCAGACAGTGTGTGGGACAATGAAGGATGTTACTGTTGAAGTAGACAACGCAAGCAACGATACAACGGCCCAGGTATAGATCACAAAAATAACAACGAAAAGTACAATGCACATCTAAAGGAGAAAAAATTCATGAAATTCTATATAATGATTTTTGAAAAAGTGTAGCTGACAAAAACCAAATGATAAAGACGTAGTGCTTGATTTGCGTATAATACGTGCATGATTATAGCATGTAAGCCTGATGTCAAAATAGAGACCTCTATAAACAATAAAGATTCTGAGTATTGATTTATATATATACAAAATCCTGCAAAAATGACTTAACGTCATAAAGACATATAACTAATGTCCAAGTATTTTTAAATCTTCAAGAAAAGAAGATAATTAGCATTGTTCTTAAATTCCAGAATCACGTCAGCATTATAAATCTTTGTCCATGCAGATGATAATTATGTCCTTGAGTTTATATATCCACGTATCTAGCGGGAACTTTGGCAGGCTTCTAAATGTAAAAGCATAAATAAATAAACAATTGTTAGTAATTAGCTACTAAAAAACCAAGCTGAAGAGCAAAACATGTTAGGCTGTATAAATGTGGAACATGTGTTAGTTCAATTTAAAATAACAACAAAGTGCTGATATAGAAAATCAAAATTTAGATCAATATGGCCCTTGGATCAAAGATGCAGGGGCAAATAGGTTTTGGTAGAGTGTTCATCCACCCCTTTTCTGCACATTTCCTTAACAGTCCAAGAGAATACTAAAAACAGTAATATTACTAAAACTAATAATATAACTTTAATTGGAGTTATCTTTCTTGGAAATTTATCTCTTTATATTACTGAAAGCAGTAATACTATTTAGATTGTCAGTTCGCTCTTATACCAGTGGATTCGGGGAGAAATGAGGGTGATTAGGAGTTTTATCTCATTCAAATGTATACTGAAAAATTGTTTAAAACATCAGGAAAAAATTTTTTCCTCAACATATTTGAAGAAAATGTGATATTGGAAAGAAGAAAAAGAGAAAAATAGGTTCCAAATAGACATTATTTTCACTTTTCAGAATAAAAATTTGTTCATATTTAATAAATTTGTTGTTGAATGAAAGGAATGTGTGATAAAAGCTGTGCTTGTATCTTTAAAATGTTGCTTTACCTATATTACGGAAAGATGTAATATAACGTGGCAACATTACTGTTTTCAATAATATAAGGGATTACTGTTAACAGTAATATTACAGTTCTAAGTAATATTACTATTTATAGTATTCTCCTGGACTGCTTAACAGGGCTAGGGAATGTAACATTTGCTTTGACAAGTGATAGGGCTTTCATGTTTCAAATGCACATTCTTAATGGTGCAAGACCTTTCCATTCATTCTTAATTTATAGACTTTGTGACCATGACCTTGAAGTTTGACCTTTATTATTATTATTCTTTTTAATTTCATAGGGCTTTCATATATAACATATATTCCTTGAGACAAAACCTTTCCATTGCTACCAAAATTGTTGACTTTAGTAACCTTGACCTTTGATTATTTGGTAAATTCAGCTCTACATATATATATATGGGGGGGGGGGGGGGGGCATCTGGGAGCACAATTGTATATCATTCAATTTTTAAAGGAGCATAAATCTGCATATATGTAGGTGATATACGACCTGCTTTTTTGAAACCCAAACATAATTTTTTTTTCATGTAAAACCTACATACAAGGAACTACTGTAAATTGCTTTATTTTCGTCAGTACCAATTTTCGTCAATTCATTCAAAATGACAATTTCGTCAGTACGTAAATTCGTCATCTAAGGGTCCCTAAAATGTAAATTCGTCTGTTCAAATGCCAACTTATCATTCAGATAGGCCGAATGCGTTTATTTCATTGTTTGTTTAACATTTATCGGTAAACAAACAATTAGAGACATGTATACCACCTAGCTTGTTGTGAAAACATATCATTTGGTAATTAGAAGTACATTATATGCGACCTTTTGTGCGTATTCAATATTTTGCCTGTCGTAATAACTCTTAAAACTTGGAACCTTAAGATTTTTCAATTTCCTTCTCTGTGCTCCCGATGCTATTTAAGTTTACCAAGATACTGACCCGATGCTACTTAGGTTTATCAAGATACTGGTACGAGTTTTGCCTTTTACGCTATACTTTGTCAGGAGTATTTATATTCGTCAGTACGTAATTTCGTCAAGGAAGACACTGACGAAAATGACGAAAATTGGTATCTGACGAATAAAAACCAATTTACAGTAATTGACATTCACTTAAATTTTTTTCATTAAACATTTGAAAACAAGAATACATTTGTATATACAATCTTTATTGTTTCAAGGGGACTAACTGCACCAAATGAACCTAGAGTACTGTACATTTATTTGAACTTTTTTTTCTGATTCAAATATGACTATATCCAACAAATAAATTCAACTGCTTAAACTACTTTTATTTAAGACTTGTCTAATAACTAGAAAATATTGAAAATTCTGCACTAAGAAAAGCAAAGTGACTTGCATATTCCAACTTAACATGTCCCATACTTTCAAGTTCTAAAGCTTCATTGATAAATAAATCAATTTGTTGCCACAATTTCCTTTTTCAAGTATTTAAACTTCATTAATAAAAGAATAGATTTGTTCTTTAAAATTTTAGGAAACTATGAGGCGATAGACTTTTTAAAGTTTCAAGCAGCATAATCCTGCATAATAAATGAACATCATATTCAAATCAGAGTTAGGTATAATAGCTACATCCAATAAATGCATTGATTTACTTTAACATTTTTCCTTCAAATTTCTGGAGTGAGCAAATGGAACTGATCGATGGAAAGTATAAACAGCCCTAGACTCCCTATTTACTACCGTTATTGTTAGAAGGGGTATCACAACATCAAATGAAAATAGCACTGATGTGAAACAACTTCATACATCATTGTTAATTAAGGTATTAAATGATATACAACAATTAAATGCCAAAGAAAAGAGGTCTTGATAAAAGGAATACACATGTCACATATGAAAGCCCTATCATCCAATGCATTAACAATGACATTGTCGTTTTTTACTCTACATAATAAGCAAGGGGCCAAAAAATTTGTGTAACTGAGTGTTTGTGTTTTACTTAGAAATATGAGTTTGTCTTAATTATGCTTAATTTTTTCCCATATGTGACCTTGACCTTAGAAATATGAGTTTGTCTTATGCTTAATTTCAGCTCATATGTGACCTTGACCTTAGAAATATGACTTTGTCTTATGCTTAATTTCAGCTCAAATGTGACCTTGACCTTAGAAATATGACTTTGTCTTAAGGTAATCATTAGGTCATTCTCTTTTTAACGTTATTTGTGACAGAGAGGCAGTAGGTTTACCATTAGAATCTAGACCATTCAAATGTGCCAAGTCCAAACCAAAGCTAAACTTGTGTGTTTCAAACGTAAATAATTATGTTAAAAGGGACAAATACATAGATGTATATATATGCACATTACAATAGCCACAATATAAGAATAAAATATGAAGCATGATGGTACTGACTTACCTTCCTATCTTTACCGTCCTCACTTTTCGATGTTTTATAGGAGTCCCCACCTGTGTGATACCTTATAGACTGTAAAAGTAAATAAGGAAATGTGATTTACAACATGTCAAAATAATTATGAACTGTCTGATGTAACATATGTAAAGAAGGAAGCTTTTTAACAAGAGTTATAAATGTGCAAATAAAAATTCAACAGAACATAAATGTTTTAATAGAAAGAATATCATTGACTTCATTTGAAGTACAAGAATTGAACAAAAACTGCACTACACTATTTTAAGTAAATTTAATAAAAATAGAATTAATTCATCTCTAAAACATGCACCACTTTAACAAAATAAAACTCATCTACATATGTAAAAATTGTATGTAAAAATATGATCCCTATTAAATTCTTCACCCAATCCATGCACAAAGTTAAAGTATGTTTGTAACCAAAATTACGAATTGGATAAAAAGCAAGTTTTGATTTCCAAAATAATATTAACTGTTTCAACAGTCAATGTCAATGTTTTAGTATTTGTAAAATTGATTGATTTAATTGTATCCCTTCTATTAGAACTATAATGCTGCAACACTGAATTATAAATCAAGGCTATATATGTATCACAGAGAAAGTTGGACTGTAATGTAACAAGCATTCCAAACAATATACATGTATAATGTGATGTCATTAGACTGGCAGATATATAAGTTAATCAAAACTCTGCAACACAGATAAGGATAGCAAACCAATTCGTATTATCTAAAGCTTTTAAGTATATGCTTATGACCATCTTCAGAATTTCACATTGTCGTTTGATAACCAATTTAGCATAAAGACCTGAGACATGTATCCAGTAATTCAATTTGAAGATCAGCATGTCAAGACAAAGAAAGATTTTTTTTCCATATTTAAAGTACAAACACAATGACAAATATTTAGTAACTACAAAAGTTGGTCTTTCAATGTGATTATAATACTACCACTGTGTTTACATGTGCTTCTATCAAACACAAAATGTGACACAAAAATCTATGTTTCTAGGCGGCATTTCTTTTCATCAACAATCCCTAGAATCTAGATGGATATGAAGCATTTTTAAATAAAATAAACTATATGCATAATTATTTCAGTGAAACCATATTTTGTAGAAACATGCATGCAGACTCTAAGCCAACAGCTAAATTATAAATATGTGCACCAGCTTTACTTTCCATAATAATTCCGAACAAATATAAAAGGTAACATAGCACTGACTCTATCCTGCTAGAATATAAACGTTTACAATAGCTGACCTATAAGATAGTCAACTTTCCCCAACAACATTTAAAGTATAATATAGAAATACTTAAGAAAATCAACCAATTCCCAATAAAATCTTCCTTCTTCCACAGACACAAGAAGTTCAAAATAACCCTTTTTAACCTATACAAATTCATAAACTATTTCCCTTTTATTTTGAATCATTAATTACCCTCTGTGTTAAATCAATGTTTTCCATGTATGGTGATGGTACCTCCTACAATTAATACAGACTATTAGAGAATATGAACTTAAAAACTTTTTTTCAAATTATAATGATCACCTATCATTTTGTTAAGAAAACTCAACTTTGTGAGTACATGCTCCTACTAATTTACTTCAAATACTAAAAAGAGTCCTTCACAAGTAGCCTTGATCAATTAGCTTGCAAACAAGAATGTTTTCAGATTAAAACAGAATTCCAAGGTCGTAATGTAAATCCAATGACATTAAGATGGGGCCTTGCAAAAAAAATAGCAATCCAAGGAATGCTTGTGTCGCCTGCGAAGCGGTTTGATTGTTATTCTAGAAAGTGGATCAAAATTATTGTTATCAGTAGAAAAGTCTTGTCAAATGAAATTCATTTGAAATATCAGACCTCTTAACTACAAATTAAAAGAAAAGAGTGTCATCATCTAGGTCAAGGTCACTTTGTGAAAATTGGTAACAAAAAGGTCTCATCATAAGAAATATTAAAGACCTATCACCTACCAATTAAAAGATATATACAACCTTAGAAAAGAAGGTCAAATAGCTAGGTCAAGGTCAAAAGGTAAAAAATTATAGTATGTGTAGAATGGCATTGTTACAAGGAAAATACATGTGAAAGATCAAAGCCCTATTACCTACCAATCAAAAGAAATAGTCAATATTACTTTTCTTGAAAAGCAGATCAAATATCTAGATCAAGGTCAAAAGGTCAAATATTATGGTCTGTGTAGAAAGGTCTTGTCACAAGGAATAAACATGTGAAATACCAAAGCCCTATCACTTACCAATCAAAAGATATAGCCATTCTTAATTTTTTTGAAAAGTAGGTCAAATATGTAGGTCAAGGTCAATAGGTAAAAATTATGGTATGTGTAGGAAGGTCTTGTCACAAGGAATACACATGTGAAATATCAAAGCCCTATCACTTACCAATCAAAAGATATAGTGAATCTTATCTTTTTTCAAAAGTAGGTCAAATATCGAGGTCAAGGTCACAAGGTCAAAAATTATGGTATGTGTATAAAGGTCTTGCCACAAGGATTGCACATGTGAAATATCAAAGTCCTAACACTTACCAATCAAAAGATATATCCATTTTTAATTTTTTTGAAAAGTAGGTCAAATATGTAGGTCAAGGTCACAAGGTCAAAAATTATTGTATGTGTAAAAAGGTCTTGTCACAAGGAATACACATGTGAAATACCAAAGCCCTATCACTTACCAATCAAAAGATATAGTGAATCTTATCTTTTCTTCAAAAGTAGGTCAAATATCGAGGTCAAGGTCACAAGGTCAAAAATTATGGTATGTGTAGAAAGGTCTTGCCACAAGGATTGCTCATGTGAAATATCAAAGTCCTAACACTTGTCAATCAAAAGATATATCCATTTTTAATTTTTTTGAAAAGTAGGTCAAATATGTAGGTCAAGGTCACTAGGTCAAAAATTATGGTATGTGTAGGAAGGTCTTGTCACAAGGAATACACATGTGAAATATCAAAGCCCTATCACTTACCAATCAAAAGTTATGGGCTGTGACACCCAAAGTGTGACAGACAGACAGACGGACTGACGGACGGACGGACGGACAGACGGACAACGGACAAAGTGATCCCTAAGTGTCGCTATGCTTCGCAGGCGACACAAAAATGCAACTTGAAGTTTAATCTAAGAATAGATATAGTGCTTTATTTCAAACATTGTTCTTCAAGAGATGGAAAACAATTGTTTAGAGACAAGAAAGCAATTCTAAAGTGTGCCATCTGACAGAAATCAATGAATTCACTCAAATTGATGCAAGAAATTCACACATAAGAATAATAAAAGTGTTCTTATATTCTTTTAGAAGAAAAATTAACACATGCAGATTAGATTTAAATTGACTTGTTGATCTTGAAAGTCTCACACTGAAACTAGTGAACAAAGTAGGAGGTAGATTATAGAACGAGACGTGTTAATGATTCAGGAGGATATGAATTCTTTCTATATAAGGCAATCTTTTTCAATCCGTGCAATTTTAAGCAAGACTTGTTGAGCTCATCACTTTCATGTATCATACATGTACCTTCCTGCTGGTTTCTGATCTAGTCGACTGAAAGGTTATTATGGTATAATTAAAGCTCTAATCATAGGTAAAATGTATATACTCAATATTACACATACCATTACACAGCCCATGCTCAAAATGTTCATATAAGTAAACATTATTGTTGTACCTATAAAATGAATCCATGCAAAGTAGCTGCATAATATAAGCCTATGTTGGAAAAAATTGCTTTAAATCAAAACACTTGCTTCATTTACCAACTGAATCTTCCCATACCTTCGTGGTATAGTAATACAAGATTTTGAATCCATAACCAATGGTTCTGAACCATTGAGTCATTGCACGGAATATATATTTGCTAAGTATACATGATCTCTACATGTATGTACCGTGTTCATATATCACCTCTATCAATTCAATATGAATTTATAATTTATCTTTTACAAGTTAACATTCTGATAAATAATAATTGATCAAGTGCCAAATAGACTATTTTCATATTATGACGTCATAGATCTGTTTCTATGTCACAATAAAAAATTAAGTTAAATGTTGTCATGTCGGGTCTTAATGATCTGTATAAAATTCGAGTCTACTGCAATAAAGTGAAAATAATCTTTTCACAAACTCCAACAAAAGTCAGTAATCAGACCAAAGTACTCAGGCTTTTCTCTTTTGATAAGGAGCTTTTTGTCTCCAGTAACCTGAATAAAACTGATTGTGACCTTGACCTCATTTAAAAGTTTCCTGACCTCATTTAAAGTTATGATACAGGAATGTCTTTTAGATACAATTAAGTATCCAGGAGAATGTCAAATACCGGTAAATCCATTAAACAATGAGCGATTATATATCATCTTTCTGCAGCAATATATACAGAACTACTTATGTCATGCATATGTAATCCATCAAATCAATTCTGACTATGGAAGCCAAAAAATATTCAGAATTCTACAAAATATGTACAAGGGATATATATATTCTACAGCAAATTTAAATGTAAAATCTTTGAAACAAATTGTTCTCTTTCTAAGGCATTGCTAGATAATGCAAACCTTTCTGCTATAATCCTTGGGCACTATTTCAATTCGCTGTAATAATTCACTTAAAGGTTATTTCAAATGAACCTCAAGTAGAGTTGCGTATGATGTATGAAGGAAATATACTTTTGATATAAAATTGATAACATTAAAATTGCACTACTTTTACATTAACAATCATTAGAGCATATTCATTTTCTATTTAGAATTGGTCATGAATTCTTTGCTCATATAATTTATATAAAGGAAATAATTCAACTTTATGAACAATTTTTTTTGCATAATTATATTTTATATTTGTTTTCCTAAAATTTCTCAGAGAACTATGTTTTTCATTAAAGATCCACATACTTTTGTGAAAATGTTTTGTGGTTTTGGGTTTTTTTTTGTGAAATAGCTTAACAGTAATTAATTCACATTTAGGGTCACATCAACCCAAAAGACACACATGCCCCTATGAATATATCTGAACATTAGATACTAGCAACATTTTCCCCTGGCATCTTAGTTACAAAACATCATGCAATATTACAAATGTCAAATACACATAACTAGCCATTACAACAATCTATCATTAAATCAATCATATTTAGTCAATATTCACTGCAAACAGTGTACTCTGAATAATACACATAGATTTAAATACATACTCCTAAATGTTTAATACGCTGAAATTGTATTTCAAGTAATTTCAATGGAATATATGCCAGTATAGTTAAAATCAAACTTATATGATATATATGTATTCTAAGCAATATGTATATAAAGTGCAGGTGTTTTATATTGTATAGAACAATTCATGCTTCAAACCAAACCTTGGTTGGTATTACCACACAGTCATTCAAGTTACCGATAATTATTCTGGGCATATTTTTTTTCATTAGTGACTTGGAACTTTAGCTGATGGAACATGCATATTTTTTGTTAAATCTTAGGTAGAATATGAAGCATACAATACATGTATGTTGATCATATATGCTTAATAATATGATGAGACATGGGGAATACAAGCACCTGCTACATGAAATCTATACTTACTATAGGAGGTAGGGTCTCCTTCTTCTCGTCCGTCCTGGGAGTGACCTCTCCGTCTGACATAGCGGACTCCTTCCATCTCTGTACAAATAAACAGTAAAATATTATATCAATGTGAAACCTTTGTGTCATAAGCAACAACACAGTAAAATCTTAAAATGTGATCAGGTAGACAGTTGAAGAACACAATTTGTGACAGAAATTCAGATGAATGCAAAGTCAAAAACAATGTTATCTCCTGTTAGGGTAGAAATAACTAATGATTTACCCTTAGAGCTCTGTACTTTTCATGACGCGGTACAACGACATCATAGTCTCTGGCATTTTCAGCCCATAGCATCTGTAGGTAACGACTATGCTGGTAATCTCTTTCCTGTTATGTTAAAATATATACTGTGTATTTTCCTGTTATGTTAAGCATATATGCTGTACTTTCTTGTTATATTAAATATATACTTTGTATTTTCCTGTCATGTTTTAAAACGTATTCCTGTTATACTTGGTAATTCAAATCTTTAACTTGAGACAGTGAGCCTCATTGTAATACAAGACTTTAATATATCATACAAAATAACTGTTTTTTTTTATAAATTTGATACTACAAGGTCCATAGAAAAAATAACAAAAGAAGGTTTTTATGATTATGAATTTCTATAGAATCAAAATGGTGACATATAACATGTATAAATAAAGTTTGTTTCAATTCATCAATATACTATCTACTCTTATTGCAAGTTTTGTCAGTTTCTATTCTTATGCATACTTTCTTACGTTGTGGATTCTATTGAGAACAATATTTATCTACCTAAATTGCTATACATAGAAAAATATCATCAAGCCAAGCAAACTTTATAGATTTGGCATTTGCAGAAGAAAAGGATCAAATTTTGGAGTTTTCATCACCACATGTTAGAGTATCTAATTCAATTCAACTCAGAATCTATCATTCAAATTCTAAAGCTTATATTACAGCCATAAATTAAGCTAAATTCATTCAAATCATTCATGCATCATGCAATTTTCATGTACATGCATATATGAAGCTCATGCATGAGAATAAAAAATAAATACTTAGTTAATATATGTAGATTCACAAAACACATGAAAACAAATAATGTCATCTGAAAATTACATTCAAAGTTATTTTTAAAGCGAACATCATTGAACATCAAAAAGTGCAAAATGTAATAAATCAGTTCAGTAAAAATTAAACACACTAAAATTCATACAAGTGCAATGGATCATTACCAATTTGTTTGATCTAATAACTGGTTTTGTTTTCTCGAGACGTCTGGCAATTCCAATATTTTCCATCTGTATTTCACGATTTACTCGTTCCCTTTCAGGCATATTCAAACTAAAATAAAATATCGCAAAGAAAATGATAAAACTATGGCAACGGAAATTTTTCTACAATTCTACAGACTAAAATCTGCTTTATTCATGCTGGGTATCCCACTATGGTCTCAGCACTACCATTCCTTATTAGCATAGCGTAACATGCATGCATTACCAATTTATTGATATTAATGACTGGTTTTATCATGTGTAATCTCTGAGCTATATTCAGATTTGCTCGATGGATTTCCCTCAGTCGTTGTTCCCATGGAAACCAATTGTAGCTGAAAATATCATTTGGTCAATTTTATAAACAATTATTTCAAATCATTATTACAGTTTTAAGTATATTCCATCTAACTGCTTTTTAACACATGCTGATTCTTAATCTAATTAAATGAGAAATAAGAATGAATAATGGAATGATGTCAAGTTCATGATAATGGCAATGAGTTAGGTTAGTAAGAACAAATTTCTAGAATCTATGTCAGTTAAGCCAGTGCATTACAATGTCAAAAAAACAAAAAAAAGTACCCATTCCTTTTGTGAAACCCAAGAACAAATTGACACAAAAACAGAAACCTTACAGAATCACAATTAAAGTATTTTAAAACAATACAAAAACATAAATTCACACTTTTTTAAGCTCCCGTCGAATTTCACAACTTAACTGCAAGATTCAAAGAACTCCATTTAAAGACCATTCCTTTTGTGAAACCCAAGAACAAATTGACACAAAAACAGAAACCTTAAAGAATCACAATTAAATTATTTTACAACAATACAATTTCACACTTTTTTAGTCTCCTGTCAAATTTCACAACTTATTTTCAACCACAGAACTGCAAAATTCTCAGAACTCCATCTTAAAATAGAAGTAAAACACAAAATTTCCTCTTGTACAATACAAGGAAATATATACACGTATATTTTTGTAAATGCATAACATTTTTTCACACTTCATGTTTCATATTAATCACGACAATTTGAAATGAACGACTCATGCTGTTTAAAATTCCCATTGTAACACAGGTTTCAGTGCTCTTTAACATAAAACGAAGTTGCGATAAAAAAAAACTTGATAGTGATGAGAATAGCATATCATGAACACTGAACTGACATAGTAGTGAAAATGAATTAAAGTCCCCTTAGAAATCACAGCAATCATCCACTCAGACAGCATTTCAGAAGATGAAAGAAGAAGAAATGCCCACAACTTGTCAGAACAAATGGGTGAGGAGAAATAGCTATAACTAAAATTTGAGAAAAGATGTGGGAAAAAAAAAACAATAAATGAAGCTTAATGATTATATGCATTATGTAATATAATCTAATGTCAGTATGAGCAAAATGTTTGTCAATTATATGGTGTGAACCACTACATTTTGTTTTCAAACATTCAGAACACTCTTAATTTTATCACTTGACTTTAAGCAACTGAAGAAAGACAATTAACAAATTGTCTTATCTTCAAATGAAAAAAGTTTATGGACTAAATTAAAAGCAATACGATATGTTATTTTTAAAGTAATGAATTATTTATATGATGGCCAGAGCAAAAAAAAAGTTTTCCTTATGCTCGAAGAAATACATGTATTTCAGAAATTCAATTTGCTGCTTTCTTGAACAATAATTCACTTCTTTAATAAAACTGAAAAAGGGGATAGCAATACATTTCCTCTTTAAGTGTCACCTATACTTATCTATTGGTATAGTGACTGATTGACAAAACAGTTGATGTTAAAGTGTGAATCTAGACACCATATCATCTTCCCTATTTATGATTTTTGCTTCATTTACGGTTAAATTTGTTCATAGTGATCCACACTACTAAATAAATACTCACGTTTTCTCGCCAGTTCTAAAAACCAAATATCAAATCAAGTGGTATGGAAAAATCTATGATTTGTATTATACATGACTGATCTATTTTGTCTCTTAATTGTGAATTTCCAAACCACTTATTGCCTTGCGTAACCTCGTGGAGTGAAATGCATGTCCAATTGTGTGCCAAGAATAATAAACTTTCTAAAAGTGTTTAGAATAACTGTAAATTTCCTCTGGCCGTGAAATTACTTAGACTTTAGTGAGTCTTCCCTGTTCACCAGCCAGAATCTTGTCCGTTCTTAAGCATTTACCCCTTCCCCTAAGCCTTTAAAGACTCTGATACTAATTCTATTCAGGACTGCCCTTTTTTATCTGCCCAGTGAAGTTTATCCCTTTCTCCCAGTATACCAAAACAGCCCCCCCCCCCCAATCAAAACTTAGTTCTTCCCCTTGGCCTGAAAGGATTCCCCCTTCCTTAAAAATCACAACAAACAATTTATGAAATGCCAATAAATTATTTCTCAATTGATCCTCTGAAACAGCTTTCCTTTGAAAGTCAACAAGTTACAAAACTGAAGCATCAAATAATGGTCTAAGTGAACACTCTCAAAGTGCATACATGTATATGTCTTGCAGGCAACACACGATTCAAGAGAGGAAGCAAATCCCGATTTCCAATTCGAATCTGTAAAGAGAAGCACAATGCAATACACAGCTCTCATTTTCATTTCTATATATGTAAATTACTATAAAACATCATGCACTTTTACCTTTTGGCCTCATATTCATTCCACGTATCTACGTTAGGTTTTTCTTTCATGATCCTTGTCATTTTCTGTAGAAGCAGCTTATTTTCATGGTCAACCTCTGCTTGCCTTTCTTCCTCAAGCTGTAAAATATAGAAGTGGAGAAAAAATGTAGAGAGGTGCGGGAAAAAATTTAAGCGGAAAATAAGGGTACGAAGAAGTATATTCTAAAGACAAGAACACATCCGACCTATGGACTGCTTCATGTACCTAAATTACACATCTTTGTTGCATAGATTGGAAGTTCTTATGACTTTATATTTGTGATCATGCAGCTTTGAGAAATGATATGAAGACTTCAAAAATAAATTTTATCTTATCCATTGCACAGCATAGGGCTTAGATAATCGTAGAAAGCATATACATGTATAATATTCAAATGGGAAAAGCTTTCAATGAAATCATCATAAAAACCAGTTGGAGAACATTACAATGAGTTGTGTATCCATTCCAGTCAAGCCTTTCCAACTTATAGAATGTCTGTTCAACATCTGTATCCTATTGATTTTTTTTCTTCAAATTTTAAGATAATGAATGCATTTGTGCAATGTTTCACCTATTCTAGTACTTATTTTAAGCTTAGATGGTCCACCTTTACATTTGCTACAAAGTACTGACAGCTTGGTCTCTTTTGTATACCATATTTTCCAGTGCGCTTTTAAGGCAGATTTGACACTCAGAAAAATAAGAATTTAGGATGGTCATATCTAATGTATTATAACAATATTCTCAAATTTTCACTGCACTCTTTATGATTAATGTACTTTAATTAATTTGTATCTTAGATGCAGCTACATGCAATGTACAGTGCAACAATGAAGTGTTTGCTGAAGCTTGTATTTCTGATAAATCTCCGTTGCACAGAGAAATTGATACTTTAAACAATTCATAAATAATGCAGAAATCAATATCTGTCGTTGTTTCCTATTTTAAAATGCTGTTTATAGGCATATAATATTGAAATTTCTTTGAAGTTAAAACTTGGATCTAAAGAGATTTGCACAGGGTATTGATTTCTTTTCAGGCTTTGTGAAATAAAGGAATAAAACTTGTATTTTTTTTTTATCAAATTGATGTGAAAAAAACATAAAAGGCTTCTTGGAATCAACGTAAACTTTTTTTCCAATAAGGGGAGGTGTCTTGAATGAGTGCTTTGTGCTTTGTAAGAAGTACAAATAAAGGCAACACAATCATAGCATATCCTCTTACAACTGTATCTTCTATGCTACATGTATCAGCGAAAGGGTTTTAAAATCAAGTCCATTGTTACCTTGACCTTGAAAATTAAGTTTCATCCTCTCCCAATAGTGAATATTTAAGGAAGATTTGATGATTTTTTTTTTTTGGTCTTCTATGCTATTGACAAGGACTTTAAGTCCACAGTGACCTTAACCCCTGACCTTGATCTTCGACCTTTGAGTTGAAAGGGGATAATAATGTGACATTTGTAATATTACTTTAAAGAAATTATCTGCCCAGTGTATTTTTGTAAATTTAACAAATCAATCAATTACACTGCCATTGAGAAAGGGAATTCTAACCTTTTGAACTTTTGAATGAATTAAAATCTTTACACCTGAGTGCAAAAAGTATTGATAGCTTAAAATTACTTTCCACAACTGTGCTTAAAATGAAATAAAAGATGCAATAAAATATATTCCCTTATTGAAAAAAGTGTAGGCTATTTCTCCCTGATTGAAGTTGTTTGCAATGTGTCTAAACTAAGATAAACTATCATTCTTCAAAGTAATAAAGCGACATGCTAGCTCGAGGGTTGAAATTACACTATATATCTGCCATGCCACACTGATCAGTAGTTTTATTAATGGATCATAATGGCAATTATAGAAATTATTACATCAATGTTTTACTTGTAATCAATAGAGCATTCCTCATGCAGATTATGTCATTGATGTCTTGTGAAACAGTGCTTTTTATTCTCCTACATTTTTTTTTTCCTAAAAATTAATGATTTTCGAAATTTCTTTTTATTGTCACTGATTTCACACTATAGCATTATTTAAGTAGAAAGTCTTATTATAAAGTTCATATCATAGCTGCAAGTTTATTGTTTTGGACATTGGTAACATTTTTTTAGTAAACTAGACTCTTCAGAAACAGTGCCAACTGCCCAGTTTCATAAAAATTCTTATGAAACATTTCAGGAATTTTCGTAACTTTCAACATCAAATAAGATCTTTTAAATGTTTTTCAATTTAGATGATGTTGTGCTTTATTATATCATTTTCAAATTCTTAATATAATTTCTGAAATAAAACATCACAATTTTTAGTTTAAAAGAAATACTAAGCGATAAAATGTTATGAAAATTCCCAAAATTTTTCCTCAGTATTTTTGTGAAACTGGCTGCAGGTATGTTGCAAGTGGCATGTTCATAGGTGACCTTGACGTGACCTTGACCTTTATTGGGTGTGGAGTCTTGTATGCTGAACTATCCCTGTCATATTGGTGGTACATGCAGTATAATGAATATCAAATAAGTCATAGCCGTTTATGAAAAAGTGTGATAACAGAACAGGCGGACATACAGACAGACTGACATAGATGCTGGATAAAGTGATCCCTATATGTTGCCATTGTGTTGTAGAGGACATACATGTAAAAATAATTAAATTTGCTTGCAGACAGACAGCCAACCATCTTTCTTCATATAAAGGGAACATTTTAAAACAACATCAAATAACATGCTATGATTTATAGGAATTAATAAAAATCTTCCAAAAAAAATCTGACAAATAGTATTTGATACCTTACTAAGTGCTCCTTTGCCACTCTTTATATTAGAAAAATTAAGAACATAATTTACAATAACTAATTATGGCATGGCAAAGGGGAACATGTCAAATAATGTATCACACATTCATTGATAATTTCCTAAAACTGAACTTATTTAACAGTGCAAATAAGATAATAGTTGTTTTAAAAAACTCCTATAAATATCCATTAAAATCTAATGCTTGTAAAATTCAAAGTCCTTTATCAACCATGTATTTATAGTCTGCTGAAACTCAGTTGTTAAATAATCAATGTCTCATTCAATCCATTATCTTTATGTTTGAAATGCAAGTAATGGGAAATTGGTGGAAGCATTTCACCAACACCTAAAAGAACATTTCAATATATCCTAAATGATAAATCTATAAATAAAATTTCAGTCTTGTCAAACCCAGTCCTTTCCTGGTTAAAATATTATAAACCATATGTTACAAAATGCACCCCTGGTACATGTATTTACCAAGTGTCATGCTTTGAAATTGCATGTTTTTTGTGAAGAAGCTTTCTTGCTAGTCTCTAAGAAGTTTCAGTGTCAATGACCACATGACTTGTAACCATGGTTACCTGTATTTTCTTGAGCTGGAGAATGAGATGTGGATATTTTTTAGGTTTGGAGTTTTTCACCGTAGCTCTGGATTCATTAATCTGAAATGAAATGTAAAATAATTGAATATCCATGCAAAATTCTTCCTTTTTTGTAATACATGAGAAATTGTGAATCTATATACACAAGACAATATGATTTTCATATTCTATAAACTTTGCACTGCTTTATACCACAAATCTATTAAGCATAATTACAGATTTAACACTAGGGTTCAATGTTTCAATAATATGCTTCGTGTCGAATGTCATTGTACTTTTTTCAGGTTCTGACCAATGCATACAAATTCTGACATTTCTCCACAATACATGTACAAGTATTTCCATCCATATTTCTACGGCTCAATAGGCCGGTACGGAAGCTCCGATAGTAAGTTTACGGAATCAACTCGCCCTCCTTTTCCTGTTGTTATCTACGCTGTATAAATCTGAGATATCCGATGGTAGATAGCGTATCGATCACCGTGATTAGTATTGGAAACCGTAAAAGGTGACGCGGCTCCCCGCGAGCTAGTCTTTTTCCCATTACCAGACAATTGCAATTTAATTACCCCCATACATCAACAACAATAAAGCAAACATATCAGATCACTCCGGTCTTCAAGTCATATCTATACAAGAACGCCTACGTGCATTACGGTATCATACACTAGTCATGTTCCATTTTGCTATTAAAAGTTGCAAATGTTACAATAAAGACGAGCATGATTTTGATATTCAGGAATCGTCGGAGAGGGAATAGGGGTTCAATAGAGACATCAGCTTGCCATGCTTGTCTCGTCCCTTTATATTGGATTTTCAATTTTCCTGTGTACAATGCTGGTACATGTAGCATCAATCGTTCAGTTTGTTCCATTAAATATGTATCAACTGTAGATAAAATGAGCAAAGTTTGATATTGATCTCTTTTTTTTTTTTTAGTAGTTAAAAAGTGAAATATGTTATTTCACACGGCTTGTTTCATTCTTTTAATCTTGCAACACTGTCGTCTGTTAAAACAGAACAGAAATCGTGAAACGATGACTTACACTAAAAGGCCAAGTACGACTGGCCATTCCCAAATATCTAATAGATTGGGTATGACAGCCATGCATATGCAAAAGTTGATAATATATGTATATTGTTGGTCTTGTAACATTTGTAGGACGAACAAAATATGCATCATTGTCTAAACTTCAAAGCACTAATGACATACCTAAAACTTGGATGACAAGTCGAACTATAAAAAAAAGACGGACGAATTAACAACCTCACAAATACACAAGAATACAGGATGCTACTCAAAGACTCTGTGGTATCTGAACATGTTGTTTACTACATCCCTCATACTCTATCAGGAATATTAACTACTACATCCCTCCCCTCTAACAGGACTATTAACTACCAAGTGAGTAGATCAGGCCCCAAGGTTATAAAATTTTTACCGTGCTCAACTCAAATCTCATGCTCAAACTTTGAAATCGTGCTCAACGGAGAACGCGACTTGAGATTAGGTCCAAGGTTATAAAACTGTTTTGAGAACGTTCTCCGTGCTCAAACTCTGCTAGCGTGCTCAAATATGAGATCGTCTCTAATATTCGAGGTTATAAAACTTCTAAAGTTTGAGAATGTGCTCAAAATTGAGCATGTGCTCAAACATTTTTAAGATTGGTAGGAACCTTGCTCAAACCCGTGCTCAATGGCTGCCCATGTCCGTTTGCCGTGGTAAGACATTCGCGAAAACGACAGAAGGCTAGTCATTCACTAGTCTTGAGAGACCAGTCTATTGTCCAACTGGACTATGTGGATAAATTGAGTCCGTACCCTTCCCTTTTAGATTTCTGGGGGGGGGGGGATCCGAAACTTGCATATTTAATCGACTAGTTTTTCCCAAAAATTCGGCTCGTTACTACTGCGAATGAATAGTATACAATTTTTGAAAATGATATATAGATCAATCGTTAAACATTATTATCTTTTTATAGAGATGGTTAGATCATTTAACATTTATCTATCTAATATTTGTAATAAATAAATGTTTAAACAAGATATTTCCAAGATTCCCAATACATTTGAGTGTTGTGGACATTAGCATCCTTTTACCAAAAAGAGTTTGTGAAAATGCTTTATGTGAAGTAAAATGTGTTTGCCCCTGCTAGAATAGATCATCACTGCATATTACGACTTAATACTTTTTGGGGAAATGTTTCTTCTTTATATAAATAAATTGAAAACGGAAATATTTCTTTTTAACATTGTATCTCTACCCGAGTTACAATACGTCACATACACACGTGTACTTATAGAAGGGCGAAATCCTTACAATTCATTTTCATTGTATATCATTTGTATAGTACGTATTGTATATATGTACAACCAAATTGAATGTAATTTGCTGAGATTAAACTTCATTTGCAAAAGTGACATTGGGGGCAAACCAAATAGAAAAAAAAAGACAAATAATTTAATCATCATATTATTTCTCGCGGACTATGCATATTTAATGAATTATTGGTAAAAATGGTAACATCATGATTATTTTAAGAACATCTGTCAGGCATACACAACTTTTTATTATACATTAATTTACTAAAAATTAAAAATTTTCTCATGTATAGTCATTTTTGCAACTCAATTTATTTCCAAACTCGAGGAGGACGGCTCTTCATCAATTTCTAACATCATCACAAGTATGTTCAAGGTCAATCTTTTTACATTTAGAGCTTTGAAATATTTTACTTATTGAAGTTATGAAGTTGTTTGAGAGCAACAAATTATATCAAGTAAGCCATGAACATGGTCCTAAATATGTGACCTTGACCTTGAATCTGACCATGACCCTCATGGGGTGTTGAGTCTCATCATGGTTAATCATGCATATCAAGCAAGCTATGAACATATATGTGAAAGTGTGACTACCAGACAAACGGGTGCGTACAGACAGACGGACGCCGGTCAAAGTAAAACCTATGCTTCGAATGCGACACAATAAAGTCTCTGTGTTTTGATCCGGGTATGCAACACAAAGAAAAGTCTTTCAAGCCACATGCAATAGATCATATTTATTATGAAATTTGAGATGGCAGATTTACATGTACGAGAATCTGCATTGACAAAAACTTGAAAAAAAAAATTGAAGTTGTGGGGAAAGACTCCTACTCCTACGTCAAAAACAAAGTACAGTCATACAATATGTATAAACCATAGGAAATGCGTGGTAACCTTTCTTTGGAAATGGTAGATACGATGTTTTTTCATTTATAAATAGGACATCATGTTTGAGAATAAAAGGCTGTAAGTGGTAGTTACGACATTATATATAATACAAAATTTTGCAGTTGTCGACCCGACTATGTTATATTGTATAATAGATACTTTTTACACCAGAAGATGCGGCATGGGTTTAATATATAGAATTAAAAAAAAAACATGAAAAAGGTCGTAAGTACCACTCACGACCTTATATATCCCTTATGTGCGTGTCTACACTGTTTTCGCATCACGTGTTTTGCTGTTGGTGCTGATACCGAGTCTGGGAGATCCCCTCCTTTCTTTTGATTTTTTCCAAAATATGAGTACCTATTCTAGTAAATTTGTTGAAATTTGAAGAAAAAAATCCTTTCATCTTCTTACAAGCAAAGTAAGAGAATCATTTGAAATTCTATCAAAATTCATTCACAAACTTGTTTATTTATAAAACAAGAATCTACCTAAAATACACGAAAGTAGCTATGAATATATCTATAATAACTTAGGCGAAAAGACGGGAAATATGTCAACTTGAATAAAAATGACAAAGTGCAAAAACAAGAATGTGTATCAAAAATCAAATGAAAACTATCCAAATATTTTTCAAATGCATAAACAGTCTGAAAAAAAAAGGAAAATGAAAAAGATTGGGAAACTTGAAGCGGGATTCGAATTCACAACCCTGATGTTCCTTTAGTAATATGTCAGAGAGAAAGGCAAATGGCGTTCTCAATTAACGCCGTACTAAACTCAATAGAGAACATGCTCAAAATATTTTATAACCTCTACCAGACCAAATCTCAAGTGGCGTTCTCTATTGAGCACGTTCTCAAGTTTTATAGCCTCTAAATTTAGAGACGATCTCATATTTGAGCACGCTAACAGAGTTTGAGCATGTTCTCAAACTTTAGAAGTTTTATAACCTCGAATTTTAGAGACGATCTCATATTTGAGCACGCTTACAGAGTTTGAGCACGGAGAACGTTCTCAAAACAGCTTTATAACCTTGGGCCCAGGTGTCGTAATGGGCCAAAATCAATTCTGTAGTGCGCACTATCAGCCATTTATGGCCCCATCTAGGAAGGCGAGACTGGGGGTAATTGGACATTTTCTACAGATGACTGTCTAAGCATGCCATGTATAAACAATTATGGGGTGCCATTATATTAACAACTAGGCAACAGGATTCCATAATGCATTGCTCATGATGTATAACATCGAATTTTATGTCTCATATACAGCATGCAGCTTTATCCCAAATAGAAAATCATCTTCAGAAAATTAAATTGCGTTTGGTAACAATGGTCGAGAAAAAGTTTTTAGATGAAAACAAAATCGAAAAATAGTCTTCTCCCATGAACGACCGTTTGTCTTGATCCTTTGTCATAAAACAATGGGTTCTTGGCGTCATGACTAAAACGGGTTTGGTTGAAATATGAAAGACATCCTCGACTCCTTCAAGATTACGTCTGAGCGCAAAACCATAGGGGAACATATTGCCTGGACACTATTTGCGACGGACGGACAGATAATAACGATGACAAACCTAATATGTCGCCTTGATAGAGACAAAAAAAAGCAGAAAATTGTTCGATGGGCATACTTCACAATGCAAGAATTACATTACATTTGTGTCAAGGGGGTGGAGAGGGGTAAATGAGATAACTACATAAGTAATCTACAACATCGGAAAAAGTCTTATTATATGAAAGTTGGTCTTTTAAATAAGTGAAGGCCAAGGAATTCTTTTGTAAATCTACTAATATTGGTAACATTATCTTGGTACGAACTTTGTTCCCAAAAGGGTAGAAAAGGCCCTAACTAAATGTATATGAAAATTACAAGGATATTCTTTTTCAAGACTTCGTAAAATTAAGACAGAATGAATACGGTCCATCCATTCGACCCACCACATATTTTCTGCGTGAAATATCAAAATTTGTAACACATTTCGTGTCTGCAAATCTCATGGAAATACCAAATCATCAAGTTGATTAAACCATCTCTTTATATATGCCCAGTTTCAGTAGCAAAACAAGTCTGGCGTGAAATTATCTTGCAGAATAAGCTCAATTAATGTTAAGTGGGGCTTCTTATGTCGTCTAAAATGCCAGCAAAAATACATTTGTAGTTGTTGCTTCTATTGAATATCCCATCTGACAGGTATTTATGTTCATCGACAATGTATTTACCGTCCGACTGAACTTTAATTAAATGTATGTTAATGGAGAGATTTGTATCTTTGTCCTAAACAAAGATATGCACTAAAAACATACTACCGGGGTTTTTACTTGGTTATCAATAGGGAGAATTGAACAGGTTTAATCCGCTACGCTTGATTGAACAAATTAATATGGAGATTAAGGATTCAGTTAGAATGATAGATTTTGTAATCTTATCAAAAGTGTCAACCTTAATGCATGTTGATGTATCGTTAAAATCATGGAAAATCGGATATTACGGAATGTGTATATACCGTTAGGAATAATATATTTACCATGTTTACTGCGATCTCTCTCTCTCTCTCTCTCTCTCTCTCTCTGATTTCGTTAATAGTTAGGGACAATTATAAATTTTGAAAATGATGTGCTTAATTCAATTTATATTTCTTTACCATGCTATCTTTCCCTCTTTAATTTCGTTAAGGACATGTTTCTTATCTTTCAAATTATGGCAAAAGGGCGTGAACAATTCGAGTACTAAATTTTCCATTCATTATAATTTCATCATAACTATATTAACGGTTTTTTTCTGAATCATATACAAGTATAACATTTTAATTCCTCGTTGAACTTAAATTCTGACGCTAACTAACGTGTTGTTGCCAAGTTCAAAGGTTAACCAAGGTCTGTCTTGTGAAATTAATCGTAAACAACATTTTTAATTATACTTATTACACAGATCTGTGATTACTAAACAAAACTTAGGCGGTGTCAAATAAAACTGAAACCAAAATTTAATCATCACAACGACTGAGGAACGTGTCTGTTCTCGTATGGGATATATCTCACCAATTTTCGAATTTGAAAACGTCTTTTTAGGCAATTACCCGTGTGTTTATGCCTTAGAATTCTTAATCCCCCACGTCTGTACACATTGAACAAATTAAATTCAAACACAATTTGAATTTTAAACTTTAAAGCACCTATCTTTCCTTCCAAACATCTGAATGCTTCAGTTAGATATATTTGTTAAAGGTGGTTTGAACGATAACGGAACACTGTATTTTTCGCATAAAACTTTCTCTTCATTTCGAGAAGATCTAGTACATGTTTTTACTACATACATGTATTATATATATATATACATTAATTCCCTTTTCATCCAATACTATATTAATCAATTCTTTTGAAATCTTAACACATAAACAATAATTGTACATGAAAATCCAATATCAGTTTCAATTTTCCCCAAGTGCAATAATACCCAATCTATCAAATAAGAGCTTTTAAAAATACGCTTCCTGTATACCCATTACTCGATACGTGAGACTTGGAGCAGATTAACTCCTCCTTGACGATCTTAAATGTATATTAATCCATCGATTCGTGGACTCTATCCTCTCCTCCGTAACCGGGAGGGAGACATGCCTTAGCTTGGGAGACCAACCCTATATCGTTACTGCGACAGAAGAATGTCTGTAAAATATTTCTTCTGAGGTGAAAATAGTAGATGTGCACCATACTGGACAAGATAGGGGGGATTTAATGTATATACCAATGGAGCGGATTGCACATATATGTACATCGCATCTTTGCCTCCGCCATAGCACCATCTAACCCCCCCCCCCCCCCCCCCACATACACACACCTTACTATCTCCTCTCCATATATTCTTTTCAGTTTTATAATACCACAACGCAGATACTACCTTTTGTATATGCAGCCAATAAGTCCGATAATGGTTTTACTTTATGCACTAGTATTTACCAAATATCAATGGGACGGATTGTACGTGTATGACATCGCATCTTCCCGCTAACCACCCCCCCCCCCCCCTCTCACCCCCCCTTCCTTTCCCTGTCCATATTTTATTACATCATAACACAAATATTACCTTTTGTCTATGGAGTCGGTAGGCCCGATCCTGTTCATATTTGTAAAGGATTTTACTTGGACAAGAGAATCCCGGCGGACCCGGCATGTTGGTGCTACTGTACTTTCCTCAGAAACAAACACAAAAATTACGGATCACCTTCGGTCTATATTCCTTCTCTCGTCAACTACTGTGGACAATTATCATCTGAAAATATACAAGAATCATCTGCTTTGTTAAAAAAAATTAAACATTTAAAAAAAAGGCATGGTATGTCTGGATCATAAATTATATGATTTACAGAAAAACTACATACGCATTCTAAAAGTACCACTGTAAATATGATACATATCATATACCTGGTGCAGACAAAAGATCAACCAGATAGGAAATCAATGTAAAGAGAGTTCTGATTAAATGAATAATTTATCACCTCCACAAAAACTTCAGATTAATTATTAAATCTGCAAATGCGCTGTGAACTTTTACAGTAAAATGCATCGATCATGTATAGCAGTATATCAAACTATTTCGAATGCTGCTATTTTTCTATATACAACGTGTATGTATACAGTCATTACAGCGAAAGACATTGTCTTTAGCATTCGTACGATTTCTCTATTTCCGAAATTTAACTCTACAACAGCTGATCTTTTATAACGAAGAACACATGGGATGTACGGACAGACTACACTAAAATGACACAGTGAGAGACGGACGGACAAGCTACATGTACCTAGAGGGAGTCGAAGGAAAATTTAAGTGTTTTGACCAGCTACATGTATGCTTACATAAGATTTCAAAGTCGGACCTTTTATGACATTCCATAGATTAATCGAAGGACAGAAATCCACAAGAATATGATATCAATATGATATCTATTTGATATTACATCATTCTTCTTCCTTTCGTATCGACCGATTCAAGCTATATAAACATAACACAAGAATTCTTTATAATCCTCTCTGTTATAAGACTGTATACTTCCCCGGGTGGTATCAAATACCAAGTCTGTGTTTGATTTGAGAATTATTAATGGTGAGATCTTGGACTGAATAAATTGATTTTCATAGCAAGTTAAACAGCACCCGACCCACCTCCTCAAACCTCGAACACCGAGGATATCGGGTAGGGGATCTGAGGTCGTGTGCATGAATTTTGACCGAGACGTTTTCCAAAATTTTGGCATACCTGCAGTATTCATACTTTGGATATTGTATTAAAACCAAAAATTCCTTAGTCTAGTGCAGAATGTAGGCTTTAAGCTACCAACATCATTATTAAAATGACGCATCTTGAAATATCAACCCTGGGATCAATCGCCAAGTTCTTATCATATCGGGGTGTACAACATGTTGTATGTATTGTATTGTCAAAAGAAAGATGACGATCAAATGAAAACGAGGATAAGTTCATATTTGTAATACAATGTAAATCTAAGATTTTGAATTCTCATCACATATCTCTGACTTTTCTTAATTTATTATTATTCATAGGTCACGAAGACTTTCACTATCTGAATTTCATATCTATAATTTATTTGCGCTCTGGAAAACAAATACGAATTTCTACAAGTCATACCTGTACGTATATCAATCCATTTCTGTATATCAAAAAAGGTAGTCAAAGATAATACACACAATATGCACTTCCCACGGGTAATAGACAGGGTTATAAATCAGTAGATATAAATAAATAGTGATTCCAAGTGAAATATGTAAGTCCAGAAGCTTTTGAATGCACAGAGGATCAACTTATATTTGTAAATATTAAATAATTGAACGCAAAGTGTGAAAACTTGGCTCAGTAGGTATTCACCAATACATGTTTAAATGCCTGGTAACTACTAACTTATCTAGAATATGGGAACATTCCGAAGTAAATACATTATCCAAATAAAAGAAAAGGAAAAAAAAGCACCGTCAACCTTTAGCGTAGATAATTACCTTTTCGCTTGTATTCTCCTGTCCAATTTCGTTATAAATTTTCAAGTTTTCAAAACAAGCATAAATCGCCCGGTCAAAAAAAATCCTTTAAAGTTATTAATGAACACCAGGCTATTCAATCCCTCGACTTAAAATATGTGCGTAATCAATTGTACTAAAGGATTAATATGAATTTGAATTAAAGCCACATGGAGTGCGAATCTACCTGGACTTTTAAGTTGTATCTATTTTCTTTGGATAAGGCTATAATAGAGTAATCAGCGAGGAGTCAGTGCCATAGTGACGGGTCAATAAATATCAAAGTATTGACGGGGCGGGAAATACGTCTGTCGATATCGACGCAGCTAATGGCAGGAAAGAATGACAACCCATTGTCGATTCCGATTATTGTTCAGGTTTTCTGATATAAATCTAAAATGGAAATAAAGCATTTTTATAAGAGTCAAATTTGAAGAAATGAGAGACAGTCAGAGACACCATTATATCCAACTAATATCCTCATTTGTTTCAAAGCTTTTCAATTCACCGGGGATTTATGAAGCTGAAATATCCATCAAAATCATAATGAGGCACATGTACTCTTTGAGTCAATATGTACTTGAGTTAAAGTATGGAATTTTATCCATATAAAAATTTAAGTATTTCCTTAACATGCCTTTGTAAATATGTGTGAATTACCACAGGGGCATGTAGAAAGAAGGTCAATATCCTTTAACCAAGGGCGGATTTAGGGGGGTTTGGGGGGGTTCGGGAAAACCCCCCCGGATACCGATTTTTTTTTTTTTTTTTTTTTTTTGGTAACAATAGTACTAAAAAAAAACCTGCAAACGGAGTAAAACTTGCTTAATGTCCACCAGAATTCACCATTTTGAATCCAAATTAACAAAAATTTTCTGATCGTATATCGATTCGATACCGTATCAATATTGGAGTATTTATGGATTCGTACAGACAATCGAGAAGTTTTTGTAATGTACGTTGCATAGGGGGTTTTCTATATATTTTATGCTCGAAAAATGGTCCTCATTCCAAGTAGTTACTGTATCTTTTATCTCAATTTCTTAATTTTACTGGAAATTAACAAAGACTATAATGTAAACATGTTCAAAGAATTAACAAAACATGCAGTACATGCGTCAAACAATCAATGTAAATAGTACGGGGATCGGAACCTACACGTGTCTGTCCTCAAATTAAAGGGGTTTTTTTTTTGTCATCTAATAATTTTGTTTCAGAAATACTTCAAAATAATCGGGAAAATGGGCAAATATTTAACATTGGATTTAAGCTCAAATATGCTCCGGGGGCCTATAATTAAGCATTCAATTTTTCAAAGCTTTGAAATCATTCTCATACCCCCCTCCTTTTTTTTTTTTGTTGCTTGTCCTTGCGGGTTTAGTTCTAGATGCACCCTAGTGTAAGACATTTTTTTTTCGGACCAGCATAGCACGTACTTGTCTCACCAAAATTTTAAAAATCAAAAACATTTTAGAACTGTTTCAAAAACTATATCTTCTATTAAGACGAAGGAAAGGGTAAATCACTCACTTACTCACCCTTTCTAACTCGTCCATAGATTCGGGTGAGAAAATATGAAAATAATGTATGTACTAAAGAAAAAAACAATGATTCTAGATATTTTTTTACTTCATATCGTACCAATATTCTAAGTACATGTATCAGCAAGGCAGGGGCGCAGCCAGATGTATGTTTGTACGCGAAAACGTCCACAACGTTTTTACAAAAACAAATTGAGAGAGTGCCTCCCTCGGTTAAGCGGCCAAAAAGAAGCTGTTCAGAAATCTGGAGCCCAAAGACACTCCAGAAACCTCCGATTTGAATGCATTTTTCAAAATTTTCTCATGTTTCATTCGACAACAAAGTGCTAGCGGTCGATTGGAAAGAACTTTTCAGCTCAAATACACTCCAGAAGTAAGCAATTTGCTTCGTTTTTTTTCCCAAATTTTCTTGGGGAAGCCCCCGAACCCAATTCAGTTGGAGGGGTTACATTTCCATACTGTCCCCTCTTGATCCTTGGGGTACCGCAAATCATGTACCCGCGTACAGTTGAAAATCTGGTCAAACCCTTCATCGAAAACACCCTGGAACGCCCCTGCAAGCATTAAAGTACAAATAATTTGATTTAAAATTCTTTATTAACCAGATCGAGATAAACCCAGACTCACTCTATCTGTTGCAACTTGGAACGGAGATCGATCCTTTCTTTGTCACACAAATTGAATGAAGAATTAGTCTGGATATTCGAGAAGAAAAAGAGAATTTATGCTCCAGATTGCACCATTTTATTCCCTCTTTTCAAAATTTTCCCGGGGGAGGCCCCCCGGACCCCCACCTACAGGAGGGGGCAACCCCTCCCGTACCTTCCCCCGCTCGGCACTTCGTGCCTCGAATCGACCCTCTGGGTCGACACAAAACCCCCCCTCTTCCCACTCTGGATCCGCGCCTGTTTAACGATGCCCCTGTACAGGTCATAAGGGAAAGCAGAATGCATTTCTTATACAACTTGTCAGCATGCATTTTTTTTTAGCCCCATTAGGTTTCTACATGTGCCTTTGTGAATTACCATCATTGCATGTAACCATCTAATACAGATACGATGCAGATACCTTACAAGCTTAAAATTATGTTTTTAACCCCAAAAAACAATAGGATCATCCTTACTGGCATGAGCAACCACTGAGCGGATATATACGACGGATGCAAGATTTTAAACAAGCGCGTGCCGTTCGAATTCTGTGAGTTTGGCAGGTATTGTGAACTCCCATCTTGCACGTACATGTAGACGTTTGAATGCTATAAAGATCTATCATTTCTTAAGGGGCCAAAATTCAAACATACAGAGTATGTCTAAAAAAGGGCGGAACATAAAATTGAGTGAATCAAGTTAAACTACATTTAGTACATTAACCTACGTTTCTTTAGTGGTTGTCGGTGGTCCCTGCTCACTTCTTACACATTATCAATAGACTCAGTATCACAATGAATTCTTGATGTTGTTTGTATAATTATTTTTCACATAAGCTGTTTACATACAGAAAACAGAACGAGAAAGAAAAGTATACTGTATATAAACTTATTTCATCTGTATCGTACACGCAAATACGCCGATCATTATACAATTTTCGTTAGATTTATTTACAAATTAGTTTTTGACAACCAAATTGTCAAAAAATTGAGATGTTATCGTTCTATACTCTAATATTAGACGTTGCCGTAAAAAGACCTCTTGCGCCGCACTGAAAAACTTGACATACATGTACCTGTTGCGGAAATATTTGTCGCATATGTGTATATTGGGATAATTTTGTTTTATATAGTCTAACAATAGATTTTACAGGACAATGTAATTTTCTTTTGAGCACGTTCAATAGAATAAATAGACATTAACCAGCAATAGAAATTGATACACAATGGATATTTTTAGCTCACCTGAGTGAAGCTCAAGTTAGCTATTGTCATAGCGCGCCGTCCATCGTCTGTTTTCGACATCTCCTCTGCAACCGCTGCACAGAATTTCACGAAACCCTACAGGAAGCAAGTACTCAAGGTCCTCTGCCAAGTTTGTGTTTTTCGTGCCAATAGACTTACAAATATGGCCACTGAGGGCTCTGATTGGCCGACACATTTCCGACATATCCAAAACTGATGTTCATAATTTCATGAAACCTTAAAGGAATTAAGAACTCAATGGCCTCCACCATATTGTCCACTATTATTT
The DNA here is from genome assembly GCA_033119305.1 of Pinctada imbricata. NCBI lineage: Eukaryota > Metazoa > Mollusca > Bivalvia > Pterioida > Pteriidae > Pinctada > Pinctada imbricata. Next base: position 24,621,747 of record VSWD01000009.1, read on the forward strand.
TTTTATGTGCAACTCAGATGAGCGATGTGGCCCCCTTGGGCCTCTTGTTTACGTAAAGTAAGCAGCAATTTTTCCCGAAGTAGGAGGCAAGAAATTGCAGGCAGCCGACTCTTACTAGTCTTAGTATATAATTAGAAACACAGAGTGTCGGGTCCTATTAATGAGATACGCATGGCTGTAAGATGCCCAATAATGTGCAATTTGGATTCAAATTATGGCACCAAAAAAAAGTACCTTCCTGCCAGGTCACATGGAAAAAGCAGACCCGGGGGAGGAGAAACAAACAATTTTTTAATTGTGGCCCAATAATTTTTGTAAAATTTCCAGTAAGTCTTTAAATCATCAAAGAAAGTGTCAAAGGTAACGGTCATAAAGTCAAGGTCTAAAAATTTGGTATCCACAGAAAGGTGTTAGCACAAGCAATGTACATGTGAAATGTGAAACACTGAAAGCCATATCACTTACAGTTAAAAAGTACTACATGTATTCACTCACTGTGGCCATTGTTAAAGTCTAAGGAATGACCTTCTGACTTCAAAATGCAAATAGGCATCATTCTCTTGTTTCAATGTCAAAGATGTATAAAATATGAAAGGGTGATAACTACTTCCCGACCAGCAGACTTCACATCATTTGGCAATTTTTTTTTTAATTCTGACATTTATTGATTGCACTGACATTATGCGTTGTCACATTTTCTATTTTTAAGTCACAATGAAAATACTGCTAAATTTTGTGATATCTGGGGTCTGTCCGCCCAACGAATCCAACCGAAAATCAGCAATTGGACAGGTCTTGACACAAAGAATACACATGCATGAAATACTCTGAAAGCCCTACACAGTGTGTGAAATTGACTTTTAAAGTCTTGTAGACATTCGGTCTACAGTAATTTCAATTCCTATCGACCGCAGCAATTTCCTGTAGACCAAAATAAAAAGACCCCTAAAATCTAATCTATTATATGGATTTTATTTGATAAAACAATACTCATATTCTTTTTCAATCTCAAACAATTTTTCTGATCATATCATTATTTTCTTCCATTTGTATTAATACAATTTTGTGAAATGCTGCATGATTCAGATCATGAGATGTTACAATACAATACACTTTATTGCCAAAAAATTGGGCCCCGAGAGGCATACACGTCAGAAGATATTATTACTACAGAACAACAATGTATAACAACAGAAACTTCTGCATACATGTACATGTATGTAATTATGTCAGTCAACAACAGTGGGCACCAAGGTACGTTGGTTAGGGAACTATAATACACATGGGTTTTAAGTTTACAAAAACATTCAAATTTCCTATAGACAAGTTGGTCTATAGCATTTTTGATCGCTATAGACCGATCCAATTTACTCTAGACATTGGCTATCGGGCCACCGTTAATCTGTTAATTTCGCACACTGCCTACACTCAATATTCAAAAGTTTAGTCTGACAATACTCCCTTTTGTGATTTTGGAACGGGCCGTTTTTAATATGCTGCCATTGACTGATTGCTCTTCTTGTTCCTACAGCGTAGTATTTAGAGGTTACCATGCGTGTGTTATCCGATCAAAAGCTATGTCCCCGGTTTAAGTTTTAGTATTATAAATTGTAACAGACTAAATTAATAAAACGCCTTTATGAAAAGGATGAGATTTCAAATAGCCAATTTTGTTCTCGTTCAGAGATTGAGAGTAAACGTTTAACGTGCGTCCATCTCGCTACGCGCAGGGATCACCCTAGGCCGCGATTTTGCGATATTCTCGCATTTTTTACTCAAATATCGCATTTTTGCTGCTCTGTCGCGCTTAAACATCGCATACCTCCTTTGCATAAATCGCACTTAGGTTGATACAATGCGACAGAATAAGAGTTTTGTTTTTAATTTTCAAAATTGTAGGCCGATTATTCGAATTCCGCGTGGGACATCACGTATGTATTTATGAAAACTCGGCAGGTATTGCCGACTCTGTATATATACATACCCAATCTTTTCCACGAAATTCCTGTTTCTCGTATTGATCGATGTTTGTATGCGGGAATTTTTTTTATCCGTAGATGCGAGCATTTAGTTTTACATTTTTCTAGCGGTTGTCATCGGTACGTGCTCTTTTGTCATTATAATACCAAAGACTCAATAGAGTATGAAATATTACAATGCAGTCTCGGTATTGACTTTTGTTTGCATAGAAAATGACCGGAAAAGAAAATTCTAATGCATTCCGTTTGTAACGCGCATTCTGATTGGCTGAGCATTTAAAAAGCTGCAAGGGGATTCACGTTTCACTGCAGTTTTTGCTATGACGTCATGCGTTTCTATAGCGACGTCGTTAAAAGCAGAAGTTTTCTAGCTTCCTACTGACCAAAGCATTAGAAAAGGGTTACCATACTGATGTTTTACAAAAACTGACAGGGTATCGGCGAATCCCCTCTCAGAAATATCCGTTTTACCGCTCGGCTAGCGCCTCGCGGTAAAACTCAATTTCTGACAGGGGATTCGCCGATACCCTGTCAGTTTTCTGTAAAACACACGCATGGTAACCCCTAATTACTATTTATAGTACATACAAACACAGTTGAAACAATTTCATAGTATAGCGCACGCGAGTAGACCGGCTATATACTCGAAATGTGTCGGCTTGTAGCCAGTACTCAGCAAAAACTACGGGATAGTATTTTCAATGACTTGTAAACATTTTATTAGTCCTTGAAATCGTCAATGTGAACAATAGCTATACAAATTCCTTAAAAATATTTACAATGCGTGAATTTAAAGTCTTGACGTGCACCCCCTCCCCCCGCAGATTAGACGTTTCCGTAAAATGACTTGTCACGACGCGCTGAAATCCGTTGGAACATAAAAAAAAACATTCACAACACAATGTAATTTCCTTTGAATGAATAGATACCGGTACTTCATATTTAACCAGCGATTGTTAATGAGGCAAGGCCGATATTTTTTTCTCTGAAGTTGTGAAAAAAAAAACTCGTCGGCGACAAATTATAGCAGTGTATGGTGTATAAGAAACAAAGAATTAATCTTATTTGACCTCATATGTCATTTAAAATGGCATTCAAACAATGGAAAAAAAATCCATGGCGATTTTCACATTCAAATAATGTGTTGCTAGATGTGGACTCCACGGAAATAAAGGGGAACGAAATTTTGATTTCTATTTCACTTTTGTTTTCATTCAAAATCTCATTGAAATCGAAAAAATCTCATTGCTTTTTAGCAAATGAGATTTTTATCTCATTACTCTGCAGGGCTAGGGTGATCCCTGTACGCGTGTTTCTACTTTCCTTTTGGAGATTTGACATTTCGCGCCAAATATTTTCGCCTTCAATGTGGGAGAGCTTTGGTATCGCTAGTTACCAAAATGCACCAAGGACTTATAAACATGCACAGCTCGGTCTTCATGAGTACTGAACTCGCTGATTTACTAACAAGGCCTCTACCTTAGGTGATAGGGCTTTGATATTTCACATGTGTATTCCTTGTCACAAGATTTTTTCATCGATACCAAATTTTTTTAACCAAGTGACCCTGACCTTGACCTTTCACACATAATGCACTTAACAGAAAATAGTGTTTACACTAACAAAGATGCCACCGGGGGCATTCGTGTTTCACAAACACAGGCTTTATTCATTTTAATTTTCAGCTCGAAAACGTGGGAGTATATGTACAAAATCGTGGCATGTTGCAAACATGATAAAGTATTGTGTCTGATGGTAGATGTAGTACATATTCATTGCACACGATAGCGGTCCACTTGACAAATCAGAAGCCCTCATTTTGTTTACTTCAGATTCACGATTTTTTGTTTTTTTATTGGTGGGTGGGGGGACTTCTGTACATTATTACGGAGTTATCAGGAATGTATACTATACTGAGTTATAGTTCATTTCAACGTGTTCCTTTCTGTTTTATTTTCCCAAGGGTCCATCAAGTCAAGACTACGGGGTGAGGAGGGTCGCTGTTATTTTGTTAAGGTCAGGCAAGCTTTTTTGAAAAGCTAATACTTGTTCATCCTTACTTTTTATCTATACGCTATTTTTAGATACATCTGTTATCTTTAGCCAATCAGATTAATCGTTATAACTCACAGTTCGGTAACTGCCATGTGATCAAGCAGTGTATAAAGCGAGCGCTCAGGTCTCAATATACCAATAAATGAATGAAAACTCATCTGTGAGGGGAAGATTTTGAATTTTTAAATTCTGTTGCCATGGCAACCAATTGTCACAAATAATTTTTGATTTAATTGAAAGTTAGTATGTAGCAGAATTTAAATATACATTAACATATCAGCTACATGCTTCCTGTAGTGTTGGGATTGTATATAATGAGTGCCAATCTAACCATGAAAAATCACCCAAAATGATGAAAACCTACCCATTTTCAGCTACATCAGATTTCGTTATATGAATTCTTACAGCAGAAAGACAAGTTTCATCTTTTAGACAAAATCTTACAGTTTTCAAAAAGGTCTCATTTGCAACAGGTTCCTAGATTCATTTTCTAGAAAAATCACCACACATGGACAGAATGCTACTTTCAACTCATCATTACAGGCTTATAAGGGGATTCCCCATTTGACACAGAGCTAACCCTGATTTCATAGCGTACAGTTTCGAATCCAACTAATTGAACTTTTTCACTGCAGAATGGCCTCCTCTATACATTGAAATAGAAATAAACAACATTAACACTATTCAAATTCAGAAATACATAATATAATGTAACCCTTATGTTAACCTGGTAACATTAGTGACGTATTTTCAAAGCGTACGGTATATTGAGACTTCAGCGAGCTCAGTGCAGTCAAGGACTTATAAACAAGTTTATAAGTCCTTGGTGCAGTGTTCTGCCAGACTTTCTGGCTTAAAAAGCCCCTCTAGTCGACTTCTGACTTAGAACAAGAAATAGAGACATTTTGTATCTTTGATTTGGTCTGGCTTTATGTTTGATTTTGATATTTGATTTGTTATATTTGGTTACGATTTATTTGGTGATTTGAAGCTGTTTTGAACTTGAAAAGAAATTACTCTAGATTGTATTTGGTTTATAAGATAAGATTTGGTATTTGATTTCACGACGACTTTTGTTTCTGTTTATTGGTTTTGTTTAGTTAAGAGGATACTTGGTAATACATATAGAAAAACAAGTATTAGCTTTTACAAAAAGCTTGCCGTCAGTTAGCTGACTGTAATATTGTAAAATTCTAGTTAGAAAAATCGGAAGAAAATGCATTTACCAATCGCACATTTCCGGGCTTTTCCGCGTTTTTTTCCGATTCAAGTGACGGAAATTTCCGAAAATCTGCGATTGTTATAGGACGTATCGGTACAAAGACTTTCCGATGCATATTTCGGAAGAAAATACACTGATGCGATATGACTTTCATTTGTCAGGTCATCTATACTCTTTAGACGACCTGGTGAGCGAATCTTCTACACAGGTTCTGCATAACCTAGACGAAAATTTGCATTTTATGCAATTGTCAACCAATCATATTTCCAATAGGTATTCTATCCGTGCAAGTAGGTTACGAATGATTACAGTATACCGTCAGTCATGACTGACGGTAATCATATTGTTTTGTCTGATTTACACGCACCACCACTCGTCCACTACTACATAACGATAATTTGTCCCCAACCAGTAAAGGTCTGACTAAGTCCTTGATTTGTACCACACCACAGCTTTTTTCTTAGAAAACTCGTTCACATAATTATTATGAAGCATTTGTTGTCGATTCTAAGATGACTTTTTAACAATAAAAAATGTCTTACACGTTGTATAGCTTCGAGTCTAGTTCGGTGATTAGATTTACTCTCAAAATCACTTCCGGTTTCACAATTTAGGACTACAGTCCGAGCGTCTGAGTTGCCAATCTGATATATTGTAAAATGGAAAGTTGAATTAACTTTATTTTACCCTCAAGCAATGAAGTAAGACCAAAAGAAGTGAAAACTTGTCGCCAAACATTTTTTAAGACAGCGAGCATCACAGGCACATGTAGAAAGAGCGTCAATCATGTCAATATCTTGTATGATACCCCTTTACAGGTCATAAGGGAATATATGTATAGAGAGATTCTATAAGATACCAGTATTCTCTTATGCATACAGGATATTCATGCTCTTTCTACATGTGCCTGTGGCGAGCATTGTGAGATAGAAAATCACCGGTTCTACTGGAGCTACCTAGGACACTAGTAGAAGTTAATGACACACAATTTAATATACTGGTCGGGGAAGAAGTTATCGCCGAGCAGTAATTATGGCCGTTTTGTCCATATCTTCGGTTCTACGAATGACAGAGACTTGATTTTTTTTAACATTTATACTTCTAATGTTTATCAAACTGTATATGAAATTTAAATTTCAAATGAATCCATTCGATGTAAACTAAGATTTTCGCAGCTAAATTTCATGAAAATGTGTTGCCTCCTCCTGAGCTCCTCGGGGGCAATGGCGATGCACCTTGCTATCTTCTTTCTCAATCATTGAAGAAATTTCAAACTATTTTTAATAATTTTTAACACAACTGATATAGAGAAAGAATACTGGTCGGGTACATATTATTGCCGGGCACATATTATCGCCTCTTCATTTATATCTCCGCATATTATTGATGTAGGAATTTAATTATTTCACCATAATTACATCTTTGAAAAATGAAAGGTATACAAAATTTCAAATAAATTCATAATTTTCAAATACTTAATTTTACAATAGAAAGTCGGTAAATCTAAATGTATTTACCCCACCCCTCAGGGGAAAGGGCAGGTAATTGCATCTTCCTATACTTCGTTGGTTTTTGATTTTTTTTTTTTGTATGAATTTTTCACAGACGAAAAGAAGAAAGTTCAAAGATTTAAATAATGTCAATTTTGTTGAAAAAGTGTAAGATTTTCAGTAAGAACAGGTGTAGGTGGTGATAATATATACCCTCCCTTCTTCCAAACTTGGCCTTACCCAGACATTCTCAAATCCCCGATAAACAAGAACAGATCGTCAGATTTTCATGAAAATTAGATGAAATGTGTATCAATGGTTCTTCTTCCTTCTGTGCAAATTTCATGAAGAAATACAGACTTTAGAGCAAAAAATATTAAAAAAAGTGGCGATAATATGTGCCCGACCAGTAGAGGAATCCGATGGTATAATTTGAATTTAAATGTTGTGGACATTAGGAATAATAGAATCTAGCACCACTTTGAGTTCCAGATAGAAAAATATCTGTAGAGTTGATCATCCGACCCAGGACTGGTATTTTTCTATCCGGAACTCAAATGTGGTGCTTGATTATTTTTCTCGCACATTTTAAAATCCCTCAAAGTCCTAGCTCTTGTTTATGCATCAGAATGACTGAACGTCATGCTAAATGTATCTTATGTATGTGCATGTGAAATAAGGTACGTCAGTTTGTCTGTGATGTCATAAAGGAACAATCAACAGTGCCGGATCAGGGGTGCCGGATCGAATTCTCCAGCACTGCTGAAAAGGGGAATCGGCCTATCCAATATGCGAGAAAGATTGATCCCATGCGGCGATAATTGCTTCTCCAACCTCTTTAAAGAGTGCTTAAAACTGGCACATTTTAATTGCTTATGAAACCAGTGTAAGTCATCAGAATTTACTGAAATTTTATGGAAGTATAGGTAAAGGGTTCTAGTTTGTGCTGTCAAAATTCCATGTGCGAGTCTTAATATCAATTCTCTGTAAGGACCAAAGTAAGTTGAAAATAGCATGTCACAGAATTTGATAATTTTCATTATATTACATGTTTATGATAACCTAAGAATGAAAATACACCTCTTTGATGAAATTGACCTTCCGTTGCCATGGTAACAAGGCCCCAATTTTCAACAGGTATTTTGAAGTCTAAAATAAGAGGTTTTCAGGCATCTGGTTGCCATGGAAACCGGTATCAATTCAAATTCCTCATAACAAAAAACATTTATTCTTTACTTCTATTTTGTAAATCCATATAAAATTAAATGGCACTCCATACAGTAAATCAGCAAAATTCAGACAAAAAATGTCAATATTTTCCTTGAAAATATACCCCAAAATTAGGTCTGTTTTTCGTCAATTTTGATGTTTTTCACATTTGAATAAAAAAAATAAGCAATGGGTAAGTTTAATATTTCTTAATTGAGTGTTAATCTATGTTGACTTATCTAAAACTTGAGGTGAAAATCTAAGTGGGGAACATAACAGAAATGCTAGTTTTAAGCTGAAAAAGTGGTTGCTATGGCAATATTTGATATCAGATGGTCTCACGTAGGGTATCTTTTGATTCACTTTTAATATATATAGACAAAGTTGGCAATGGCAAAGGTATATGTTTAAGATAACTTTGATGAGTATCAATTGCTGTATGACCTAGATTCTATTCCAAGGTCATTCAAATATAGGTCAAGGTCATTTCAAATTTCCGCAAAAATTTATTCCAAAATTTGATTTTTTCTTATTTTTGACGTGGTTTTTAGCTCACCTGAGCCAAAGGCTCTAGTGAGCTATTGTCATAGCGATCCGTCCGGCGTCCGTCGTGTGTCGTCTGTCGTCTGTCGTCTGTCGTCCGTCGTCTGTCTGTCGTAAACTTTTCACATTTTCAACTTCTTCTCAAGAATGGCTTAAGGGATTTTGATGAAACTAGGTAGGTATAAAGTACTAATGATCCCCTACAAGTGTTGTTGTTTGTCGTCCGGATCCCTCAACAGGTGGCGCCACCACAGGCAAAAGTAGGTCACGGGGGGTACCCTCCCTTGACAAACTTCTTCTTCAGAACGGAAGCACGTATCGACAAACCGAAAGCATCAGGATGATCTACAGAGATGTCTTAAGAAGTGTTGTTATTTTTGGTTCCACTCCGAAGTCAAATTTTTGACGCTTTTTTGACGTCTCTTCGGACTTAGTCAGAAATGCAAATTTTTGCACTATTTCTTTAAATAACTCAATAAGTGTATGATTTTACACACTCATTTACTGCATATTTATCATATATAACTTACTTAATGCTTTGATATGTATTTTATGCTTAAATTCTATTTTTTTAATTTTTTATGATTTTTTTTCTTATGTAAAAAGGAAGGGGGAGGGGGGTGATTTTCATACATTTTCTGCTTCTTTTCTATAACCACTCTTCAGATTGTCATGACATTTTGTAGGTATGAGGTACTCATGCATGGTACCCTTCAAGTGAAAGAATTTTGTCAAGATATCCACTTTTGGATTTTTAAGGAATATTTTTTAAGATTGTACATAGGTATAATGTACTGTTTTCTTACCAAAAATAGGAGAAAAATTCTCAAATCGCACCGGGTTAAACACATTGATACTACTTTTGAATGAAGAAATTTTATTTGAATCACAAAAATAAAATGCCGTTAAGATTAAAAGTACACAACTTTTTTAATATTTTTTCAAAGCCATACACCTGGTTCGGGACCGGAATTATTCGAATTTTATGATCTGAGGACCCATTTTTCACACGTATTCTTCCACACATGTAGATGTCTCACACACTTTAAACTATATTCAAAATTTTATTTCATCTATCTAGTAAACAATCACGGGAAGACAATTCAAGATAAACATTGTGTGTATTTTCCACCAATTGTTGAAAATAATAAGAAAATAAACGGAACTATTTGACAGGACAATGACCTAGATATTTCTTCTTCTTCTTCCTTGGTATCACCCTCCGCTTATCGGAGCACTCCCCAGAGGGGATCACATATTATTAAACTTTGACATTATATATCAAGACAATATTTCAAATTCCTCTCACTACTCCTCAACACTCACAACTCACCACTCGTTCACCATGCTCTATACATTAGGTACCTTCCACTATGTATGCAAGTGTATGCGGTGTATTCGGGGAAGGTGTGATTTATGTACTACAGTGGGTGGTCCGTATTTCCAACGGCTTTTAACGTGCCATCACACGAGGCAATCTCCTCAGCCGCAGCTCGAGGGGCCACTCAGACCGTTTTAGTTCCCTCCGAGTCAGAGAACAGGTGGGGGCGAGATGATAAATCACCTCTGAGAAAGTCCGCCCTCAACGGGATTCGAACCTAGGATCTTCAGATTGAAAATCCGGCGCTCAACTGACTGAGCTATGCGCCCCACATTAATTCATCTTCGTCCCCAAGGCGCACCGTATTCCGCTAGGCGCTTCATTGCAATATACAAACCGCAAAGTAGTACTGCGATACATTTCAGGAGATACAGTGCACAAACGGAATAGATTTTTATACTTGGAACACTTTCATAATGGTTATCATTCATGTACTTGGAACACTTGCATATACTTGTTATCATGTATAAAGTTTGCTCGAATTTCCTCTGTCTTAGACTCTCTTAGATGAAGTAATTTATGGACTGATTTCTTGAAAGTTGAAGAAACTTCTAATGAGTAATCTCTTCCTCTGGATTTTGAGAATGCATAGGACATTTAATATCTGAAATTCTTGAAAATAAATAATTCCGTTCAGAGTTCCTGAAATCTTCCAATGAAATGTTGGACCACAGAAGCTGTTGTTTTAATAGAGAAAATAAATTATTATTCACAACCTTAAGCCACTGTGTTCGTCATCTTATATGTATAATATTTTTAAGAGGAACACAGAGGCCTGAGGTTGTGAATAATAAAACATTTTCTCTCATAAAACGACAGGATCCTGACACTGTTAAGACATTTGGGAATTTTTATCTGTTCAAATAATAGATACATGATAAGTTTTTATCGGACCAAATAACTTCTTGTCGGCAAATCCAATGCAACCGATACATTTCATGAACTCTCTCCGCTTACAACTTGTCCGTGTAACAGACCTATGATGAGGTAAAACAATTAGTTAACAGTAAATAACGATGTTGTAGGTCTGCTAGTTGGACAAGCTTAACAATTTCATGGGCCTTTTAATTTGTTTCAAACTGCGAAACCTAGAGAAACCACTTGAGGTGTTGAACAGCGTATGCTGAAATGCGACGCTCCTTCTCGCCTGTTGAAATATGCATAGGCAAGAAGCGTCGCATTTCAGCATATTTACTGAAAATTATTTGTTCAAGTGGCTTCACTGGGTCATGAGGTTTGATACAACATACACTGCTTTTTTGGAAAACAAACTGGCACAATTTCTGCACAACTCACTTGAATTGATGAATATTGGATCAAAACGATTTTAACTGTATGTTTCATGTATTTGAGATGAAATCAATACTATTCAAAAGCATAATTCATAGATTTCAGTGAATAAAGGCAAAACCGAAAAATCTTTGTTTTTTATGCCCCTGGAATAAAAGATTCGGGAGCATATAGTTTTTGGCCTGTCCGTCTGTCTGTTTGTCTGTCTGTTTTCCGAAAAACTTTAACATTGGGCATAACTTTTGAATGGAAGCTGGTGATAGAGGTTTCATATTTCACATGTGTATTTACCAAAATTTTTGACCTCATGACCATAACCTTGACCTTTCACGTACTTCTCAAAAACTTTAACATTGGGCATAACTTTTGAATGGTTAAGTGATAGGGCTTTCATATTGTACATGTGTATTCCTTGTGACAAGATCTTTCCATTGATACCAATATTACGCTGACCCTGACCTCTCTTATACTTAACAGAAAATGGTGTTTATACTAACAAAGATGCCGCCGGGGGCATTCTCGTTTCACAAACACAGGCTTTATAATTTCTGGCATGCTAGCTATCAATAATGAAAGGTTTTGTGTTCAATTTTAAATAAAGTTAATTTGTGAAATCATTTCATTGTTTTATTCTTTTTCTGCTGCACATTAATGTGGAAAGTTACAATATGATTTTATTTTTGATGTTGCATAAATGAACTATACTAGCTGGGCATATGACGATGGACCACTTTATCCGTTTTTTTCAAATCAGTAAAAAAGTTATTGTTTGGAAATGTGATTTTTTTTTTCTTTTTTGTACTTTTAAAGGTTGTCTGAAAAAAACACTTCTCTGCATCCGGCAAAAATCTTTTTAGAAAGGTTGTGGGCTAAAATCCTGGTACTGGCACTATCAGTATTCAATGTCAGTATGTCAATTAGAGCGTGCATGGGTATCAGGTGAGCGTTGTGCCCCCTGGGGCTCTTGTTTTGTTTTACTATACTTATTTTGTTTGGTGTTTTTGCTTGATTTAAGTCTTCCAATAAAACAAGAAAATGAGATAGTGCTTAAGTATGTATGGTATTTTTGTATAGAATAAGTCTCGTCCAAAAATAGAAAAAATCATGAAAATTTTCCATTTCTGTTACAAATTGCCGATGAGAAATGAAATACTTAAAAAATGCTGATGTCTATGAAACAAAGGGAGTAGATACAATCTTTCGTGCATATTCAATATCATATAATGGAGTTCCATAATTTCATAACATTTTAACGTGACATCATATATTTCCCTTGAAAATTCACGAAAAACGCTAAAATTTAATGTCTAAGTTTGAGTGACCTTGAAATTAAACAATATGACCTTGAAATATTTTCAAGGTTATTTTCTAATTTATATCCTCTTTGTTAATGGTCACATGAAGTTTGATTATAAAAGACAGAATAAGGCCTTCACAATAGCCCTTTAATGTTTGCATGTGCTTTAACATATGTGTCAAATGTTGCCATGGTAACCTATTTCGGCATTTAATTCCAAGAAAACCAATAAGTTCCCCACTCCAGATTTTCTCATTTTCAGAAGACCACAAATAGATATGTAAAAAACTATAAGCTTTATTACATAAAAAGCATTGCTTTTGCAGTAATTGCATTGCAAAAACTGGCAAAAAGGGCCTAAAAAGGGGTTGGAAAAAGGCCTTACAAATGCTTGAATTTTCCTTACGTTTGATCCCAAATAACAGTAAAATAAGAATAAATGGTTCAGATTTCTAAATTCAATATTCTTATGGAAGGACGAAGGAATGCTTTTGGGAAGATTCAATTCTCCACATATTTATATTCCATGGAAACATGGACCATGAAAATGTCTCGTTTATCACGTATTCCAGACTCCCAAAATTTTTGACATGGTTACCATGGCAACCAATGCTCCAATTCCACAATGATATCTAAATTCCGGCTTAACACATTATACATGACTCTTGTACCAAAAATCTTTCATTTCTGTGACATGCTATTTTTCAATGTTGCTGAAATTGTTTGGTCCTTACAGAGAATCGGTATTAAAAATTAAAGAAAATAGAGCAACAAATGCTTTAAAAATTGGCGATAATTACTTCTCCACCAGTATCCCCTGTTCAAGTCAAACGCCTAGAGCATTTCCTGGAATTTTGCCATGTCCTGTAATTCTGCCTGCCATTGCAGCTTTGGTGATTATTTGCAAATGCCGTTTCACATTATGTGTGACGGGTCACATCATTTTTTTCACTACTGGTCGGGAAGTTAGTTATCGCCGAGCAGTAATTATCGCCGTTTACCCATTTATCTTCAGTTATACTAATGACAGAGACTCGATTTTTTTCAGCTTTAATACTTCTTATATTTATCAAAATGTATATGAAATTTGACCTAGTGACCTTGACCTTTGACCTACTTTTATTAACAATAAGGGATAGGGCTTTGATATTTCACATGTAGATTCCTCAAGACCAGAGCTTTCATTTGATACCATGATGTTTGACCAACTGACCTTGACCTTTGACCTACTTTTTATCTTTAAGGGATATGGCTTTGATTTTTAACATAGATTCCTTATGACCAGAGGTTTCTGTGATATGTCATAAATGAATCCGTTTAGAGAAAAAAACGGCCAGCAGGGGTATAATTTGTCACTTTAAGGGCAGTTCTAGTTTTTCTCAGAAGTTTTGCCAAGTACCCAAGGATGTGTCATGACTTTTATGCAATGTTACAGGACAAAGGTCAAGGTAAAATTATATGTGGGTTGAAAAAAGAATTGATCAGACCATAATTTTTCACTGCCTGCATGGATCTGAATAATATTTCACATACTTAGTAATCGATTTCCAGAACCCATAGATTTGACATGATCAAAGGTCAAGGTCACATTTCATTCTGGTTGAAAAATCTTGTCCAGATCATATTTTTTCACTGCCCTCATGGCTGAATAATATTTCATAGAATGATTGCCTAGGAGCCAAGGGTGTGCCATGACTTTGAACCAAGATCAATGGTCAAGGTCACAGTACAAAAGTACATGTGGGTTGAAAAATCTTATCTGGACCATAATTTTTTCACGGCCTTCATGGACCTGAATAATATTTCACAAAATCCTTCCCAAGATCCATGGAATAATGGATGTGTCTTGACCTTGAACCAAGGTGATTTTTCTCCAGTTTTTATTAGATATATGTTATTTTTACTCCTGGTTGTATCATTATAGGTTCTGTATCTTATGATAGTTTAGACTCTTTTTAAGTCATTACCAATGTATTTGCTCACTAAGAAAATCATCATCGGAACTCATAGGCCAAGGGTCAAGGTCACAGTACATGCAGGTTGAAAAATCTTATCCTAGCAAAAACTTTTCACTGCTTGGATTTATTTCAATAGTTAACAAATGTTATGCCTAAGACTAAAGGGTATCTCATGACATTGAACCATGGTAAAAGGTCAAGGTCATAATGCACTTATATCATAAGGTTTGAAGATAAAATACAGATCAAGTTTAAACTTATTTTAGTTTGAAGCGTTCTAGGTTGAGTTTCAGGACTTAGATTTATGTCGGTAGGGGATTAACTCCATTATCTTTCAACTTGTCCCAAATAATATCATGTAGTTGAATACCGCCACTGCACGTACATACACGTACATGCAAGTACATTTAGATGAACAAGTCTAGTGCTGTTAGTATCAATTGGTGTGTCAGAATGTCAATTTAAGAGGTCTGAATAAGAGGCTTTGTGATTTAAAGACTGAAATACCAACACCATAAAACATTGTGGTTGTAAGAAAGGAATTAAAGATGTGAAGGGAAGATGTTATCAACATGATCAATGTAAATAGTGCTTATGCTAGCAAGAGAAAAACAATGCAATGCTGTACACATGTACGCTATAGACATGTTACGTCAACGGCACAAAAGTCTTGAAAGCGAGGCAAACTTCAGTCTTATTTCATACCTATACAGGCGAAAAGGTTAAGGTCGCCTTCAAGGTCAAGGTAATACATTTCGGATCAAGTATCACAATATATCACATTTTGTGTTTAAAAAACATCTTATTCTGGTAACGTCCTTTACTAACTGGAAAGTGGGAGGGTTGTGTGCACGGAATCCGGATAACAACACCATTTGCTACTAAGTCGGCACTAATTGCCCATTAGTCTTGTTAGTTTATGTGGATTTTTTAATGTCGAATTTGGTGTTCCTTGTCCCTTTTGCATCTCTTGCTCTGTATGTCTTTGGGTCTTGTTGGAGAATCCCCTTCTTTCTTTAATATCCATGAACTTGAGGAACCGTATTTGTTTGATACGGCTGATTTCCAACGACATACTTGTAGTGAGCCCTTCTATTGATTTTACATCATGATCTACAAAATTACATATGATTGTCTTCATTATCACCGTATTGATTTTATATCGTTAACTTATTAACTTCAGCTGACGGATGGCTACTTTACGATGAAAGATCGAGGGATTATGGATAATACTTCTGACATTTCTGTGATGAAATTTGAAGTCCATGCCACATAGTGGTGAGAGAAGACAGGTCTGTACTCTGCGAAAAACGACAGTCATACACGAGGGGTGATGTTACGTAATCTTGGACGTCATTGGAACGGAAGCCAAACGATGGAATACGGCGATCTACTCGTAAGTTTCATTTTCGAACGTTTTTTGTGTGTCTGTTTGACAATTTGTTATATTACAACGCGTGCTTAGGATACGATTGGCTAATCAATCCCTCGCTGACTCTGTTTTACCATGCCAAAATGTAATAAGATATTTCTATGTCGACTTGAAAATCAGTCCAGTAAGAGCATATCAACTTTTACTTTCGGAACCATGATACCTGAAATATTTCAGCGTTTCATTTATGTCATCCCCTTTTGAGAGATCTGTATTATACCAATATGAAATCAAAAAAAAAATGAGACACGTGAATTGACAACCTTCACAATATTAAAAAAAATCAGTGGAGCAAAATGGATTATGTAACCTTGGCTGATTGTCTTTATGAAATATCGTCTTTGATTGATGTGCATGCACTTGTGTTTTGATGGATAATATAGATTTGCCTTAGATCAGGTAAGAAAAGCTGTTTTAAAAATGTTTCGGGGTGCTTCTTGGTGTCGGTACATTTGTTCGAGCGACTCCGTCAACTTTTTTTTCCAGCTTGCTTACTGAAAATTTTAAAAGATGATTGATATTTTGGGTAAAACGTTTCCCTAGATATCGTTTTCGTTAACGTTATCGCCAATGCATGCATTTTGCTTTTCAAAAATTATTTTGTATCGTCCGGTTTGTAGTATATAAGCTTATGATTGAACCCTTCCGTGTCTCATGCTTTTTGTAGATCAACAGCAACCCCATCAAGGTCCGTATGGCGTCCGACATACTGACATTGCAAGCCATTGCGTTACTATATGAAATTCGTTTTATTAGAATTTATATCGTTTATTCATTTAGAACGCCAATCATTCATGTCAATGTTTTCAAACTTTGTGAAATTTTTATGTTTTAAAATATATATTCTATTTGAAATCCATATGCAAGCAAAGGTGATTCAGGGGGTATCACAAACAGTAGCCAGGATGGAAAACTCTCCCTATTAATACTGATCCTCAGATTTTGTTTGGCGTCATATATTTTAAATGTTTTCCATTTCTGTATTCGCGATATTATTATACATGTATTCATTAAGATAACTATTTGTGCTACAAGTGCATGTTCAGGGATTTTTTGCCCCTTTTTGGAGGCGTTATTCGGCCCCATTCCCAATGAAAAATAGTAGAGCTCTGTATCTTTTTTTCCAATTTTGGCTCTAAAACTTCCCAATTACATACAGATGGAAATATCACCGAAATTTGTGAAATTTAATGGTTCAAATGTAGCGAATCTACTTATTATTTGCCATATTGTTGTAAGCATAAGAAATTAAATCATATTTAAACGAAAATTATTTGATTAAACATTCAATTCTGAACTTTTGATTGTATAAATTGTCATTTTTCGTCTATATTAGAGCTTCCCAAGATATTCCCAAACGTCGTTAATTTTCCCAACTGTACAAGCCCTATCCCATTCCCAAATGTCTGAAAAAAAATCACTGATGTTGCTCTTTGTTTGTCATCCATACATGTACGCATATACAAGCATGCTTTGGAGGGGATGTTGCAAGGACCATTTTTATGCCCCCGGAATCAAAGATTCGGGGGCATATAGTTTTTGGCCTGTCCGTCTGTTTGTTTCACACGTGTCATTATGGTATGACACTGTAGGTCTGATCGTCCGACTGTCTGTTTGCCCTCGTATCCTTGTTGACAGGGTATGCGACTTCTCTCACATTATAGCATCGTCTTTAGCAAGGGGAAGCTGGTTTTAGCTGTAAACAAAGTTCAAGGTCATTGCAAAGTTGCTTTTTATGGTGAACGGGGTTAAGACAAAGATGTTTAAAATTCTTAAACACTGCTTCTTCTACAAAAGATCATAATGGAAAAGGTAGAAAGTTAGAAACCAATAGATTTTTAAGGTCAGATGTCAAAGGTCAATGTCAGCAGATGTCAAAGGTCGAGGTCAGTTATACTTGTTACACCTTTGAGGGACTATATCATACCATTATGTTGAAAATAAGAGGAAATGAAACATCTAAGCATGGAGAAGGTTCCTACTAAAATTTATGTCAAAGGTCACTACTTACTGCACAAGATACTCTTAAACATTATCACCACTAAGCAATGATTTCTTAAGATAGATAACATTGACAAAGGAAGAGAAGGCAAGGTCAAAATTTAATTCGGATTGCAATTCCAATGATATTTGCCCCATCTTCTTCACATTATAAACAAAAAAATACTTGAGATGGGCGTGTGCTGTACCAAACGGTTCAGTCATTTAAGTCTTAAGTTGTCGCGAAGGTGAGATAAACGTACGAAATCTATTTTGAATTATTCATGAATTTTTAATTAATTATGTCTGCCTATCAAAACGCATGACATATACAAACAGGTAATGTAATGATATGTATACGTATATTTCCTTTATTTCTATACAGGTTACACGAAATATCTAAACTAAAAAGTCAGACTCTTGGTGTTAATCTGAGAGAGTCCGTTTAAGAAAATATAATTAATTACTTGTTTATGATGTACATGTGATGAAGAGATGGGAAGCTTTGTCATATGGTTTAATGATTACGAAGGAGGAAATTCAACCACCACCACCCTAAAATGAGCAGAGTAGGACAGATTATGGCCTTCCTTACTCTGCCCCAAATCAATATTTAATGAATTTATAGAAAACAAAAGTTGTCCTTTGTGTGGTAAATCTTATTGACCAGTTAATATGTTCAAGGAATAAATCGATCTGTCACCCAAATTAATAAATTCGATACATGTACCCTCTTCTTTATTTTCTCCCCATCCCCCTTCCTCAATTCACTCCAGTGTCCAGAGAAATGAAGATGTACATACATGTTCACACTATTTGTTAGTAGGTCAATTAGTCTGCCTGTCTGTCTGTTCGTTCCCTACAATAAGATTATGCGGACAATTTCGTCAAGCTTCAACACACATTTCTTTACATATTTTGATTTCCTTTTGTTTATAGAAATTTATGGACATAATAAAAACAAAATGGATATTTTATTGCCGTGGCCTTATTTTGCCTTCGGACACTTAGTTCATTGATGCCCATACCTCAGTGATTAGATTGAGAAGATCAAGTATTCGTAACTATAAGTGGGTCTATCATTATATACTTGATGAAACAAAACAGGAAAATTTCACGTTTCATTAACTGCTAAATTGATTTATGGAAAACTCAATGTTACATCTGCGACAATCGGCAGTGTGTCTAAGATACAGAGTTACCTTTCTTGGTTTAAAATTGAGATGCTGGTCGTATTACCAGATTTGACATGAGTTTAGAATGAGGGATCAAAAGGTATACAGGACTCACTATCTGTATCAATACGTGGCTGAAGTAAGTAAAAACATTAATATTGTATCTTGTGGGATATTTTCTTGTGGGGAAAATGTTGCTTAATATTCTTAGAAATTTATTAATTAAAATTTTATTTAGTTTAAAAAAAAGTGAATTTGAACGAGAAAAGCCGCAAGAATGCACGTCAATGACTTTAGATTTAGATTCTTCAAACCACGTCAGCATGGATTATTTAGAGCACTATAAAGTAACAACTGTGATCATATTACGCTTGAAGCAATCCTAATTTGCATCAATCGAATATTATTTTGACAAAATAGTTCTTTGCTTTATTTCTCACACAAGTTCTACTATGTCATTTGATTTTATGTTGACTGTTCGAGAAATAAATCGGGAGTTTTATTTCTTACGTTGGGGGTATGTAGATATAAAGGTTTCATAATTTATACAATATATATAAGTTCACACAATTGTATATAAATTTTGACAAAAGGAATTAAATAGATTTAACGCTCAATGCGCTTTCAATATAGATGCGTATGTTGTGCAGGAGAGAAGGAAGGGGATTAAACGCACCTGTAAAACAATAAAATGTCCGAGTGACAGGCGATCAAGGATGTCAGAGAAATGATGTGGTGTCGCGAATACATTAAAATTGAGATCATAAATCAATAGAATTGTAAATAAAAAAATATCATTGACTTGGATACCCCCTCTCCACAACGTAATGAACGTCTGTTTAAGTGTTCTATCATTTCATTACAGCGTTGTCTATACTCTCTAATTGTGCACTTTGTGGTCATATAAATCTTCCCCAATAAATTAATTTTCGAGGAACAAGAGATGTTCATTTACTATAGAATTAACCAAAATAGATAAAAGTACATTACAACGTTCTTTGAGTACACAATTACGATCGATCTCCATGTTGACATAGAAGTCGTACGGTGTACTCTAAGTTGATATGTACTTTCCATTATCTATTGAAAATTTCTTTTTTCACTTTATCCCCCTCCCATTTGATGGCGGTGGCAGTAATGTCCTTCCTCGTTACATCCTCCCCGGTCAGTCCGTCGCATTCTTAGTTTCCGAATAACTACTCCTCTTCCTGCACAAATTAAATTTGGACATACATGTATAATTATGTATAGACGCTCATCAAGAGAAGAACCTATTGATTTTTGGATCATTAGGTCAAGGTCAAAGTTGAATAAAAGAAGTAAAATATTTTAAAAAGTTTGATGATACCCATGAATGTTTTTCCTATTCATACCAAAGTAGATAAAGATACAATGTGCCAATCAGGACGGGAAGGCAGATATAAAATTTAGGATGAATAGGTCAAAGGTCAAGGTGGTGGTTAGGGAAAATTCGTTTTCTGGTGGTAACCTGAGAAACCTTACTCTCCTTATTTTAAAGAGGGGAGGAAGTCGTGATTTGTGGTCAAACAATAAAAGGGTCAAGGTCATAATGACTTTCATGATTGAAAATATTTTCCAGTTCATAACAGAGTGTGAAGTACTTCTAACAACATGAAACTTGCCAGAAGTGTTCCCCTTGAGTCGACGATGTACCCTTTTGATTTTGGGGTCAAATGTCAAAATTATATGACTTTGATGGTTATAAATGGTTTCCAGTTCATAGCTGAGAGTGTGTTACACCTATCAATATGAAACTTGCCAGAAATGTTCCCCTTGAGGCAAGAAAAACAACTCTATTGAAACCATTTTCAATTACATGTATTAAAGTTCTGTTACCTTCACCATTGAGGTCAAGGTCACAGAATTTTAATAATTGAAATGGTTTCCAGGTCATAACTGAGTGTGTATTATATCTACATATGCACTAAGATGTAACTTTTCAGAAATGTTGCCTGTGACCTACTTTTTCCACTTGAATGATTTTGCTTTAAAAAGCCAATATGGAGCAAAGTATAAGTGCTACATGTACCAAACTTGCATATTGGATGTATCTTAGATCAAACTTTCATAAGATGACCTTGACCTACTTTTTCCACGTGAGTGATTTTGCCTTCAAGCACCAATATTGAGCAAAGTACAAGTGCTACATGTTCCAAACTTGCATATTAGATGTATCTTTGATCAAACTTTCATAAAATGACCTTGACCTACTTTTTAGCTTGAATGATTTTGGCTTTAAAAGCCAATATTGAGCAAAGGATACATGCTACATGTACCAAACTTGCATATTAGATGTATCTTTGATGAAGCTTTAATAAACTAACCTTGACCTACTGTTTTCTCTCGAATGATTTTGCCTTTAAATAGCAAATATTCATGTTCTTAGAAATATCTTTAAATTAAATTTTGCTGCCATGAGGTGAGCTTCATAATCTATGATTACCTATGTTTTATTACAGGGTGGACAACATGGTGGCCTGATGAAATCAGACAAAATGAAGTTAAAGGGGCCAGGACGAATGTTCTCTTTGGTGGTGCTGGTACTAGGACTTGGGATTGTCCTCACCCTACTCAACATATACGAGCTGCACAAGATGAGGGAGGACCACGCCCTCCACAGTCTACAGCCTGAGGCAAGGTCTGGAGTATCTGCACTCAAACAACCCGTAGTCTGGGTCGATGGTCAGCGGGTAAGAAACATAAAAAATCATGATTATTTATAAAGAGATATCATATCTTGTCATGAATCTTTGCACTTCATACATGTACATATATTTTTGCCCAGATTACAATTAGCAAAATGAGGTCTTTGAAAGTGTCTGTCCATCCATCCATCTGCTCCAACAATTTGGTTTTGCTGTTTCCTTAAGCTTAGATTAGTTATGAAAGAACTACACAGAGTAATGTTAATGTTGCATATATGTAGTCTTGATTTCAGGCATTGACCATGAAAACATAATTTTAAGTCATACTTTATTGTACTCAACCCCCCTCCCCCTCTCCACAAATTTACACACCTACTTAGAGTAGGAGGTAATAGAAGCAAAACTCTTCAATACAAGGAAAACATAGGGATCCCTCTGAGGGTCAAGGTCAATTCTAAGGTCAAGATCACATATTTAGGGTCAAACATGAAACAGGCTACAGTCTAGACAGTGAACAATGATCTAAGTGATAAAAGTTTCTACATGCTTTAATACCAAAGTTTGATCTTCATCATGTTCATGTGACCTTGAACTTTGTCATTGTCTGTAGTGAGCTTCATTTGAAAGACTTTAGAGATGTTTCATTAGAACAGCAAATGATAGCCTAGGGCTTTTAGGGTTCATACATACATGTATGTTAAGCAGAACAGACTCTTCTACATGCTCTCATACAATGTACCAAAAGTTTGACCTTGTGACCTTGATAACAGCATGGTCATGCTTTATAATTATAAACATTAATATGCTTACGGTCAAATTTATGTGTTCAAGTACATGACTTTAGAACACATTTACTCAAAGTCTCAAGCAAGCTGGATAGATCTACCGGTAGTTATACATGTACATGTATGTTCCACATTATAGATGAACATGAAGAATGCAGACTGCAGTTCAAAATTTTAAAGTGAGTAAAAAAGAAGTATTAATTCTGATGAAAATAAAAACTTCATTAAAAACATGTACATCATGCAACAAAGTGACATTTTATAGTAGACGCAGAATGATAAAAATAACATTGCACTTCTATGAGTTAATGCTGTTTGTTGAGTTATCATCTATCATGATCCATATTGTAACATTGTTTACATACATATACCATGTTTACATTAACATGTACAAAGTTACTTTGAAATTGAAAGGAGCACTAATCAGCTGTCTATTTGGCTATATACCGGTAATTATAAATATCAGCAGTCATTTCTCAAATTATTTACTTCTTTTTTCAAATTCTTCATTTAAAAAGAAACTTGAAAACTCAGAAGTTAAAATTAATTTGATTCACCTTGGTATAATAAGCTGCACGAAGCACTGACTTATACTTAAGCTCATATTTACAAATTCTACAGTTTTGCTACAGGCTTCTCCTTTCACCGTCTTTCTGACGCACGTCTGTCTGTCCATATGTTTGTTTGTTGTATTGTTCTTGTAGAAGTTGTCTGAGATTCTGCTCCAGGTGATATAGAAGACGAAGCAAGTTTCTGTCATAGAAATTATTACATGCAGCTCTGCTTGAAGGAGACGAATCACGGAGACCAAAGTAGCGCTCTCTCTCCAGATGAACCGCTTTTGAAACATATTTGTCAGCCAGTGCATTGCCACCATCCTTGAAAGAACCATGTAGTTTTTCGATTAACGTTTGTGCTTTGAACTCTTGTTGAAAAATACTCTTAGATGGTTCCCTAGTCATTGTGTGAAACAATACTTCCATGTCCATTGACTCATTCCTGTTTTGTACATTTGTTGTGGCTTTTTGTAAACCATTCCAACTTTTTTCGGGTCTATTTGGCACTTGTGAATTCATACATGTAGCAGTTTGATTGATAGAGGATGCTGATTGGCTGTTACAGACAGAAGATGTTGATTGGTTATTACAGGCAGATTTCACTGTTGATTGGTTGGTGTTATTCAGATTTCTATGTGCTGTAGCAATACCTTTGTTAGCTGTTTTTTCAGTGTGTGAATCACCAGAATGCTTAGATTTCTCCCATGAATGTATATTTCTGTACAGCTCCATATTTTTTTCAGCCAACTCTCTGTATTCTTGAACATTTCTCCCTAATTTCCTTGCTCTATCTTCAAACCAACATGAAGACTGATTGCTTTTCTGTATTTGATTGTGAACATTAGGCCTTGAGTATGGTTTTGTATGATGCATACCTTTTGATGAATTGAGACTGGCGAGTGCATGTTTATATGGAACGTCTGTTTTATTTCCAAGAATTAAATCAGTCAGATATGGGTAATCCCCACCGTTATCCTTTCTATTTGTCTGTGGTTGTGGTTTAACTCTCGCCTGTTGATTTTGATTGGTAGAAGGACGTGCCGGGAAATTCGTATTCCTTACAACATTATTGAACGTACCTGCACGTGCACTACTCATTGCTTGTTGGTTTGAGTTTGTATTTCTCTCTGGTAATTTCACATTTCGGTCTGTCGGGTAGGGTAATTTTGAGAGATCTACCACAGCCGTCTGAGGGGACGAGTCACGCTGAGAATAAGCACCAATATTCGCCTTACCACTCGATAAACTGTTTGTGTTTACAGACGCGGACGCCGGACATGCCGAGGGTGATTTCTTTGTCTGTGTTGACGACATCGGATTCGTGCATTTAGAATTATTTCCATTCATATTATTAGAATCACAATGAGCTAAAGTTGTTCTAGTTTTACACACACCAGTCTGGTTTACAGATCCAATCCCTTTGTTATCCGCCCTAGTTTCCGGGGCCTCGTCGGCTTTTGTTGTTGATCCCACGTTTTTACACAAAAATGTAAAAGTCACACTATCATCGGCACAATTTTCTTTTTCGCCACTAGGTGCTTGCGCTTTGCCATCGTCTAGTAAAGTCAGATCAAAACATTCAACACTCTCTCCCAATGAAACGTTCCAAGCCATTTTGTATTATGGTGCTGATTACTGATCCGAATCGGCTAGAGATCGCGATCAAACTGACCACCACTGATTAGAGTTCCATGTATGACCCCCGGCTGTGATATGTCAGTGAGGTGTGAACTTACTCTGGCTAATTGATATGTCATTATCACTTATCATTACATTTATTTTGGATAATTACATGTCAATGTGAATGCTGCCAGGAGGAGTGCCGAATGGGGGATAAGTCCAAGGAGCCGAGGGCGTAATAGGAGCAATTATAATACACAGAATAAGATAAAATAAGTGAGAAAAAATCATTCACAATGGAATGACTAGATATCTGACGATGATGAAAAATGAATCAAGTCCCGAAGTCATTGCAACCAGTTCGTCCAAAGGTTCTCGTCGTCAATCTAATGTAAATTAAACTCGTATGTAACGTACGGTAGCAAAGCTAACGTCCGATGGGGTAGAGGATGAATCCTTTTGCACTTCAAGTCAAGGGTCATAGTTCAAGGTCACGGTGGACTTAGGCTAAAAAGATTAGACAATGCAATCAAGATACATATGTAGGATAAGCAATCCTTCTACAAATGTTTTCTATAGGGAGAGGAGGAACCCAATTGATTTTAAAAGTCAAGGTCACTACATAGTTCTACTTTGAAAGATCCTTGTTAACATCCAGGAAGACGCGCATATGCAAGAGGATGCTAAGCTCGCATTACCTGTATTACTTGAAAATTCCACATATACCAATGTATGGATCATGGTCGTTAGAGGATATTTTTATTTAAATAAAACTTTAAATGCAAAGAACAGCCTTCAGGACATTTGGTTAGAATAGCTGTAGAAAAGATCAAACATAAACATCAATTCTTTAAATAGATAAACTATGAAAACTAGTTAGATATACCGGTATTTAGCTGCCAGGCTTTCTACTGTTCCTACTTTTTCCTACTATTTCCTACTTTTCCTACTTTTTTTTTATTTTGATCCTATTTTTTCCTACTTTTTCTTCAAAACCTCCTACTATTCCTACTTTTTCATCTCAAAAGTGAAAAATTACTTGCTTCACTCGTCATCGACATCTGATTTAAAGTTTTTGAAAAATTTCGGGCTCGCTTCGCTCGCCCATTCTGTATATTTTACGTGAAAAATCTATCTGCCTTTATATCTCTCTGTGATTTCCTCAATGATGAACATTACCAGTCTACAATCATTGCCTACTGTGATTTGTGTGTCATACTTACTGAAAATTGTCGCAAAAAGTGATGGAAATTTTCCTACTTTTCCCCTTTTAATTCCTACTTTTTCCTATTTTTCTCCTACTTTTTTCATTGACTACTCCTACTTTTTTCCTACTTTTTCATCAAGGTAGAGTAGAAAGCCTGTTAGCAGAATTTCTTCACATTTCATATGATGATAGTTCATTTGTAGAGAATATAACTTGTGAACAAAGAATCTTGAATCCAGAAGGACCAAAGTCGCCATAAGACAAATTGTCTAAATAACAACTGTAACTTAATTTTTTTGCCACGGTCTACAAATAATTTAATATAAAGGGGAAAATAGTGTTAAATTTGGCTCATCCATCTCTCCAGCACGCTTTCAATCAAAGAGGTAAAACAGTCTAAATATAGATGATAGAACCTTTGCACCTATCATGTGTCATCACAGCAACAAAGCAAGACCTTGCTTTTCATGCCCCTTGAATAAAACATATGGGGACTTGTAGTTTTTTGTCAGTCTGTCTGCAAAATATTAACAATGGCTGTATTGTAACATCTGATTGGTTAGTGGTAGGGCTTCATATTTCACATATGTAAAACAGTATTCCTATTATAACCATTCCATGGATACAAACTTTATATACCTTGTGACCTTGGACTTTGATCTTTTTTTTTAAACTTTAACAGTAGCTTAAACTTTTTATCTAAGACTCGTGTTTCAATCGGTATTCCTTGTGGCAAGACTTTTCCACTATTATCAAAACTTTTCATCTCATGACCTTTATCTTGCAGCCAAAAATGAAAAGTTTTGACTGCTAAGTGAAAGAACTTCTATACAAAATATATTGTACAAGTTTATTGCTTGTGACAAGATCTTTTCGTTGGTGAATTCTTTCAGACTATTAATATTCATTTCCCTATCTTTGTATTTCAGTTGGAGACAGGATACTTGAAGCATGTGTTTGCTGTATTTGACAGACTGGGATATACTGTCGGCGACTCTAAGTCAGACTGGGACGTACTTTGGTCACATGAGTATCCATTCGAAGCCCTGGCCAAACAAATATCAGCATTGAAACCTCATCAAAAAGTAATAATCCCATAACAAATATATACTGTACATTGTATGAAAATAGAATACATGTATGTTAGTATGATTGATGAAATGTTCTTTTACATGTAACATTTATTTCATGGTCTTTACTTATTTTCTTCACCTTATCAGTTGTGGAAAGATATATGTGTGTGTTTGACAAGAACATTTTTCCAAAATTGAAGAAACATTTTGGAAATTTTTTATGCCATGGTGAGAGGATTTATATCACAGCTAACTCAAATTCATAAATAAATAAAAAAAAATTCATGATAAAGAATAGTGCCATTAAAAGCAGTAGACGATTTTCACATTACCGCAGTTGACTTGTATTTTACACATCCAAAGACCCGACATGACAATATTTGACGTAACTTTTAACTGTGACGTCGTATCTGAATTATGACGTCACAATTAGAAATAACGTCAAAAGTAGTGATGTTGGGTCTTGGAGTGTCTAAAATACAAGTCTAACGGTAATATGAAGAAGGTCTATTAGTACCCAATATTAAAGAGATACACATGGTCCCGTAAAAATCCAACTAAACGAGCTAGGCTCGATTTTTTCCTTATATCTACGCCCCTTTTAACAATGTTGGACAGAACTGATATTGAACCGGGATACCGCACAGATCACTCTATAATCACACTAGAAATTAAAATTTCGAACTTTATAAATGGAAAAGGTTTTTGGAAATTTAACAATTCGCTATTGTATGATAAATTATATGTGGAGAAGGTAAAAAATGTAATTCGCCATACGAAATATGAATACGCTCTACCAGTGTACAACTTCGGGAACCTCGATCAGATTGATAATGCAGAGTTGCAATTTAGTATAAGTGACCAGCTTTTCTTCGAAACGCTTCTTATGAAAATAAGATCCATGACGATACCATATGCAGCAAAGGAAAAAAGACGAAGGTCGCGCGAAAAGTCTGAATTGGAACATGATATAAAACAAATACATGAAATGATAGACAGAAACGAAAATATCCAGAGTAACATCCAAGAAAGATTGGAAGAACTTGAACAAAAATTAGAAAGAATTAGGAAGAAGGAACTAGATTCTATGATTATTAGAAGTAGATGCAAATGGATAGAACAAGGTGAAAAGCCTACCAAATACTTTTTGTCTTTGGAAAAAAGAAACTTTATTAACAAAAATATGGTGAAGTTAACAAAACCAGATGGCTCTGTTGTTACCGAACAGAAGGAGATTCTAAATGAAATTAAAAGATTTTATGAATCACTTTACCAATGTAGAGATGACTCGTTAGAATCAGTAAATATAGAGAATCTTCTACGTAACAGTAACATGAATAAAATCACTAATCAAGACAACATAGATTTAGAAAAGCCAATATCCATTGAAGAAGTTTCACAAGCTGTTAAATGTTTAAAAAGAGATAAAAGTCCAGGACCTGATGGCTACACAGCAGAGTTTTTCAAATTTTTCTGGCTTGACTTAAAACATTTACTTTATAGATCAGTCATAGAGGGCTTTCAAAGGGAAGAACTATCAATAACCCAAAGAATGGGGATTATCTCAATCCTTCCAAAGGGAAATAAATCACGAGAATATCTTAAGAATTGGCGACCAATATCTCTATTGAATATAACATACAAGATAATCTCACATTGTCTTGCATCAAGAATGAAAAAGGTCCTTCCATATCTTATAAATGAAAACCAAACTGGTTTCATTAAAAACAGATACATTGGAGAGAACACAAGAGTCCTCTATGATGTCATGAACGAATTGGAAAATCAAAACAGAGAAGGTCTTTTCGTCATGATTGATTTTGAAAAAGCCTTTGACTCTATATCCTGGAGATTTATGAATCAAGTATTGAAATTCTTTAAGTTTGGTCCCAATTTCATAAAGTATATTAATTGTCTGAACAACAAATTTAGGCTGTGTACAATTCAACACGGTGTTTCTTCTCCTTTCTTTACAATTGGCAGAGGCTGCAGACAAGGTGATCCTATTTCCCCTTATATTTTTATACTATGTGTTGAAATACTAGGTATACTTTTTCGAGAGCATAAGGAAATTAAAGGCATAACCATTAATAACAAAGAAATTAAGATAAGTCAATATGCTGATGACACTGGTCTATTCTTAGATGGTACACAAAACTCACTGAAACATTCACTTTCCTTATTAGAACAATTTGCAAAATTTTCAGGTCTCAAACCAAATATTGACAAATGCAGGTGTGTTTGGTTAGGCTCAAAGAAACATAGCAACATTAAATTATGCACTAACACTCCTCTTGTATGGTCAGATGAACCTTTTGCTTATCTAGGCATCATTTTCAGTATAAAACTTCATGAAATGGTTGAACTTAATTATCAAGAAAAACTCTTAGAAATAAAGAGACTAATTTCGAGTTGGTCAAAAAGAATTCTAAGTCCAATTGGAAAAATTATAGTTATTAAAACAATACTTATATCTCGTCTAACTCACTTATTTATAACCCTTCCAAATCCAGACAGTTCTACTTTAAAAGAGCTCGAAAGAAATCTTTTTAAATTTTTGTGGAATAATAAAAATGATAGAATATCAAGAAAACAGATGTTCCTTAAGTATGAGAAAGGTGGATTAAGAATGATTAATATTCAAGCCTTTAGTAAATCTTTAAAACTAAGCTGGATAAAACGTTTACTGACAAGAGAATCAGTTCTGAATGATCTATTCAAAATATCATCATCAAAGGAAATAGATGAAATTTATAAATATGGCCCAGATTATTTGAAGACTTTAGTAAACTTAACACAAAATGACTTCTGGAAAGATATCCTTAATTTTCTTTATGAATTTAGAATGCTTCTCTTCAGAAAAAATGACAATGACAAAGATAGTAACTTTATATATCAAGAAATTTGGTATAATTCTAATGTTAAAATCAGCCAAGAAGTCTTTACATATAGACTTTGGATTAGCAAAGGTATTACCTCTATTTATCATTTAATTAGTGACAGTGGTATGCTCATGTCGTATCAAGAATTTTGTGAAAAATATGATTTCAATCCACCTTTTACTCTTTTCTATGGCTTAAAAAATGCCATTTTAGAAAAATGGCCCTGTCTTCGAACAGACAGCTTTGAAATAATGTTACCTAATTACAATGAGTACATAGAAATAATAATTAAGAATAAAGATAAACATGTTTCAGTCTATGATATATTTCTGTGTTCATCTCAATCTAAACAAGAGTACATAGACAAGTGGTGTTTAGATATGAATGTTGATAAAGAAGAAGTTTGTCATGATTATATCAATAGTTTACCTTTCCGTATCACAAAAGATACAAAACTATGTTGGTTTCAGTACCGATTGTTACATCGCATAATTCCAACTAACATTCTTTTGCACAGAATGAGAATAAAAGACACAACATTGTGTTCTTTCTGTAATGCTGATGAGGAAACTTTATTACACCTGTTTTATTCTTGTAATATTGTACAGGATTTCTGGAAAGATTTCTCAGAACTCATTACAGGACACACAGACGTCTCATTAGGTCTTGAAAAAGAGACGATAATCTTTGGGAAACAATATAGAAAACACAACGACTGTATCAATCTCTTACTGTTACTAGCTAAGCAATTCATCTTTACGCAAAAGCTTAAAAACAGTTCCATCAATATTAATTCGTTTATGTTTTCATTGAAATACTACTTTGATTTGGAAAAACGTATATATGCAAAAAATGGGAAAACACTAAAGTTTAAAGATAGGTGGGAAATGTTTAATGATGTTTTATCATAAGTATCATCCATTGGTGGAATGAATGTGTATGAGTGTGTGAATGTGTCTTTTATGTTGTAAATATCAAATTATGCTTTGTAAATTACTCAAAAAAAAAAAAAAAAAAAAAAAAAAAAAAAAGAAGGTCTATTAGTTTTCTTTAGCTGTCCAGATGATATTTGTCAAAGATGATGAAATCACCATATTCGGCTGTATGATCTATAGAAAGATTTTAGATTTAAAACACTTATTTGTCATTATCTTTATTTTGATACTCCTATACTAATATTTCCATTCTGATTTACAGGTAAATCATTTCCCAGCATCTGGGTACATCACTAACAAAGTCAGTCTTGTCACCTCCCCCAATCAGTACATTCCAAGAGCTTTTAAGATTCCAGAGGAAAAAAAGAAATTCCTTTCCTATGTAAGTTCTTTCATAAATTGACTTTTCTTTCAAAATCTAATAGTCTACTACATAATATACATATAGGATCTGAAATGAATTTTCATTTCATACGATGTATTATGAAACAAGTTGTTTGTTTTATATCCCCGAGCCTTGTCGAGGGGATATAAAACGCACAACGAGTTTCATAATACATCGTATGAAATGAAAATTCATTTCAGATTCTTTTTATCACATTATTCTGCCAAAAAAATGTTTATTTCCAACGTGAAATCAACGATTCCGAGAACTAGAGGCGAATCACGCCATGACCTTTAGAAGTTGTCTGCTACGCTATGAGAAGTAGTTCTCCATCGTAGATGTTCTGTGCGTAAAGGGAAAAATATTTTAACTTTGTTTAGTACTTTAATGTAATAATTCTTTCATCAACAACAATTTCAATCATTGATATTGAATTTGCGTCTTAATTTAACACATGACCGATATTTGAAAGGTCACACTTGTCACAGTGTAGGTGATGAGGCTCCAAACTTGACCAATCGTATTCGAGCAGAGCGATATGTAACATGTTATCATAACATTTGATTATGAAATGGCTTTATGAAACTGCATAACGGGTGTATCATGTGATAAATGTACATAGAGCATGGTTTTGCTTTCTTTGATTTTATTCATATTTTCTTTCACAAAGTAATGTTAATTCTGTAAAAGTTAGATGAATTTTTAAAATCAATGTTTCAAGGCATAAGTATTACTATTCTTGTACTGAAAAAAAATAGAGTAAATTTTCAGTTGCTACCTCTTTCATTGTTTGAGTAAATGGTCCTATCTAAAAAGAAACTTGGAGTGTCAGTAAACAACATTTCCATCCTACCAGCAGTCTACTTTGCCTGCAAGTTCTTTCTATACAAGTTGCCTCAAAAGTAAAAATATATATCAAATGTTAGTGATATCAACCCATTTGGGCCTCTGTTTGTAAAGCCATTGATTATAGCATTTCTATGTTTTCTTTGCAGGCTAAAAACAATCCAGAGAAATTATGGGTTCAGAAAAGGAATAGTCATAGAGGCATTAAGATTAAGCGTGTGAAAGGTAGTCATCATTTATTATAACCAACATGTTTATAGCTGGGCGTTTTCTAAAATCTATGTTAAGAAAGCCTCTCAGAATGTCGTAGCTACTTGTAATAATTGTTCAAGACTTTCTTTGTCGTCAGAATCAAATTTGGATCTATGGATACTTATGAAGAGTGGAAGACACATTTTCATTTTGGAGTCAATACGTAAAAGGTCAAGGTCACAGTTACTGTAAGAAAATATGCCTCAAATACTGGTTTCATGATGAAACCTCTGCCTCTGGAATTTATTGAAGAATGTTTTGCCAAGAGGTCAAGGTCACAACTTTTTGTTGGTTGCTGTTGCAAGATTCATACTATGAAAGTTGGGGCATATGTTTCACACCCTCTGTTTTTGGATATATATATGTATTTCAAAATGCTTTACTTTTATTACAGATTTGGACTTACAGGATGAATCATCTTTTATTCAGGAATATGTAGACCGACCATTTCTTATTGATGGAAGGTTTGTAATTATGTTAATTTATTATGGATTTCATTCATATTTCCATTGTAATTTAACTGCATAGAAAATAAATTATTTAAAACAGAAGAATACATATTAATTGAATACATATTTTAAAATTTCAGCTTTTCATATTAGAAATAGGATTTATTAAAAAAAATGTAGGGTTTTGTTTCTGTTCTTTTTGGCTTGATAAGACATTATCAGTTTACAGATTGGCATGGTCAATATTTTGATGAAAGTACCTGTTTGAAGCAAAATCATAGCAATTGAAAGGAATAAAAACATACTACTCAAGTTGTTGCCCTTGACAATACTTTTCTTCATTCTTTTGACTTACTGACCTTTACATGTATGTTGAACTTTTACCTTCACAAACACACAGTGTTCTCTTTATAGGAAGTTTGACATTGGTGTGTACGCAATCCTGACATCTATAGATCCTCTGAGAGTGTACATGCTGGAAAATGATGCACTTTTTAGGTAGGTTTCATTATTTGCCTATAGAAAACCCTGAAATTTTCTGTCTGTATGTTCAATTTCAATATTCAAAGGTGCATATACTGTAATGTGATTACCATTTATGTTTATAAAATTTTAGATTTCTTAAGGGCAATACAGTATTATTATTATACAACAAAGTGTTCAAGTGATACTACATGTATTAGTGTAACTCTCAAATATGGAATGATAATGAATTTCTGGATAACTATAACTTTATTACAGGAATTGGAGTAAGGTCATTATAAAGATATCTTTGCTTTATTGTACAAATCTTGTTTTTGTTAGTGCGTAATGAACCCTGAAGTAAAACATACCAATTTAACATATAACACATACATGTATCGTACAATAGATCATTACATGTACATTAATTTGTATTTGACACAAAACAGATCTTTACATGAACATGGATATGACACACAATAAATGTAGATCATTATATATATTTGACACACAATAGATAGTTACATGTATATTGCATAAATCCATTTGTTATACAAATAATAATTACTTGTACTTAATGTGCAAATATCTACATGAACATTCCATATTTGATGTTGCAGAACTTTTTGTGAAACCTAAGGAAAATGCAGCTAAACTTCACAAACCTAATTAAATAAATTATTTGATTGGTTGATTATATATTCCTAGGTTCTGTAGCCATGACTACCATCCATTTAACCCTAAGGACGTCAAGAAATACGTTGTTGGTGATGATTACACTCCTGTTTGGCATGTAAATATCCGTCTGATTCTAGCAGAACAGATAACATATTAAAAAGACAAGGCAATTTTAAATATCTAATATTATAGGCACAAAATTGATTTCCTAGGTGTCTCTGTAAATTGATTGTAACTGCACCATCGCCAACAAATCTATTATTTTTGGTTTTTATCATTAATAGCTTTATTTCGTAATAAATCAAAGACCAAGTAAAAGTCATTGATATGGATATACATGTACATGTATGTGTATGTTATTACAGATGCCCTCGTTGAAAGTTCTATACAACCATGTAGAATCCAACTTCAAGGTTACCTTTGACACCTATCTTAAAAGTGTCGGTAAGTTATCATGATTGGAAATTTTGGCATGAAATCAGAAGTTGACTGAATCTTTGTAGATTTTTGAAATGCTTTTTTAATAATTGTTCAGTGACTGACTTATCTTTGCTGATAAGAAAGTCTCCATACAAAATATATTTTATTGAGCAGTCCACATCTTACTTAATGAAGGTATTTTGCCATGTTACATGTAAAAGACAAATCCTAACTACCAATACTTTATCTTTTGCTCAAGTTTATGAGAAATGATTTAATCTATAGGAAAGGACCCTCATAAGATGTGGAATGACATACGAACAGCTATAAACTCTGTATACCTCTCTAAAGAACCATATCTGATTGGGGCTGCCAGGAAATATAAATCAACAAGGTAAATTATAGGTTAGGCTGGTTTTAAGCTCCTTATTTACATGTAAAACATCTTTCTCTTATTACACTGAATTAGATTTAAACTATTCTGCTTTTATGCACCTGGAATCAAAGATCCAGGGGCATATAGTTTTTGGCTTTTCTGTCTGTTTGTCTGAAAAGCTTCAACATTGGGCATAACTTTTAAATGGAAGGGGGTACTGCTTTTATATTTCACATGTGTATTGACCTTGACCTTTGACCTACTTTTGAAAAACTTTACTTTGTGCATTACTTTTGAATGGAAGGAGCTTTCATAATTCATATGTGTATTTCTTATGACAAGACCTTTCCATTGATACAATATTTTTTTTCTTGAGACGTTGATCTTTGACCTACTTTTAAAAACTTTAATATTACCTCTTGCCCATTGAATTTGACCTACTTAACAGAGAATTTTGTGTATATATTGACAAAGATGCCGACAGGGGCAACATGATGATAAACAGATGGATAGGCCAAAAACTATATGCCCCTGAACATTTGATTCCAGGGGCATAAAAAAGAAAAAAATATTGCATGTATTATTGGAAAAAAAAGTGTCTACAACAATAAACATCAGTGTTAGATATATTTCTCAGCTTCAATATTTCTGAATTCCCGCTGTAAAATACTGTATTTAATATTTCATGTATTTTCATCTCTATTTACAACAGAAATTTCTTTGAGATGGTGAGATTTGATTTTGTACTGGATGAGGAGCTAAACGTATACTTGATGGAGGTAAGGATCATTTATGTTGTTACAATTATTGACTTGATGGAGGTAAGGATCATTTATGTTATTACAATTATTGACTTGATGGAGGTAAGGATCATTTATGTTGTTACAATTATTGACTTGATGGAGGTAAGGATCATTTATGTTGTTACAATTATTGACTTGATGGAGGTAAGGATCATTTATGTTGTTACAATTATTGACTTGATGGAGGTAAGGATCATTTATGTTGTTACAATTATTGACTTTTGATGAGATCTACTTTTGACTATATGGAATCAGGTATTGAAGGTAAATGTAGTCATATGTGGACAGAAATTTAAAGTCAAAAACTTTTTAATAAATCACAAGGAATTTTATTTGAAAGACCTGATTGGTTAAAAGCAAAATTGTTGGTTTACTCCCTTTTGCCTTTTGAGGTCAACTCGCTCTGAGGTAGACCAGAAAAAGCAGCATTTTGACCAATTGGAGACGATGAAAGTTGGCAGAAATTACTGATCATTTTACAGTCTTCAATATACATGTATCTGAGTCTGGATTTAAATATAATTCACATTTTATTCTTCTACTTTATAACTTTGACTTACATGTGTTTTATGTTACTCTAGGTAAACATGTCACCAAATCTGTCATCAGGCCACTTTGAGGGTAACACACTCCTGTATGAGCAGGTTGTCTTTAATTTACTAAGTCTGGTGGGCGTGTCAAGACCAGTTACCAATGACTTCAGTAACAGGTAAAGAAATGTGGAAGAATCAATTGTGAAAAACTTAATAAAGTTAGTGATACTCGCAGTCCATTTACATATACATATTTGTCAAAGTGTGTAAGATTGTGCCATTGTTATGTAATATAGTATGAAACTACTCAGCATAGAGTAATGAAAGCTTATAATTTTGTTACCCATGTACAAAGTGGAATCGATATCTAATTGAATTGTTAAGGTAGAAGGTTACAGAATTATTTTACAGAAAAATACAGAACATACTTGTACATTGTTAATATGATAGAACACAAAGTATTTGGTTTAAGATTATAAAACCTTTCACAAAGTTGGGAGAGGATTGTCCAAGGTCATCTTCTAGTTCATAGTTGTATGTCTAGGTCTTAATTTATATAATTGATAGTTTAGAATATGCTGCTGGTAGACAATATTTTCTTTTCTCTTTCTGTGGATGTCATCATTGTACATTGTCCCATTCATTTACAAATCTCAAAATGATTTTTATCACTCTATTATTTGAAATTTTACATTATCACATTATAAGTACATGTAAATGATTTAGCACTGATGGGTGCATGGTACATAATAAGCTTAATTTAAGAGGAATAAGTTTCATCAGTTTTCAGACAAATTCTCCAACAGCCAATTAAGAGAGCCAGACATCAGACGTGACAAAATTTTGTGATATTTTTACTATGACTTCACTTTATGAATCATGACTATCAGCTAGACAGTGCTATCAAACATGTCGCCACAATGAAAAAAAATTACAAAACAAAGTGATGTCTGGTGTCTGTACCTATGAAATCTAGGTTAAGAACTGTCACAACTAGTACTTGGAAAATGGATTATAGGTAAAAATTCATAGCATCACAGTGCATTTTTGATATTTGACCAAGTTAATATGCTAGTTCGTTCAACTAGAAAAAAAAGTGACTTCACAAAATGGAGCACTAAGTTTGTTTCCTTCACACAATATGATTCACTGTCATGATGGCATTATATTAGAATTTCTTGGAGACAAAAAATTCCTTTACGCAATAAATTATCTTTCAGTCCAGACAAGGAGGCAGATATGAGGGTGTCAGACAAGGATATCACCGTGTTTCCTGAATGGTGTATACAAAAACGCTGCTTACGGGATTGTAAAGCCCCGGTATGTATGGCTGAAATAATGTTAGGAAATGTATAGCTTTCTAGTAACAAAGTATCTTGTATGTATGGCTAAAATAGGGTTAGGAAATGTACATGTATATTTCTCTAGTAACAAAGTATCTTGTATGTATGACTAAAATAGGGTTAGGAAATGTTTATTTCTCTAGTAACAATTTCCTTCAATTTATTAAAATTTCTAGGATTTGAGATAAAATGGGTTATATAAAAGTAAGTTTTGAGAAAGTATGTTGTACTTTACATGCTATAGGTACATACTTATATCAAGAAATTTTCAATGGCTTAATTTTGAAAACAGAAAAAAAAACCAGCTTCCAATTCCATATAATTTAAAATGATCTGCTATGAACTTAACTTGATATATTTCTTTACTGATGATGATTGACTTTCAGAGATGCCAGATGTGTCACCAGTGTTATACTATGGAGATGAAGAAAACATTAAAATATGCTGTTCTAGAGCATATCAACAAAGGACAGTGTACCAGGGTGTTCCCTCCCCCTATGGTTAGTATTTGTACATACACATAACACAGTAACACTGAAGAAAACATTAAAGTATGCTGTTCTAGAGCATATTAACAAAGGACAGTGTACCAGGGTGTTCCCTCCTCCTATGGTTAGTATTTGTACATACACATAACACAATAACACTGAAGAAAACATTAAAATATGCTGTTCTAGAGCATATTAACAAAGGACAGTGTACCAGGGTGTTCCCTCCTCCTATGGTTAGTATTTGTACTTACACATAACATAGTAACACTGAAGAAAACATTAAAGTATGCTGTTCTAGAGCATATTAACAAAGGACAGTGTACCAGGGTGTTCCCTCCCCTATGGTTAGTATTTGTACATACACATAACACAGTAACACTGAAGAAAACAAATATGCTGTTCTAGAGCATATTAACAAAGGACAGTGTACCAGGGTGTTCCCTCCCCTATGGTTAGTATTTGTACATACACATAACACAGTAACACTGAAGAAAACATTAAAATATGCTGTTCTAGAGCATATTAACAAAGGACAGTGTACCAGGGTGTTCCCTCCTCCTATGGTTAGTATTTGTACATACACATAACACAGTAACACTGAAGAAAACATTAAAGTATGCTGTTCTAGAGCATATTAACAAAGGACAGCGTACCAGGGTGTTCCCTCCTCCTATGGTTAGTATTTGTACATATACATAACACAGTAACACTGAAGAAAACATTAAAGTATGCTGTTCTAGAGCATATTAACAAAAGACAGTGTACAGTGTACCAGGGTGTTCCCTCCTCCTTTGGTTAGTATTTGTATATACACATAACTAACAACACACAGAATATCATGTTTTCTCCTATCTCCTGTTACTGTTAGAATGTGTACATGTGCATACACACAAACAACTAACACACTAACAAACACAATTAATTTAAAAAGTTGTTGCATCTGTATGTGATCAGTACATATAAAAGCATGCAGCTTTACTGGTGTGTGGTCATCTGATAGTTGGTATATGTATATACACATTTAACAAAGAGCATTGTACCAGAGTTTTCCACCTCCTGTGATTGTCTATACATATACGTATTAAGTTACTAATGGGAACCTTACAGAGGGACTAATATTTGTTCCTGTACATAAATTTAGGTATTTAGGATGAAAAGAATTGAAGCTGTGAATAGCAAATTTATACAATTGATTTCACATTTATTATTTTATTAATGCCAGTACAGGTTTCAAAATACTGAAATTATGTTATACAAGCTGCTAAAATGATTTTAGAAATTACCGCCAAACTACCTGTTATTTGAAATGTCATTATAAATTCAGTCTTTTATATGCATGAAGTTATTTATTGGCCGGATTGCAAAGCAATTCCGGCCTATAGATTGACGATGTCCGTCCGTCTGTCTGTCCGTCTGTCCGTCCGTCTGCTGTCAACATTTTGGTTAAAGTTCCTGGATGAGGCAAAATCTAAGGAACTATATGCAGTAGAAACTTTATATTATACATGAAGCTTGCCCATGACAAGACCTTTCAATTCATGCCATAACATTTGACCTAGTGACCTTGGACTTTGACCTACAATAAAAATGTAGTTAAAGATTTTGGTTAAAGTTTCTGGTTGAGGCAAAATCTAAGTAACTATATGCAGTAGAAACTTTATATTATACATGAAGCCCATCACAAGACCTTTCAATTTATGCCATAACATTTGACCTGGTGACCTTGACCTTGGACTTTGACCTACTCAAAGATTTTGGTTAAAGTTCCTGGTTTAAGCAAAATCTATGGAACTGTATGCAGTAGAAACTTTATATTATACATGAAGCTTGCCCATGACAAGACCTTTCAATTTATGCGGTAACATTTGACCTAGTGACCTTGACCTTGGACTTTGACCTAGTTAAGGATTTTGGTTAAAGTTCCTGGTTTAAGCAAAATCTATGGAACTTTGTGCAGTAGAAACTTTATTTTATACATGTAGGTTGCCTCTGACAAAACCTTTCAATTTATGCTGTATTATTAAGTGTTGTAACGATTATCGCCGACATCTGCGACATCATCGCTTATACCCTTCGATTTCGATTAATCGATTTCGATTATAATCGGAAATATTCAACGTGGAAAAGAATGACATATTTTTCGGTCAAAATCGCGTATGACAAGTACGAATAAAACGAAAGTAGATTAACGATCGTTTCTACGAGTTAAAGTTCCGGGCGTAGCGTAAATAATTTGAAAAGGATACCTTTTCTAAGGCATACAATCGATGGAATTAGGACTCTCATTCAATTTAATAGTAATGACAAGTACTCTTAAAGAAAACTTCAACGTCAGATGCGATGCGGGCCTGCGATACGTCAATATCTACTCATCTAAAAAAAAAACTTTTCAGTTTTTACGACGAACTCCTGAGCATTGTAAAGAAGGACAAGGTCAGTGATTCACAGTACTGTTAGTCTGAACTCCACAAAGATATTGCTTGATTCCTTGAGTGAGCAAAATCTTAAGTTAACTCTTGGGTCGTATGGAACCCCCCCCCCCCCCCCCCCCCCCCCCCCAATCCCTTCATCTGCCGTATAAGGTTGTCGACTATTACAATCTCATATTTGTTTTGACTCCATTACTGCTGTGATTTTGACAAAATATTTCATTGACTAGACAGGATTTTATCATTCTGTAGTTGGAGTTCTTTCTGGACATTTTGCTATGTATATTAGCATAAGATTTAGTGAAGTTTATTCATTACTTGTCATATTCCTTTCTGTAAAAACAAGAAAGAATTATTTCTGATTAAATCATTAAATCGATTAAAATCCTCACCGATTATAAACCGATAATCGATTATGAAATTTTTCCGATTATACAACACTAGTATTATTTGACCTATTGACCTTGACCCAGTTAGTGACAAAAACTTACTTTGCAATCCGGCCATACCGTCTTTAGCGGTGTTTTATCTTAAATG
This sequence comes from Pinctada imbricata, assembly GCA_033119305.1. Taxonomy (NCBI): domain Eukaryota; kingdom Metazoa; phylum Mollusca; class Bivalvia; order Pterioida; family Pteriidae; genus Pinctada; species Pinctada imbricata. Next base: position 24,662,487 of record VSWD01000009.1, read on the forward strand.
GTAATTTAATTCAAAATTTCAGAAATTTTCTAGATGATTAAATATCATTATAAATCCAGTCACTATGAAGTTGTGTATCTAAAATGATGATTTGATTTGAAATGTCAGAAATGTCCTGAATTATTAAAATGCATAGATACCTAATTTATGTGATAAACTTGAAAATCCTCTAATATATCAGGTCTCCCTATTTTCAGGTAAAAGGAGGCAAATATTATCAAGCCTCATTTCAATTTAGATAAGCATGATTTGTTTGTATAACTTGATCCAATCTCTAGAAGAAGTCATATACATGTAATTAATCACATCTTATAATGTTAAATCTTCGCCATTCACAGTCGCAAGAACAAGCCTTAGATTGGACACCGGAAGATGCTTCTGAAATTTTTCAGCAGATGAGTCGGAAAAACCAGCTTATGTCAATGTGGTACATAGGAAAGTGTCGGCAAAATCGTGCATGGTGTTAACAATCGGACGAAATCCTGTACACACATCGTTCACATACAAACTTATCTCAGGCTCTGTGATATGCAATATTTGTGATGCAACGTTTTCAATTTTATGGTGCTATTATCCATACTTTTAAAATATATTGAATATTTGTCATTCCTCTTTTTGATTTATGTATAGATACTACTCATTTGATTTTAGGATAGAAACTTTTTATTTTGCTTGCAATACCATGATGACTTGCGTTTTAATATGGAACATTTTGTCTGACTTTCGTCCGAGTGATACTGTAGTCACACTGATATCTTTTACGTGTATGACTATATATAACTTACTTCATATGCATTCACTACACATACTGTCAAACTTGCAAGGATGTTGACATCCCATTTGGATCATTTGTCACTTTAATTGTAAGGTTCTTTTCACATATTGAAGAAAGGAGGGGCTATTGAAGGTCAGACATACATCAAGTGACATATCAGTTCTTTATAATAGCCTAGTTTGTTTTTGTGGGGGTTTTTTTAGCGTTTTATGATTATATTTTATTTTCAAACCACACAAGAAAATCATGAAATTAGAGATAATTTTTTTGAACTTTGATATTCAGAGTCTTCAAATATTTTGTACATATACTCATTGTTTTATTATATAACCTTACATACTTTTTATCGTTTTGATTATTTTATGCTATACGTGTTTTTGTTCAGAGTTTCATCTACAAATAAGAGTGATTCTGACTATATGTCCATGATATGTTGTGATTATATTACATGTAACTGGCATTAGATGACAATTATATTCTGTCTATATATTTTAACGTTCATCATAATGATTTTACATCAATGTGTTCTTTTATTTCCAGCAATTTAATCTGAATGTTTTTTTTTTAAAGGATGCATATTTAGTTGATCTTCATTATCATAATTGTTATAAGAATCTCAACCAACAGTTCTACAACGATCATTTTATAATTATTATATCAATGTGCATGTATCTTAACTTTTACTGTCTCTCTTATATCAAAGCATGTAAGTTCTGCCTTTATTTTGGCTTACATGTGTAACGTTTATGTATGATTGTGTGTTGATTATTCCTGGTGGCCAATAGAACTATTCTTTATGCATTGTGTATAGGCTTTATGGCTTTATAGATTATGCCATTCAGTGTTTTGTTTGCTCATTTACATAGAGATTATTGGTTGGGATTATTGTACATAATGCATATGATGCAACAGTGTGTGTATGTATACATTTATATGTGATCTTTTAAAAAAGATATGTTTCATTCAATAGTTACGTGTATGATCTGCATCTAGAGTTTTTCTCCTCTTTGTGTGCTGCTTCCTTAATATATTCCTTATTTTCACGTTATCTGTAAATCATATCATAGAGGCCCTTTCTGTTTATTAATCCAAATTTTTCATGTACCAATTAACCCTTCCGATTGCGGGAAAAAAATGCAAAATTTCGTGACGTCACAATGCTTTTACCTCGGACAAACAAGCTTCGAACCTCGGTCAGACATCGAAATTGCATTGTGACGTCATGAAATTTCTCAAAATTTTCCCGCGTTCGGAAGGGTCAATCAAACTCCTCATATAAAGATTTACCAAAACAGAGGATTGTGGCCAAAAGGTTTGAGCTCATATCTAAGATCTAAGTTACCTGGTAAAATTTTAGTTTGTCATTTTGCTTTGGCTTAACTTTTGAATGTTTACATTATAACAATAATTTAATTAGAAATAGAAATAAGAACTACAATTTTTTTGTCCCGTAATTTTCCTCATCAGGTAATTTATCAAATTATAATATATTGTGTGAAATGTAGATTAAGCATAATACCCCTATTATATATACACTATATATAAGTGTAATAGATATCATATCAGTTTGATGTACATCAGTGATGCATGCACTGTTATTTATATAAACCATAATATGGTCAAACCAGCACTACATGTATTAGCTCATTCTGCATGTATGATGGAGTGTATGTAACTCTCTGTGATCATATAATGTGATTGTGGGTATAAAAGTATGTAATACTGTTTTCATTATTTGTTTAAAATGTTACAAGTTTGTGATACACATAATTTTGTTCAAGAACTTTTAAAACAATTTCCTAGAACAATTTTGAAGCAGATTGGTAAGGATGCTCTCAAACATGAAGAAGCAGCCTGTAAAGATAACACAAAATTTAGACAAACATTATATTTACTTAAACTTTTCATTGAATGGATTGCATAACTGAATATGTTAGCAATGATACATTCCTTTAATATAATCATAACTTTGAAAATTGATATTATTATAAATGGAATTCAGTGTACATAGAGACATTACATTTAAGAAACTTCTGTTGTCTTAATTCTTTTATTAGTCAAATGTACAGTATATTGATTTACATTCATAATTGATTTGATAAGTTTTGCTACAAAAAATTAGCTAAGTGAGTCCAGGCTATACAGTTGTCCAACCTCCTCATGGATTTGAATATTTTTCACAGTTGATGCTCATGACCCAAGCATGTGTCATTACATTGTGCCAAGGTTATATATGCCGAGGTCCAGGTGACAATGAAAAGAAACAATAAAATCATGTCTGGGCCATAACATTTCAACTTCTTTATGGATTTGAATAAAATTTCACATAACCAAAAGTGCTACATGACCTTGAATGAAGGTCAAATCAGCAATAACAAGGTCACTATAAAAAAATAATTAATTAAAAAGATCGTGGGGTCAGATCTATCCTATAATTCCTATATTTCCTATGAAAAATATTAGAACCTATACAAGTCCTATATTTGAGAATCCTATATTTTGAAATGTCATAAAAATTGCTTACTTATTCATTTAAAACTTTTGGAGAGGGCGCAAATAATGTTGTTAGAACTTGTGCCCAATCCAATTTTCTTATTGAAAATAAAATATGTTTAAACTAAAAATTTTAAACTTTGAGTTAAAGATAAATGGTGTGTGTTAAACCTGCTTACTAATAAGTGTGGACAATCAAATGTAGGTAGCATATGTTAACTTTATTTCCTTTCTCATTGAAATCTACAGAGGAGACAGTAATAACTACATGTATTTAGAATTTCTTGGACCAATTACGATTTTAATAACCCTTGTATAATTATGACGGGATATACTAACTGCATAGATTTGATTTGATCGTTGCATTTTCAACGATGCAAAATTGGGGGTTTTATTGACTTGTGCATTTTTTCGGTAGATTGTTTATTCATCTACCGAAGGACAAAGTTGGGAGGGTTGAGAAAAAGCCTAAAGGGAGACAACACCAGACAAACTCCGAGGGGTCCATAGCATAACCTTAGATGACGTTGTTAACCTGTTTGCGTGTAACATGTGCATTTCAACGTAGCAATTTGTTTCTTTTAAACTTAATTTGCTGAAATTGTGCGCTTTTACTAACAATATTTCCTTTGACACTTGATTTTGAAATGTGGTATAGTTGTGCAAACGTGTTCTTCTAAATAGCTAATACCAAGGCTTAAGTTTCCGAATAGATCAAGATAGTATTGCAAAGCAAGGTCACACATTGATAAGCTACATTTTACTATATAATCATATCAATTTCACGTCTCCAAAATGACAGGAGTAAATTAAAGACCTGCAACTCGCTGGAAGGTTATCTCTTTATAATTTGCCCCCGTAATTTATCAAATTAAGAAAATCTCCTATTGACATATTCAATGTTTGCACCACTAAACCTTTCACTACCCCCACTCATTTATTATTGAGTAAGTCATTGGTAAATAAGACGATTGATTATAAAAGTCTCGGATTTGAATGAAGAGTTCGACCGGTAAATAAATGGTAAAAGTGGGTCCAAATTCTTACATAATAGGCCGATAAACAAAATTGTCTATTACGATGATCATCAAGTTGTTAGATCTAGAGTGTCAAGAAAAATTGTATGTCAGAATAGTACATAATGATTCCGAACTATTCGAATAAAACGTACATGTATCTAATAGATACACTTTATGATGGAATCATTACTTTTCCCAACAACAATTTAAATACAAGTACATCATAAACCATAAGTGGAGCGAGACTTTGCACCAGGTCCGACTTTGAACGACAATCTGCAATGTATATAGCAAATGCCCTGGTTATCCGGATGATATGTGCACAACCCTTCACTAATCCAGGTACAGCGAGACTGCCCAATATACATAGCTGTGTATAAATGTGCAAGTTCAGAAAAGGGCACTTTTTGGCTGCCCCAAATTCAAGTTTAGTCGAGATACATTCCAATAAGGAAACAATTCTGATTCTCTGGAATAACATAGATGTGTGGAAGTAAACAAAAATATGTGTAAAATCTAACAAGTTTATTTCAATGCATAGACATTAGGATCACAGTTTCGAATAGATCACAGATCTATGTGTAAAATTAGAATATGATGTAACAAGTGAACAATATTTGTAACAATTTGATAAGTGTGTACATGGTCATGATAATGAACGTGGCATAATTATCACAGACATTTATATGGCCGTAGATGTGTGTGAATCGGTTTTAAAAAGGACGGATGATAATTATTCAAAAATACACGTAACAATCTTTAAATTGATATGCAACGCAAGATATATTTAAAAATTGAATTAAAGAGATCGATCTCCCTTTACTTACAGATAGAAAATATTTTGATACATACATTATTTCACCTAACAATTGTTAATGACTGAATAAAGTATATTGTATATTGCTAAAACCCAAATCGAAGTGTATTTTCTTTTAATAACAAAGACAAGAAAACTTGAAAGTTTACGTAGCCAAAATGTGACCCATGCTAAAATACAGTATTCATATCCTTATGATTCTTGACAAAGGTCCAAAGACCTCTCCGTGCAAATATTGTGAAAAGCAATTTTCTTTTTAAAACGGATAAACCTCTTAAACATAAAATGTAATAGATAAAAGCGCAGTGGGTGACATATTGAGCTTTCAATTTTGTGCGCTCGGGGACTTAAACCTAGATGAAAATTCAAATGGTGTCACGCGAATATGTCAGTAAAAGTCCCGCTTACAAGGGACAGTTTTGCGGGGTGGGAAAAATAATCACGGAAATCACCGCGGAGGTCCAGTGTATCGCACCCTTATTAATAAATGAAGTTTGTTGGATATCTTTAAAACTGAAGACAAAAGTTGAGACATAAAATTTTGAAACAGAAGTGCGATGTTTACTTGTATCCGCACATACCTTTCTTACTTTATTAAGATAAGCATCTAGTTTAAATTTTGCTAGAAAATCATTAGCAATGATAGATAAATAACTTACATATTGAAATTAGTCATAATATGGTTAGTTTAAATAATCATCCATACGACAGCAAGAACAGATAATATCTGTCCTCATAAATCCATCGCATAATTATTGGCACAAATGAATAATCAGAAATGAAATATATATCATAATCTTACAATTGCACGGAATGAAAGCACTAATTACAAGTCGAATGGTGAAGGAAAAGAAATAAATAGTAATATGAATGACTACTTAAACCTCTGACTAAATTATACTACAAACAATCGGAAATGATGTATCAAAAATATAATGCTGCTGATTAATTTCTGCCTCGTACCATGTAAGCACGAGTACAATCTTCGTATAAGATAGATAAAATAATCTATTCATGCTTCTTCGTAGCTGCACAAAATAGATTCCAAGTATCGCGTATTGAAAGGCTTGCAAACTGTGTTAAATGGTCTCCATGACGACTCATCGTAAAGATCATAATTCAGAATAGGAAATGATTAATTTCATAGAATGACCTTAAATGAGAATATTCAAAAATACGTTCTGTAATAATACTCCAAAACAGGTGATTTCGTGGATATGGACCAACTTTGTACCGTTTTTAAGAACTTTATTTTCTTCCATTTTGCTGCTGCATAATTCAATTCAATTAAATAAAGATAATTCCAATATCAAACATTGGTAACCTTCAGTGCTATATTTTACTGACTTCATGCATGAACCACTATCGCCAGCGTTCTGACATAACTGAGTTATTTCTGTGGTACATGTACAGTGTAATGAAAGCAATAAAAATAATTGTCAAACAGTGAGATATTGTCGATCGACAATCAATAAAACCATTACATGGAATATTCGCCGACAGATAGCAAAGTTCAAAGAAAAAAAAAATACGGGGATTCTTCTCAGAGAATTGTAAATGCAATGATTCAGCGAATCTATAATTGGAGAATCGAACGTATTTGTCTCTGTTACAACTCGGTTTCAGTGACTGGGTCCATCAGCTGCATGACGAGGTCAAATGACGTGGGTGGATTCTCACTTAACCAACACTTCTTGGCAATGTCTACAATCTGAAAAGATAAAAACAATGGTAGTTTACATATTATTACACTTACATGTATATTATTGCACTTAAGGTATCTGATGTACAATAGGGTATTTTTCCATGCCTGGTAAGGTACTATAAACTTTATATTTTCTGAAAGGTTATAATGACCACTGTTCAGAAATAATAATTTTGGGACCAGAAAATCAAAGGGGAATAACCGATGAAGCATTTAAATTGTCTATTTTCCCTATATAATCTATGCAAAATAACAAAGTTGTACAAGAGTTTTTCCCCTTTGATTTTTAAGACCTGGGAGTCTTATATCTGTACTTGGGGCATCATTATATAGTTTATAGTACCTTACCAGGCATAAACTTTATCATACTTTACAATGGAGCTGATTATAATGCCATGTAAAATGACTCTATTGTACAACGGATACCTTAAACGTTGCTCCTTTTCCGTCTCTTGGTATGCTCGTTTTTAGTGTTTTCGTATCGGGTGTTTTCGTGTTTTGCTGTTGGTGCTGCAACAGGGTCTTGTTGGAGATCCCCTCCCTTCTTTTTAGTCCCTTTTGGTCTGTATGCTGTTGTCATGTACCACTAGCATTTTTATGCTGTGTTTTGAGTTTTATTTGTGTATATGTGTGAGTGTGTGTGGGGGGGGGATCTCGTGCCGGTGTTTTAAAGTGTTAAGAGATACATTAGGTGCGTTCAGAGTGGTATCATTAGCCAAATAAGCATCTACCATTGGCTACCAGTGTTTACCGAAGATTACGGATTGCTGCAATCTGGTACCTTTGGTTATCAACGTTGACAAATGGCAAGAATATTGGTGAATCTGTGAATGAAAATTGGTCAAAAGTACACCACTGGTGACCAATGGTTGCCAAAGGTGGCTGTTGGCGACCAAAATATTTATACCTTACAATATATACCAGTGATTTTTTCCACTATTTTTCAAAGGTGCATGTGCCTTTCAAGGGAAATATCAGCGACATAATCAAGAAAATTAGGAATATTTTGAACAGTTTATTATCAAAATACATCTGCATGTCTGTCCGTTATAAGGTCATTTTTCTTGTTTTCTGGCCTTTAATGAGGTCAACCAGTTGATCTTTGTAAAATTATCTCATGTTGGACCAAATTGTACTCTCAGTTTTGGGGAATTTAAGGTAACCTTTTTTGGAAAAATGGTAGGAATTTTGCATTGGGAAAGGGCCGAAATTCGACCCCAATTTGCAAGTAAAAAAGACACTCTATACCTAAGTTTCTGCTTTCATACATGCAAATTATCCTGTCTGTGCCTTATCTTGTCCCGTTTCAATATTTCAAGATAAATATCTCTCATTTGAATTGTGTTAAAACTTTTTTGGACGCAATTTCTTTGAAAGATATATTTTTTTTAAGAAAAGAAAAATATTATTCTGATTTTCTAATATACATATAAGAGACTAAGATTGGCTTATAAAGTACATGTTTAGCTGTAGATTGCCATCAGTTTTGATGATGTCATATTTTTTTCACTTGTCAACCCTGTCATAGGTGTAGAGTTTGGCCAACTTTGGTGACCAAATTAAAATTTAGTAGGCTGCCATTGGCGAAAAATGTTTACCAAGGTTACTCATTGGCTAAAGTTGGCAACCAACTTTAACCATTGATGACATATGTGACCAATTGTTACCAAAGGTGGAATTCTGAACACACCTATTTTAAAAATTCTATTCTGGATTTCCATTGTACGCAATAGCCGATATTGGACATACTCACTATTTCTTCAGAAACTATTAAAGATTCAACTTTATTTTCAATGCAACACTTTCAATAAACACCTACCTGACCACCCACATTTCCTAGTTGTCCCCCTTGGTAAAGCTTGTTTTTCATCATATCCAGACCTTCCGGAGTTGCTGGTAACAGGTCATTAAAAGACACAAGATGGACGGCAGAGGTCAATCGTCTACACCTATCCACATGTTTCTCGTTCATTCCACTCAATAAAGAAACATGAACATCGGCGTAGTTATCCTGTTCAGGGGGCTCTTCTAGAGGTGATAACCCATGCATAGGAAAATCACTCATTGTTCGTAATAACTTATTTGAATTTTGATTGGCTAACAGCGGTGAGTCGAAATCAGGATCTAAGATCTGAGGTTGCTGGGCCGCCGTCCTGGGCTCAAGGTGCGATTTAGAATTTTGAGAATAAATACGATCAATATAGAGTTCGGCATCCACAACAACGGCAGGTTGGTTCTGTGGTATGATAGTTGGAGGTACAGAATTAGCCGCACTACTGTTCTGAACACTTGCTGTCTCGGACTCTTCACTAGGCTGATTGATCATTGCAACGTCATTCTCGGACATATTGTTGAATGAGTCATCTAATCCGTTTGCTTTAGCGTGTACGGGTGATAACAGATTCCTTCCCGGCGATCTTTGACCAGGTGACGGACTTGTTTCCTCAGGGATTTCTCTAATGATATCATCCAAAGCTATTCGGTCTATCTTTGGCTTCTTCTGTCGTTCTCGTCTTCCATGATCTTTCCTTGACTTACGATTCCCAGTGCTGTACGGTCTACCAGAAATTAGTTTTTCGTCCTTTTTCATTTTGAAGAATCCATCAGACTCAAGTTTGTCAAAAGCTGTTCGTCTTCTGGATTGATCTCGATTGCATTCTCTTCCATCGTTTCAGGTATTGTGTTACTTAGACTTTTTGTTCCATTTCAGATGCAGAAACCTCCGACACGCGCAAAGGAACGCCCTTTTTAACCAATTCACGGTATCGTCTGCTCGCGTCCGTTGGGTTACTTGCCATGACGTTTGGTCCTCGGAGCACCGCTGGGGTATTGGGCCTTTCAACCACGGAGGGAGTTTTTGACCGTCCAGTTTGATTGCTAATAAATTTGGAATGTGAATGAGATAAATTTTGAATTTCTTCGTCACCATCTATATCTTTAGTATGGTCCGGCGTTGCAGACGACACTTCTATTATTCTTGACATGCTCGAGGTAGGTCTTTGTTCCATAGTTTCCTCATGAGTTGGTATTATGTCCTTATCGGGCAAGTACTCAATCAGCAGATCTGGAGAGTCACTCTTGTTCACTGTAGGTTTATTCGAAATTCCAGAATTAATCCCTGTCACACAAAAGGCCTTTTCTGATAAATGTACGTCTGACCGTATTGAAACTTTTGACAAAGGCCCTGAGTTTTGAAGTTTACTGAACTTTTTCTGTTTACGATTTCCATCATGAAATGCTGAATCGTCAGACATATAAACACTACTGTGATGTCCATGTACATCTGAAATGTCACTCTCACTGTCAAAGCCACTGTCCACTATGCTTCTCTTGTGTTGAATCAGCTTACGAAGATTGGCTTCTTTCTGAGCACATTCTGCATCCGTCATTATTTCGTCCGTATCAGCATCAGCCTGTGAGGACAGTGACGTCAACTCACCACTCGTCAACGACACGTCTGCACGTCGTACTCTCACGCTAGAGTCCATACTACTGCAGCTGTCATTGCTGCTGAAACTGGAGTATCGCTTTACTCCTGATTTAGAGAATTTTTCAGGAGAAAGTTTTCTTTCTGCGACTTCTTTTCTCTGAGCCTGAACACGAAGTCTTGCGACACCATCTTGTTCAAATTCAATATCTTTCGGCGTACTGCTCTGTAGATTTTCCCGAAGGCTTTCTCTATCAAATTCTTTATTGTCATCATCACACGAATCCTTTGTTTGGACTTCTAACTTTCGGACATTTGCTAACTTCACATCCACAATTTCACTTTTACTATTCGTCCTTTGTAACGGAAATACTGGTCTTGTTCCCTTCCCACTAAGAGCTCGTTTTAATTTGTTTCTCGCCTTTGATCTTATTTTCTCGCTTTCTTGCCGTTCGAGTTCAATTGCTCTCTGAGCTTCCTCTGATAACGGAGGTTGTGGTGCACGGAACAGTTTTGCAGACTTTGATCTTTTCTTGCTTGATTTTGACTTCGAATCCTTAATCTCAGTCTCATCGTCTCGCAACAATTTTGCTTTGATTTTCTGCCCGGGATGTACATCGTCATACTTGATTGATTCCTTTGGGAAGTACGGTTTCCCATGATCATCTTCCTCTTCCGTTCCTTCCATGATTTCCTGTAAGCCAGAAGTAGTGCGATGAACAAGCTGTGTTCCAGAAGTTGTTCTATGCACAGGTGCAGAGATTATTTGATTACCAGACGATGTTCTATGAAGAAAGTGCACCGGAACTAACTTTTTGACGTACTTTCCTTGAAGTTCGTCATAATAATCCACAAGTTCAAACGTCCTTGTACCCGGACCATCATTTTGCCAGTATTGGCGACTATGACGCACGCGGTCCCTCGCGGACAACATTTCGGTAATACTCGGATTTCTCCTATCATCTAGTGAATTTGCCATCCCGGGTAGTTGATCAATAATGTCGTCTAAATCGTCGCGATCCACATCTATTGTTTCCAGCGGCAATGGTAAATTCGACCATAAGGATGATCGTGAGTCGGCCGACACAGTATTTTTCAAACCGTTATGTCTGTATTCCATATCACTTCGAATACTCCACTGATCGCTTTTCTGGGATATTGTCCTGTGGAGTGAATTTTCAGAAACGATAGAATTCTTTGAATCCTGTCGCATCTTATGGCTCAAACGAAATCGATCAATAGGTTTTTCTATTTCCTCATCTGAAATTTCATTTGCGGAAAAATCATCGTCTCTCTTATGTTTCGGTTTGAAAGCAGAGACTGTTGTCTCTGACCCGGTCAAGTTTTTCAATAAAGAAACCGGCTTACTCAGTAATTTTTTACTGTCACTTTTCTTTACCCCTTTTGACTTTTTCGGAGTTGTGGGACGACCCTCAAAAGCTTGCGAATCTTTTTCTTTCGATTTCGAACTTTTGCTTTTTCCTTCCTTCTTTTTATTGCCTTCAAAAGGCGATGTCCTTTTGCCATTCTCTAATGGAGTCATGGGTCGCGAGTTTGGTTCTGGGGTAAAATTCCGACCCGACTGAGAACCTTTTGATAATGATGACATGACTCTAGATGAAGGTAACGGATGATCAAAGTCGGGAGTATTACTCCTACTGGCGTATAACGACTGTCCCGCCGGGGAGTCCGTGTGCCATCGACTGGCGTCGGGAGACAACGTTCGCGACCGTATGCTGCGTTTTGACTGTGCAGAAAGCGGTCGGCTCCCGGGAGAATGGCTCCTGCTTCTCCTTCTTTTCTCCTCTTCAATCAGTTCGTAGGGAGAATATATCACATCGCGTCTTCTCAGCTCCTCTTGCTCGAAGTCTGAGTCGTCAGAGTATGCACCGTTTATTTCTCCGCGTGGATAGCGTTGTTGTTCTTTTTGATTTTGATGTTTTGGCGAGATGTTCATGAGGTATTCGTTCTCATTGTCAGAGTCCCATTCATATTGCATGCTCAGGAATCGACGCTCACACATTTTGGATACTATTTCGAACGCTATTAACGCGAACGATCGGATATCTGGGAGGAAGAACTGGCGTTTCGTGACAACTGAAGGGGAATCTGTGGTTTGTTGGAGTGATCCATAGATCTGTGTGTCCTCAAAGTCACCAATGGCGGCTCGCATCACCATGTTCTGGAAAGAAAAGATTATACCAGTTCAAAGCATGTGTGATATCTTTCATTTTGTTTGATGTTTTAAAAGAAAAAGTCTCTTCGAATAATTTCTTGAGTTAAGGTTATAGGTGTGTCATAAAAAGTTTTTGATAAAATAAGTATTCTTTAGAGGAAAGAAATAATTGAGGAGAGAAACAGAAAGCTTTATAAATAAATCATACATAATATATAAGTCTGAATAATTAAAAGATAGATCCGTTATCATATATGCCTCCTACACAAATAAAGGTACGAGATAGTTAGTGTGGTGAAAGGTAAGGGATTGGTTACACTTAGAAATTATATAGGAAAAAGAAAGAAAAGAAAAGACAAAATCAGGCTGCTCGGGGTTTATAAATCGTTAGTTCTGTATAATGCTTAAAAGACAATGGACAGCTCCGGCTTATAAATCTGTAAGTTACAAGTACTCATGTACATTCAGGTATAAGAAGAAGGCGGGAACGATACACTGTTTTAGTACAAGCATATAAAAATATTCAATATAAAATACGTAGTACTGATTGCCTACCCTAAGCACTTCTGAATTACTAACTGTGCCATGTATCTGCCATGAAATGAAGCAAAATTGTAAATATTGAAAATACAGCTTAATATATATATCCATGCAGTAAATAATATTTATTGGGTTCTTTTTAATTTTTTTCGACATCAGGGAAAAGCTATGCAAAAATAAATGAATTAACGGACAACTCTATTCATTTGATACCTCAACAATTCTTGGAGTCACTTGACCATTCAAGTACATCGGTACTTGTGGAAACTGGATCAATGGAAATAAACAGAGAGAAAAAGACAAGTGTTGGGAGTGTGAAATCAGACAGAAAATATTTTAAAAAGTGACACACATAAACGAGCTATCGTTCGTTCGTTTGTTCTATCTTTTTTTTTTCCTAGATAGATTCGAATATAACATAAATTCAGATACACAGCCAATTGTGCCTCATGTGAAATTCATGTGAAATTTACATGAATCTTACATGAAAGTTCACATGAAAGTTATGTGAAACGAGCACGAACATGAAATTTACATGAAATTTTTCATATGAAATTCATGTGAAGATTTTTACATGGATTTTAAGTGAATTCAGTTTCCTGTGAAAGTCACTTAGAAAATTTCATGTGAAATTCATGTGAAGGAAATTTATGTGAAATTCATGTGAAATATTTTTCACATTAATCTTATGTGAAATTTATATGAATTTCACATGAACTTTCATGTGAAATTTATATGATGCTCATTTCATATGAATTTCATGTGAGGCACAATTGGCTGTGTAGCTATTTAAAGACAGTTTGTCAAGAAACCAATAGCTTAATCTTCTACTACAATGTTCTTATTCTTAAAATTCTTGATTTCGGAAAAAAATTAATCAGAATTCAGACTGATCAAGCAAAGTGCAGTTACTGACGTACAATTATACGGCTTGTATGTGAGGTTATTGAGGATGTAGACTTACAGGGAGGGAACCTTTGAGGTATATGGAGGAGGTATTGAGGTTGTTATGGAGGATATTTTGGCTGTGAAGGTAGAACAGACCCTCTGCCACGTCATGTACGATCATTCTCTGACAGGTTTCTGGTAAGGACACTTCGTTTCTCCTCAGTAACTCTGATAGTGTCCCGCTGTTTGTAAGCTCCAGGCAAATTATCCTGAAATTGTAAAAACAGATTCACATTTAGCGTCTGAAATAAATGAGTTTTAATGAAAATTAAAATATCAAAAACAAATCAGAGCTGACTGAAAATTTGAACCCTTAAATTGAATTCTATTTGAAGGTTGAAAAGATTTTTTTTTTTTGCATTAAGGTAAGCTCAATAAGATGTGAAGTTTTGTTCAGCTTTTTTTTTGGGGGGGGGGGGGTCATTTATTGTTTGGGTTTTTTTTTCAAATATTTTGTTTGTGTTTTTACTTTTTTTGTTTTGTTTTCATTATAAATAATTTCGATATAATTCTCGTACTATACAAAACATTTCCCCATATATATATAGGCCTATACCTAGAGTCACTGGTGATAATCTCCCCTGTTATTAGGGTCATGGTTTCGTAGTAAGGGTTTGAGCTGCTTGTCCACAGACACTGTAGGAGACTAGGATGCTGGGACTTCCTGAGCATGCCCAGTACCACTATTTCCTGTGCCCACTCCTTCAGGTGGGAGGGGCCATAGACCTTCATCAGGCCACGTTTGGTGTTTCCAGATTTTGAGGCGTGGTTCCATGTCGCTCGAAGTCGCAATTTACCAGGTGCCTGAAAAATATCATAATATTCTGTTTATATGAATGTTTATATGTATATCAATGTGTCATATGGCATAAGATAATAAAGAATTGAACATAAATCATTTTGAGAGACGCACAGGTATTGCTAGAAGTATAAACAAATTTATGTCTTTGTTTGAAGATGCGATGTCATCTTGATCAATATCAGGAGATTGAAAAGGTCAATGGAAATATATATCCCTGCTTGGATCTTGACGAGAAAAGGATGGGTGCATGAGGGTTTGAACTTTTTAAGTATTCTTTTATTTCTCCTTTTGAATGGGAAATACTCATCAAAGAGGTTGTAACATTTCATCTTTGACAAATGGAGAGAATAATATAAGAACCTAAGCTATTCCAGATGGCGCCACAGGATTTACAACTTCTTTTCAAGCTTCGTATTGTTTCCCTTTAATACTCAAGGAATCTTTCCCACTTAAACCAATATAGGAGTAGCAAATGATGTACAAATATGAAATATTTAAGTGTAAACTTCACACACTATTTGGACGGTTCAGGTGATCTATTTACATTCTTTTTCTTTAGAAGATGGCAACTCCTAGGAATAATAAATATGGCGTGAATAATATGTACCACCGTATCTACAGACTTAGATATACAGAATTAAAGGGAGGATTCGTGACAACACATAAGTAAATTGTTTACCCTCTTCTTTCCTGAAGGACGAACCTTTCAATATGGGATATAATCAAGTTTAAATTCAAAATATCACAAGAAAATTAGGACACCCTTATCGATAGAAGTTTCTTCATTGGACTGGTTTCAAAAATCTATAGCCAAATATTGAATTCATAAAGAGGTTTCTTTGTAGATAGGTGTAATGGGCATTACAAGGTCTTCCTTTTCATATGCAATATTTAAAGATGGCTTTACAGGTGAATCGTAGCCCTTTGAACTTCAAATATCAAACATTAATTAACACCATATTTGGAATTTTTAGTGATAGAAATATGTACCCCCAAAGAAAGAATATAACTATCAAAAAAATTGAATGAGTCAAATATTTTCGTGGTACGATATTAACCGTTTTTGATTTCAAACATTTCTTCGATATCCAATAGGTACATGTATAATCATCGTTTTAAATTAAACCTTTTTAAAATATCTTTCTATCCTTCGATATTTTTTATTCAAATAATAACTGGATTTGGAACTGTTGGTAGATGAGGATATTTCTCCATGGCTTCTTCATGTGTGAGCGATACTTGGTGATTTATTCCCAAAGATGACATCGATTTCCAGACTTAGAAAAAGCATTGCTCGTATAATTATTATTTTCTTTAGCCCCCCCCCCCCCCCCCCCACACACTTTTTTTCTTTCTCCTAATTTTTTTTTTATTTATCTTTTACGGTCCGTCTCATTAATCAATTGCTTTTTCTTATATAATTTTAGAATTAACTGATTTTCTTTATAATCATGGGAATTGTTCTTATTCATGTTTTTTTTTTTTTCGCAAAAATAAATCGTTAAGAAAGTTGTCTCTTTTTGACATGTTTGAGGAAGTACCGCAGTATCAGAATGGCGAATCTAGAATTTATAAATTATAGATAATTTACTAGGTATGATTATTTTCTTTATTGTAAGATTAAGCCTAAGAAAATCGTTCAGTTGACGCACAATATTGTTTCAGAGGCCAAACCTCGGTCATTAATACATGTATCATTCATTAAACACTTAAACACTGACTTCATTATTCTTTAATTTTGTCCATAGAGACATCACCGTAAAATAATTTCATACATTGAATTTATTCTTCCATAAATCGACCTATTACTGATATTCAATAATTTACTTTACGCTTTCATTCAGACATAGTTGTAAAACTGTACCATTCACCACGGTGACATGATTTTCTTTTCAACATGGTTTAAGTCAATAACTATGCTTACTGTTGCATTTCTAAATAAGAATTCCTAACCCCATAAAGTATTGATTAGAAATAATACGATCCTGGCAGGGTAACGAAATGTTAAAGTAAAATTTCCTTGCTACCTCTATTTCAAGCTCTGTGTATTTACCTGTAATTCGCCAATTTCAAATTAGATTTTCTATAAGTTTAGCTTATACTTTCAAACTTCAAAGTAATCAATATAAATAGGTAAAAGAAGCATTAAACTGGAGCAGACAACAAGCTACATGTATAGATCAGTCAACGCTGCATCAATTATTATTGCATCACCCCTTTTTTATTGATATCAACTTTCGTTCAGCATAACCCACTGACAAGAAGAGTGGAGGCCTTGTGATCCGGATAGCTTCCAATTCAAATACACTGACTATCATAAAGAAAAAACCTTGTTCCAAAACGAACGATAAGCATGGAATAACAGTTTTCTAAAAGGCATTGCCTTTGGAATTAATCAAAATCTTTAATTTCTATTGTTATTCACTAGACTATAAATGTTGATTTCCTTTGGCTTTGTCTGACGCGAATGTTTCGCATGAAATACAATAGCTTGTATTTCAAAAGTTTACCCCCTCCTAAGACTTTTACGTCAACTAAGTTAACCACATATTTGTCCATGGGACGTGGAATTTTCCAAATTTCAGAACAGCTAATGATACACACAGACTTATAGCTGGCTTCTCTCCACGTCAGTCTGTATAAGATGATTGTACCTTTATATACACGTTACATAATCCGACTTTCAAATATTGGAGGTATTAATCATACACTTAATGTCATAAACCTGTCTATATCGCCGTGATTATATTTATGACAATGTCTGTGGTACCCAGAGACATGCTGGTGTACCGGGGTAGCCAGATCATCTTGAAGTATATGTCAAACATCAAGGACGATACAACACATTGCTTTTTTATTTTACAGCCCCTGATGTCTCCGATTTAATATTCAGAAAATAATGATCATATCAAGTTTCTATCTGAATAATCAAAACGAAATAAAATTCTGGCCATTATATTTCATTGTATTTGAAATGATATTTCTCATTAAGATACAGTGTGATTTTGCATAGCTTGAATGGGCACGTACATGTACCACTTCAAAATTGTGTTCCAATATTTCTTCAAGTATTAGTAAATAGTATTATCATTGTGAGAATAAAAGAAATGTCCCACGAAAAAATGTTCGGACTTACTAAACTTCTAAGACATTGTATTTTTCATTATTCGGACGGATAATGATGTGTTTAAAACAGATAATGTATCATTACAGAAAGAAATGACTCTAATTCACAAAATTTGATTAGGAGACTTTATGCACCCATATACCATGCGATCAAACAAAAATCAACATTGAATCACCCTATCTATTTAACCAGATTATCGCGGTAGATTAAATGCTTTGAGATCAACAATAAAATATTCCATCGGTAGATTTTTATGGCGATCAAATCTTTTAAATTGATTCTTTATTCAAACTTCAAATCGATTGAAATCAATGTGGAATTGTATGTTTGTAAAACGTCATACAGTCGATTGAAATAGATTATACATGTAAATTTCACCATTGTGGTAAATATGGATCTGTTAACCTTTTATACCACCAATGTCTAGGTGAATCTATTTGAGGGGATTAATCATTTATTCGAATCCTAAAATTTCATTACTGGGGTCTTTGAATTTGAAGGAATAGTTTAAAATTTAAAGTATACATGAGAGTTGAAATATTTGCACGAATATAGCGTATGAACTACAAAGTTTAATTTGTTGGCAAGAAGTTGGTAAAAGGTATTGACATTTCTTCAAAGCTCATTGATCCGTCGAAATTCGATTTACATTTAGAATTCCCTCAACATCAAGCCATTTATCTAAGGAAATGAATTTGTATTCCAGAAGCTTTATATATAGAGTTATCTATACAAGCAAATATTTTGAGCATATATTGAATAGGCGAATAGAAGAAATTGAGAAATCACCTTGTTGAATTTTTAATGCAGCTTTGGTCTTGATAACAAATGTATTGCTATCCCCTTTCGACACTAAGATTTTATTAGAAATTCAAATTCAGATATAAGATAATGAGAAAACCGTACAAGGTCTTATTTCCACAAGTTTTTCAAGAATTTGAATATATTTTGTATTGAACAATCAAATATGAAGGCTATCTAATCCTATACAACCCAAGAAAATATCGCCCATTCTGCTTTTTATTCAGGTTTTTATTTCAGTTTCATCAAGTGCAAATGTCTCAATATCCAGAGTTCATAGCAGGTGAACTTTGTAGAAACAATGAAACTTTTGATTTCTACCGACCTTAAAATTTAGAGTTACAAATTATAAACAAAGTTATCGACATCATTTAATACAGTACTGATACTGTTTAAGATATAGGTAACCTAACATTTTAGATTCAAATCTGCTTCATGAAATAAATAATAATACATGTACCTCTAATTTAACGAGTTCGAGCTTTTTGAGTTTTCTGTGAGGCTCTTCTACCTCCCTCGTAGAAAAACAGCAACATGAGCTCCACATGACGTCACCGATGCAAGAGAGTACCGCGTGAATAACGGCAACAACGCTCAAAGTGACGTAAACAATCCCCGTGGAGTCGGAATAATCCACTGAACCCACATAGACAGAAACGTTGACTACCGCTAGTTCAATAATCCACAAAACTGATTCACTTATTAGAATCTTTTGTAAAGATTTTCCCTGACTGACTAGCTGAGTTTGCCATACGTTTGGCGAGGAGGAATGAATCCTATTGTTGACTTTCTTCCGTAGTTTTAAAGCACTAATCACACTGGAAGTAAATCCTAGAATAATGGTAATCCATATCACACAAAAAGATAAAATCCCGACCGTCCCAACGCCTTCTCTGGAACTAATGATCTTTAAACACGTAACAGTATAGTTATCATTCGTATCGCTGTAATAATTTACCAATATGAATGGAAGAGCTGACAATAATATGGAAATAATTTTCGGTGGAATAAGTATGACCAGGAATACATTTCGATGAAATTTGGAAAGCTGAGTGGATTTTCCTGGATTGTATATTCCCAGCAAAATAATTCCTGCACTCAAGTATCCGCACGCGCAGTCAAATAACGCAAACTGAATGAAGAAACCAGAAGTGTCGCACACGGGCACGCTGCCAGTAAATTTAAATACTACAAAAAGCAATAACCCAAGGGCCAGAGCCGCATGGGCAAAATCAAGTGTTATATAGGAGAACTTCCATAGCTTTGGTAGAGAGAATTGCTTTATCAGTTTATATAAAATGGACACAGTGTTCAGAGTAAGCCCTAGAACAGAGAGAGTCAATACTGTATAGACCACAGGTTCATCGCCAGTCCTTATACCCATATTTGGCCCTCCCTCTAATGTTTAAAGGGCCCACAAGCACCCTATTCATGTCAAAACATCATGAGCCGCTATCAAAACTGCATAACGACTTCTATTGACTCCGCTATCAACTGCTAATCCAATTTCGAAAATTCTCTTTGTAATGAAATCCAAACTTTCGGCAATGTTGACTCCGTAGGATCCAATGGGTTATGTAATGTTTCCATTGCGTGTATTCCAGTGCGTGACTTACTTTTCTTTATGTGATTTCACCTGTAAACATAAAACATCAATACAATAAAAATTCAATTAGCAAAAACATGCTATTTTTACAGTAAATTTCATTCTATCTAGCTTTTCATTGACTGTTTCCTTTAAAAAATTGTACAATCTTGCAACGCAAAGTTAATTAATTCTGCTTCTATGTACACCCATGAGGCCGTAAAAATTATTCAGAATTCAATGACAGAACGGTAAATTGTTTTGTCGCATTTCTGAGATTTGGCTTAATGTGCAAACGCTGATTCAATTTCGCAAAAACATAAGTTTAACGAAGACTGTCACACGTGATGATGGCGATATAGACACGTAACATGTTCAGATGATAAGGCGGTTGTGGTGATCACAGAGGAACACACACACACGTATAAAATGAGAATATGGGGATGAACAGTACGTAAGACCACCGCTTCTTATAACAGACATTGACATAAAGGAACACTCAAAATCACACAATGGCCGTTGAATTACGGCAGCTATGGTCAGAATTAATGAAATATTGCAGTCTATATCGTGCAAATTCTATGCTTGAACATGGATTACCTCTTTTACTGTATATTAAACGCACGTATCGGTAATAACGATAGTTAGTAAGCAATCGAAATAAAGGTTCACCAGCTTTGAAGTAAAATTTTTGAAGTGATTGTAAATTTTACCATCTGTTTGCAAGCTTTGTTAAATTTTCGTGTAGATAATAAAAGGCCCAAAAGACTGTAAGAGAACTAAAAGTTTAGTCTTTTTTTCAAGCTTCTTAAATATGTAAATAAATGTACAGAGTTTATTTCTAAATCAATGGAATTCTATCTATCAAATTAAAAAAATATGAAAGTGCTTCGAAAGTCCAGGTGTTCTGGTGAATTAAAAAATGCAAATCGTTCTTGGACGTCTTACCTGACGTTTATTAAAACGTGCTGCCGTCCGATGATTTATAATCTAATCCAGTAAAACAAAATATTCAACAGAATTAACTTGTTTATACAACCTCGTAATTCTGTTTCAATATAGGAATTAATAACTCATATTACAGGTATTCAGTTTTAATCATTCTGATGTGTTTCATTGCACTATCTGTTATCCAATATCAATTCCTGCCAATGAAATGAAAACATGAAACCGAAGTAGGTGAATCAATTATAAATGATGTAGAAACAACTAAATGAAATGCTGCACTCATAAATTTGGAAAATAATTTCCTATTAGGTTTGTATCGCAATGGTAATGAAAGCAATAATTTCCCTTTCTCGGAACGGTATAGGAGTAAATTAAGGCAAAAGACAGAATCTATTCGTTTTCAAGAAGACAATATTGAAGTTTACTTGAAAAGAATTTATTACCATTTTTTCGTTACACTCTTAAGGTATATGCAATTCCTTAAATGTGGTATTTTTGGTAAAGCCCCTATGTGAATCAAAGATATTGATACCGACAACATAGAACATACTAGTATTATAGATATGTAAAATACTAGTAATGGAAACTCCAAAGGAAAACCACAGAAAGCAAAGAACTTATCACAATGGAAGTACTGAATACAAGCCACAAGGAGTAATCATCTACTGCTTCCTAATTTACAAGGAACACCGGTAGATATAGTAAAAAAAAAATAAAATGCATGTATGTTCAATACAGTTCAGTTCAATTATCTACAAGGAGGGAGGAGATCTCCAACAAGACCCATGTGCATGCAAGAAACATATACTTCGTAACGACAATTTTAGTGATTCACTTATAGACATCTTTACAAGACTTTTTTGTGAATTTCTTGGAAACCAGAAATGGAGAGAGAACAATTTGACATTATTAGAATTTTAGAATAAATATAGATTTGCGTCTTATTATGCTCATAAACATATAAAAATTATCTGTTTGCTATAGATATGAAATATATCGGTACATTAATGTTGTTTGGATGAAAGAGAAGTTACAAGGTTATCTTGAAATTTGTTAAATCTCTTAAAACATCCGGTATTTCAAGACCATTAAACGTAAAATCGTTTGAACTTTGAATTTTATGTACGATCATGTAAAATTTAACGCCTGTATAATTATGGTTTAGATTCAACAGACCAAGGTATTCTGAACATGGTCTTGCCGTAGTTATAACTGAATTTGTTTGCGCACTAGCTGAAGTGTTATTGGGTAGATATGTTTTTGGGAGAAGGAATTATGTATTATGTAAGATTCGGAGCAAAATGATGATGTACTAATAACAAAATTAAGATCACGACAAGAAGACATGAGGGGAATCAATGAAATATCATATTTATAACGCCAGAAGAAAGTTAAATCTTTCAAATACTGATATCGATAAAACTCTTTACAGAAAATCAAGAGCGATTTGACCTCTTACACTAGAAATGAAATGTATTCGGAGTAACGCCACTATTCCATACGGAATTCTAATCCACTGAGCAAACACTGCTGTCGTGTTGGACGTTTGAATTTAACATGAAAATCCATATCTACTCTTCAGATTTCAGTGCCACCGTGTTGTATTTTGGATCAACTAAGAAGGCAAACAACGTACCTACCAAGTCTGGTCGATGCCAATATACCTTGGCCCTATTGGAAAATTAAACAGTGTAGCATTACGATATCTCACTTTGTTTTGAATTGTATTTACTCAAGACAAAAGCAAATTGTTTGAAAGTTTTTACCACTTTCATTGAAGAAGAATACAATGTTTATCTTTATCGAAATATTTTGATACTGCTCTTTTTGTTACGTGTATCGAATTAAAAAAAGTTAATTCAAGATAAAATTTGTTTGCCTTTTTAAAAAACATTGGAGCATTGCTTTTGAATGGTTAAATCGATGTCCCTGTAAACACCTTTTTTACTTTTACCTTATACGGGCTGAATTTTTACGACTAGTTGCTTCGCTTTTCATTTTGGCGACCATGTATGGCAAGGTGTTTTCTGCTTGAGGGGGGGGGGGGGGGAGAGGTTGAAAATTGTTTTGTCCCGTCTATCCAAAAGTTTTCCATTGGCAACACCGTTTGGACCATGTCAGATTTAGCTTTTGTATTATTTTTTTCATGTACCAAGACCTCTTATTGTATACCTAGGAGTTTGATTTAAAAAGAAAGGAAGGTATCTTTAACAGGACTTGGTTGTACACAGCACCCTCAGATAAACATCTAAAAACCCAAACGAGAAAACACAGAGTAGACAGGCATAGCAAGAGACAACAAAGGGACATCTTGGTATCAAAGACGACATTAAAACGATTTTCATACTTTTTGGCCATTTTACATCGTTTAGACTGAGGATCACTGACGAGGGTTTATTACCCGAAACGTGCATGTCAGGTCTTAAATGATGCTATTGAATTTGAAGACGTTTAACATTAACAAAAACGACTACCACAAAAAATAATCATGAGATTTTTTTCAAGTCATAAACATTCTTTTCTTTTGAAGACTCCATCATATTCTGACTTTTTTCTCAAAGAACACCCCATGTCACTTCCGGGCGTAGTTGACATCAAATCTGGGAATTCCTAACAAAACTTTATAGATTTTTGAGGTGTAAATCAGTGATTGATTGTCGAACAAAAAACCAAATACATGTATCATAATCCAAAAAAACCATAACTAATGGGTGTACAAAAACCATGGAAAATACTAAACCAGAAAAGATTTTGAGATAGTATCAGGTGACCGGAGAGAGTCAGCATCTCCTGTTTGCTAAAACACCTACAGAAAACGTCAAATTATAAATTCGGTGTGTTTGGATGGCTCTAACCTATATGCTGACTATAGGTTATTCGATTAACTTGACAACACGATGACATGTTGTTTAAATGTACCAGTATTTCATTTTAACTACTGTGTATAATTATATACATTCTCCGGAAGTACGATGACTATGAACACAAAATGCAAAACGCACTTAAAGATAAAGGATGCATTCTTTACAGAGAGGTACCTATTTGATACTCAATCAGGCCATAGTAATGAAACATTTTGTTTTCCATCAGTGGAAGGGTACAGAAAACACACACAAAACATGTATTTTTCCACTCTAAAATATCCAGAAATTAATTCAAAATCAAATCACATCTCAGTAAGTGATATTGAAGACGTTTACATTCATACCACTTGGTGAGTGTCACTGCTGGTGGACCAGGAGTCCCCGAGGGCACATGTAGCGAAGTTCGATCAATTTCGGTTGATCGTTTCTTCAACGCATTCTAAATTTCTGTTATTAAAATTTCTTGAAATTTCTAAAAAGTGGGTCCTGTAGCATCATATCCCACCCATCCTGCTACGTCTTTCGATACGCTTTTTCGACATAGTAACTTTCATACTTTTTTTGGCATATCACATTGTTTAGATTCGAGGATCACTGACGAGGGTTAAGTACCTGAAACGTGCATGTCTGGTCCACGTTGCCAATATATCTGTTCTTAAATGATGCTATTCAATTTGAAGACGTTTACACTTGTATACTTTTAAATACCTTATACGACATCATAGTGTCAAAATTATCTCTCTCACATGTGAAATATTTTTTCCTGTTTTGTTTTCAATCTTCCTTTCCTAATTCAGTCATACCAAACACGTGTTTGTGTGTTTTCATATCTGGTGGGAGGGTACCTTTCAGAAAAAGTTCCGGATGTAAAACAAAATTTTAAATTACTATGGCCTTAGTGTACGAGACATGTATTGTTCAAGTGGCGCCATCTATGACGAAACGCTTCTTCACTCATAGTCATGGATTCTAAATATAATTGTCAAAATTATTTAGGAGGGTTTGTGTATTCAGCTTCCCTATACTAACATAACATATCATTGAATATGATGTAATGGTTGAATATAGCTATTGATAACTTCAACAACAGTTACTAGTAACTTACATGTAAAACAAAGGAGGGGATCTCCAACAACACCCGGCTGCAGCACCCACAGCAAAACCCCAAAACACCCAACGCAAAAACACAAAGCAGACAAGCACAGAAAGTACAGAAAGTAATTCCGAATTCTTCCGAATTTGTAAAACACAAAGCAGACAAGCACAGAAAGCACAGAAAGTAATTCCGAATTCTAATTCAATGTCGCTATATATAACGTCGTATTTCATTGGTTGTTTGCTCCTTAGATACGGCAGTAAAACGAGAACGTACTTGGCGTTGCTAACGTCACATTTCGCCTAATATTCACAAAAATATAGATTGCATTAGACGCGTCACCAGAAAAACTCAGTTTGCCACCGTAAAATCAGCATTTACTGTCCGCAAACATAACGTCAGCTAGTTATTCCTTAAATTATAATTTTCGCGCTCGGTCATGCATAACCCGCCGTGTACGTATGTTTTTGGTCTGAGTGTTGTAAATTGGGTATAGATGCTACGTTTTTTCTTCTGAAAACGTAGAAAAGGAAGTTACAAAACAAAGGAAGGACCACATTATCACATCATACATTGCACACGTTGAAATAATTGAACTGAAATAATTAATCCAATGCGTGAACAGAAGAGAAGTGCATAAAGATTGTACATCGGGACAGGAATAATATATGCATTTTTGTTCAAAGTAGTTGGATCGCTTCGAGTCCCTTGGCGCTTCAAGAGAAGAAACATCAGAGATTAATTTGTTTTCTTTGATTAGGCAGTTTTCTTTTGAATGATTTAATATTATTGATATTTTCAACAAAAACAAAAACAAAACAAAAAAAAAAAAAAAAAAAAGAAAGAAAGAAAGAAAGAAATATGCGCATATCTATTGATTTTGAAAACGTTCGGAACGATGCGATTGATATTTTCCAGGACTTCATGTGATTAATAATGAATTCCTATTTTATTTTGGTGGAAAGAAACAGGGTATGATACCGGGTGTACACTAAAGAGGTTGATATTGCTAAGTTCGCTGCTACGTACAATTCGCTAAAATAAATCTCAGCAAAAAAAAAAAAAAAGAAATAGAAAACGCTGCATCTTGCGCTTAGGAACAAGCAAAAAAAAAAAAAATCAAAACGAAACCACTCGAGTCATATTTGCAAAATAAACTTTTGAGAAGGTTGCTGTTGTGTTCTTTAAAGTGTCAATTCTACACTTCATTTTCAGCAGAGCCCTTGGCATTATCTTTGCTTGTTAGATCGATAGTAATGCGCCAATCCTTGCCTAGTCGATACACGTGCATGTATAATTAAGGTTATTGTCGCTAGATATGAAATTTTAAAAGAGAATACATGATTTGATGTTTTTGAATAATAATGTTTGTAATTTCGTTACATGCCACTGAATGCAAACATTTGTAATGTCTTTGTGTTTTACAAAGGTTGCAATAATGCAAATGCATTTATAATTGATCATGACGTGCGGATATACTATCAGATACAAAATGTAGAACTCGCAAAACTTCCTTTTTTATTTCTATGAAGTTGTTAAGGGATATGATTTTCCGGCTCTAGGACCGAAGAGCTCAGTCAGTACTTAATGTTATCAATAATAGTAATAACTTCGTTCTGAGGAGACGGCGACTTGACATCACTGGTATGCTTGAAAGTGACTGACTTATTTTTGACACTACATAGAAAAAAAACTAAATCATTTTTTCTCCAGTTTTGACATTTTCTGCACGGCTGACGTGATGGGTGTTGTTTACGAGCATAAGATGCTTACTCTCACCGGGTACTTTATTGCTCTTGTGCAGAATTTTTGTTGTTTTCTTTTGTTTTGTATTTTTTTCTGATTTTGAATGTCCTTTGATTATGATTTTTGAATTTGATCTTATTGACTTTCACTCACTCATTTTTAACTTGCAGCTAAAGATTAAGGAAAACACCCGTCGGCTTGTTTCTACGTGTAAAATCCTTGGGTGCAACGGGAATATACATTTTTGTTATACCATTGCCAGTATCTCTATATAAAATCCCCATAAGAAAAATGCCTATAAATTCGTATATTTGACCAAGCGGTCAATATTTACATCAATATTGGTCCTAGGGTAATATTTCAAAAAATATTGACCGATAAACGGTACATCGTTTGTGACGTCACGTCATTGATGACGCTATTAGCTCTACCTATTTTTTACGCGCTCTTTCTCTTATAGAAGAAAATGAACGTAAACATGCCGGGCTAATCGGTTCGTTGCTGCAGTATTGATGTAAGGTATAACAAAACAATTATTGACTGGGAATTCGGGCAATATATGATTTGTTGGACCTTCAAACAAAATATAGCCCTCGGCCTTCGGCCTCGGGCAATATTTTTTCTTCAGGTCCAACAAATCTTATATTGCCCTCATTCCCAGTCAATAATTGTATAATATCACAGGAGTTCGATGCCAACGATCCACAAGAATATCCGCGCCTACTTTCCTTATATATAACTTTGACTATAGAGAGATGGGAAGGGGCGGGTGTCATTGAGGGTTGTTGGCATCGAGCTCCTGTGATGTATATCTCCGCGAAATGACCTTTTTATGCAGAAAAAAAATTCAATGTCATTTTCTCAGATATTGAATCCAAAATTAACTTGGCTCCATGTCAATCAATTTCACATTGTACAAAATATATTAGCCAAATTCATGAACTTTTCCTTTCTTGCTGAATTACATAAAGTAGATAAAAATCAATTTTGTTTGAAAAGTAGGTAATATTTTGTCTGTAGACATAATTCACTTCATATTTTGTATACATTATCTCTATTCAGTACAAATTGAATATGAATAGAAATATCCTTTGTTGATTCACTACATCCCACAACAAATTATAATTTATTTTCTGTATCATCGTTCAATACCAATCAATATCAACGAAAATCAGTCAATCAATATCAACGAAAATCAGTTGAATAAAACCAAGTTTATAGAACTAATAAATGTTTTATGTTTAGGAGGAAATTCGATACAAACTTACCTATGTGTTTCTTACAATCCAAGGTAAAATATTCCTGTATTTGTAGATGGTATTTTGAATTGAATGTCGGCTATTATCAGACGTTCGGATAAAATGTAAATCATGGAGTAAGACCTTATCTCCTAAATTGTATATAGATATCAAACTGATATTGGTAAATGCCACACGAGGGGGATTCAAAACGGATCTGATTACCACGGTATACTACTAACATATGGTCATAATCATTTTATAATTATATAAAAAGAAACATTACTTACCAATTTTTTTTTTCAAAATATTTCCATTATTTGCCAAGTGTTTTAACGCACAAACTTTTTCTTTCAAATGGCATTTGTTCTGTGTCGTCAACCTTTTCAGCGGTGGGGTAATTTTACTGAAGGAATTATCATTTTAATGATATATGTTTGTCGTGAACAAAAACTCGAAGACAGTGTATAAATAGAATGACAATGGTACGAGGAATAGAAAATTACGTTGAAATAAAAGCCAGGAACTGTTTTTTTTTATATCGGGGTACCAGACCGTACGCTTTCTGATCCAATATTTATTACACACGAGTGCTCTTTCAATTATGTTTGGTTGATTGCTATTTAGAATGTCCCATTCAAACTTCGCTCGATATTGTCGTTCAAATGAAATAGATAGTTCGATCATTCGTTTCTTAGGTACAAGTCGTAAAGTTCAAAACTTGAACGATGAATGGCAAACATTTGGCGATTTAAAACTCTATTGATGTAAAATATTTTGGACATCATATAAGAATGGGATAAATACCATAAACTATCACTTACATCAGAAAATATTGATTTATCAGAATTAGGGGAAAAGGGTTTTCAAATAGTAGTTGATAGATTTGAAGTATTAGAAAAGAGGCACCGATCCTCCCACAGTGGAGTCATCGATATTTGAAGTGAGTTTACAAGTGGTTCCACACCATTTATCAATACCACCAGATTAAAGGCAACACGGAATGCCAATTATTTAAATCTCCACAGATAAATAATCAAATCTTGATTAATGCTTTTTTCACCTATTGGATTTGGGCTGGATTGGAAATTGGGGAGTTATATTTTTCAATATATTAGTAAAATTGGCATTTAACACAGGAAGGTCAAATCAATTCCTATTTGTAGACTGTAATCAATTCCATATAAGTATTCCGTTTAACCTTTTTAGTGATGAGCAATTATAAATAAAAAGCTGTATCCATTAAACAGCCATTCCCATATGCAGTTGGAAACACTAAACAAATATCAATGAAAATGACAAAGGGATCCGGTATGCGTAAGCATTTCCCTGGTCATTTTAGGTCCAACCCTAAATTAGTATGGCATTTCCTTTCTCCGATCAAGAAAACTTACACCTTCTTTACACCAAGTGGGTCTTACGTAATGTATATCGCTGAATGGAAAACCCATAACCATCTTGTTGAAAACCTTGAGCCATTGCAAATCCAATAATAATAATTATTATCATTATTATACTAATATACCTTATAATGGTAATAACAATATGAATTATGAGAAATTATTTCCATTACCCAAACCAGGATTTGAACCTACTACCTAAATTGTGTAAATCCATAACAACGGCAGCCAGTTATAGTGACTTTTTTAGTGCCGCAAGAAAATCCATCGTGATTTAATTCTTCCACATGTTCGAAATTTCTTAATCAAATATCCTTTTCTCCATTGCAATTCCATTATAAAAACTTGTAGAAGAGGAAAGGGTTTGTTACTAAGCAGCAATACCTAGACCCCGTAAATTCCTCCTAGTTTCTTTACAACGAAACAGTGTACCGCGTTATTACGAGACTACGGATCTCGTTACAACGTCATAAAAGACCCATGAAGCCAGGTATGCTATTTTATTCCGAAATATCGGATCCTCTTAGAGAAAGATGTCAAGATCTGAAATCTGGTATTTTGTATTGACCGTTCGTGCTTTCGTTCGAAAGAACATCGAAGAGAAAATGTCTTATCTATATCAAACTTAGCTAAAACAGTTTATAAATTACTTCATCCTTGTCAAGTTTAATAAAAACCCGTCCAGTGATTCTGTTGTTGCCAGTGTTCAATGAAAAATGACCCTCTCGATCCCAGTATCTTTAGTTTAAACATATTTATTCGCCACTATACAATTTTGGTGCATAACATGAAAAGGATAAAAAACCCAAATAATTCAAAGCTTGGTATAAACTCTTCTTCCGAAGAAAAATTGGCAATTATATAACCATGTGACATAGTGGTTAATGCAAATACATACAGATTTTTCTTTACTTTGTAAAGAAACACTAATGAATAACCCCCACCCTCCAAATGTATAAAGTATTGCAATAGTCAAACGCATGTCTTACTAGTCATTCAACCTTTCATGAGGTGAATAGAATATGCTCAAATAGCATTTGGAATCATTAAACTTATACCCCCGCCCAAAAATATGAACAGTAAGAAAGTTATTTTGAAAGCAATATGTAATGGGGGTTAAGAGTACATGAAATGATCATACATACAAGTACAAAGTTTTCAACCCAATTTTACATTTGTTTTCACTTTTAAAAATGCAAAATAACATTTTTTTTATTATTTGTATAAAAACTATTATCAAGATAACTAAAATACATACCTATCTTCATCGTTTTGCAGAAAGTTTGCATCACATGTTCCCTCTTTCAAATTAAATACGGCGACGACATGACATTTGAAATTAGTTTCAATATCGCCTATGTAAATCACATAGGTATGTGAAATGATACAATATCCTTTTAAGTAAATCTTAATACAAACATTTAGGCACCTTTTTATGGTGGTACAATACCAGAAAGCGCCTTGCAGGTCCTATCCCCTATTCATTCCATTCTTCCTTAATCTACAGTTTATATCTCATCTTAACATTGTTTGCCTATAGCAGATCAGTTTCTTTGGAGTTCTCTTTAAGACGTTGTTATTAAATTACAAGTGGCATTAAAAGGTTGAACAATCGGGGAAATCACGATATTTCCTTATTTTTCATATATACACTTGGGTAACCCATTAATTTATGCTTGCATTGCTACTCGTTTTACGTTATGTAATCGAATTGTACGATAGAAAAATAAGTGTTGCAAAAAATAAATAAATGAGAAAAATAGAGAAAAATAAATTAAATGTTTTAAAAAGGCGGTATGTCCGGATTGCAGAAAAAAGGAAATACTGTTTCAATTCAAAGTACCACAATGAAATACAATGTATGATTTATTTTGTACCAATTAGGTCCACTCACCAAGTTTCAGTGAGATATTTGTATAGAATTGGTACTATGTAGTTTATTTCACAACCATATCTTTAAGAGCAAGGTCAAATCTCAAGGTCAAAATAAGTATCTGAATCAATTCCACTAAATAATGTTCTGGATGCTTTTGAGATGGTACATGATGAGTTTACATGATCTTATGAATAGGTTTGGCCTTAACCTTCAGAATTTTTAGTTAGACTCATGTACCATCTCAAAAAATAGTTGCCAGAGTCACCTAATGCTCGACTGCATAGCATAATGTCTTTAATGACAGCCTATTTCTTAAGCTCACTTTATGTAGCACCTATACTTTGCTCAATATTGGCTTCTATAAGCAAAAACACTGAAGCGGAAAAAGTAGGTCAATGTTATTTTAAGAAAGATTGATTAAAGATGCATCCAATTTGTAAGTTTGGAACATGTAGTACTTACAGTTAGCTCAATACTGGCTATTAAAGGCAATATCACTCAAGCAGAAAAGTAGGTCAAGGTCATTTTATGAAAGCTTGATCAAAGATACACCCAACATGTAAGTTTGGAACACGTAGCACTTATACTTTGCTCAATATTGGCTTTTCTAGGCAAAATCACTCAAGCAGAAAAAGTAGGTCAAGGTCGTTTAATGATAGTTTGATCAAAGATACAACCACATGTAAGTTTGGAACATGTAGCACTTATACCTTGCTCAATATAGGCTATTAAAGACAAAATCACTCTAGCGGAAAAAATAGGTCATGGTCATTTTATGAAAGTTTGATCAAAGATACATCCAACATGTAAGTTTGGAACATGTAGCT
Source organism: Pinctada imbricata (assembly GCA_033119305.1). Classification (NCBI taxonomy): domain Eukaryota; kingdom Metazoa; phylum Mollusca; class Bivalvia; order Pterioida; family Pteriidae; genus Pinctada; species Pinctada imbricata. The sequence continues at coordinate 24,694,697 of VSWD01000009.1, forward strand.
TTTATACTTTGCTTAATATTCGCTATTAAAGGCAAAATCACTCAAGTGGAAAAAGCAGGTCAAGGTCATTTTATGAAAGTTTGATCAAAGATACATTCAACATGTAAGTTAGGAACATGTAGCTTTTATACTTTGCTTAATATTCGCTATTAAAGGCAAAATCACTCAAGTGGAAAAAGTAGGTCAAGGTCATTTTATGAAAGTTTGATCAAAGATACATTCAACATGTAAGTTTGGAGCATGTAGCACTTAGACTTTGCTCAAAATTTGCTATTAAAGGCAAAATATTACTATCTTATCAACATTTGCCTTATCTTTTGAAGTAATTAAAAAAAATTTAACCCCAGGGGCTACATCCCCATCTGGCAATATTAAACAAAGTATTATTAAACATTAACAAAAAAAAAAAAACAAAACCCAACAGAATATGAATATAGGAAAGGTAATTGTGTGATCTTAGCATTTACCTTATCATCTAGTTCGGACAGCTCCGACACCTACGCTGGGGGTATTGCAATAGCTTTTTTGCACTAAAGTGCAGTCGAGCTAAAAATTGAACATATACATAGACTGAAAAAAGTTCAAAATATGGCAGATATAACCATAGAGAATTCTTCCTCCTCTTAACTTCAACAATATTACAGTCGGATTTGTTATAAATCTGTAGAGAATTGTTAACTTCAACAATATTACAGTCAGATTTGTTATAAATGTGTAGAGAATTGTAACAACATTACAGATATTTTCATCAACTATACATACATTTGTATTAATGTTACAGAGATGAACTTTGTAAAGGGAATAAAAATCATTTTTAAATATGTCGTCTTTTGGAACTGAAGAAAATATGTGGTATCCTCTTTTCTAAAAATACATAGTTTAGTAAAATAAGAACAATGACGAAACAGTTTGAAAATTTATTTTCAACATGATCCTTGTAAAGGGCATATAAAAAGTAATCACTGTTTAAAAAGTAATCAAAATGTATTAATAGGTGTTCATTTTCAGTTATATAATGATAAAACATAAAGCACAGCTAACCCACACATTGAACAAATCTATTTTTTGACAGATTATATGTATCACCAGTAAGCACTGCTTACAATTGCTTTCAGGTTATCCATTTAACAATTAAAGATCAAACAAGCATTTTGATTGTATCACTTCAGCAATATATACCCCCTTCCAGTAGCAATATGTACCTTTTTCATTCCACAATTAAGAAAAAAAAATTAAATATGTACAGTTTTCAAATTAAACATAGAATAATTTAAAAAAAAATTAAATAAAATAATTTCCCCTAATGAGGTTTATAAAAACTTTTCTCAGATTTTTTTTTTTAATGGAGTTGCAATTTCAAAATTAATTATTTCCAATCATAATATTAAACAAGTTTTGCTAGCTGGCCAGATTTAGTGAAATTCCATGACTTTTATATAATATGATGTAATAAATTAAAGTTGCAATGACATGATGTTTAAATGCAAGAGCCATGACCCTGCAGTAGTCACGACAAAATAATCTTAAAAGATGCATATCTTCCTATACTACATGTATACAGTCCATGTAATGCTTTTAACGAATCTACCGATTGTTTGCTAGCACTTTGCTGAACATTTCTTAAGCTGCAAACTTCTTTGAAGAATTTGGCACAACTCTACGAATTGTGTAGGAGTTGAAATTAAAAAAATTGGTTGTACAGAAGGACAGACAGGCAGATGAGCTATAGCTAGTCCCACTTTTGTGTAAAAAAGTTTGGCACCGATAGTACCATCCTGTTTCATGTGCAGGTAACTATATCTCCTGACAGTGAATATGCATCTGGTATGCTTTGAATCTAAATAATTGCCAGTTATTAAGCATGTAAATTAAGTTACAAGAACAATAAAAATCATATAAGCACTGCATTGCTTTAAACATTTTTGAACACTCGAGCTAATATTTTCGAGTAAACCAAACATGACATTGAAAAATCTGTGTAAAGCACTTAAAACAAAAGATAAATGTAAATGAATGATGTTTATTTACAAATGAGAACAATAAATATTATTTTATTATCAAAAACATATAGGTGGTGTTAGAAATGGTGACAACTATTAAATGACTTGTTGGAAATTAAATTACACAAAATTTTGATGAATGTCTGTATCTATAATGTTACAATGATTTGTGTTTTTTTTCACCCGCACATACCAATTTTCATTTCAAAATCTAAAATGAATCATGAAAACAAAAAAGCATTTATGTACATGCATATACAATAATGAACTACATAAAATCTCACAAGTTATTTCCTAGTGATCTTAAATAACTTGTAAAACAATATCATGCTCTCTTAGTGGATAACTCCATGATGTGTAGCATCACAGGTGTAGAACAAGTATACATGTAAAACAAGAGGCTCAAAGGGGCCACATTGCCCACCCGAGTTGCTGTTGAAGACTTTAAGTGGCCTCTGCGAGTAGAGGACGTCAAGTACTAGCTACATGCAAGGTTTGTGAAATTCTATGCAGCAGTTACAGAGTCTTCCAAGGAGAGGCTGAAAATGCTACAGTCAGACAGGGCCCTCAGTGGCCATGTTTGTAGATATAATATGCTTGAAAAACACAAGTATGGTAGTGGACCTTGTGTTCTCACTTCCTGTAAAGTTTGGTGACATTGTGTGAAACGATTGCAGAGGAGATGTCAAAAATGTGTCAGCCAATCAGAGCCCTTGGCAGCCACATTTGTTGACAAATCAGTAAGAAAAAGACATGCTTGGTAGAGGACCTTAAGTACCTGCTTCTTAGAAGGTTTCATGAAATTTTGTACAACAGTTGCAGAGGATATGTGAAAAAGCGTCAGCCGATCAGAGCCCTTGGCGACCATATTTGTATTGTTGACAGATTGGCACCAAAAATACAAACTTGGTAGAGGATCTTGAGTTATTGCTTCCTGCAAAGTTTTGTGTTCTACACAGCGGTTCCAGAGGAGAATGTTGAAAATGTGTCAGCCAATACGCAAGATCGCAAGTACAGTGCATGCAGCTTGTCCGGTCTGATTTTTCATTTAGTCACCCACCTAAACCATTGTTCAAAACTTGGGCACCTTTTCTGCCCAAGTAAAGTGATGACGTCATAACAATGGAGAACAATCGAATAGTCTTGGTTAGAAGTATTTGCGATCTGCCGTATTATAGTCCTCAGTTGCCATATTTGTTGACCAATCAGCACAAAAAACACAAACTTGGTAGAGGACCTTGAGTACTTGTTTCCTGTACAGATTCATGAAATTCTGTTTAGAAGTTGCAGAGGTGTCGAAAATGCGTCAGCCAACCAGATCCTTCAGCACTGCCATATTTGTTGACCAATTAGCACAAAAAAACACAAACTTGGTAGAAGACCTTGAGTATTTGCTTCCTGTGAGGTTTCATGAAATTCTGTGCAGTGTTTGCAGAGATGTTGAAAATGTTTCAGCCAATCAGAGCCCTCTGTGGCCATATTTGTTGACATATCTGCATGAAAACATATAACTTTGTAAAGGACCTTGAGAACTTTCTTCCAGCAAAGTTTTGTTAAATACTGTGCATGAGTTGTAAAGAAGATAACAAAAATATTAAATGTTCATGACAGACAGATGGCAGATGCCACACTATGACAATTGCTAAAAAGTGATCCCTAAATGTCCCTATGCTACGCAGGCGACACAAAAATAGAATGTTTTAAGAACAGGTATGTTGCCTGTTGCATGCTTGACCTTTGACCTTGCATTTGATTTTGACCCTCGCTGGGTGTAACAAGTCATATCATGCTTGGCCATCTCTACAAGTTTGATGAAAGTGCATATTAATTATATTATAACCATTATTTATTTATGTTAAAGTGTGACTACACAAAAGACAAACTGAAGCTGGACAGTCAGTCATCAGTATACCAGTATGTGGCCCTTGCATTGCGAGGAACATAATTACTGGGTAAATTAACATGCAATTGGTACAAAAATAAATAATTTTCTGTTTTATATGCGGTTTTGCAGTTAACATTTCAATAACAAAGTTCATGTAGAACATTGGATGAAAGCTATTACTCCACATTTGTTATTTACATTTACAACAATTAATACACCTTTGAGATCAACATTAAGAAATTATAAAAAAAAAGTAAAAAAGAAAAAAAAAAAAAAAAAAAAAAACTATATGTACAATCTTAAGGACTTTATAATTCTACATGTAAAATTTACTAAAAATCAAATTTTCTTTAGTTTAATAATATTTCATTTCATATTATGAAAAGGGATTGGGCAAAAGTTTTCACAACATAGATTGATACCCTCTCCATATAAAATTTCAACTGAATTTACTAAGCATTATTATCTTTAAAAAGAAATACTAATTGTTACCAATATATTTAAAAACAAACATGCGAGTTGTTTATGTATATATTAACAGGTCGAAGCAATATATAATACACTTTCATCATAGTCTCCAAAACTCAACTCAGTACTACAATACTGAACTTAGTACAAGGATATGAAAGACAGATTGAAGAAATATATATACTATTCTCTCATCATGGTCTATATATTCAACTCAGTGCTAAAAAAATGATATATTAAATATAAAACAATTCAGTACTATGATATAAAAGATACTGTGACTGGCACTTAGCACAAAGCACTTATTCGTTTTGAAATGGATGATATAGTAGAAAAGGAAATAAATATTTTCTATCATTCACAAATGTAAACAACTAAATTTTTAATAAAGCTGAATGGCTTAAAATGATTAAATTTTTGTCTTGAAAATGTGACATTTTAATGGTCAACAGTTTTTATATCATAATAATTTGATAACTTCATCATATAACTAACTATAATCTTATAAAATCTTACAACTTCTGGTAGAAAAGCAATTCAGATATGGAAGATTGTGCAGTATATCTGTAGATTTTCCTGTTTGGGTAAATATTTTTTCGTAAACAAGTACACTTATATGCAATGATGAGATGCCGAACAGGCAAAACCTGAGGAAAGTTCTCCTGTTCAGCTAGTCCTTCTTTTTCGAGTCCCCAGATGATTTCTTGTTATCTCCCTCTCTTTCTAAAATTTCCAAACTGCTCAATGAGTTCATAACATTGTCAAGGTCGTCATTTTCAGACGTCTTGTTGTTTTCTGCCGACTCCTTCTCACCTTCTCCACTACTGGAATTACTAGCACTGTCTTCTCTCTCTGACACCTGGTGTACATCGCTGTCAGACGACTCCTCATCCCCTTGGAGTATAACCTTACCAAGCTCCTGTGGGAACTCCTCCTTTGTATTGGTGGTACTTGTCGTCACTACAACCTCTTGTATACTCAGGCTGTCAGCACCATCCATCTGTAGATCTCTGCTTGGCAGCCTGTTAAAGTCAACAAAATTTGAGTTGGCTACCTCTGACGGTGTTAAGAAGAAGGACTGCGTAAAGTTCTGATTACCAGACATTGCTGTCGATGTAGAGTTTAGATCTATGTGTGGCTGTTGTTGTGTGACCTGGATATCAACTGCCCCGGTGACCAGCAAGGGGTTGACTGCAGACGACATTCCTTGAGGCCCTGAAGGCTGAAAGTTGCCCTGTAGTTGTGGAGTGCTGCCCTGCAGAGGTGGAGAGTTGTTTTGTGATTGTGGGGAAAGCATCATGCTTAAATCCTCAGGAGATGACACTGTGTACTCTGGGATCTCATTGGCTTCCACCCCACCGTTACCTCCCATAACTAGTATAACCTTATTGTTCTGGTCCAGTATAAACGTCTGCCCTGTGGTATCACAAGTCACAGTTTTGAATTTGCCTCTGTTTGGATTGAAAGTCGGAGACTGCACCTGAGGTTGTGTTACTGGTATCTGGTTAGGAACAAAGGAATTCTGTTGCGTCACCTGTAAAGATGGGACTGTTTGTACATTCTGAACAAAACCTTGGTAAACAACAGATGCCTGCACATCTACCTGAGACTGTGGCATATTCTGACTGAATGAGGTACTGAAGCTTGCAACATTTCCAATTTGGTCAGGTAATGGATTTTCCGTTTTGAGATTTCCAAGGCCAAATATATCATCCACAAGAAAATCCACTCCAGTGCCGGGATTTGAGTTAAGATTGGCGTGTCCATTTGATGGTGAGTTTACCATGAAGCTGTAGACACCAGCAGGAGCTTGGTCGTTTGAAGCGTCACTGAAGGGAGACGGTGCTGTTGATGATACTCCGTTACCGTGTGTCGATGATCTGTTGGTGGAGTGTTTAGCTGCAACTGCAAGTAAAAATTACAACAGTGCAATTCATATAGGACTGTCTCTGCAGTGTATTGATGGACTTTGCTACATGTAAATAAATTGGCTACTTGTAATATACAGTGTTTAACTGTCAAAGAAATCTACATGCACATTTTCAGTCTGCTTGGCAAACTGTTCCATTTGTCCATGCACTCAACACAAACACATGTAGTATTTCAACAAATTCAAATTTTAGTAGGAAGAGGTGAAGCATGCATCTTGTCAGGTTGATGTTTGCTTGTAAAAAGCATGTCCTGAAACAAGCTTTGTTTGTGATACACAGATGCCCGAGTAAACAGCCTTGTATGTAGAAAAGCTTTTATCCAAAAGTAGTTCAAATAAAAAGTCAAGGTCACAGTTAAGCCCTCCATCAATTTCTTGTGCACGTAGTGCCAAGGTCTTCAAGTGATCTTCTACTTCAAAATTTGGTTTCAAACAAGACTTAGTTATATTTAGAAACAACAGAAGGAAAATGACTTGAAACAAATGATTGAAAATAATATTGTGACATACTTCTCTTCCTTGGAATTTTTCTTTGTACTTTTTCGACTGTTTCTTTGCGACATTTTTCTTTTTCTAAAGTTATAAGAAAAAACTTCGAGATTAGTTTGAATACAACTGAACAGTGCATGTTATATGATATATCTGACTCATGATATTTATACAGAGGGTTAAATTTTCTACAAATACATGTTTGTTGTATCTTATGAATTTAAAATTGAATTGATACAAATAAGATATCATTTTGAATTACATTTTGAACAAAGAATCATGAAAATTTTGCTATAATATATGTGCAATCATTTTGAGCTCTTTATATAAAGTTTCGTCATTACGATTTTTGTTAACAAAGTGATGTCTGGTGTATATATACACATTAAAATCTAACGTAAATTTAAAACATAGTGTAATCAAAGATTACAAAGCTCACCTCATGGCAGCTTCCTATCATGACAGGAGTCAAAGAATACACAGTTTTGAATTTGAAAACCTGTCCTACTGAGAACCAACAAACATAGGGTAATCAAAGATTACATAGCTCGCCTATACAGGTTTTTGTCAGTAACCAGGTTAAAGTTTTTGCAAAGTAGGTCAAAGTCCAAGGTCAAGGTCACTGGGTCAATATTTCTGAATATTATGAATTCTGAATAAATATCTCGGAACCTGAGCCACAGTGTGTTTTCTTTAAATATACCAGAGAGATAAAACTTCTTAACATTGATACCCAAATCTTCCTAACATGTGCATGTGGTAGTGTCAAATATTTCCACCAAAATAATTGGTGTAATAAAATAGTGTTTTTAACATTCATTTGTTTCCGTTTTTATGAAAAAGATCGGAACGATCTTGTTCATCAAATTAAGTCCTAATTCCTTCATTCATGGCCTAAGGCTATGTACTCCTTTACTATACATGTATTCAATAATTTCACCTATTGGTCACTTTAAATAGTGTCCACGCTGACCATTGGTCATTTGCATTGGGCGCAAATAAACAAATGCGCAAAGCGTCAATTTCACATAAAACACCGCAGACACGCACAATACATTGTCGAACAAAGACGTATAATTACCTGACATTTGAATATTACAAAGAACTTAACCGAATTACAATGACTTGAATCGTAAGTCTACTTTACTTTATTTCTCTTTAATATTTCTTCTAATCGTAACATTTATTATCCATATAATTCCTTGAATTAACATTCAGAAGTTCGTACGTATCTAAAGAGAGAAAGTATTTACATGCATTTCTGTGGAATCGTATGATAATAGTTTCTATATTGTACATATTATAATCAGACGTGCATTTCATTGTTCGCACGCATTATTTATTATTTACTTATTTATTCTATAGGATATGAGAATTCCTTAGAGTTTATAATCCAGCACCATTCCGTGTGTATTGGCTCTGGTCCATAATCAGGTGATTTGATTATTTCAAATACTTAAATTATCTTTAATACATGTAATCGTATTTTTGAGAATATTTCTTGTGATCGAAATATATGTTTGACCAATTTGTTGAAGTCGCTTGCAAGGGAGATTACTCTTACAATTCATAGTTTTAATCATTGTTTAAATATCTAAGCGACTTGACTTTCTCATATTATTTATATAAATACATGCATCTTTGAATCGTCACCATGTACTTTGTCTTATTATTGTTTATACATTGTTTCAGGGTTCCAATCACTTACAACTACTTTTCCACTACTTATACACATATTTGATGAATTCTGAATAAATATCTTGGAACCTGAGCCACACTGTGTTTTCTTTAAATATACCAGAGGAAACCCTGTTACATGCACTCAAGCGGAAAATATAGGTCATGACCTACATTTGAACGTAGATTCATGATCTACTTTTAAAGACGCATCATCTGTGCTAGTTTGAACTTCCTAGAATTTATAATAGAGAAATAAAACTTCTTAACATTGATACCCAAATCTTCCTAACATGTGCACTCAAGCGGAAAATATAGGTCATGACCTACATTTGAATGTAGATTCATGATCTTAAAAATGCATCATCTGTGCAAGTTTGAACTTCCTAGCACTTATAATAGAGAAATAAAACTTCTTAACATACTAGTGCGGATGCGGATGCGGACGTGGACGCAGACGCCGACGACAGGGTGATAGCATAAGCTCCTGCTCACTTTGTGAGGTGAGCTGAAAAGTCACAGGTATTATCTTGAAAGAGGATAACATGTATTTTAAATCGATCAATGACTTTTCTTTCTTTAATATGCTTACGATAAAGTACAATCATGTATATAGCAAAAATATATCATATTCTACAGAAAATCTACTGTAACAGATCAAAGTACAATCCTCCAGATATCTCTTAAATTTTTGAACTCGAGATAATACAACTTAGCTTCTTTGTCTTTAAGCCTATAATTGGCAGATTCTTTAATTACTCATCATCATCCTTCAGTCTAAAACTTTTTTACGGTATAATTTTTTTTTTTGCATTTAATTACTTAAGAAATGAATCTCATATTTTTTCTGTTGATGCAGGTATCACCCGAAAAATTGGACAGAGAACTGCAGTAATGTGTGTAGCGCGTTGATGCAAAAGTTTTTTGTCCAATTTTTCGGGTGATACCTGCATCAACAGAAATAATGTGAGATTCATTTCTTATCATTCTATTATCATCTATTCATGGAAAACAGACTGTTTTCTTGGATCTAAAAACAATCAATCACCGCACTGTATTTCGTAAGTCAGAGGGTTTCACAGTGATACGTCTGCCAAAACAAGTTATGGCAGCCGCCATGATTCAAACAGCGAACGATCGTCTCTCTATATCTTTGGAATAAGGACCAGTTTGAGCAAACTCTACATACACTGTTAATTTTTGAGTAAGTAGAAAAGAAATGGTACCCTTGAAATGATAAGCAAACATCAACAAATTGTATTTTCAGCAACGAGTTCATTCATGTTTGAGGGAACCCTGGTTCTAAAAATAGTGCTATAAGTAGACTTCTGTGAAAAATTGTGTTGATTGATGTATCAACAAAATTTCTCAGCCAATCAGAGTCTTCGTTTCTTGAAAATGACATGTTTCTAATTTAATTACTCTGTAGTCCTTATATTAGCCATGAATTAGTATATCCCAATTGTGTATAATTTTGGGCACTTAATTTGTATAACAAAATTTCTAGCAAACCAGTTGTTTCATGCCTTATAGTTTTTTATCCCCAAATTAGCAAAATGCCGATGATCACAAGAAGTTATGTTTAAGTAAACAGTATTCTGAGAGTACCTGCTTCTTCTTTGATGTGATTAGGAATGTTATCATAATGCACTTTCCGTTTCTTGCTGTCAATCACCACTCCTATAATAATGAAAAATGATCAGAAATCAGGTTTCGTTTATTTGAAACTGTAAGCCACTAGGGCTTATCAGTGTTACATGTACATAATTAATACACAATACTAAGCTCAATCATTCATATTTCATTATGTATAAATATGAAAATACATTTGGCTTCAATATTACAAATTGAATGAAGGTACAGTAATTCTTAGTTTGACTTAGGAAAATGCTATGGAGGATGGACAGGATTAATTCCGTAAAATTGGATTTTTTTTCAATTTTTATTGTAAAATCAATTTAATTGTTTTAAAGGATGCTGGACCTTAAGGTCCTTTTAGATCACTCATAAATCGAAGAATTAGGTGCAATTTGTATGAATTTTTATATAAAATGACAAATTGACCTTTGGAGTATCAAGTAACTAATTAAGTTCCGCTTGTATTCAAAGATGTTACTATGTTTGATGTCTGTTTTGTGAAAGGGGTACTTGGCAAATCCAGACAAATCATCATTGATTCTGGCCTAATGCGGATTGTTATCTCAACACTTATGCATAAGAGGGTCAAACAACTTGTCACATGATCACATATTTTGTAAACAAAGCCACTCAGGTAAAAATCAATATATGCTAATAATTTGATACATGTACTATCTGCTAAGTCATCATACTAGAGGTGTGGCTTTATGTGTATCTTTATAATTTTGATGCTACCTTTTTCTTGAAATTTCTCTGATTTGAAAATGAACACAAATTACTATGGCTAATTCTTTTCAGGGAGAATTTGTCAAATAACTTTCTGTTTGTTGTTTTTCCGTGTGGGTAGATTTAAGCTGATTTTGCCAGCGTTTAGGGCAATATCTTATCAGAAAAGGGGTCAGAAACTTGTTGTTTAGACACATACAAGCTCAAACAATTTATAGGTCATTTCTGAAAATTTTGAAAACCAATTTTAATAGCCTTTCCTTCAGGTCTTGTTATTTACATCACTGTTTTGAATTATGAAACCATGCAGTATCTAAAATCTAATACTTTTGACATCAGTAACTGCGAAATAATAATCCCATAATCAATAGCTTTCTTCCATCTATGATAAGTTGCAATTTACATATATATACATACATGCACATTTAAATTTGGTTTGAATTTGTTGAGAAGGTTTTTTTTTTCGTATAGTTGAAAGCTGATGGTGTGACAGAATGACAAAGTTTGTAAGAGAATTAATGAAATAATTTCTGCGTTAATCTTGTTTTAATCACAATAACATAGTATTCCATCCTTTTCAATGACAGACTCCCTATACTTGAGTCTGATATTACAAACAAAATTTGAAATATTCAAACCTTTCAGTCAATAATTAATGGTCAGAAACAGGCAACAAGTGAGAATAAGAATAAGAATGTATGAGAGAATAAGCATTATTTACCTTCAGTTGGAGTGTACTGAAAATTGACTTTATTGGAATCCATGTCTTTATTAACATCTCTTAGAAAAAGCTTTACGCCAACAGGGCTCTCTAGGGTAGATTCCTTGTAAGGTGGTATTTCACATTCAATCACCTAAAATATCAGAAATACATTTACTTCTTAATGATAAATTTTGCATTATTTTGATTTATCATTTTTTCATGATTTCAGATGATATCTAAAAGTGGATCTCTTATAGTCACCTATATATAACTCAAAGTTATGATCATTTTGATATCGTTAACAACTTTTTACTAGTGAAGACTTTATTCTTTTACAATTTCCCTGGTTTAATTTGAACCTAAAGCAACATTCTTGCAATAAAAATCAGGAACTGCTTAAGAACAGGTATGACACCTTTTGCATGCTTGAATCTAAAATGTGAATTTGACCTTGAACGTGACCTTGACCTTCAATGGGTGTTGAGTTTCATGATATCATGCTCGACCATCCCTGCAACGTTTGAAGTATAATGCATATCCATCAAATTAAAGCCATTTATGTGAAAGTGTGAATACTAGACAGACTGACCCCAGACAAAGTGTGTTGCAGATGACATAACAACAAGCTCTACGTTTGTGAAACATAAATGCCGTGGTGGCAGCTTTGAGAATAACATAGATAATCAAAGATTACAGAGCTCACCTAGTGGCAGCATGTTATCATGACAGCAAAGTTCAATTAAAACATTTCTTTTTCTTATTGGCTTTTAAAAGCAAAATCACTAAACCAGAAAAAGTAGTTCAAGGTCATTTCAAAGATACATCATATGTAAGTTTGGTACATGTGGCACTTACACTTTGCTCAATATTGGCTTTTAAAAGCAAAATCACTCAAACGGAAAAAGGAGGTCAAGGTTATTTTATGAAAGTTTAATCAAAGATACATTCAATATGAAAGCTTGGTACATGTAGCGCTTACACTTTGCTCAATATTGGTTTTTTGATATAGTGAAGTTTGAAAAGTTAAAAAAGTAGGTCAAATGTCAATGTAAGAGTCAAAGATAAGTGGTCTTATCAAAATCAAATTTCACGGTCATATTTTCAAAGGTTATTGTCTAAGATGAATGGTCTTATCAGCAATCCACATTTAAATATTAAAGCCCTACCATTTATGGTTTTAGAGATATAACCAAGTTTTAAACTTATAAGTTTGCATCCCCCTTCCATTCGCTAAGATACCTCGAATACATGATCAAATTTCTAAAAACCAGCAATATATATATAGCATAATATATATACCACTTGAACTATACAAAATTTGAAAGTGTTTCAAGGAGAAATAGATTTTTATAGGATCTTTTTTAGTGTTTTCCAAAAAAATTGAAAAAAAAGAAGATCAAAGGTCAAGGACAAGGTCAAAAGGTAAGAAAATTTGGTACCCAAAAGATGCATCTTCCAAAGGTACATACACATGCAAAATATGAAAGCCCCATCATCTCTACTTAGATTTGTATATCCTTTCACTGAAAGGGGGATGGAATGACGGACAGATGGATGGACAGACAGACGCACGGACTTGGTCAAATGATCAGGGGCATAAAAAGTCTCACTCTCTTTCACATTGAGATTCATAAAATCATCTCTGTTGGGGCCTAAACGTAAAAGAGAAAACCAATGACGTGATGTTGCTAAGAGAGCACGTGACGTCTTGTAGATAAACGAGTTTCGCATGACGTCATAACATAGCAACCATAAACAGTAATTCAAAATGTCAACTACAAGTTTTCATAACGGGATGAGATTGGAGTAAACATAGGGTAATCAAAGATTACATAGCTCGCCTATACAGGTTTTTTGTCAGAAACCAGGTTAAAGTTTTTGAAAAGTATGTCAAAGTCCAAGGTTAAGGTCACTAGGTCAAAGGTCATAGTCTCAAATGAAAGGTCTCGTCACAAGGTATCTACATGTGAAATATCAAAGCCCTACCCCTTATAGTTCAAAAGATATAGCCCAGGTTAAAGTTTTGTCTACGGACGACGACAACGACGCCGACGGTATGGCATTAGCTCTACGGACTTTTTCGTCCTGGCGAGCTAAAAAGACTTTTTACCAAGTCAATGGAAAAGTTTACATTTACGTCTTCTCGATTTGAGGTATTCTGGGTGATTTAGCAATGCATAGCTTTTGAAATGACACATCTATTTTTCACTTTTCTTGACGCTTATGGGCGTCTCCATTTTGATAACGCTGCAGGAAACAGAAGTAACATGTTCTCTCAACAAAACATGCTTGATTAAATGTTGGAATCTACTTTTTGTTGTAATTTTTTATTATTGATATGCCCAAAAAACATCAGATAAAGGAGAAAATGTCAAACAATTGTAAGTATTTCTAGGAGGGACTAGTTAGGGCCGGAAGTAGGGTGAGCCCATTGCAGAGATACTTCTTGTCATCAAGGAACGTAACTCTGCATGGGAGATTGAAAAAGTCTATCCAAAAGATAAAAGAAATAAAGAAACATGAAATGGAATAAACATTACAAATTGAACGTAAGAAACATTATACAATTAATCAGCTTGTGTGAGGTAGATATAGCAGTATAGCAACCCGAAGGATATGTTATTAACTGAGGCCGCAGACCGAGGTGAATAACATCTCCTGAGGGTTGCTATATCTACTGAACACACGGTAATTAATTGTTTTATTGTATGATCATGAAATACAACGATTAGCTAGATAGCATCTGTTGTAAGGAATTTATAGGTATTCTCTAATGACGCGAAATGTATGCATATGCCGCTACTATTATGACGTCATAACTATAATGCCAATTTAAGAAAGATACTGGGGAAAATACATGTATGAGAGTTGTTCTAAATTTAGCTCTTTGGAGGTGGTTATAGCATTCTCTGGAGGTGGTAACTATAAATATAGCATTATATTCAGAAGCCCCAGACATGTTATCAGCCAATCAGTGATGGGCAAATTTTCCAGTCATACAATAACATAAAATGGATATATTTTATGCCTCTTTAACTTTTTGGTATATCTTTGTTAAGAGCAGTCTCAACTAAAATCCGAACGAGTAAGTGTGGTAGCCTGGCATTTCGGCCCTATTTCAAAACACATTCAGATATTCATAATTTTCTAGTTCTCAAAAGTCAAATGTATGGTGAATTGAAATAAGGCAATTTTGCTTTTGTTTCACAACTCAATAGTGAATACTAATTTATTAAAAGTCGTTCAAAACTTATAAAAATTGTGAAATCATTGAAAATATCAATAACTGGGCAAAATTTTGATACAAAATTAAGAATTTAAATAGCATGATAGCCCTTTTTTTCAATCAAATTGACAGATATCTGATCAACCTTTCAATTTACATTAAGATATTTTGGGTTAGGCCTGGTGTGCACTCGAATTTTAAAGATTTGTGTGTAAAATACAATGATTTTTCTTTTATTCATGACATCAGAATATCACACAAATCATGCGGCTCATAATTATGACGCAGTATTTCCTCAGACTTTACACATCGATGAATTATTTGTTCAATAAAAGCAATTTTCATCAAAATTATAGGGCTGATTTGAGTTAGTAGCACACCTATTCCTTTCTAAGATGTGCACCAACAAAAAGCGAAATTCAAGTCACACAAATTTAAAACCTGTCACGTTTTTACGTTGGAAATATGGTCACTGAAACATAAAGTAATTTACATTGCGCATACTTACGTACATTTCTAATTATTGAAATATTCCTTGCTTTCTCACGCCATCCTGTATGATCAACAATCCAGACCTCTACTCCCTCTGTCATAGTAAATAAAGAATCACATTAGCATTATATATATATGAAATATAGGAAATGAAAAATACATTGTTCCCATAAGCTCTGGACCAGTCCATAACTACTGTCCACGGAGAAATTATTGTGGTGTTTATAATTTCACTATGTTTGTTGCTTTAGAATTTTCCTTGAATATTAAGCCACTGCAATGATAAAAGACCCAAAAAGATAAAAAAAGACATCTGATAAGATTTTTACAGCTTTATCTTTTGATGATCTAAGTAAGCATTCTTTTGCATTTAAAGTTAAAGTAAAATTAAAGTTTGTTCATTAAAAGGTATGACAATACATGTATTAATTATCATACCTGTATTATTGATAAAATGAACAAAGATAACACATATAGTGACCATAAGATTTCTTGTACAAAATGTACACAATTACATGTACTAAGTATCACTCTTTTCAGAAATAATTAGTTTCAATCTACTCAATTGATGTGAAATTGTTTCCGTGTAATTATCAATAATTACTTTGTGTTTGACATTAATTATCATGAGAAAAACAACAACATGAATACAAACAATCCAATTATGTGTACATGTTTGCGCGATGAAAGCTTTACATCAAAAGTGTACGAGTTTTTTCCACAATCTTCGATGCCGCAAGATAAAACCGCATTATTGGCTTCATTCAGACAACAGCAAACTAATTTTGACACCCCGAAATTAAAACTGTTATCAGTATAAAATATGAAGTCTTGAAAAATTGTAAAAACTAACTAGAACATCATTATGCTTTAAGGAACTAATGTGTTTGCAAAGAACACAAAGGCTCTTCTTCTGCAGACAATTTATACAAGTGATCAAGAGTTATCTCTCCTTGTCTGCTTAATATTTCTATAAGTTGGCATAAAGTATAAACATAGGTAATCACAGATTACAAAGCTCACCTCGTGACAGCAAAATTCAATTCAAACATATTTCTTAGTACATGTATATTGGCTTTTAAAGGCAAAACCACTCAAGCAGAAAAAGTAGGTCAAGGTAATTTTATGAAAGATTGATCAAAGATACATCCAATATGCAAGTTTGGTACATGTAGCAGTTACACTTTGCTCAATATTGGCTTTATAGAGCAAAATCACTCAAGCGGAAAAAGTAGGTCAAGGTCATTTTATGAAAGATTGATCAAAGATACATCAAATATGCAAGTTTGGTACATGTAGCACTTATACTTTGCTCAATATTGGCTTTTAAAGGCAAAATCACTCAAGCAGAAAAAGTAGGTCGAGGTCATTTTATGAAAGTTTGATCAAAGATACATCCAATATGCAAGTTTGGAACATGTAGCAGTTATACTTTGCTCAATATTGGCTTTTAAAGGCAAAATCACTCAAGCGGAAAAAGTAGGTCGAGGTCATTTTATGAAAGTTTGATCAAAGATACATCCAATATGCAAGTTTGGTACATGTAGCAGTTATACTTTGCTCAATATTGGCTTTATAGAGCAAAATCACTCAAGCGGAAAAAGTAGGTCAAGGTCATTTTATGAAAGATTGATCAAAGATACATCCAATATGCAAGTTTGGTACATGTAGCACTTATACTTTGCTCAATATTGGCTTTTAAAAGCGAAATCACTCAAGTGGAAAAAGTAGGTCAGATGCTGCATCCGATGCATGTGTCCATCTCGGCATCCAAAGATGAATCACTTGTGCAAGTTTGGTTGCTGTAGCATCAGTACTTAACCGGACGCGGACACGGACGCGGACACGGACGCGGACGCGGACGCGTGGGGTTATAGCATAAGCTCACTCAACTTCGTCGAGGTGAGCTAAAAAATAAGCGCTCTATTGTAAACAGAAAAGAACAATCTCTTAATTTTTGAAGGTGTTCCACACCGAAAGGTATCAACTAAGTTATTAAGTAAAGTTATTAGAGTAAAAATTGATTTCAGATTAAGAATTTCTTTGAAATTTCTGAAAATGATTCATGTAGAATGATTTTTAAAAATCTTTTAATGAATGATGAAGATATTCATAGGGAACAAGAAACGTGTGTGATGCACAAATTTCTTTGCGATTATCTTTGTCCTCTGTCAGTATCATAGCTTTAGATGGCAACAATTTGAGCTAAGCCAATCACAGGCTCTCAAATGGCTAGTCTTATTTGTGAAGAAACCGTCTTCATGGATTCAGCATCCTAGAAAAGCTGAACAGAAAAATATTTGGCACGAGCATGTCTTGATCCCAGACTTTCAACATGCTATCAAGCATGCTAGCTGGGCATGCTAACCACTAGTTGCTACCGAGGTAGTTGCCATGTAAACCAGTTAGAAGGTAATTTGAAGTTTCTACATGAATAAGAAGGGGCTTCACTGACCCTCCGCCCACTTCTTATTCATGTAGAAACTTCAAATTACCTTCTAACCTATACATAACTTGAAAATCACAAAGGTCAAACTCCAAGATCAAGTGGTAAAATATTTGGTATCAATAGAAAGGGGAATGCACATGTGCAACATACATGTAAATTCCCAACTGCTTATCAAGCAAACAACTGATACAAACAAAGGGCAGAATATGGATATACCTGAGATATCTCTTTACCAAATAATTAGTTACTGTAGAAGTATAAGCAAACTTACTCTTGGGTTCAAATGAATCAGCAGATAGCACAATCAGCATGTAGTCATTAAGTGATTCGATGGGAATTCCTGTACAGGGGGCAGCACATGGTCTGATGGTGTGGATTTGAAATGTCTTGCCATCCTCTGATTGGTTAATGAAACAAAATAAATGTGAGAGACAAACTCTTGGTTAATGAAATTAAATAAATGTGAATGGCAAACTCTTGGATTCAGTTTTGCACTTTTACATTCACATCTAATCTTACTGATGCTGTATGTTCTTATCTTAATTAAACCAAATTTTGTGGAAACAGGCCAAATAAGTGAATACAACACATTAAAAATTGGAAAAGGCTGCCTGTGTACTAATATTTTGGGGGAAAATATTAAATTGTGCTGTTTTTAGACTTTTTTAAACTTAAATGAGTCTTGAAGGGATGGCACATATTGGGGAAAATTGTCCAAAATACCTTTCTATACCATCTGAAAGGAAAAAGTCTAAAACTATGCCATTATTGTCGGGGTTGTCCCTAGGCCTAATTTGGGGCGGATATTCAGCCCCATTCCCAATGCAAAATAGTATCTTGCAAAATAGTGTCTTTTTGTCCCAATTTAGTTCATAAAAATTCCCAATTCACAGACTGCGGCCCTGAATCAAACATATAACAGAGATTGAGATACAGAAAGTGTGATAAAAAGGACCATAAAAGAGAACATATTGCACATGGCCCTGAATATGCCTTCAAAAGATAATTCATTCAACATGACTATGTAAAGCTAGGTTAAATAAAATTTTTTATATAAGCTAGAAAATTCCCAATTTGGTAAAAATATAGCTATATTTTTCCCAATTTGAAAGGCCCTATCCCGTCCCAAAATACCCAGCAGCAGCCTTGATTGCAGATAATTTGAATTTTTCCTTTCTTTCAAAATTTTCTTGTGATATTTACAATGTCAAAGGAAACCTCGAGTGTTTTTGTAACCAGAGTTATCAAAAACTGGACATCTTTTGAAAAGAGCGGGAATGAAATTCAATGTCATAGAAAACTTTCCTTTGTCCGTTTTCAATAGAGAGTAGACTAAGTTTATTGTTAAATTTTTCATCGAAAATTTCCCTATTAATTTGGTTTTCTTACTGGCATTGTTGAGGGGGTCTGTAATTCTATGAAGCAGATATGATTGTCTGTCTTTTTGATAGAATGCCTCCACACATAATCTCAGGGACTGACACTCCTTTATGGATTTGTTGGCTGACCAGTAATCACCTAATAAACATAAAGAAAAATTGTAAAAATGTTACATCTTTATCAAATGTGGTAATTCTGTAATTAACTAGGACCTTTTGTATTAAATAAAATCATGTGTTTGTGAAACACGAATGCCCCTATTGGCATCTTTGTCAGTAAAACAGCTGAAAAGTAGTTAACATTCTAAGGTCAAGGTCACAAGGTCAAATTTGGTATCCATGGAATTAAGGTCTTGCCACAAGGAATTCATATGTGTATATATATATATGAAAGCCCTATCACTTACCATTCAAAAGTTATGGCTAAAGTTAAGATTTTTGAAAGGTCAAACTCCAAGGTCAAGGTCACAAGGTCAATAATTTTGTTATCCATAGAAAGGTCTTGTCACAAGGAATATACATGTAAAATATGAAAGCCCTATCACTTACGAATCAAAAGTTAAGGCCAATGTTAAACTTTTTCAATAGTAGGTCAAACACCATTAAGGTCAAGGCAACAAGGTTAAAAATGTTGGTATCCACAGAAAGGTCTTGTCACAAGGAATATACATGTGAAATATGAAATGTGAAATATGAAATGTGAAATATGAAATGTGAAACACATGTGAAATATGAAATTGTCAATATTGAAATACATGTTCTATAGTACCAATTTTATTGTACTAGACATGTGTTATCACTTACCATTTTTAAAAAAAATTATGGCCAAGGTTAAAGTTTTTACAGACAAGTATGTGAACATTGTAATATAGCATGTCTGTTTGTTGAAATACTTTTGAAAACAAGTTACATGTATTTTTAAATAAATCATAAATCTTTGTTTCGATAACTGTAAGAAAATGACTTCTGGCCACAGTATTATCACAGTTTGATGTTTTAAAATCAGGTACACAGAAAGTTTGAAAGGGGGTGCGCTCCGCCTGCGGTCCCGTTTTACACTGTTTTAAACTGTGAATTAAATTGATAAAATTTATATTAACTTTAACGTCAATTATTGAATCTACATTTGTGATTCTGTCTTTTTTCATGCATGGGATGCTTCGTTTCTTTTTGCAATTTTAATTTTCTCCTTTTGAGGACAATGTCATCTCAATGAACAATTTTCTTACAATAGTAAATTCTACCCAATCAAAATTGCTCATGTGTTGGTTTGACTGAATTGAACTCTAATCACCCCACTATCCGACATAATTTCTACTTGCTACGATTAACAAAAGGTAATACTAAGTGTAGTGAAATTCCATGACTTTTCAAGGGCTTAGTGCCAAATTCCATGATTTTTCATAATGGCTCCCCCTTTTCCATAACTTTTCAAAACTAGGGTCAAATTCCAAGACTTTCCATGACCACCATGTAAAGGAAATAAATAGCTTGTGATTTGTGAAAGGTGGACTCGAAGGTAAAAACATTATGTCTCCGACAATTGGAGGGGAGACCATAATTTGATAAAGCAATATATTGTTTATGGCTTGCTCAGGTGAAACTAGAACACTGACAAAGTGATGAAGAGTCCAGTAAGCAGGCTTTTGAAATTTTGGGTTTTATATGACCCACTCATGAATACTCTTGTTTGCATAAGATCTCTACATAATAAAAAAAAATGAAAGTAATACATACAAGCATGCTCTTCTCATCATGAATATCAAAAGTCTAAGTTGAAAGATCAAAGCTCTACCTTGAAAGCTAGAGTCATTTGGTCATATCAAAATAATAATGTATCAATATCTGCTAAAGATTTACCTTCCTTGACTTTCATCCTTAATGGTTTTGAATTTGTAAGTGTGTTTCTATCATTATTCTTAACCAGGATATGAAACATCAAATATCTACCTTTAATACTTCATCAATACGTTTAATAAAGATTTTCATAAGCTTGACCTTGACCTTTGATCTTGAAGGCTTAAAATTTATAGGCATGAATCTCCTTTATCCTCTATCTGTGTGTCAAATATGAAAGTTTAACCTTGAAAACTACATGAGTTATCGAGTCAGAACCAAAGTATTGATATTTTATTGAATTTCGCCTCAGTTTGACCTTGACCTTTGAGCTTACTGGTTTAAAATTTATAGGCATGTTCCTCTGATAATTCTTTATCTGTATTTGAAATATGAATGTTGTACCTCAAAAACTACTTGGAGTTTTTGTGTCAGAATGAAAGTATTGATATATACATGTACATATATATATTTTTTTAATTTTGCCTGAGTTTGACCTTGACCTTTGACCTTGAAACTTAAAAATTTATAGGCATATTCCTGTCGTGATTCTTAGTCTATGTATGAAATATGAAAGCTGTTCCTCAACCAGAAGTCTCTGACGAGACTGTAGCTCTCCTGGTTGTTTTGTTTTAAAAGATCAATTTCCTTTCTTTTAAACCAAAGACCATTATAAGGAAGCAGGCGCTTTAACAAATTCTAAGGAGCATTGCACAACAAAACAACATATCCATTAGACTGCAACTAGAATATCACTCATGAAATTCATAATATCCCAGATAAGATATTTCAAAAAAGAATGCCATGACCATGTGGCCAGGGGCTGCTAGCTCAATGACACAAAAAATAAGATTCAAAGAGTTATATAGGAGAAAATGACCACACCCATTTTCTAAGACCCTGGGGGTCAGGAGCTCAAATAAAATATCAGGTGCACAACTAGACCACAGACCCATCATATTGCAAAAAGAATTAAGTCTCCATCATTTATAGTGTCAGAGGAGTTGCGAGCAAAAGATTACATAGAGTTATACAAGTAAAATGACCACACCCATTTTCTAAGACCCTGGGGGTCAGGGGCTCAAACAAAATATAAGGTGCACAACTACACCACAGACCCATCATATTGCAAAAAGAATAAAGTCTCCATCATTTATAGTGTCAGAGGAGTTTCGAGCACAAGATCACATAGAGTTATATAAGTGAAAATGACCACACCCATTTCCAAAGACCCTGGGGGTCAGGGGCTCAAACAAAATATCAGGTGCACAACTACACCACAGACCCGTCATATTGCAAAAAGAATTAAGTCTCCATCATTTATAGTGTCAGAGGAGTTTCGAGCACAAGATTACCCATGTTTATATAGGTGAAAATGACCACACCCATTTCCAAAGACCCTGGGGGTCAGGGGCTTAAACAAAATATCAGGTGCACAACTACACCACAGACCCATCATATTGCAAAAAGAATTAAGTCTTCATCATTTATAGTGTCAGAGGAGTTGCAAGCACAAGATTACATAGAGTTATATAAGTGAAAATGACCACACCAATTTTCTAAGACTCCGGGGGTCAGGGGCTCAAACAAAATATCAGGTGCACAACTACACCACAAACCCATCATATTGCAAAAAGAATTAAGTCTCCATCATTTATAGTGTCAGAGGAGTTGTGAGCACAAGATTACATAGAGTTATATAGGTGAAAATGACCACACCCATTTTCTAAGACCCTGGGGGTCAGGGGCTCAAACAAAATATCAGGTGCACAACTAGATCACAGACCCATCATATTGCAAAAAGAATTAAGTCTCCATCATTTATAGTGTCAGAGGAGTTGCGAGCACAAGATTACGTAGATTTTCATAACCACGCCCATTTTCTAAGACCCTGGGGGTCAGGGGCTGAAACCAAATGTCAGGTGCACAACTAGACCACATACCAAGTAGGATGCAAAAGAATTTACCTTTCTATCTCCTATGGTTTCAGAGGAGTTGCGAGCACAAGAATTGTTTACGGACGGACGCCGGGGTATCGCATAAGCTTGACTGGTCTGAGACCAGTAGAGGTAAAAACTAATTAAGTTATTGCGTCAGAACCAAAGTATTGATATTTTATTGAATTGGGCCTATGCTTGACCTTTGACCTTAAAGGTTCAATATTTATAGGCATGTTCCTCTCATGATTCTTTGTATGTATATCAAATATGAAAGCTATACCTTGAAAACTACTCAAGTTATTGCATCAAAACCAAATTGTTGATGGATGGTCAGATGGATAGACAGATGGAATACATGATTCCCATAAGGTTCTGGCATTATCATGCCGGGCCCTAAAAATACTTAACCACATTTAGAAGAGGAGAACCACTTACTTTTCTTACAATCCGCTAAAAATACACCAAGATCTTTCTCCATTCTTTTCTTTCTACATTTGAGTTGTTCTTCATAGTCTTTTCTTTTAGGGATCTTTACAGTTGCCTTCACAATGCTATAAGAAACAGTAAAGCATGATATTACACCCTTCATACTTTTCTACACATAGATTATTTTGAAGCCAAGTAAGATGAAATAGACATAAGGTTAAAACTTTGTCCTGCAATTTCAAAGGAAAGTTATGGCCAAATTTCAAGTTCTGGACAGACTAAAGCCCAAGTCACACTGTCCCCACTTGGATCCCCGACTCATCTCGACTTGAAATTTTACTGAAGTCAGGGAGATTAGTGTTGAAATGTTCCCGATTTACCATCGCGCCAAAGACCCAGTCACACTGTCCTGACCTTGCTTCCCAACTCGACTTGGATTAAAATTTTGCCAAGTTGAGGCTGAGATGGGACAGAAGTACGTAGATTTGTCTTCTTAAATCGTAGAGAGGCTGTTGTCAATTGTGAAAGTCCAGGCAAATCCTGAAGTCTGGGCTAAGTCTTGGTCAATCGAAGCTTAGTCAGAGCTAAGTCAGGGTGTAGCTCAGTTGGGAAGAACACCTGGTCCCGATTTGCCCCAAAAGAGCTTAGCAATTGATCCAGACATAGTTATGACCTACCCCGACAATGCTACGACATAGCCTGACTGAGCTCCGACATATCCACTACCTGAATAAGTCAGGACTGAACCCCATCAAAGTGTATTACGTACACCCTGATGTTATCCTACCAAGCTCTAACTCACTCAAACAGAGCCTCAACTCATCCAGACAGAGCCCACACTGAGACACTAACTTCCAAGTCGGGGCTAGTCAGTAAGCCAAGTCAGGACAGTTTGACTTTGGCTTAAGAAACAGATAGAACAAAAGTATAAGCAACAACAAAATTAAAAAAAAATAAGGATCAACATACCCCAATCTGGCTGATTTCACATCAAAGTAACTACTGAAAGTGTGTCTCTACAACTACTATACATTCTAACGTTGACATTGACCTTCAACCTTTTACAATTAAAAGGGCTTTTCCTTGGATCATAAGTGATATAATTGTGCGAAGTATCATTGTACAATTATTAGAGTTACAGTGCGGAAATTCTTCTAAATGCTGTTTCCAATATATATCTAGTTTGACCTTGACCTTGGACTCAAAAATCAATAGAGCTCTTTCTAGGATCATAAGCAATACTGTAAACGTGGTTATTTTACCTGGGGGAATATTTTGCAATTATAACATCAAGATGTACACTTGGGGGAAATATTCGCGATAAACATGCCTTTCCCATTGTGAGAATGCAGCGGGGATATTTTCGCGTGGGAAAAATTTTTGTGAAGTCTATTGATTCGCGAAAAAAACGTGAAAATTACCCCAATGCGAAAATTTCCACGTTTACAGTATATGTGTAAAGTTTCATCATTGGTCAAGAATTAATCATGTTACAGTCTGGAAATGCTTTTAAATGCTGTTTTCTGTACCTCCGGTTTGAGCTGGACCTTATACATTTTGACCTTAAAATTAATAGGACTCTTCGTTGGATCATAAGCAATATACATGTACATGTATGTGTGATGTTTCATATTAAATTGTACATCAATAATTACTTGAGTTGGGGAAAATGCTTTTAAATGCGGTTTTCCATACATGTCTTGTTTGACCTTGACCTTTTTACCTAATAACCAACAAGTCAATAGGGATCCTTGTTTCCTCATGAACAATCTATGTGTGAAGTTTCAACATTCAAAAGGTAAAAAATTATTCAAGTAATGGTCTGGAAATGAAATTTGTGCCTGTGGACTGACAGATGGACAGACATACATACAAGGCGAAACCAGTACACCCCCCCCCCTCAACTTTGTTTTCGGGGGTATAATAAAAATATGTGTATAGATTACTGTATGTATTCTTGTTTTTAGCAGGATTCATAGTGCTGTCATGTGTGCACTAAAATGCAAAACCATGCATTTTTGTCTGTCTCCACTAAAATATGGTTGTGCTAAAAAAGGGTTAATCTAAATTCAAAGTCACATTTGTATCAAAACACATGTTTCATAACAAAGAAAATACAACTACCATGATCTATCATTTTCTTTCGTCTGCTTAAAATGTTCAGTGTAGATTCCGTCATGACATTTCTCGCCTATTAGGCAGTACGGATGTGCTTTTTGATTGTCTTTGTCTACGGCATGCACTCTGATCAATATTGTGGATTCTATTGGTACATTATGAAACTAAAATAAAAGAATAAGAATGACGTGAGAGGATAAAATACTTATGTCTCTGTCGCATTCATCATAATAGTTTATTTTGCTCATCAAGCTCATTTTATAATCTTAACTATGATTTTCTGAAAAAAAGAAAAAAACAAATTGTGCACAAAGCTACTGATAGAATGATGTAGCATTCAATGTCTTTTCTTTGAGTCCGATGTCAAAATATGTTTTCTCACACACAAAAAATTCACTCTGCTACATCTACATTTATTCTTTAGTTTCAAATCATGAGAAAATTTTAAACCTTGATTGTGATGATTTTTTATCATGTGAAAAAGTTCTCAACTAACTTTGATTTGTACTAGCTCTTCTTTCCCGATATTTCTGTTTGTCAGTTCAGAGTCATAGCGGAGACGGATCATTTTATTTTTCACAGTGACATCCATTCTAGCTTCATCACGTGACCTTTGACGTCTACTCCTGCTTTCAGAGAGTGTGTTTGAAGAACTTGGAATTTCTCCCCCCTGCAAACCTGTAGGATGAGAATCATTTTGAAAATTAAACAAGAGGCCAGAGAGGGCACTATTGCTCACCTGAGAACCATGGCATACTATGACAGTAGCATTCTTAAACTTTGCTCAGGTGAGCTTCAAACATATCGAGTATGAATATACCTTTTTTTCTGTCATATTCATAATTTAAAACTAGAACTGCCTTAAAGTGGACGAATTATAATCCCACAAGATGTTTTTCTTCTCAAAGCAACCATTTATGACGTGACATCCAATTGTTCAAATTGAAACTCTTATTAGGGATTGAATGCTTTGGTATGAAAATTTAATACTTAGAATGCTGCTTTCAGAACTTCATAACCAAAATACTATTATTCTGGTTATGAAGTTCATTACTTCTTATACAGGCCCAAAGTTAAGGTCAAGAGGTCAAAAATCATCACATCAAAATGCAGTACTCTTTGTGATTAATATGTCTATAAAATATGAAATGCCTACAAATTATAGTTTTTCAAATCTTCTGAAGCGATAATGCAATAAAAGCCCAAAGTCAAGGTCAAGGGTCATGATAACAAAATGTAGTACTCCTTATGGTGGTGAATATATGTATAAAGCATAGGTAATCATTGATTACGAAGCTCACCTCGCGGCAGCAAAATTCAATTTAAACATATTTTTAAGTACATGTATGTTGGCTTTAAAAGTAAAATCACTCAAGTGGAAAAAAATTTGTCTGAGGTCATTCTAGGAAAGTTTGATCAAAGATACATCCCATATGCAAGTTTGGAACAACTAGCACTTAAACTTTGCTCAATATTGGCTTTTAAAAGCAAAATCACTCAGACGGAAAATGTAGGTCAGATGCAGCATCTGATGCATGGGTTCACATCAGCATCCCAAGATGAATCACTTGAGCAAGTTTGGTTAATATTGGCTTTTAAAAGCAAAATCACTCAAGCAGAATAAGCTCTATTGTTTGTGAAACATAAATGCCCCCAGTGGCAGCTTTGAGAATAACATAGGTAATCAAAGATTACAGAGCTCACCTAGTGGCAGCATGTTATCATGGCAGCAAAGTTCAATTAAAACATTTTTCTTATTGGCTTTAAAAAGCAAAAACTTCAAATGGAAAAGGTAGGTCAAGATCATTTTATGAAAGTTTCATCAAAGATACATCCACTATGCAAGTTTGGTACATGTAGCACTCATACTTTGCTCAATATTGGCTTTTAAAAGCAAAATCACTCAGACGGAAAATGTAGGTCAGATGCAGCATCTGATGCATGGGTTCACAGCATCCCAAGATGAATCACTTGAGCAAGTTTGGTTAATGTAGCATCAGTACTTTGTCAGATATTGAGCTACCCCAAAAACTTTAACTGGACACAGACAAGGATGGAAATTGGGATGCCGACGTAGGGGGTATAGCATACGCTCATCTCAACTTCTTGGAGGTGCCCTAAAAATGAGAAGCCTGCCATTGCATGGGTCATAGCGACTTCCACTACTCAAAATATAGGAATATATGTTGTGAGTGGAAATACATGTATAGGAAAAGTATAGGAATTTTTCTAGAAAAATAGGATAATTATAGGACATTTCAGACGTGGTATGATATGAAGATAAAGATAGGAAAGGTGGTGTGTGAAGGAGCCGAAATTGTTCATATGACATTAATGTCAGGATTGTTGCATATTGTATTTTGTGCATGATCGAGTTAAAGATGAAGAAGCAAATGAATAGACCATTTTCCGATCTTGTAAGAAAGCACAAAATGTCCGAGTCAACATCTTTTGACGTTGTTTTTCATTATGATGTCACTGTTAAAAGACACAATTCCATAGTGACGTAACAATGAAAAAGTAACTAAAAATGCCTACATGTACCTCGGACATTTTTTGCCATTTTGTCAGCCATTATAAATTTCGGCAAGTGGCCTATTGGCAAAGCACTTTTTGACATTTGAGGCCAAAATATAGGATTTATAGGACAAAGGAGTAGGTGCGGTAACCTGAGTGTCATTTCGGCCCTATTTTCAAAGATGTTCATATATCCATAATATTCTGCTTTATAAAATGTCAAATGTATGGTGAATCAAAATCAGGAAAGCCCGTTAATTTTTATTTCACAGTCCTATACTGAATAATACGTCACTCAAAACGTCTAAAAAAGCTGAAATCATTGAAAATATCAATAAATGAGCGAAATTTCGATACAAAATTATGAAATCAAGTAGCACTCCTGACCTTGCCCATGAATATTTTGTACCAATCGATAGATTTCTGGTCGGCCTTTTAATTTGCATAAAAGATATCGTGGGCGAGGCCTGGAGCGTAGATGAATTTCAAAGTTATGTGTGTAAAACACGATGATTTTCCTTTGTTTTGCGTCATTTAGGGCAAATGACGTCATACATCACGCACATGACGTTACGAGGGCTCAAAATGATGACGCAGTGTTTTCTCAAACATTCAACATTACAAAAAGTGATAAATGATAATTCGTTTATCAAAAGCATTTTCGTTGAAATTATAGGGCCCATACAAGGGGTTGGCGCACCTAGTCCTTGATCAAATATAGGACTTTTATAGGTTCCTATATTTTTTACAGGAATAAAGCCTGTGTTTGTGAAACACGAATGCCCCCGGTGGCATCTTTGTTAGTATAAACTTCATTTTCTGTTAAGTATGTGAAAGGTCAAGTTCAACAATTTTGGTATCAATGGAAAGGTCTTAATTGTCACAAGGAATACACATGTGAAATATGAGAGTCCTATCACTTACCATTCAAAAGTTATGCCCAATGTTAAAGTTTTTGAAAATTATGTCAAAGGTCAAGGTCACAAGGTCAAAACTTTTGGTATCAATGGAAAGGTCTTGTTGCAAGGAATACAGATGTGAAATATGAAAGCCCTATCACTCACCATTCAAAAGTTATGCCAAATGTTAAAGTTTTTGAAAAGTAGGTCAAAGGTCAAGGTGAAGGTCACGAGGTCAAAACTTTTGGTATCAATGGAAAGGTCTTGTCGCAAGGAACACACTTGTGAAATATGAAAGCTCTATCACTTACCATTCAAAAGTTATGCCCAATGTTAAAGTTTTTGAAAAGTAGGTCAAAGGTCAAGGTCACGAGGTCAAAAATTTTGGTATCAATGGAAAGGTCTTGTCACAAGGAACACACATGTGAAATATGAAAGCCCTATCACTTACCATTCAAAAGTTATGCCCAATGTTACAGTTATTAAAAAGTAGGTCAAAGGTCAAGGTGAAGGTCACGAGGTCAAAAATTTTGGTATCAATCGAAAGGTCTTGTCACAAGGAACACACATGTGAAATATGAAAGCTCTATCACCTTCCATTCAAAAGTTATGCCTAATGTTAAAGTTTTTTTGGACAAACAGACAAACAGACAGACAAACAGACGGACAGGCCAAAAACTATATGCCCCCGAATCTGTGATTCCGGGGGCATAAAAATAGGAATTATAGGACAGGTATGACCCATGCCATTGATAGTATGAAAGAAATCTGCTTTCAAATCTTCTTAACCTAAATTGTTACATAGGCCTATTATATTTAAGCCAATATCAAGGTTACAAGGTCAAAAGTCATGATACCAAACTGTAGTACTCTTAATGGTGATGTGTGTATGAAGGCCAACTTTTACAGTATGAAAGGAATCTGCTTTCAAAACTTCTAAACCAAAAATGCTCTACACTGAGTGACAATGTAAAGAATGTCAATGTCATGGTAACAAAATGTAATACCTCTGGTAAATGTACAATGTTTGTATAAAATATGAAAGGCCTACCATTGATAGTATTAAAGAAATCTGCTTTCAAAACTTCTTAAACGGATGGAAGGACAGATGGACTGACAGACAGACATACAGGGTGATTCTATAATACTCCCCTTAACTTCATTTGCAAGGAGTATAATAATATTCTACATTACCACTGACTGGAGGAAGTGTACTGTCGTTGGCTTCATAAAATCCATTGATGACATTTTGATCAAAAGCATTGTCTAATCCTGCCACCAGCTCACGCTGAGCTTCATCCTCTATAAAGTAAGATATCAACATGAAACAAGTATGGATTATACTGTTACAGCCTCAATCATATCTTCAAACTATATGTACAAACATGGTAAGTTCATAAAATTCCTATGAGTCTGAATTATAGGGGGATGGTAAGAGGAATATGTAGTACAAACCCAAGCTGAGTCCTTGAAGGCTGGTGTGCATGGATTCATCTTGACCCTAAAAAGAACAAGCAGAATGGTATTCATCCTATTCAAAAACAAAGACAGTAAGTCTATAGTTGACAGGTATACTTATTTCAGCAAAACAAAGTGTTAGAGTATGAGGTCAAAACTGGGCAAATTGTCATAATAGCATAAACAAGAATGAGTGCATCAGCAGCATATATAAAGACTAATTTTTTTCCCATTACAGTTCAATGTTAGTTGATTATAAATTAAGAATTAAGCATATATAGTCTTGAATTAATAAACTAAATTGCTTTCATGTGATGGGTCCAACGACTTCTTGTGAATTACAAATGAGATGCAGACCTGCCTACCTGTTTCTTACAAAAAGTGTATTATTTTGCTCAAGAAAGCATAATTTAGGGAAGGAAAGCGTTATTGCTTGTAATTTTGAGAATACAAGAGGCCCAAGGGGGCCACATCGCTCACCTGAGTTGCATATTAACAAAAGAATGTTAGTGGACAAATTAGTGGAGGCCCTTGAGTACTAATGCTTCCTTTAAGGTTGAAATTATGTGCATCAGTTTTGGAAATATGGAAAATGAGTCAGCCAATCAGAGCACTCAGAAAGAAAAACACACACTTAATTTGTAGATCAGGACCTTGAGCACTTGCTTCCTGCAAGGTTTCTTGAAATTATGTGTGGCAGTTGCAGAGGAGAAGTGGAATGCAACCACCAATCTGAGCCCTCAGCAGCCATACTTGTTGAACAATCTGCACGAAAAACAGAAACTTGGTAAAGGACATTGAGTACTTGCTCCCTGTAAGGTTTCGTGAAATTCTGTGCAGCAGTTGCAATGGAGAAGTTGAAAATGCCTCAGCCAATCAGAGGCCTCGGAGGCCATTTTTTACTCTTTATTTTGTTGATCGATCAGCACAAAAAAATACAAACTTTGTAAAGGCTTCCAGTAAGGTTTCAAATTCTGTGCAGTGGTTGCAGAGTAGAAGTCGAAAATGTAAAAAGTTAATGCCAGATGATGGACGGGTGATGGACGGAGCTATGACTAAGCTCTCTTGAGCTTAGACTAAATGATCCAGTCTCTCTGCTGCCGCTAACAGAGACTGAACCCCACTATGGTTGTTACAGAACGAAGTCGGACGAAACTGTTGCCCAACGATTTTTCCATGTACAGACTGTTAACATTTATATTTTCTTGCAGGTGACATTTAAGTAAACATTAAACTTACTATCTCTACCTACCTCGCGTTTTTTCTCGCTTCGCTGAACATTGCATTTTTGCCAATTTTGCCTTGCCTATTTAGTTTGGTAGGGAGTTAAAATTGGCATAAATGCAACAACGAAGCGAGAAAAAAACGCAAGGTGGGTATAGATAGTTATGATAAGTTTAATGTTTACGTAAGTGTCACCTGCAAGAAAATCAATATTAAAGGTCTGTAATTTGGAAAAATCGTTGGGCAACAGTTTCGTCCGACTTCGTTCTGTAACAACCATAGTGGGGTTCAGTCTCTGTTAGCGGCAGCGGAGAGACTGGATTATTTAGTCTATCTTGAGCTATGCTCAGGTGAGCTCAAAAGCATCCGGGACTTTTATTAACTTTGACATTTTTACAAATCTTAATCATCCATGCAATTGCTAATATAAGATTTTAAATGCTCAACTTGCAAAGAATCTATGTGCATCAGTTTATTCAATTGTGAAAAATATTTTGAACAGCTAGTCTTTCTGCTTGGAAATATTCTACAGGCAAAATTGAGCAACAAAAACGTAGAGCGTAATTCATAGTACATTTGGTCAATAAAACATCGCTAAAGACGGTATGGCCGGATTGCAAAGTAAGTTTTTGTCACCAACTGGGTCAAGGTCAATAGGTCAAATAATACAGCATAAATTGAAAGGTTTTGTCAGAGGCAACCTACATGTATAAAATGAAGTTTCTACTGCATACAGTTCCATAGATTTTGCTTAAACCAGGAACTTTAACCAAAATCCTTAACTAGGTCAAAGTCCAAGGTCAAGGTCACTAGGTCAAATGTTACGACATAAATTGAAAGGTCTTGTCATGGGCGAGCTTCATTAATAATATAAAGTTTCCACTGCATACAGTACCAAAGATTTTGCTTAAACCAGGAACTTTAATCAAAATCTTTGAGTAGGTCAAAGTTGAAGGTCAAGGTCACTAGGTCAAATGTGTCGGCATAAATTGAAAGGTCTTGTCATGGGCAAGCTTCATGTATAATATAAAGTTTCTACTGCATATAGTTACTTAGATTTTGCCTCAACCAGAAACTTTAACCAAAATCTTTAACTAGGTCAAAGTCCAAGGTCAAGGTCACTAGGTCAAATGTTATGGCATAAATTGAAAGGTCTTGTCATGGGCAAGCTTCATGTATAATATAAAGTTTCTACTGCATATAGTTACTTAGATTTTGCCTCAACCAGAAACTTTAACCAAAATCTTTAACTAGGTCAAAGTCCAAGGTCAAAGTCACTAGGTCAAATGTTACGGCATAAATTGAAAGGTCTTGTCATGGGCAAGCTTCATGTATAATATAAAGTTTCTACTGCATATAGTTACTTAGATTTTGCCTCAACCAGAAACTTTAACCAAAATCTTTAACTAGGTCAAAGTCTAAGGTCAAGGTCACTAGGTCAAATGTTATGGCATAAATTGAAAGGTCTTGTCATGGGCAAGCTTCATGTATAATATAAAGTTTCTACTGCATATAGTTCCTTAGATTTTGCCTCAACCAGAAACCTTAACCAAAATGTTGACGGCAGACGGACGGACGGACAGACAGACAGACGGACGGACGGACATCGTCAATCTATAGACCGGAATTGCTTTGCAATCCGGCCAAAAATTGTAAAAATTACGCCAGAATCGTACAATTAGGCAGGTCTGTAGATTTCTCTGAGCATAAACTCCACTCCAACAAGTTAAAAGTCATGTTTGCAAAACATTAATGCCCCCCTACCCCCAAGAGGTATTGAACGGAAACTGATGTCGTGGACCGACCGACCGACCGACAGAAAGTCAGACAGCAGCAAAGCAATATGTCCCCTCTTCTTCAAAGGGGGGGCATAAAAATTTTTGATTGAACCCAAATATGAACTTGACCTAGATTTTTATTTGATGTGTCTGAAAACAAAATTTCATTTCAATATGTAACTCCACTCAAGAGATATTAACAGAAACCCTGAAATTTTGGTATTTTTCGAAGTGCAAGGGGCATTACTCTGTCAAAATTTTGTTCATCGGACCTAAATATGAACTTGACCTAGTAGATTTTCATTTGATGTGTCTGTATACAAAATTTCATTTCAAAATGTAACTCCACTCAAGAGATATTGAACATGCAGAAACCCTGAAGTTTTGGTATTTTTCAAAGTGCAAGGGGCATAACTCTGTCAAAATTTTGTTGATCAGACCCAAATATGAACTTGACCTAGATTTTCACTTGATGTGTCTGTATACAAAATTTCATTTCTATATGTAACTCCACTCAAGAGATATTGAACGGAAACCCTGAAATTTTGGTATTTTTCGAAGTGCAAGGGGCATTACTCTGTCAAAATTTTGTTGATTGGACCCAAATAAGAACTTGGCCTAGATTTTCATTTGATGTGTCTGTATACAAAATTTCATTTCAATATGTAACTCCACTCAAGAGATATTGAACAGAAACCCTGAAATTTTGGTATTTTTCGAAGTGCAAGGGGCATAACTCTGTCAAAATTTTTTTGATCGGACCTTAATACGAACTTGACCTGGATTTTCATTTGATGTGTCTGTATACAAAATTTCATTTCAATATGTAACTCCATTCAAGAGATATTGAACGGAAACCCTGAAATTTTGGTATTTTTCGAAATGCAAGGGGCATAACTCTGTCAAAAATTTTTTGATCGGACCCAAATATAAACTTGACCTAGATTTTTGTTTGATGTGTCTGTATACAAAATTTCATTTCAATATGTGAATCCATTCCAGAGATATTGAACGGAAACTGATGTCACAGACCGACCGACAGACCGACCGACCGACAGCGGCAAACCTATATGTCCCCTCTTCTTCGAAGGGGGGCATAATAATTTAATTTCCCTAAAACAGGTATAACCTTCAGTATATCATGATAATATATTCAGAAAATCAGAAGGAAAATTCTAATTATTTCTCTCAATTTAAACTTTACCTCCGCCATATTATTGGAGACTGAGATACTATTCCATTCACAGATTGTTTGGTGAAACTATTCCATTCACTCACTTAGCGATCTGTTGTGTATTAACGAGTTGCTGTTACCGCATGCTTTTTCTCTGTAAAGTAATGCAACAAATAATAAAATTTTTGATAAAATCCATTTAGATCTGTGCCATGTGTACTAAATTTGAGAAACAAACCATTGATTGCTTCTAATAGAAGATTGACGCAAGAGCCCTGTTGGATGAATTCGTAAAGCATGCATTGAACAGGTGTACACACGTCAGGTGTACATAATTTATTTCATAGGGTTGCATATTTCTGACTTTGAATTTCTATTTAGTCTTTATGTAAAATATTTTCAAGGAATCAAAAATGGTAATTGTACAGATTTTATTGTTTAGGCATTTTCAAAGTGTTCTTATCTTTTGAAAATTAGGCAACATAATTCATATTTGTGTTCACAATACATCAAAGTACAAACTTATAACAATTTTAGAAGAATCTGCATTAATGAATCAGGGAGGTATATAATTAAATTTTATATGAAACAGGAAGACGCATTATGTTAGATTATTTTCATACCTGTTTTTTAAATAGTAAAGCACGGCCCCCTTTTTATTGATTGAATTACCTGTGTAATTTACCTGTACTCAGATCGAGTTACTCAGAGTTAACAAATCTATCGTGTATATCCCTCTATAAGAATTTAAATGGGCCGTCAGGGTACTTATTTAGAACATCAGGTGATTCGCTCAGTTATAAAGCGCTGCACTGGGCTTGTAAAACTGTCCAGTTAATATAATGCAGCATTAAAGCTCTCGATAGGACCATTCATAATCTCTAGCAATGACCCAGCTTGGGTCCGCTAACCAGTAGAGTCTTATATAGTTAGGGGTTCCGTTTTCAAACCGTAAGCTATGGGCAGGGGGGGGGGGGTTAGATTTTGATACCTAGGTTGTTTTCTCTTATATTCTTTGTATGTTCTACCATATTTAAATTCTACCGTTGTTTTATATTAAAGTATTAAACATTATCCTTTTTCATAGTTTTCTTTCATGTTAGTCTGTAATATAAGGTGGTCGCTGCGATATAGGAATCCTTTGGACCTGAAGACAGGCGCCCATCCCCCCGGGTCCTGTTTATATATATACATATACGGTGTATTATACGTCCCTGAATTAATGCATCAGAATCAATTATGGTTGTTTTGCTAAATCAATATTTCCTACTTTTTGTAATAATCGAGATTTTCCTGAGGCATCAATTTGATGTTTAGTAAACCCTTAAATTTACTAAATGTACACTAACTAGTTAAATTCTTACTTACAAGTCAAATGATGTATACTTTTTTTTAATTTTCCTGTTAACTTATAACTACTACTGATCAACTCTCATAGTCTTAGCCGCTAGTACTTGAAACTGTGTAAATGTACATATAACTTCGATTCTGGAAAATTTACAAGGTCAAAAATAACTTTTGAAAATTTTACTATACTGTACCTTTTTAATAACTTTGATCAAAGAGAAAGTAGGGACTTCCAAAGCTAATTACCAAAGAAGTCAAACAGAAACTAGTGACACGGTTCTTACAGTTTCTAAAATGTCGTCCTCCTCTTTCAGGCTTTCATTGACAAATATTACACATTTCCTGTTTCCTCGATCACGAAATTCTTCCTCATATAAGGGAAATAAAACAAATGTAGTGATACGCGACCTTTCCCCCCATTGACCCAACTGGGAAATACCTAAATCTAAAAATAGAATACATTGTATAAAAATAGACCATTCAGTATACGAAAAGTTTCTGAAAAGTACCCAACCCCTCCTTACAAAAGCTTATTGTAGTGCTACTTTTGGGGAGGAAAAGAAAAAGTCATTCAAACAATTTACATGTCGTTCAAACAAGATGAAAAGTCGTTCAAACAAGATAAAAAGTATTTCAAACGAGATAAACCCCCTCCCGCACGCCTAGATCTACCCCCACGACTTCAGTCCCGCCCCCGGCAATAACCTCCTTGATCCGCCACTGAAGATTAATACAATTCGAGTTGTATTTATGCAATGGATATACTTTCCTGAAAAATTCTATCTTTGTCGCGAAATCGTCAAACTCGGACTCGAACTACCACTTTGTGTGCACTCTCCGCGTAAATCAACATGGCGAGCGAACAAACTGTTGCATCAATCCAAAGATATTTAACACAAGGCTGGCCCTGCCGTTTCGAGTTTCTAAGCATTGGGAAACTTTGCAATGGATCAAGAAACTTTGTTTTTTCTGATGCATTTTGTGATTATCAACGGATTCAATCGCGCAAACTGGGGGATGCGCTTCCTCTTGCCATTAATATTAAAACCCTTTATGGTCGTGGTTTTGAAATTTTGGAAGCACAGAAATCAAAGAAAAACATTGAGATGTCACAAAAGGAGACCAGGGCCATGGAAAGATTAAATGATTTCATAAACAAAATTAGTGAGTACCATAAATAGAGTCAAAGACGGTGTCGTGACAAGAAATTTTGTTTATAAAGTTCTTAGAAACCATACATAACAAGATACTACAAAGCATATAGATTGAAAAGATACCAATATCTTATATGTAAGTCTTCAGATAAGCATACTTTGAATGTTATAAAAGAGCAGTAATGGTTTACGCAATGTCTAAATGTAGTGAAAAAGGGTCCATTCTGTGATGTCGATCAAGGGACCTTAGCTTGGCATATTTCTGGGAATGTATTTGCGTTACGACACTATGCAGTATATCAATTTGTGCGAAAAATCAATTCCTATCAATTTATAAGAAAACAAAATTGAACGCTAGCAAAGGGGAAATTATTATACAGTCAAAGACAGTGTCGCGACAAGAAATTTTGTTTAAAAAGTTCTTAGAAACCATACATAACAAAATACTACAAGGCATATAGATTTAAAAGATACCAATATCTTATATGTAAGTCTTCAGATAAGCATATACTTTGAATGTTATAAAAGAGCAGTAACAGTTTACGCAATGTCGAAAATGAAGTGAAAAAGGGTCCATTCTGTGATGTCGAAGGGACCTTTGCGTGGCATATTTCTGGGAAGGTATTTGCGTTACGACACTATGCAGTATATCAATTTGTGCGAAAAGTCAAATTCTATCATTTTATAAGAAAACAAAATTGAACGCTAGCAGAGGGGAAATTATTATAGAGTTAAAGACAGTGTCGGGACAAGAAATTTTGTTGGCCGGATTGCAAAGCAATTCAGGTCTATAGATTGACGATGTCCGTCCGTGTGTCTGTCTGCCGTCAACATTTTGGTTAAAGTTTCTGGTTGAGGCAAAATCTAAGGAACTATATGCAGTAGAAACTTTATATTATACATGTACATGAAGCTTGCCCATCACAAGACCTTTCAATTTATGCCGTAACATTTGACCTAATGACCTCAGGGTTTTTTTTTTTATTTTGGGGAAGGTGCCTGTGCCTGTCCCATTTGGGAAAATTTTTGACATTTTGCTGAAATTGGGAAAATTTTGTACAAATTCTCATCAAAGTATAACCCTAAAGTATCATTTATTAACACTGATAATTCATTGATTTGCTTGAACTGAACAAGGGATGAATAAAAAACTTCAAATAATGCACTTTATAGAAATAAGACATTTTGTGCTGACTTCCAGGTTTTGAGTCTTATTTTCTCAGGTGATTTTTTCATAATTCCTCTTTGGGAATTTCAGGGTGATTTTTTTGGGGAAAATAGAGGAAATTTGGCATTGGGAGGGGGCTGAAATTCGGCCCCAAAACAAGGAAAAAAAAAACCCTGGACCTTGACCTTGGACTTTGACCTAGTTAAAGATTTTGGTTAAAGTTTCTAGTTTAAGCAAAATCTATGGAACTGTATGCAGTAGAAACTTTATATTATACATGTAGGTTGCCTCTGACAAGACCTCTCAATGTATACTGTAATATTTGACCTGGTGACCTTGACCCAGTTGGTGACAAAAACTTACTTTGCAATCCGGCCATACTGTCTTTAGCGGTGTTTTATTACACATTTTTTGAGTTACATGTGTTGGAAATTTTTAAAATTTGGCCAGAATAGAGTATAAGATAATAACTTTAAGGAAATATAAGCATTATTTCTGAAATTTTTCCAGGAGACCAGATACAATACACAGAAAAATGGCAAAAACCATGAATTTTGGGCCAATTTTCTAAACCTTTTTTAGCAAACATGTGTGATATTTATTATGTATAGCAATCTTTACATGACCTTGAGACTAATATCCTATAAAAGCTGTAGATATACCAAACAGATTGATATATAGTGTAATAATGTGAAATATATAGAAATAAAATGAGACATCAAAATATGTATGATTGCGCAATATTTCTGCGTTGTAAATTGTTTCCATAACCGTTTTGGGTCATTTCGATTTTCTTCAATCTGCTCATAAAAATAAGTAGACTTTGCTTCTTTAATCTCCTTTTGTATCCTATTTCTCAAAAAGACCTTCCATTTCATATCATGACCTTGCGACCTTGTGACCTTGACCTTGGACTTTGACATACTTTTCTAAAACTTGGGCCGTATCATTGGAACCATAACTGCATAAGTGATAGAGCTTTGGTATTTTACATGTATATTCCTTATGACCAGAGCTTTCATTTGATATCATGAGACCTTGACCTAGTATCCCACAAAAAAATAAAGGGCTTTAACTCTTAAACATACAATGTAGGTGTAAGAGCTTTGATATCTCAAGTGTAAACTCTTTGTGACAAGACCTTTCATTTGATACCACAGCCTTTGACCAAGTGACCTTGACCTAGGAAATTTGACATAATTTAGAACAGTAGTAAAGAGTTTTGATGTTTTATTATGTACAGTGTTTTTTCTTCCTTGTTTTGGGGCCGAATTTCGGCCCCTTCCC
The DNA here is from genome assembly GCA_033119305.1 of Pinctada imbricata. Classification (NCBI taxonomy): domain Eukaryota; kingdom Metazoa; phylum Mollusca; class Bivalvia; order Pterioida; family Pteriidae; genus Pinctada; species Pinctada imbricata. Next base: position 24,734,085 of record VSWD01000009.1, read on the forward strand.
AATGCCACATTTCCTCTATTTTTTTCCCCAAAACATGAAAAAATCATCTGAGAAAATAAGACTCAAAATCTGGAAGTCTGAGCACAAAAAGTCCTATTTCTAAGTGCATTTTAAAGTGTTTTATTCATTCCTTCTTCTGTTCAAGCAAATGAATGGATTAGCAGAGTTAATAAATGATACTTTCGGGGTTACGCTATTGTGAGAATTTGTCTAAAATTTTTTCCAATTTCAGCAAAATATCGCAAAATTTCCCAAATGGGACAGGCACAGGCACCTTCCCCAAGATAAAAAACCCTGAATTGTAGATTCCTGGTGACAAGCCCTTTCATTAAATACCTTGACCTCTGACCTTGACCTTGGAGCTAAACATGTACCAGTATGACCTACTTTTGAACCATATGTAATAGAGCTTTGATATTCACTTGTCGATTCTTTGTGACAAGACCTTTTGTTTGATACCATGAGCTTTGACCTATTGACCTTCGTGTAGACCTTAGAGATTTGACCTACTTTTGAATTGTAAGTAAATTAGTAATAGAGCTTTGACCTACTTTTGAACCATGAGCAATAGAGCTTGGATATTTCACATGTAGATTCCTTGTGGAAAGAGCTTTAATTTGATATATTACAATGACCTTTGACCAACCGTAGTGACCTTGACCTTGGAGCTTTGAAACTTGCATTGTGAGCAATTGAGCTTTGACATTTATTTCCGACGAGCTTTGTTGTCTTCTGACAACTCTTGTTTTGTGTTTGTAGTGACCCCCAAACAGGTTTGGAATTTTTCCAGAAATCATGGAAATAGCTAAAATAGCTTGATACATGTATAATCATGGAAATAGCTAAAATAGCTTGATACATGTATAATCATGGAAATAGCTAAAATAGCTTGATACATGTATAATAGCTGTATGTGCATGTAGCTAATAGCTATTTTGGATAAATAAGTTTTTAAGTTCTAAAAAATTTAATAAATTTTTATCTGAAACTCAAAATCACAGAACATTATGGCCATCTGATCAATGTTACATAATCAGTTGACATGTTACATTCCTTGTGGCAAGAGCTTTCAATTGATACCATGACCATTGATCTAGTGGCCTTGACCTTGGAGCTTTTACCTGCTTTTGAACATTACATATAGAGCTTTGATATTTGAAGTGTAGATTCTTGGTGACAAGTTGAAGACCTTTTCTTTGATGATAAGACCTTTCCTGACGTTAACCCTACTTTTGAACCATAAGCAATACAGCTTTCTTATTTCACATCTAAATTCATTGTGACAAGAGCATTCATTTTATACCTTAACCTTTGACCTAGTGACCTTGACCTTGAAGCTTTGACCTACTTTTGAACCATAAGATATAAGAAATTTTAATTCTCTATTAATGCATCCTACATTGATTAATCAAATGTTTTATTTTCAATGACACATTCATTTAAGGTGGTCTTTGTGGTCTTCTGACAACATAACAGACCAGATCAGGCTTAAAATTCAATTTCAAAAATAACAAGTAATTATACATTGACTTGACCTGTTGTTTTTATATTTTGACCAATGGTGTGGAATCTAGTTAATAAGAATGTTGGGCATAGCATAGGGTCAGCAAACAGTTTCTTAAGCTCCAAATCTTGAACCACCAATGTCCTGGACGTCAGATATTTTAAGGGGTAACGAGTGTCTGCTTGTATAAATGGCAGAAAATTTTTAAAAATCTGAATAATTTTTTTCGGTAATTTGTTATTATTTACTGAAAATATGAGTGATTTTGAAGCATATGACAGTAATTTTGATACACCTTTCCATCAATACTTCATCAGAAACTGATATTGAAGGTGATGACAGTCTCATGAGACAATGCACAAAATTTGTACACCTAATAGAAATCTCAAAAATTTACTGTTGCAGAATATTTTTGGGGGGATGCAACTTATTTAATAATCATGTACTGGGACATTAAATGTAGAAAAAAGTATGAAACACTGAGGTATCCATCAATACTTTTATGTTACAGCTCGGCAAATCTGATCAGCTTCAAAGTTTCAAATACAAAAGTTGCTAGAGTTATCTTTCCTGAATAATATATTCCTGTGAAGTAAAGTCAATCACACGAAATGTCATTTCCTTCTCATTTTCGAATAAAAACCTGATCCTTTTAAGAATTATTTAGACTTTCGAAATGAACGTATTTTGATTTTTTTTTCCAAGGCGGGGGGGGGGGGGGGTTCCAAGCAAATGAGGGGGGGGGGTGTTCTTTAACCTATTGTTGTTATCAAATTTATACGTAAAGACGAGTAAAATCAGCCAAATAAAATTAAATTTAAGGTAAGGGGAATACAATTTTCAAGAAATCATCGGGAAAAAGAATAAGTCCTGACGATTTCCACTGATCCAAAGCACCAGATCTGATAAAAACTATGTTGTATCAAAAAATTAGATGCCCTAGTCTTTTCGTTTAACCGTAAAATTTTGAGTGAATATTCCCATTATTTAGCGATCAAGTCATTTTGATTTTATCCTCAATGTTTTTAAAAAAAAGTTGTGCGTGCATTCCCGCGTTGAACTAGTAAAGGGTTGTCAAATGCGAATATTTCCAGTGCGAACCATTTTGGTGTGAGTCAAACCGCAACCTTTGTATGTATCTCTTTGTTAAAGAGTTCCGATAATTTGTAAAATTTGACTCTGACTTTAACGGGAAAACAGTTAAACACGGATTGAAACGAAGTAATTGACTGTGCGAGTTAGCTCGCTTACCAGCCACTCGTTACCCCTTAAAAGATTTACCATGTTATATGCACAGTTTTAAACGAAAAAAAAAAATCTGACCTACCAACCCTTAAATTTTTAGCAATGTTATAGGAAACACATAATGACTAATATTTATTTTTTGGCCTGAATAAACAAAAGCACCTAAACAATGTCTTATAGTACTTTACTGCTGTCCATTTGCAAAGAACAGAATTTCACAAACACATCTTTTTCTTTTCAGGCTCACATGAAAAGTGTCTACACAATGCCTTGGAGAAAATTAAAACAGAATCATCAAAAGAGACTGTATTAAGCATGGCCCTGGCGGAGCATTTGTTTTCTCCACTTGCATCAGGGTATTCCTACATCATAGATTCCAGAGCACATGGGAAAGGGCCAAATGAAATTTGTAAATGTGGTTGCAATAGTCCTGTAAAATTTGATGCCACCGGAATGGGTAAGAAATGTCATTTTTGCACTTTTTAGCTCACCTTTCTTAAATGTGAGCTATTGTTAAAGTGTGTCATCCATTTGTCCCTCATTTGATGATTCTTCATTTTCTAGGTCTTTTCTAGAACCATTCAGTATATTTTAATTCAACTTAGAAGGTATGAAGTAGTCAAGTACAAAGTAAAATTATGTTTGACTGGTCAAGTTCCATCTACAGGTGTTTAGTTTAAACACTACAAATGTATTTTATGCAAAGATGCAATGGATTGGACAACAGGCAAAGCCTATTAAGTCCTCGTCCCATCAACAGGTGTTGCCATGGGGTTACTCTTATTATACCTCCACAAAGTTTATGGGGTATCTTTTAGGAATCGCCCTGTCTGTCTGTCCATCAACCTTGTTAGGGCATACATGTAATTTCTTCCCCATTACATGGATTTCAGTAATATTTCACAGAAATGTTTCTCAGGACCTAACTAATAAGGGTGTGCCATGACCTTGAACCAAGATCATAAGGTTAAGTCAAGGTCACAATAAACACATGGCATTGACCTTGTATTTTGACAGATCATGGATAGACTTAAGGTATTTGACAAATGTTTTACTTATGACCTTGTCATTAATCTGGGACATTGATCTTTGTGACCTTGACCTTTGAGTTGGACCTCCCTTTGGACCAGAAGTCATAGCCATTAATAATTTAGCTTGTGAGTGTATTCTTCATGACCCGACTTAACATCTTGATCTTGAACTAGTTACCTTGGACTTCGACTTATTTTCTTATCATATAGGGGATATCATTTACTTATCTGGCTGATGTAATATTTCATGACCAGGTCATTCATCCTTTACCTTGAAGTTTGACCCACCGGTATTTGGGAACTTTAATAATATGACATATGGCCAGTGGATTCTTCATCACCTGGCCATTTATCAGTGACCTTAACCATGGAGTTCTAAACATTCAGACTAAATCTCTTGGATGTTTGCTTTTTTGTGCGAATAGCACATAGCGATTGCCTGATTTCTTCACTCATGGGTGCCCCGTCTGCTGAGTATGTATAAATGATGTTACTCTGTTTTACATGTACCTTGGGACTGCTTCAGCGTCATGATCGGTATAAAGTCTGATCACTGTCTGAATCAATGAATTATCTGTATGAATCAAGCTGTCGTGTTATGTAAATGCATGGCCTAATGAAAAGTTGCATCTCTATGTACTGAGATGAACACAGGCTGTGTGTTGGAACCCCTTTCCATTACCTGTTGGACAAGTATAAATGAAACGGTGCTATCGATAAAGATATTAAGTTGAATCATTGAAACGTAAAACTAACTTCAAGTAGGCTTATTTTGTCCCGCTTCACAAAATAAAATCTGTATACGACGGAAAAATTTAGGAACTTCCATCATGAAATATGAAGAATTGAAAAAAAAAGAAGTGAATTTTCCTTCAAATTCTTAGCACACACCTAACATTGAACATGAAACGTTAAAGAGAGAGTGGGGATCAAATTAGAAAATAAGATTCTTCTTCTTTCCTTGTATATGGTATCATCAATCGATAGTCATATTGGATTGTTGTATTTTTAGGGGGGGGGGGGGGTTAGATTTAATGTGATGTTATTTAATTTTCATGTTCAATGTCAGACATCATCTTTCAATTCATTACGACAACATATGGATTTGCACTTTAGTTCTGTCTTTACTCGTCCATAATAACTTTGAAAACACAATATTTTGTCATACATTATAAGTGATATTTTTCTGGCTATTCGCACTCAGTACATTCAGTGCTTTGATTCTGCATGAGTGATTTCACTATAACTGTTAAAACCAACAAACTTATAGTATTAACTTGTACAAATGGTTCATTAGAGATGCCAATTTGGATGCATGCTGCATCTGACCTTCTTTTTCTGCATGGGTGATTCAGCTCAATAGCAAACTTGTTATAAGTTTTACAGCTACCAAAACTTGAAAAAATGATTTATACGAGGATGTCGACTTTGATGCATTGTACAGATGCATCATCTGTCTTACTTTTTCCATACGAGTGATTAGTATCAACTCAAACAACATGTAAAAAGACCAGAGCTACCAAATTTCGTTGCATGACAAAATTTATACTCCTATAAAAAGGCAAACAAGCATAGTATTATTTAGTAATCACTGATCATTGATTATATGCTTTATTCACATAAGACACTGCTATACTTTGTTGTGGTGGGGGGGGGGGGGGGGGGCATCATTGTCTTACAGACACATCTTGTTTTAAAGGATTTCCAAAGTTTTGAAATTTGAAGTTTCAATGTCTTGTGTTGATTAGGACTTGTGTGTTAAAGGGATTCATTAATGCCTACTTTGGCCTTTTGTTGTAGGTCACTCTAAGGTTTGGCATGGGTATGCAGATATTATAATAAAAGATGAGAATCCTGTAGAGACTGTAAGGGTTGTAACAAATCCTATTTACTTAGATGCAGGAGGAGATCCAGGACCTAGCACAGCCAAGAAATCCAAGACTGAAGGTATGTATCACTGTTTAGGATACAGAATATATTTGTTTTTCCAAATTGGAAAGTTTCAGTGAAGCTCAAGTGAGCAATAGGCGTAGCAATTTGTGAGCCATCTGTCCGTTGTAAAGTTTTCACAATTTTCACATCTTTTCCAGAATCCCCTGAAGGTTTTGATGAAACTTAATAAGATTGAACTACTCAAGGTTTCATAGAAATATTGTTTTTTGTCCAGATCAGTCAACAGGTGGCGCCACCTACCTGTATGGCAAAGAAGAAAGTGTTTTTCCGCTTGAATGGTTTTGCTATCAGTATATATATCGAGGAAAATATAAAGATGGTACATACAAGCCTGTGTGCAGATTTTATGTTTTTCATTACAAATACAACATGACCTTATGTAGTTTACAAATGCAACATTGCTTACAGAACAATTGAAAGGAGCTGTAATGATAAGATGTAAAATCTGCCCTGAAAAGTCAAAATTTCAAAAAGGGAAATTTGAAGAAATTTTTCAGTAGAAATGTCAACTAATTTAATGCGTTTCTGAATCTAATGTCTTGTTGAATAAATTATCAATAACAATGCCAATATTTGGGTTAAAATGTGCGTTTTCTTTATAGAAACCAACGGAAAACGGAAAAGTTTTCTACAACATTGTTCCACCCCGAGTTACAAAATGCCACTTTTACCAAAAGTGTATATCATTAATACCAATTTTCTGACCAAGAGGGGTTCTGTAACTTGTAATAATATGACTTAAAAAAAGATAAGATAGATAAAAGTTGCCCATTTCTTCTTGTTATAGAATTGAACAATCCATGCGCGGATCCAGGGGGGGGGGGGGACCGGTTGTCTGGACACCCCCCTCCTGAGATTTTCGGAGATGGGGTCCAGCTTTGGCCCATTTCTAATTGAAAGGGGTATAAAATGCATAAAAAGGCTTTGAAACCTAAAATTTCGGCTCGCTTCGCTTGTCATTTACAAATACACACTTATTTTTTCTGCAAAATTCCTGAATCATTTTCAATTTTTTATACTAAATAATTTTATATAACTGTCTTGGGTCTCATGAACTTGTATTTTCAACAGTCCCTTACTTCATAGGATGTAACCTTCCTCGTCTTTTTCAAGGTTTTGTCATTTTAAAAAGATGTCAGATTATTTGGGAAAATGACATATCTATTTATTCTCATGAAATATAGACAAAATGTGAATTAATCAAAATTTTCTTGGCTCGCTCCGCATGCTGATATAAGGAGTAAAATATTCAATGTTATAAATAATCATCTCGATCAAATCAAGACAAATTGATATTTCATATCTGAAAAAATTTCAGGCTCGCTTCGCTTGCCAATTCTGCATAAAAATAAACGTGAAAGGAAAGCTAAAAATACCCGCCCTTAAAAAATTAATTCTTATAGTGCATGTGTTGCCCCCTCCCCATGATGTGCACCGAAATATACCTACATGATAGGTAGACTTCCTACACTGACCAAAAATGCTGGATCTGCGCATGCAATCTATTCTGAGTCTGAATCCGAGTGGATTCTGATGAAATATACAACATACACGAATGAAATAAATGAATTTCTACACAGTGTTTATTTAGAGCCTGAAATCTTACAATGTGGCTGTTTAGTACAAAATATAACAGTTTTCAGTTTCCCGATTGCGTATTTTACCGATTACATTGACATACTGGTTTCGAAGTTTTTCTTTTTCATTTTTAGAATATGAGGGGATTAAAACATAAAATACTTAAAAATTATGTAAAAAATGCATTTTTTGGTTTATTTTCGTTCGCTATTTGACGTTTTCAGACATTGTTACCCCCTACCTATTCAAGCCGTAATTATCAAATCTTACATCAATTTCTAAAGAATAAATTACTTATGAGAAATCTTCTGATACATGTATATAAAATTTTTGTCCTGAACAACCTTTTCCTTCAAGGGAAGGAAAGCGCACAAGAAATAATCGAATGATTCAGGGCTAAATCAAGTCCTTATCGTTACAGCTTCTTTAAAGTAGGGTTCGGGTCATTGATTGCAAAATAACGAAAGTTATTAGAAGTATACTGTGTGACATATCAAAAGAAAGGTATTGATAAGTAGAGTTCAGCTTGAAGGCGGTTCGGGTCATTTTTAGTGCAAAATAACAAACTTTAAGTTATTGTAAGTATACCGTGTCACATGAAAAAATAACTTCCAAATTACAAAAAAAAAAAAAAACAACAAAAAACATGATGGGTCTGTGGTCTAATTGTGCACCTGATATTTTTTATAAGCACCTGACTCCCAGGGTCCTAAAAGATGGATGTGGTCATCTATGCAATCTTGTGAACACCATTTCTCAGACACTGTAAATGATAGAATTATCATTCTTTTTACAATCTGATAGGTCTATGATGTAGTTGTGCACCTGATACTTTGTTTGGATCCCTTACCTCCAGTGTCCTAAAAAATGGGTGTGGTTATTTTATTCTATATAACTCTGTGTAATCATATGAACACCATTTCTCAGAAACTGTACAGGATAGAAAGTTTATTCTTTTTGCAATATGATCAGCGTATGATATATACACGTAGTTGTGTACCTGATATTTTGCTTGAGAGCCTGACCTCCAGAGTCCTAGAAAATGGATGGGTCATTCTCCCCTTATATAACTCTATGTAATCTTTTGAACACCATTTGAGTACTGTATATATTATAGAAAGTCAACTCTTGGCAAAATGATGAGTCTATGGTGTAGTTGTGCATCTGATATTTTGTTTAAGCCCCTGACCCCTGTGGTCCTTGAAAATGGGTGTGGTCAATTTCTCCAATATAAGTCTATAGCTACCTTGTAAACACCATACTGTAAATGATACAAACTCATTCCTTTTGCAAGATGGTAGGTCTATGGTTGGTTTAGTTATACATACAATTTTCTTTTAGTCCATACTCACATATATTATTTATACATGTACATAAAAGTATGCAATTAAAGGAATTCTGAAAGAGTAACAACCAGTAGAAGAGACTTCAAGTTATACATTTTTTATCTTTATAAATAAAATGTAATCACCATATTGTTAACCTCAATGAAAATTTATTCTGTTCTAGATGATGAAAGTGTTGGCATGTCCAGTATTTCTGAAGTCAAGCGGAAAAGAAAAGGATATTGGGACCAAACAGTGGCACAGACAATAGTCTTTGCTTTGGTACAGAGGCAGCTTAACCTGTGTAGTGGAACATTTATACCAACTATTTTGATTTGTCAAAAGCAATTTTACATCTTTATGTATGATCCTCATAATGACATACTGATATGGTCTGGGGGATTTGATTTGTGGAGAAAAGTTAATACTTTCAACCTGAACAAAAATGCCATCATAACACTTTGGATGGTGATCCACTATAAGTTATTTTGTTCCGGTGGAGACAAATTAAAAAATGCAGATAAAGTAAAGGCTGGGTTTATGGATCGCATAGAAGATGAGAAAAAAAAGTATTATAGTGAGTTAGATATTTTTGTTTCTAACTTCGACACAGAAAAAATAGATTTTTTAGGTCAAGGTCATGATAAGACTGATGAGTTTCTGAATCTTGAAGCAGAAGAAATTGAAGATGAAGAACTTTGAAAGCAGACTACATCAAAACCTGCCAATAAAGTAGGTCCCAGTCTTAATCAAGGCACCTCAATTTTAAAGTTCAGAGTGCTGTGTCAAGGACTTGACAGAAGTTGAAAGTTCTGATAACTAACAACCTACTGATTAGCCACAGAAATGGCCAGCAACACTTAACCATTTGGATGGTTTTTGTTATCTGGTGAAAATCTTCTCTTTTTTTCACTCTACTAGTCAAACTTATGTGATAGCCCGGCTTCCGACCGTTTGTCCATCCCTTTACAATTTCTTGTGACAACACGTTCGTGTATGTATGTGGCCTGCAGTGTTGAAGTTTCAAATCATATACATGTAGCTCAAACAAAAATAAAGGTCAAACTTGAGTCACAAGGTCATAATTGTGATTTCAACAGAAAGATTTAAAGGGAAAGGGCCATTAGACCCCTAAATTGGCCCTCCACTTTTCTGCAAGATAAAATTTCATGAGAAATACATGATATATCTCATAAAAACACAACAATTTGTACCGTTTTAATGAAAAGAAAAGTTTCATTTGACTGTAGTGACGTCATTTTGAAGGTTTTGACAAAATATAGAAAAGGTTGTTAGGAAATTTGCCTTTTAGAAAAGATTGCTAGGAAACTTGCCTTTTGTGGAAGAATTTGATGTGGCCGCATGCGTTAACCAAGATAAAACGTTTATGATAAAAAGATATAAATTGATAATCTTTTACAAATAATTTTTTCACCTTAATTAATGCATGCGGCCATTGCTAATTTAATAGAAATACATGTATGTAGTTTTTGCAACAATTATGCAGAATATTGCCGATTTTGATGTTTTCAGAGGGCTGGAAGTTATTGATAAACCTATTATTTACAAAAAAATATATTAATTTTTCAGAAGAGAACATATCGAAGTGTCAAATCGCAGTTGAAAAATTCTATGAAGTACAATGTTCAAAATTAGGGCCAATATAGGGGTTCATGGCCCTACCTATTTGTCATAAGGAATAAACATATGAAATGTCAAATTCCCTTGTACTTATCATCGTAGATTTACATGTATGTTGAAGGTTAATGTTTTATATTATTGTCATTTTTAGGCAGGTAAAAATGCAAAGTAGGTAAAGTTTGGGCTAAGACCTGTAAAATATGTATTTTGACAATCTATGTACTACATGCATGACAAAAGCCTATGTTTGTAACGTAACAATTCAAATAAATACTGGGTACTTAGTTCATTTAATTCTCTTCTTTACACATGCATATTCATAACATGATATTTCAAATAAATAGTAGCATATTTTATCCTTTTATACATGTACATTTTTTGTACATGCATGCACATTTTCTTAATCTGTCACTGCATTACATTTGCAAAGAAAATCTTGATAATTGAATAATATTGAACAATTTAGTCATAATTCTATGATTAACATTGCACTGTCAGATGATAATCTTTGTTTTTGGATGTTCAGTTCACAAATACAAACACATGTACTAGTAATAATGCATTAGCAGATATACACTATCCTATTTTTCCATATGTCAATGTGAAAATTGTCTTATTTGATGACTGTCATACATTGTGGCCATTGGATGGATTAAATAATGACCAAAGTCCAGTATCTTCTTGTTTCTTCATTATATCTTCTTTTGGAGGTCGGATTCTGAAGATTGGAGGAAGATTCCTGTACTGAGCCTCCCTTTTAAACTGTTGACCTATACTCTTCTGTAATACACATAATTAACATTTGAAATTCTAATGAACAAAATAATTTACATGTACTACATAAAGCAATCATTCAAAGCCAAAATTATGATTGAAGAACAGGTGCTTTCATAAAGTATAGCAAAAACAAACTGTAAATAATTCATTTTTAGCTCGCCGGGACGAAAAAGTCCGGAGAGCTAATGCCATACCCTCGGCGGCATCGTTGTCGTCGTCCGTAGACAAAACTTTAACCTGGGCTACATCTCTTGAACTATAAGGGGTAGGGTTTTGATATTTCACATGTAGATACCTTTTGATGAGACCTTTCATTTGAGACCATGACCTTTGACCTAGTGACCTTGACCTTGGAATTTGACCTACTTTTCAAAAACTTTTAACCTGGTTTCTAACAAAGACCTGTATAGGCAAGCTATGTAATCTTTGATTACCTTATGTTTTATGCAGGTCATCAACTTTTTACATAAATAAATAAGCAGGGCTTACCCCTATAACTTCTGACACCAAACGCTTAAAACTATCCTTCTTTTTCTTTTCTGCAACTCCTTGCTTTGGGTTTTTTATGAAGATCATCTTTTCATCAAAGCTCTACACAATACAAAAAACATGAGAATCCAAGTCAAAAGTTGTAAATAAAGACTAAATGTATGGAAGGAATGATTAAATCAATATCATAATGATAAATTAGAAACACCGGAAGTCTCTGGTGAGACTGAAACTCTGCAGGCTGTTCTGTCTTTTTTTTTTCTGTCTATATTGCCTTTAGTTAATAAAATTTCAATTTTTTTTAAATACAATGACTACAGTTTTTTCAGTAAGCTCACACTAACTATCTCTGGGGTCAGTAAATCAAAAGAAATATCTGGTGCAATCAAATTACATGTAGTTCACAGACCTTTGCGAAATGAATGGACTTTGCATCATTAACAGTGTTTGAGAGATGTTAAAAGAATCGTATACATGTACATAAAGGTGATGATGACCACACTAATTTGCAGAGGCCCAAACAAAATATCATGTACACCACTAGACCACATACAAATCACATTGCAAAAAGAATTAACTTTTTATGGACAGATTCAGTGGAACACAATTACAAGAAACCTTAGGTTTAATGTACAAACGAATGGGCATATATAAGCCTTGCATATGAAATAACAGCATCAACATTTTACCTGAATATCCTGCTCTTTGATGTTTGGGATCTGGAGTAAGACATTTTTTATCTCTGGGAATGCAGGTCTCTGTGAAATAAAATACTACCAAAATTGTACAAAATTTTTTATATCCAGATTCAATTAATTGATTCAATACCAGTACATGTATTTAAGATTTACATTGTATTTGTGCATATTTATGATGAAGTCTTAATCTACACTTACCAAAAGTTCATAGAGTTTGAGGGCCAAATTCAGCAATGAAGACTGTGACCCTTCATGCTGTCCATGCACCTGTAACCCACACAATACCTGATAGAAAAAGCTGCCGGCAATGTCTGATGTAGCGTCACCATTGGCAACCAACTGAAAATTGACATCACATCCTCTATATAATTCATATCATAGCATTATGTTGACAAGAAAGTGGAAGGACTAGTGCAAACAGGATGAATATGAAGTACATGTATTTGATGTAGGTAGAATTATTTTGTTGGATGCAAACTTTTACACACCTATATTTAGTGATAATTATTCATACAAAAACGCTTATTCAAATGTACATGAATTGGTAAATTTGTATAGAATTTTTCCCTCTGGGAAATTTTTTTTTATCTGCCTCGTCTACTATGATCTTGAGAGAACAAGATTTTTATACAGATAATATACACTATGTAAGGAGAGAACAAATCTCTTAATCTGTATTTTTTTACATGTATGAAACACACAGCAAGTGCATTTATCATACATGAAATGCGCCTCACCACAATTGTCAGTTTCAATCTTGTTTTCTGAAATTGCGTTTTCAAGGTAAACAGGTGATGTTAAGATTTAGGTCCTGGTGCAGTTCTAAGCTACAGCAGTTGCAGCATGTTTCTGTGAGTTTATGCATTGTGATATCACAAGCGTTTACATTCCAGAATGCAACACGTTCCTTTCAACAGTTTCATCTTAAGGAATTACATTGGTTGTGCATACACATTGTTGATGCCTCGATACAAGTCCTACCTGTTTCATCATAGAGCAGGCTAAGTTACATCCTCTAAGGCATGCCACATAATCTGTCCACGTTAACGCACTGAAGACGTACATCATGATGGATGGATAGACAGACTGTAATACAATAATAACTTGTTATAACTTATCCTTTTTTCAACCTCAATTTTGCATTCCTATCATGTAAGAAATTTATTAACCATAGAGAGACATACATGTTTATTAACTACAGATAGACATACTGACATCTTGTACCAACCTTATTCATCACATAGGCATACACTGGCCAAGGTCAGACATACAGATATACATGTAACATATGACTTTGCCTTGTGTTGAATACCCACCTTATTTAACATACAGAGACATCCAAGTTTGGACAATGCCACCTCCTCTTTCTGTACAGCACTAGGATTCTCTACATCATCCATTCTGTCTTCCTCTACATTGGCTACAACCTCGTTTCTCCTCATATGAAGTGCAGTGGCTGGAAACAAAACATACATGTAACTAAGCATATTGAACACACTGACTTTACTTTTTTTTATGAGCATTCACATTAGCTTTACGTCAGTGGTCTAGTGGTAAAGGCATCGAGCCATTTACCTATATGTTGCTGGTTTGAGCCGCACTAGGACCACAGGTTGGCCGACATATACAATTCTATGTATATCACAGTCATGATTCAAATGATCAACAAAAAAAAAAAAAAAATGAAAAAAAGATTGAATTTGACTTAAAAATATGAAGATTGAAAATGACTATTTTCACAAGTAGAGACCCTAAAAAACGTAATTCTGGAAACAAAATCCAAAATCTCTAGTACTTTGGGAAGTGGAAATCCGTGTTTAAGTGGAAAATAATCATGTCTGGAATCATAACGATTCGTACAACTACATGTATCTCAAATATCTGAAAGTGTTCAGTTCTCCTTAATACATGCACATGTATGTAACTTTTTTAAATATTAAACTTAATAACAAACATTTCCATTCCTATATTAATTGTTATAACTTTTTATTTTAAACTGACCCAGTAGTTCCATGTATTCTCTGTTGAGTTGTCGTGTAAGTTGATCCTCTATCACTTCTTGGGCCTCCATGTTATCTTCTGCTCCTTCCACACTATAAATACAAAATAATTCTGAAATTTCAAATACTCATGTAGATAAACATAGCCTTAATGGGTGAAAAATATAAAAATAAAGTGCACTGTGAGTATAGATTGCAAACAAGTATATTCTATTTGCTTAAACTTGGAAATGCCTTTTTTAATACTGACAGTATCAAAAGTACAGGTCATCAATAAAGTCACCGTAGAATTCAATAGACAGTATTTTTCAATGTATGTATTTAGTGTCTACATTTCTTAGAAATATTAGTACAAAATCTTCCGGCTGATGAAATCAGACATAAGCTTTACTGGTGAAATGTTATGGCTATAATTAATGTAAAAAACACAATTCACATGTCTTACCTTGATCTTTGATTGATTATTGCCCATTTTGCTGAAAGATGCTGAAACATAGTTGAAAATTTGAACTCTTTAACAGACTGTGTGACATTAAATTACACTGCACAACGTACATTTATATTTCAAGACTCTATCTCATTTCCTCTCACAAAATTCTGCATGAATATAACCTGATATAGAAACAGACAGACAGACAAAAGCTTACCTGATATAAGAATGGACAGACAAACTCCAACAGAGGTATCACAGCAGTATTGTACAGGTCTACTGGACAGGATAGGATATAGGGTTTAAGGACAACTCTTAATTCTTGTTAAGGAAGTCATTTTAAACAACTGACATGCAAGAAATTTTAACGATATAATAAAATTATCTTCTAAAATGAGTTTACAAATGAGACTATCAACGACACATGCAGAACATTATTTATCCAATTATTTTTATTTCAAAAATATAAATTTGACCTTTTATTACTATGGCCTACATTTGACCACAAATTCTACTTGAAACTATCTAATGTATTTCTTTCATTGCATTTGTTCAGAATATTTTAAAAACAAAACACATAAATTATCTGTATAGTAATTAATACAAACTCTAAGATCAAGGTTGCATTGAGGTCAAAAGTTTTTGGACCTATAAATAGGTCTGATTACAAGTAATATACGTATACTTGTAATGTGTGAAAGTCTGATCAATTACCACTCAAAAGTAATTGGTGAGGTTAAAGTTTCTACCCGTATACAGAAACACCTATGTACATGGCATTGAAGAAGTAAAAAGCAACAGATTATACATCATCAATAAGATAATAAAGGATATTGATGATTGGTTTGATGCGGTAGTCAGGTAGGTGGTCTATGTTGCTCAGCACAGTGTTTATAATGGATTGTGCTAAATTAGGGACGGTAAAGAACTCATAACCAAGGCACTGTCCGGCATTACCCAGTATATGGCAACTACAAAGAGAAAATATGACACAAGTATTACCATTTGAAGTAACAATGAAGTTTGCATCCTGTCTGAAGAAAGTTTATTTTGCTTGACTTACAGTAAACATGAAAATTTTCATGTGGGGGTAATTTTCAGGTATTTTACAAATCAAGGGACTTTGCAAAAAAATTCCCCCACAAGTAAATAACCCTGCTTCATTCTTACAATGGTAGAGACATACATGTACATTTATATATCTCAAATATTTCTCCCAAGCGTAATGTCTTGATGTTATAATCGCAAAATTTTTCCCCAGAGAAAATAACCGTTTACGGTACTTATTATCATTTGTTGACTCATTATCATTTACAGACTTACTTATTTTATATTTGTTCACCAGTTATGCTTTGTTGACTTACTTATTATCATTTGTAGTGACAATGAAGTTTTGCATTCTGTCTGATGGAAGTTTATTCTGGTTGACTGTTATATCTACACAGGGAGCTGGCATACCTGCAGACAAAAAAAAATAAAAAAAAATTCTTACACAATAAAATGTATATTGAATAAATATGTATTTGGCAGATACAGAGGACTCCTCTTAATCTGATAGTCAATTTGTCAGAAGATCATTATCAGATTAACAGGAGTATCAGATTATCAAGAGTTTTAAATTCCATGGAAATACAATAAAATAGTCCAGTTAATTGTACTAGAATGTATCTCAGACATTATTATATGCATTAATTTATTGATATAAATATTTTCAAGCCATTTTAAATAGTATGAAAGGGTAAAATACCAATTTTAATGATTTTGATGTGAAAATCCACTGAAAATGATGTAAATATCATAGGAAAAATATCATAGTTGACAGAAAATCCTGTCAGATAAAGAGGAGTTCTTAAGATTTTTGATAATTTCTATCAGATTAAGAGGAGTAAATTTACACTGATTATATAGGAAATGGTTTTGTGTTTTGAAATCATATAAGATTAAGAGGAGTATCAGATTATCAGGTATCAGATTAAATGGAGTCCTCTGTAGTAGGTAAAAATGGACCACATTTTGGTACTAGCACAATAATCAAACACAGATCCAGAGGGCAGTATATGGAGCCCAGAACCCCTCCCCTTGAATTAAACAAAACTGTGATTTGCGCAATTCGGTGAAAAATCTTTTGGCTGATGAATACCCCTCAAGGAAAGATTTCTTCAGTCAAAATTGTGTTAGACCCCCTGAAAAAGATTTCTGGATCTGTGTATTATAATTTCCATTCAACTCACACATCTATTACCTAATATTGCTAATTTTTCATTTTCCAATAATTCATACGTCCGTGAAAAGGCAGGATGCCGTTTTTGTAAATACTGAGGCTGCCATACTGCATTCATTGTTCTGAAATTATAAACATGATAAAATTATGTGACCATATATTACATGAGGTAAAAGTGGTATCATATCTCTTACCTGAGCGCAATGACCTTTTAAAAATATTGTGAGTGTGCTTTTAAAATCCAAATTACTACATAGCCTCTAAAATTTGTAGAAGTTCTATGCAGCGATTAAAATTTCATTTGAATTCATTCACAAGATGTATGTTTCCGCATCCTATACATGTGCCTCCAAAGAATAATTTTTGACATAGTCTAATTAAAGTGTAAGTGCAGAGTAAAGTAATTTTATAAATTCTGACTATTCAAGAATAATTTAATTAATGAAAGAAATGACAGGTATCTCTGATAAGTAAAGAAGCAGAATTGCTGTTCCTATTTCCGTATAAACGATGTACATGTATAAAGGTAAAATATACTGTGTATAAACGTTTAGATTTCATTACAAACAACATGAATGTTCATGTAAATTAAAGAAAGTATATGAAAGATCATACTTCATAAAAGCCAGGAGGTTTTCTAGTAACAGACTGATATGACTTGTGGCAGGGTTTCTATATATAGGCATGCAGTCATCTCTCTTTCCGATCATAAATCCTCCCTCTTCAGTAGCCTACAAGTCAAATATCAAATTTGAATTACATGTATCTATGGAAATATAAGTCTAATGTGATTTTTTTTAAATCTTGTACTGTTTGGAAAAAATAGGACTAATGTGAGCACATGCATTCAAAGAGGCAGAGAAAATAATTCACAATTAGCCATATAATAAGGTAGAACTTCTGAATCTACATGTTACATTGTATATTATCAAAGATAAAAAAATTAATGATACATTTTCTTTTAAAATCTGCTACACATAGAAAAGTTTTGTACTAGTTTTTTTCTCCTTCCAGGGGAATTCTATTTGAATATGATTATGATTTTTATGACTAAAGAGGAACACTCAAATTTCAACAGAGAGAGTCAATTAATGTTCTGACTTCTAAAACTTCACTAATTATGATAAACATCTTTTCAGGTATAACAAAAATAAAAATATTATGATACATGTAGATGCTTACTTACCTGTGCCTCCTCTGGCCATTTACTCCTTTTTAGTACAGCCAATATCATGTTTGTACAGTAACATATCTGTATAAAACAAAATGCTATAGATTAAAATTCTAAACTTGGATACTCTTCTCAAATTATATGAACTTGACCCTTCTGATCATGCAAAAATGTTAAGAAAACTCATGGCATCACTGCATTGTGTACCCTTGATACAAAACATTAATACTTCAACATCAGTGGTTGAAAATTTATGGTCCATTTCCCCCTTGAAATGGAATGCAATAATACACAGTGTACAGTACTGATCTTAGACTGACCTACTGATCTGGACATCTCAGTATTCACATTTGATTTGCATTAATAATAATGAAATTTAACTTACACGTGACCTATTTATACCACATGTATCAGCAGAGCTAGGCTCGACAGGAGCTTGATCTAAACCAATAAAGGACATCCACTTCTCAGGATCCCAGAATGCTCTGTATGAAAAGAAAAAAACTCAAAATTTTATGTGAAATGTCTAATAAATTCTTTTAAATGGAGATAATTCACATGAATATTACATCAGCATTAGAATTAATGAGATACTCCTTTTCTCATATTTTATAGAAATATTTGTTTATCTTATAAACTGTAGTCTGTATCTTCAAACCATTCTAACTTTGTAAAGAAATACTTATGAAAATAGATGAAAATATTCCAATTCCCCAGAATCATATTTAGATCTCTAGATTCAACATTTGAATGTTTCTGCAAATTAAGGACAGTAATGAGCAAATTGAGTGTTTTGTGCCAAAAGAGGAAAGAAAGATCATCAGACATTTCAGCTACATAAAATTAACTTACTCTGTGAACTCTTTGGATAAATAATATTCCTTTACTGGTCTTAGTATTTCTTCTAGAAACTCTGACTGCTTCATGAAGTTATTGCTCTTGTTGCTGAAATAACATTTTTTAAATATAAATTACAATGTATAATAATTGGGACTTTGGTTGGACTGTACATCAATATTTTGTGAAGTATTTTAACAGGTGTATTTGATAAAATTTGATCGAATACTTTAAAAATGGCCTCATCTTTCAGTACTTTTTTAACGCTTTTCTTGGATCACATTCTGGGTTTGAATAAGCATGTAAGCCTATATGGCCGAGTTAATACAGTAAAGTTAAGTTTTTCAATGTAATACATGTATGTCTGTGAATGATCAAGATCAAATACTGCTTCTTGTAATAAACAATGGCACTAAGTACAGACTTCTTCTCAAAATTGTTTTCCAGTTATTTCATCCTAATCTGTCTTTTCCATAGTCAGAATTACTTTCTATTACTCTATATATCCAAAACACTGAATAGACGATAGAAACAAACCTTATCAGTATGAGAGCTTCCATCAGTATACATTTTTCCATCTGACTAAGTCCCTCTGCATCACTGCTGATAGTTTTGATATGGCTGTACAGCTGATCAAATACTGGCTATACAATATGAATAATTGAAAAAAAAAATTGTTGTTATATTACGTGTATCAATTTTCATACTGAATTTAATTACCATTTTAATATAGAAAATAAAACCTAAGAACATAAGGATCAAGATGCATTTTAAAAACTGTGAATGGATATAGTTATTAGTCAAATGTACTAGGTACATAAGAATATGCTTTAAACTTTACTTAAATAAGAACAGATTAGAAAATATTAAAACACATACGTACATGTATATCCCAAATAAAACATTTTACTTACAAAGATGAGATCAGCATATTGTTTACACATTTTGACCAATATAGAGCAGGCATGTTGTCGTACATTTTTAACGGCTCTACTCCTTGTGGACTTTGTCTGACCTTCTTGGTTGAACGTTACTGCAGAAAATATCTATGCCAAATAAGAGAAAAAGAAGTAATACATCATTTGTCAAAGTACATGTATATGAACATGTATATTTGAACAAAGAATTTCTGTACAAAAGGCATGTTGACTCTAATAAACATGTGTGCACTATTAAATTCAAATTTTAATGCACCTATTCGTTCAATTAAATAAGTAACTAATCAAAATTGACGAAAAGTATAACATGTACATATCGGTACCTTTTGCAGGACTGTCATAATGGAGGATTGTGTGTTGTCTAGAAATGGAAACAAGGCAGACAAAGTGGACAATAGTGCTGACATGATTAATGCATCCTGCAAAACAATATAAAGTATGGTAGGAATGACAAAGTAAGGCACAGCACCATTGAATTGTCAAAACAAAGCTTTTTGGTAATTGCTATTTCTATTTTTGTCATACATTGTATATCTAGAATAAAGCCTGTGTTTGTGAAACACGAATGCCCCCGGTGGCATCTTTGTTAGTATAAACACCTTTTGAAAGTTTTTGTAAAGTAGGTCAAAGGTCAAGGTCACGAGGTCAAAAATATTGGTATCAATGGAAAGGTTTTGTCACAAGGAATACATATATGAAATATGAAAGCCCTATCACTTGCCTATCAAAAGTTATGCCCAATGTTAAAGTTTTTGAAAAGTAGGTCAAAGGTCAAGGTCAAGGTCACGAGGTCAAAAATTTTGGTATCAATAGAAAGGTCTTGTCACAAGGAATACACATGTGAAATATGAAAGCCCTATCACTTACCTATCAAAAGTTAGGCCCAATGTTAAAGTTTTTGAAAAGTAGGTCAAAGGTAAAGGTCCAGGTCACGAGGTCAAAAATTTTGGTATCAATGTAAAGGTCTTGTCACAAGGAATACACATGTGAAATATGAAAGCCTTATCACTTACCTATCAAAAGTTAGGCCCAATGTTAAAGTTTTTGAAAAGTAGGTCAAAGGTCAAGGTCAAGGTCACGAGGTCAAAAATTTTGGTATCAATAGAAAGGTCTTGTCACAAGGAATACACATGTGAAATATGAAAGCCCTATCACTTCCCATTCAAAAGTTATGTCCAATGTAAAAGTTTTTCGGACAAACAGACAGACAAACAGACGGACAGGCCAAAAACTATATGCCCCTGAATCTTTGATTCCGGGGGCATAAAAATATCCTTTGTAGTCATCATTTAAAAAACTAATATACATGTACATGAAAAAGATCTGTGTATGTGTAACATGAGTGCCCCTGTCAGCATCAGTACAAACACCATTTTCTGTTAAGTAGGTGAAAGGTCAAGGTCACGAGGTCAAAATGTTGGTATCAATGGAACAATTTTGTCACAAGAAGTACGCAAGAAATATGAAAGCTCTATCACTTAAAATTCAAAAGTAATGTCCAATGTTACAATTTTTGAAAAGTAGGTCAAAGGTCAAGATCAAGGTCACAAGGTAAAAATTTTTGTATTAATGTAAAGGTCTTATCACATGGAATACACATGTGAAATATCACTTACCATTCAAAACTTATGCCCAATGTTAAAGTTTCTGCCACAACAGACAAACAAACAGACAGACAGGCCAAAAACTACATATCCCCGAATCTTTGATTCAGAAATCACACTGTAATTGAGATCCTAATCATTGATCACAGAAAATAATTTATTTGAAAAGATTCAGATTTTTGTGTATGTATGAGCTTCTGGTGGTATTACATGCTTTATCTACATGTATTTAACAATTTTGCCTTCCTAGATTTGAACTGTATTACTGATACAGCATTTATAAAGGAAATGAGACAAACCTGAGTTTGATAATTTAGCACTTCATTTAACAATAGTACACCAGTACTTAATTCTGGTATAGATTTGGGGTTGGAGAGTTTACTAATCACACACTCCAAACATACTGTCATGGCATCCCATTCCAGGAAAGACGGAGAAAACAGGCTACAATAATCCTTTCCTCCTCCTGGGTAAAGAAATTATATTTAAGATTAAAATAAACCCTGTCTTCATATTTAAATGTAACTCTACATTACATTATGACTTAAAGCTTTCATCTTGTTTTCAAAAGATGTAGAAGAATCAAGTGGTACATTACTTTTAAAAACATCTGTGACCTTGATATTGTACTCTGACATTGACAATCAAAAGGATTCTACCTCTTGTCTAGATGAATATGAATATGAGACAAATTAGTTAAATGTGTTGTATCATCATATATTTTAGGCACTCTTTGTCAATCCAACTATACCACTAGAATTTTTTGCAAGTAAAGTACATGTATCTAATTTCATGATTTAAATGCAGAACACAGGGTCTTTCTTTTCGTGAGCACAGCGATTCCAGACTGGAATAGAATGTACCCATGTGAACAGTAAACATGTAGGTATTGCATTCTTATCAATCTTGGATCTCATGTCATTATTCCTACATGTATTATTCATGATGAATTTACATGTATTCATTTCTAAAAAACCCATAAAATGTCCTGACTAATAATTCTTGGAATTACAAATTTTCACAAAAGCTTATACTCTGTTTATGGTACACAACTGTGATTCAAACCTTACCTGTATCAATAGGTTTTGTGAGCTGTGATTTCAACCAATCAAAAGCATAAGCTATAGCTGGTGAAGGCTGTAAAACTGCCGCAAGACGTAACGTCTCTGAGATTTCTGACCTCAATTCTGAAAATGGTTATTGAGAACAATTGTTAACCAACAACCTACAGAAATATGCTTTAAAAAAGACACAAATTGTAACAGTTGGACACACAAAATAGCAAATCATATCTATTAGTATTTTTGACAAAAAGGAAGAAAAGATAATTTTCTGAAACAATTTTTGGCCTGATTGCGAAGCAAAATCCGGTCTATGAAATGGCGAAGTCCGTCTGTCCGTCCGTCTGTCTGTCTGTCCGTCAGTGCGTCAACATTTTGGTTAAAGTGTTGCATTTAAGTCCGTAGATAGAAAACTGTTTGGAGGAGCAACTTGAAACTTGACATGGTGATAGACCATGATGAGACGAATCAAACACAGCAACAAAATTTGACCTAGTGACCTTGACCTTAGAGTTTGACCTACTTTTGAAAAACTTTAACCTTGGCCATAGCTTTTGAATGGTAAGTGATAGGGCTTTCATATTTCACTTGTGCATTTCTTGTGACAAGACCTTTCCATGGAAACCAAAAATTTTTACCTTGTGACCTTGACCTTGGAGTTTGACCTACTTTTGAAAAACTTTAACCTTGGCCATAACTTTTGAATGGTAAATGGTATATTTCACATATGTATATCTTGTCACAAGACCTTACCATGGATACTAAAAGTTTTGACCTTGTGACCTTGACCTTGGAGATTGACCTACTTTTGAAAATAATAAATTTAGGCTATGTCTCATGAACTATAGAGGCTATGGTTTTGAAATTTCACATGCAGAATCTTAATGACCAGATATTTTATTTGATATCATGACTTTTGACCTAGTGACCTTGACATTGACCTTTGAACTATAAGAGGTAGGGTTTTGATATTTCACATATGGATTCCTCATGACCAGAACTTTCATTTGATATCATGACTTTTGACCTAGTGACCTTGACATTGACCTTTGACCTACTTTTAAATTATAAGAGGTAGGGTTTTGATATTTCAGTTTTAGAATCCTCCTTACCAGACCTTTCATTTGATATCATGACTTTTGATCAAATGACCTTGACATTGACCTTTGACCTACTTTTGAACTATTAGGGGTAGGGCTTTGATATTTCACATTTAGATTCCTTATGACCATAGCTTTTTTTCATTGTGCAATAGTATTTTAATGACCTTTGACCTTTCTGTCTGCGCCAAAATGTATACGTCATCTAATACAAACACTTCGCAATCCGGCCTTACCGCCTTTAACAGTTTATGGTTTATTTTTTAAAGAGTGACCATTTGAATACTTGGACTTTCTATAAACAATTATAAATGTATAAAAACTTTTCAAAATCTATGCAATTACATGTACTTTTTCCCACATTAACAACCATTTTAGCACATACTTAACAAGAATTGATGAAAGTCATCATCACTGTCAAAATCATGTCTGGAATATTCACAGCTTGGACTGTTATTCTGTGTAGGGAATCCAGCCTGAAGGAAAATGAATACATTACATACTGTAAACAGTCTTTTATTCGCGAGCCTTTTATTTTCGCGATATTTGCGAGGTCCTCTAATTCGCATGAATAAAATGCCACGGAACATGTTCCAACACATACGCAGAAAGATGTGTTTATACAAGGTAGCAAAAAATAAAACGCTGCGAACCAGTCACTTCACTCCTGTTCAGTGAAATTAAGACGCCATGCCAATAAAGGACAAGTTTACAGTACATGAAAATGTATGACTTATCTACATGTATATTTCATGAAAAACAAGAAATGTATCATTGACCTTTTTCACAATAAAGTTCACTCAGATTACTTTTGTATTTACATAATTCATTATTTGGAATGGGTAAAATACCATACAAAAAGACAAAAGTGATCCAAGTGAACCTTATCATGAAATGGTCTAATAAAGAATCCAAAGAACATTCCAATCTATATATAACAGTCATATCTCAAGACTAGATTTGTATGTACATTGTATACATTTATATCAGAGCATTATATACTACATATGCATCTACATTTATTTGTTTATTTAAGAAGATTTATACATTATAAATGTATATCTCCTACCTTGACAAGTGTGCTATGTGTCCCCTGGATCAACCTTGGGATGAAAGACAAGAGTACAGGATCTTTGGACATGTGATCATGTCGGAAAAATAACGCCCATAAAGGCTGTGTGTAGCTACACAGCATCTGTTGAAAATAGAGAAAATTGACTGATTAAATTCTTTGTATACGCATAATTCTGTCTGTGTGATCACTGAAATGTCCTTTAATAAAAGTAAAAAGAAGATAACTTATGGGAAGATTTCAATTAATAATTTTTTGCAAGAACTATGCAAAGAGAAAAATGCATGTCAGCTCAAGGTTTCCATACAGTACTGTACACAATTATTGTAATCTTAGCCCCTCCGAACTATTAAGACATGATTTTGAATTGCTTATATTCTTAAGTGTGCAGCATAGGAAAGTTAATTCTATGTAACGTAGGAAATAACAAACCCTGCTTGGATGCTGTGTAAAGGCAAATACAGCCTCTAGGTAGGTGGAAAAATTCTGAGGTTGGCCAACTTCTGGTAGGTTTCCCTGGGAAAATACATCCACGTTTTAAAAATATTAATTCATCTCACATACAAAGAAATTTCTATATGTCCAACATCACAACTTCTAGGGAATTTATACATAATGAAGTCATAATCAATGGCCAGTCAAGGAATAAAATTTCAAAGTGCAATTTTGGCAAACGTATAACAATCCCTCAATTATTCAATACAATAGATGCATGTTTTAAATATGTTGAAGACTTGAATAAATTACACAGAAGATATGATACATGTATGTCTGTAAAAAATGGCTCCTAGGACAACATAAATTGAAATACTGAGTATAAGAACACTAAGTCTTGATATTATGAAAGCAATAGTATATCCTGACATCTTGACACTGACCCATAAAGCTGCCAGCTGTTTACCAAGTTCCACCAGCAGTAGACAGAGCTTCTTAAGGAACAGGTAGTAGTACTCATCTGTAGAGGAGGCAGCCTCTGCATCCCTGAAATTGATGTTAGCAAATATTTAAAATTGCACTTTGCTTTTTGACATTTCTATCTGGTTATAATATTCACATTGTGATGAACAAAGCTTGCCTCTGATGCCAAGGCCATATCAGTGACATAAAAATAACACCAATGAAATGTATATATTGACATTGCATGTAAAGAGGATGCATCAGCAAATGTAAAATGAGCTATTCTTAATTAATTTTGCCTTATCTAGAACTACATAGACTTCTAATAATGTAAATAAGAGTGCCTTCTTGTGTGTGATAATGGCTTTTATACTCTAGTTGGTCCAAATGCGAAGTTTTGGAAAAATGCTTTATGGTAGACTTTGTCTGTGTTCCAACAAGAGTGTAAATAAAAGCAAAGAGCACACCCTAGAAGATGTTCATAAGATGAATCTTTAAGCTAAATTCAAATCAACATTCATTTGACAAACTCTGAAATGAAATTTTCCTACTGAACATGAGTGAATAAATGTGAAATACATGTATCTGTAGAATTATCCTAATCTTCTAACTTTACATAACATATGGTTTTTTCACATATGCATTATCATACATGTAATATTAGAGCATATATAATGATAATACCTGTTGACAGTTTTACTTACGCTACTGTACGAAGAACAATATTCATGGCATCTTCACTGAAGAGAACCAGAAGAGGCTTCCTATCTTCCAATTTTCCCTGAAATGATATGTACATGACGTACACGTACAAATCTCAAGTAGTTATGAGGTGTTTGACACAATGTTATCCATTCTTTTTCATCACTTACCACACATGTACATGTATGAGTTTCAATATCCATATTTCAGACAAATAACAAAGACATGTTCATTCTGAATTTGTATGGAACAGATTACAGAATGATGAAAGCTAGAATACTCTATTCTATTCACAATTTTGTTTACAAAGCTACATTTGCAAGGATTAAATTCATAAAAAAGATTTCTCAGATGAGGAAAGGTAAAATACTCAGACTTGGAGAATTCAGATTGTTTAAAGGGTTCGGCATCAACGCTCTAAATAAATATGTGTGATTTTTCCTTACCCTTCTACTAACAATAATATGGAGACACTCTGCAGCATAAAGTTGCAGACTACTGTTGCTAAGCAGCAGACAGGTCATCTGGAGCAGCAGAGCGTTTTTTGCCATGATATGCTGCATGTGGACCCAGTCAAGGTAACCAGCCAATGTACACAGAGCTGCCTCACTGGCCATGTTGTGTGCCTGAATCACCTTGGGATCAACTGTTTGTCCAGACTTTTGCTGAAGAAATAAAACACACATTAGGATATAGAGGAAAAATACAATAAAGTTTTGTGTATTTCAGTCAAAAAGTATCATGCTTTTTATTGAATCTTTACATCTTCTTTCTTAACTACATAAATGTATCTACAAAAATCATAAGCTCCACTTTGTATTATTCATTTGGATTTTTCCCCATAATTCTATTTGTAGATAGATAAGACAGAACCTATTCTTCGTTATGAGCCAATAATCAGTTTTATTTATTATACATTTATTTGTTTATCTTCTCTTTTTTGGTCAACAAAGATTTTTCCAAATTTCAGCCAGTATCTAACATTTTTAAAAACATTTGTCACAATAAGTTTACGCCAGATATCAAAATGGGAAGCTTTTGTACGAAATATAAAACCTAACTATTTGATCTACAGCATCAGTGTGTTCTTTTAACACTGTAACAAAGAAGCTGAAGAGGTCGTCCATGTTGGATGTGAGGGCCAGCATTATTTCTCTCCGTCTCTGATTGGGTATGGTCTGGAACAGCACAGCATCCTCTACAACCCTCAGATAAATCTTCAACACCAACTCTGTCTGGGTTTCCTGGAAATGTAAGGTACATGCAGATCATGAAGTACTTAAACTACAGTATATTATCTAAATATGTATAAAATATTGTCAATGATTTTATTCAAATGCAACTGTGACTGGATTTGAATAGCTTTGTAATCCTCTCACTTCGTTCAATTTTCATTTGACCCCTTTAATCATGTTAATATGAGAGAAAAATACTCAAATACTCATTTGCAGTCTGCTGTGAGTGATACATTGGTTCAACCTCAAAGTCTCAAAATCTTGCAAAATCATCTGGAGACTTTCACAGTTATTTTACACTACATAAGAATTACAAAATACAGTCACTTCCTTCTTGCATAAGGGAAAGTACACAACAAAAGTCTTTCCATACAGCTAAAACCAGCATGTTCAGTTAATTTTTACCCCTTTCTGACTGAGTCTATACAGATCCTGCTGTAGGTTAGGCCACAGCTGAGGCCATTCTCTCTTTATCAGTTCTACAGTAATCCTTGATACTGCATCCTTTATATGGAACTCTTCTTCCAGCAAATTACGGGTTCCCTGTAAATGAAATGGTATAATCAATGGGGTGAAACCATGCGCCAATAGTGAATCTCGATATATTACAATTTTTTAATTATCTGTATTGTGATATATTGCAATATATTATTTCTTTTCATTTTTATCAGTTTTGATGTAAAATCAGGTTTCTCTCTGTATGTTAGTCCATACTGTTCACATATGTATTTCACATTGTCAATGTCATACACACACAAGTCTTTGAATTATTTTGATTGGTTTTGTCATCATTCATTTTAATTGTTAGCAAGATGGACCATGGGTCACTTGGTTTCAATTAGCTGATTGAAATCAAAGTGATTCAATGATTTATTCATATAATCTTTAAGGACACGATATATTGCAAAACACATTTTGTATTTATTAAATAAATATAAAAAAAATTGAATTTATTATTTGAATTCATTAAATATCGCAATATATCGATATATCAACATATTGTTACACCCCTAATAATTAATATACATGAACAGGAGTACCATTCTCTGAACAGAGTTGTCTCCTACTTACAGTCAAACAATCTCTGCCACAGACTTCAAGAAATGACAAGAATCCTGCCCTAAAGTAACTATACATAGCAGCGTTACGTTAAGATATGCTTAATGGTGGCAAGTCTGTGGCAGTGTGATGTTGTAGAGTAGGGTAATGGGATGTAAACTTGAGCTGCCTGGAGTTTGCAGGAGTACACTAAACTTCACTGCAGTGGAGTATTTTTTTTAAATAAAACATGGAGCTTATTTTCGATATATCTTGAATCAAATTCAAATGGAAATAAAGCTCAAGGGAATTTGAAAATAATGTGTAACTTCTTTATGTATTCTTTTCATATTCATGTATCTTCAAATAAGAAATACCATATGCTGCTAAACTTTATGCTATGGTTAATACACTAATTGAAAACTATTCACTTACTACTGCTATAAGCTCCAATGCATTTTCTTTCAGGTAGTCTTTTTGGTCCTGTGTCATATCAGTTCCATCGAAACCTGAGGAGGTAAAAAAACATTGATAGAATTCATTAAATATAAATCGAGGCAAAAATTTCAATACTTGTTGTGCATGGATATTTTTGTCATAATTAATACTCAACAAACTTACTTTATAACATGTTCCAATAACTGCAAACCGAAATGCCTAACGATAGGTTTATGTACTGTCTGTGCCAGAAATAGACCAACAGGTACACACATGGGTGAAGTTTCCTTAAATTCTTCACATATCTGAAACAGACTGGGTAAAAGTCAATTAATTATACTTGTGAAATTAAAACATATAAGTGTGTTCATTATTGTCTACAAACCAAAGCTTAGAGGACCATGAAACATGGTTTCATATCTTGATAACCAAGTTAAAACACAAAACAGTCACATAGACTCACAATAGAAATCATGGCAATAAATTCAGATGATGCAATCAAATAGGACTTCGCAATGAATTTTGCCAAATGATGTGAAATCTGGAGTCTTTTTGTATAAAATCTAGGTTTAAAACAGTCACAACTATTTCATGGAAAATGGTTGATTGGATTGAAAGCCATAAACTTGATAAGAGGACTAGAGAGAGTGGTGTTTGGAATCGGATGGAGTAATCAAAATCGATTAATCTGATAAGCCTTTCCATCGATTATCATTTATCATTAAATTCTTATAATACACTGCAAAACTGTAAAATATTTCATGATTTGTGCATAATTTACTTTTTATTGACAGCAAATTTCATGGACACTCGACAAAATGTTTCATTATGAGTATGCACACTGACCTAAGTCAAAGATATATCAGTCGAATTAAATTTTTAGTACGGCCTATGAACTGTTTCTCTAGCAAAAATATGATTTAACTAGATGGCTACTGTTGCAAGCAACAGACGGATTCCTCCTTTATTAGACCTTTCTCGGAACTGAAGTGTTAAAATCCAAATAAAGAAGATCGAAAAAAGAATAGTTGCTTTAGAACTTTATTCACTTCAGCAAATGAGTCAAAAGAGCTTATGTCTAACTTGGGACTCTTATTTATTTATTGACATAATCAAAGAAAAAGATGATAAATACCTTTCAAGTTTAGGAAAGCTTTAAACTCCTTGATCTATTCTATCCATTTTGAATCCTTTAAAATTACTATCCCAAAAAGAATTGCACAATGAGTTAGCAATGAGAAAATTTCTATAAATAGAAAATGACAACAACATGAAAGTACAGACAAGTAATGCTACTAAGACAAAAAAGGAAAAAGAGAACAAGAATAAAAGAGTTGTCTATCTTACTATGTTAAGTTCAAATAAGATGTACTACTTGTATGAAGAATAAATGGTTGAGGACAAAATCCTGTGAATTCTACAAGAGTAAATGTTTGTTATGACCTTGAAAAAGTTTATTTAACCTTGAACCAAGGTCATGGATTAAAGATAAGCATTTGAGTTTATTATCATCAAGATTCCTCTTTATCTAATCAGAGCTCAATATTTTATCAACAAAAGTCTGTTGTGACCTTGAAATCGAACAAATGACCTTGGATCAAGGTCAAGGTGAAAGGACTTGATGCAAGGAATATTTGCGCCAAGTTTGAACTGTCAAGGACAAATGGTCTTTGTTCTATAGGCAAAAATTTGTTGTGACCTTGAGAATCAAAATTTGACCTTGGGTCAAGGTCAAGGTGAAAGAGCTTGGCTCAGTGATTGTATTTATGAAGTTTGAACTGTCAAGGTCAAATAGTCTTTGTTCTATAGGCAAAAGTTTGTTGTGACCTTGAGAATCATAATTTGACCTTGAAACTAGGTCATCATCAATGACTACCTATAAGTAGCCTACCATCCAAGTTTCAACTCAAAATCTCGAAAAATGTAGGAATTGGCACCGTGCCAATTTAAAGTTCCATTTTCAACTCGGAATACCGCGAAAACCGTAAATATTTTATCGAGCATGTAAGCGTATAAAAGTTTGCAAATTTTCCAAAGAATGATATAAAACAAATTTCGTTCAAATCGTGTTATTAATTTAGAAGTTATAAGAGTTTAAAGATTTGACCTTTGATGACCTCTAGCGAGGGCACTGGTGAACTTATCGACAAACAAAAAATAGTTTAAGAAGATCTTTGTGTGCCCTTTCTAATGGTACCATCCTTTTTGCTCTGTGTTGAAAGACCTTTGAATAAAGTGTCTGGACATGGAAAGGGGTAAGAATAATAAGAATAATAATAACTAGATGGCTACTGTTGCAAGCAACAGACGGATTCCTCCTTTATTAGACCTTCCTCGGAACTGAAGTGTTGAAATCCGAATAAAGATGATGAAAAAAGAATAGTTGCTTTAGTACCTTATTCACTTCAGCAAATGAGTCAAAAGAGCTTAAGTCTAACTTGGGACTCTTATCTATTTATCGACAAAAAAGAAGAAAAAGACGATAAATACCTTTCAAGTTTAGGAAGGCTTTAAACTCCTATATCTATTCTATCCATTTTGAATCCTTTTAAATTACTATCCCAAAAAGAATTGCACAATGAATTAGCAATGAGAAAATTTCTATAAATAGAGAATGACAACAGCATGAAAGTACAGACAAGTAATGCTACTAAGATAAAAAAGGAAACAGAGAATAAAAATAAAAGAGTTATCTATCTTACTATGTAAAGTTCAAATAAGAAGTACTACTTCTGTGAAGAATAAATATTTAAGAACAAAATTCTATCAATCCTACAAGAGTAAATGTTTGTTATGACCTTGAAAAAGTTTATTTGACCTTGAACCAAGGTCATGGATGAAAGATAAGCATTTTAGTTAATTCTCATCAAGATTTCTTTTTATCTATTCAAAGCTCAATATTTTATCAACAAAAGTCTGTTGTGACCTTGAAATCGAACAAATGACCTTGGTTCAAGGTCAAGGTGAAAGGACTTGATGCAAGGAACATTTGCTTCAAGTTTTAACTCTCAATGTCAAATGGTCTTTGTTCTATAGAAAAAATTTTGTTGTGACCTTGAGAATAAGAATTTGACCTTGGGTCAAGGTCAAGGTGAAAGGGCTTGGATCAATGATTGTATTTGTGAAGTTTGAACTGTCAAGGTCAAATAGTCTTTGTTCTATAGGCAAAAGTTTGTTGTGACCTTGAGAATCATAATTTGACCTTGAAACTAGGTCATCATCAATGA
Source organism: Pinctada imbricata (assembly GCA_033119305.1). Classification (NCBI taxonomy): domain Eukaryota; kingdom Metazoa; phylum Mollusca; class Bivalvia; order Pterioida; family Pteriidae; genus Pinctada; species Pinctada imbricata. The sequence goes on from VSWD01000009.1 coordinate 24,766,297, forward strand.
CTACCTATAAGTAACCTACCATCCAAGTTTCAACTCAAAATCTAAAAAACTGTAGAAATTGGCACTGTGCCAATTTAAAGTTCCATTTTCAACTCAAAATAGCGCGAAAACCGTAAATATTTTATCGAGCATGTAAGCGTATAAAAGTTTGCAAATTTCCCAAAGAACAATATAAAACAAATTTCGTTAAAATCGCACGGTTAGTTTAGGAGTTATAAGGTTTTAAAGATTTTATCTTTGATGACCTCTAGCAGGGGCATATGTGAACTTTTCGACAAGAAAAAAATTTTAAATTTAGATCTTCATATGGTCTTTCACATGGTACTTTCCGTTTTTTCATATGATGCTGTACTTTTTTGTAAAGTGACCGGAACGGTTTGTGGGTAAGAATAATAATAATAATAAGAATAATAAGAATAAAGAAAAGACAATACAATAACAGAAAGGATTCCGACGGAAGTCGGAATCCTTAATAAGAACTAGATGGCTACTGTTGCAAGCAACAGACGGATTCCTCCTTTATTAGACCTTCCTCGGAACTGAAGTGTTAAAATCCGAAAAAAAAGATGGAAAAAAGAAATAGTTGCTTTAGTACCATATTCATTTCAGCAAATGAGTCAAAAGAGCATATGTCTAATTTGGGACACTTATTTATCAACAAAATAGAAGAAAACAATAATAAATACCTTTCATTTTTACGAAAGCTTTAAATTCCATGCTCTATCAATATCATATCCTTTACAATTACTTTCTCAAAACAGAATTGCAGAATGATTTTGTAATGAGATAATTTCTATTAATAGAGAATGACAACAACATGAAAGTACAGATATGTAATGCTACTAAGAAAAAAAAAGAAACAGTGAACAAGAAGAAAAGAGTTATCTTTCTTATACTATATTAAGTTCAAATAAGAAGGACTACTTGTGTAAAGAATAAATAGTATAGGACAAAAAGTGTTAATTCTACAAGAGTAAACGATTGTTACGACATTGAGAATGATTATTTGACCTTGAACCAATGTCTTGCATGAAAAATAAGTATTGTGATTATTAATATCACGATTGATTTTAATCTGAGCAAAGCTCAATATCTAATCAAACAAAGCCTGTTATGACCTTGAAATCGAACAAATGACCTTGGGTCAAGGTCATGGTGAAAGGGTTTGATGCAAGGAATATTTGTGTAAAGTTTGAACTACCCAGGTCAAACGGTCTTTGTATTATAGACTAAAGTTCGTTGTGACCTAGAGAATGAGAATTTTACCTTGGGTCAAGGACATGGTGAAAGAGCTGGGCCCAAGCATTATATGTGTAAAGTATGAACTACGAAGGTCAAATAGTTTTTGTTCTATAGGCAAAAGTTTGTTGTGACCTTGAGAATGAAAATTTGACCTTGAAAGTAGGTCAACATTAAATGACCACCTATAAGTAACATACTATCAAAGTTTCAACTCAAAATCTCAAAAACTGTAGAAATTGGCACTGTGCCAGTTTAAAGTTCCATTTTCAACTCGGAATAGCGCGAAAACCGTAAATATTTTATCGAGCATGTAAGCATATAAAAGTTTACAATTTTCCCAAAGAACATTTTGAAACAAATTTCATTCAAATCGTACGGGTAGTTTTGGAGTTATAAGTGTTTAAAGATTTGACCTTTGATGACCTCCAGCGGGGGCATTGGTGAGCTTATCAACAAACAAAAAATAGTTAAAGAAGATCTTGGTATGCTCTTTCTGATGGTACCATCCCTTTTGCTCTGTGTTAAAAGACCTTTGAATAAAGTCTCTGGAAATGATGAGGGGGTAAGAATAAAAATAATAATAATAACTAGATGGCTACTGTTGCAAGCAACAGACGGATTCCTCCTTTATTAGACCTTCCTCGGAACTGAAGAGTTAAAATCCGAAAAAAGAAGATGGAAAAAAGAATAGTTGCTTTAGTACCTTATTCACTTCAGCACATGAGTCAAAAGAGCTTATGTCTAATTTGGGACTCTTATTTATTTATCAACAAAATAGAAGAAAAAATAATAAATACCTTTCATTTTTACGAAAGCTTTAAACTCCATGCTCTATATCAAATCCTTTACAATTACACTCTCAAAACAGAATTGCACAATGATTTTGCAATGAGATAATTTCTATTAATAGAAAATGACAGCAACATGAAAGTACAGATATGTAATGCTACTAAGAAAAAATAAAGAAACAGAAAACAAGAAGGAAAGAGTTATCTTTCTTATACTATGTTAAGTTCAAATAAGAAGGACTACTTGTATGAAGAATAAATAGTATAGGACCAGAAATGCGAATACTACAAGAGGAAATGTTTGTTATGACCTTGAGAATGATTATTTGACCTTGAACCAATGTCACAGATAAAAGATAAGTATTGTAGGTTATTCTCATCAAAATTGATCTTAAACTGATCAATGTTCAGTATCTCATCAACCAAAGTATGCTGTGACCTTGAAATCGAACAAATGACCTTGGGTCAAGGTCAAGGTGATCGGGCTTGATGCATGGAATATTTGTGTAAAGTTTGAACTCTCAACGTCAAACAGTCTTTGTTTTACAAGCATAAGTTTGTTGTGACCTTCAGAATGAGAATTTGACCTTGGGTCAAGGTCAAGGTGAAAGGGCTTGGATCAATGATTGTATTTATGAAGTTTGAACTGTCAAGGTCAAATAGTCTTTGTTCTATTGGCAAAAGTTTGTTGTGACCTTGAGAATCATAATTTGACCTTGAAACTAGGTCATCATCAATGACTACCTATAAGTAACCTACCATCCAAGTTTCAACTCAAAATCTCAAAAACTGTAGAAATTGGCACTGTGCCAATTTAAATTTCCATTTTCAACTCAAAATAGCGCGAAAACTGTAAATATTTTATCGAGCATGTAAGCGTATAAAAGTTTGCAAATTTCCCAAAGAACAATATAAAACAAATTTCATTCAAATCGCACGGTTAGTTTAGGAGTTATAAGATTTTAAAGATTTGACCTTTGATGACCTCTAGCGGGGGCATATGTGAACTTTTCGACAAGAAAAAAATTTTAAATGTAGATCTTTATTTGCTCTTTCACGTGAAACTTTCCATTTTATCATATGATGCGGTACTTTGGTTTAACGTCTCTGGATTGGCTTGGGGGTAAGAATAATAATAATAAGAACTAGATGGCTACTGTTGCAAGCAACAGACGGATTCCTCCTTTCTTAGACCTTCCTAGGAACTGAAGTGTTAAAATCCGAATAAAGAAGATGGAAAAAAGAAAAGTTGCTTAAGTACCTTATTAACTTCAGCAAATGAGTCAAAAGAGCTTATGTCTAACTTGGGACTCTTTTTTTATTTATCAACAAAATAGAAGAAAAAATATTAAGTACCTTTCATCTTTACGAAAGCTTTAAACTCCATGCTCTATCAATATCAACTCCTTTACAATTACTTTCTCAAAACAGAATTGCACAATGATTTTGCAATGAGATAATTTCTATTAATAGAAAATGACAACAACATGAAAGTACAGATATGTAATGCTACTAAGAAAAAAAATAAAGAAACAGAGAACAAGAATAAAAGAGTTATCTTTCTTATACTATGTTTAGTTCAAATAAGAAGGACTACTTGTGTGAAGAATAAATAGTATAGGACAAAAAGTGTAAATTCTACAAGAGTAAATAAATGTTAAGACCTTGACTAAAGTTTGTTGTGACCTTGAGAATCAGAATTTGACCTTGGGTCAAGGTCAAGGTGAAAGAGCTTGGTTTAATGATATTATGTATGAAGTTTGAACTTTGAATGTCTAATAGTCTTTGTTCTATAGGCAAAAGTTCGTTCTGACCTTGAGAATCAAAATTTGACCTTGGGTCAAGGTCAAGGTGAAAGAGCTTGGTTTAATGATATTATGTATGAAGTTTGAACTCTGCAGGTCTAATAGTCTTTGTTCTATAGGCGAAAGTTTGTTGTGACCTTGAGAATCAAAATTTGACCTTGGGTCAAGGTCAAGGTGAAAGAGCTTGGTTTAACGATATTATGTATGAAGTTTGAACTCTGAAGGTCAAATAGTCTTTGTTCTACAGGCAAAAGTTTGTTGTGACCTTGAGAATGAAAATTTGACCTTGAAAGTAGGTCAACATTAAATGACTACCTATAAGTAACTAAGTATCCAAGTTTCAACTCAAAATCTCAAAAACTGTAGAAATTGGCACTTTGCCAATTTAAAGTTCCATTTTCAACTCGGAATAACTCGAAAACCGTAAATATTTTATCGAGCATGTAAGCGTATAAAAGTTTACAAATTCCCCAAAGAACATTTCAAAACAAATTTCGTTCAAATCGCACGGTTAGTTTAGGAGTTATAACTGTTCAAAGATTTGACCTTTGGTGACCTCTAGCGGGGGCATACGTGAACTTTTCGACGACAAAATTTTTTTACCTCTAGATCTTTATATGCTCTTTCACATGATACTATTTGTTTTATCATAAGATGTGGCACTTTTTTGTACAGTGACTGGAACGATCTGGGGGTAAGAATAATAATAATAAGAATAACTAGATGGCTACTGTTGCAAGCAACAGACGGATTCCTCCTTTATTAGACCTTCCTCGGAACTGAAGTGTTAAAATCCGAATAAAGAAGATGGAAAACTGAAGCTTCAGTACCTTATTCACTTCAGCAAATGAGTTAAAAGAGCTTATGTCTTATTTGGGACTTTTATTCATTTTTCAAGAAAATAGAAAAAAAAAATACCTTTCATATTTGCGAAAGCTTTAAACTCCATGCTCTATCGATATCAAAATCCTTTACAATTACTTTCTCAAAACAGAATTGCACAATGATTTTGCAATGAGATAATTTCTATTAATAGAAAATGACAACAACATGAAAATACAGATATGTAATGCTACTAAGAAAAAAAAAAGATACAGAGAACAAGAAAAAAAGAGTTATCTTTCTTATACTATGTTAAGTTCAAACAAGAAGGACTACTAGTGTGAAGAATAAATAGTATAGGACAAAAAGGGTGAATTCTACAAGAGTAAATGATTGTTATGACCTTGAGAATGATTATTTGACCTTGAACCAATGTCATAAATGAAAGATAAGTATTGTGATCATTCACATCACGATTGATCTTAATCTGAGCAAAGCTCAATATCTAATTAACAAAAGTCGGTTGTGACCTTGAAATCAAACAAATGACCTAGAGTCAAGGTTATGGTGAAACAATTTCTTGCAAGGAATATTTGTTTAATGTTTGAACTCACAAGGTCAAATAATCTTTGTTTTATAGACTAAATTTGTTGTGACCTTGAGAATGAGAATTTGACCTTGGGTCAAGGTCAAGGTGAAAGAGCTTGACTGAACAATGATATGTATGAAGTTTGAACTCTGAAGGTCAAATAGTCTTTGTTCTATAGGCAAAAGTTTGTTGTGACCTTGAGAATGAAAATTTGACCTTGAAAGTAGGTCAACATTGAATGACCACCTATAAGTAAGCTACTATCAAAGTTACAACTCAGAATCTCAAAAACTGTAGAAATTGGCACTCTGCCAATTTAAAGTTCCATTTTCAACTCGGAATAGCGTGAAAACCGTAAATATTTTATCGAGCATGTAAGAGTGTAAAAGTTTACAATTTTCCCAAAGAACATTTTAAAACAAATTTCGTTCAAATCGTACGGTTAGTTTAGGAGTTATAAGTGTTTAAAGATTTGACCTTTGATGACCTCCAGCGGGGGCATTGGTGAGCTTATCGACAAACAAAAAATAGTTAAAGAAGATCTTGATATGCTCTTTCTGATGGTACCATCCCTTTTGCTCTGTGTTAAAAGACCTTTGAATAAAGTCTCTGGAAATAAGGAAGGGGGTAAGAATAAAAATAATAATAATAATAAGAATAATAATAAGAATAAAGAAAAGACATTGCAATAACAGAAAGGATTCCGACGGAATAGTCGGAATCCTTAATAATAAGAATAAGAAAGACAATACAATAACAGAAAGGATTCCGACGGAAATCGGAATCCTTAATAAATGGAAGGATGGAGGTTCCTGTGGACATAGCAGACGGATTCCTCTCATTTTCATCTTGTTAAGAACAGAAATGAAAATTGAAAAAATGCGAAAATGACTGGCCGCAGCTGGACTCGAACCAGGTACCTTCACCAAGGTAGGCCCCATCGTATCTTGTACATGTAATGTCAGGTCACATGGTTGAATTGACCAATGAAATTTGTAACACATCCTGGGTCATGCATATTAATTATGTGAGGGATTTTCCAATGAATCATGACAATATAGCAAGTGTTTTCAAACTGGTACATGTATTCGATATTTCTTGATTCTGTTAGAAAACATTTTGAACTAATACATACTCGTATAAATTTTGAAATGAAAACAATGTTGAAGCACTGTACTTTATGTTTGCTTACGAATGGAAAAAAAATTGAGGGAAAAAAATGGCCGAGGCCGGTATCGAACCCCGGACCCTCCGATTCGAAGTCTGACGCTCTACCGCTGAGCTATTGCAGAACTGACAAAGCTTTGCATCAAAAGTCTTTAGAAGGATGAAATCTTGCGACTATGATATGACTCAACATGTCGAGCATGTTCCGAATGATAAATCTTTATCGATCGATTCTATTTACAGGTTTGTATTCAGGAGTAAACAACACAGAATTTCATAAAATGTATTTTTTTATTTGACTTTCATTGACCATGTATGTAGAGAATAAAATTATGAATCAATAAATCGTGTTTGCTTCTTTTGCAAGGGCGGATCTAGACAGGGTAGGTGAAAACAGGTATGTACACGTATGTAACATGTAAGTCGGAGGGGGGGGGGGGCAAAAACTTATCAACCTCCCCCTTTCGAAGGACTAGCCTATGTCATTGGATAAACAAACCGTCAAAGATCTTGTACAGTTATTTCAAAGATTGACGAATTCAAAAAGAAACAGACAAACAAACGAGAAAAAAAAATGCCCAAGGGGGCCACATTGCTCCGTCAAAGGTCTTGTACAGTTGTTTCAAATATTAAGGAATTTAATAAGAAAAAGACAAACAAACAAACAAACAAAACAAATGAAAAAAAAAAAAACAAGAGGCCCAAGGGAGCCATATTGCTCAGTCAAAAGTCTTGTACAGTTGTTTCAAAGATTGTCGAATCAAAAAAGAAAAAAACAAGCAAAAAAAAACAAACAAGCAAAACAAATGAAAAGAAAAAAATAAAACAAACAAACAAACAAGAGGCCCAAGGGGGCCACATTGCTCCGTCAAAGGTCTTGTACAGTTGTTTCAAAGATTGACGAATTAAAAAAAAACAAGACATACAAACAAAATAAAAAAAAAAAACCAAGAAGCCCAAGGGGGCCACATTGCTCCGTCAAAGGTCTTGTACAGTTGTTTCAAAGATTGACGAATGAAAAAAAGAGGCCTAAGGTGGCCATATATACACGTTGAAGTCAATGACATTGAAATAAATATGCGCAATATGAAATGTGTTTTTCTTCTGAATAAAAAGCTATGAATAGGACTGACTTGTTGCATGAACGATCGATAATTCTTGTAATGCTGAATCAGCCATTTGTATTTCTCCGTCTGTATATCAAAAATAAAAACCACTAACATTCAGGAACTCCAATGGCTATGTGGATAGGGCGTTGGACTGCTGGCCCAAGGGTACCGGGTTCGATCCCCAGTCTGGACTTTTTTTTTTCGCCGATCGTCTGCGTTTCTGTCTAGTACTCTCTCTATCTGTTCGTATGTCTGTTCGTTCTTCTATCGTTGTCAGTCTATCTAACACTGTCTATCTTACACTGTCAGTCTGTCTGTCTGGTCCATGCTGCAAATTTACCAGTTAATTTAAATGATGCTATTCAATTTTAAGACATTTTAAAAACATTTAATTAGAAAATGACAACAGCATGAAAGTACAGACAAGTCATGGTACGAAGAGAAATAGAAATAAAAGATTTATCTTTCTTAGATCATGTAAAGTTCATATAAGAAGGCCCTCGTTTGTGAAGTAGAAGTAGTGTAGGACAAACACTGTGTATTTAACAAGTAAATGTTGTTATGACATTGAGAATGAAATTTTCACCTTGAACCAAGGTCAAGGAAAAAAGATGAGTAGAGAATATCATTTTCTTCAAAATATATATGAAATTGAATAAAGCTCAATATTTTATCAACAAAAGACTGTTATGACCTTGAAATCGAACGAATGACCTTTGGTCAAGGTCAATGTGACAGGACTTACTGCAAGGAATATTTGTACCCAGTTTGCACTCTCAAGGTCAAACAGTCTTTGTTTTATAGGCAAAAATGCTGTTGTGACCTTGAGAATGAGAATTTGACCTTGGATCAAGGTCAAGGTGAAAGAGCTTGGCTTAACAATTATATGTATGAAGTTTGAACTCTGAAGGTCAAATAGTCTTTGTTCTATAAGCAAAAGTTTCATGTGACCTTGAGAATAAAAATTTGACCTTGAAAAGAGGGTCAACATTAAATGACTATCTATAAGTGACCTAACATCCAAGTTTCAACTCAAAGTCTCAAAAATTGTAGAAATTGGCACCTTGCCAATTTAAGGTTCCATTTTCAACTTGAAATAGCTTGAAAACTGTAAATATTTTATGGAGCATGTAAGCGTATAAAAGTTTGCAAATTTCTCAAAGAACAATATAAAACAAATTTTGTTCAAATCGTACGGTTAGTAAAGGAGTTATAAGAGTTTAAAGATTTGACCGCTGATGACCTCAAGCGGGGGCATATGTGAACTTTTCGACAAGAAAAAAATATTAAATTAAGATCTTTATTTGCTCTTTTACATGATACTTTCCATTTTATCATATGATGCGGTACTTTGATGTAACGTCACTGGATTGGCTTGGGGGTAAGAATAATAATAATAATAATAATAATAATAATAATAATAAGAATAATAAGAATAAAGAAAAGACAATACAATAACAGAAAGGATTCCGACGGAAATCGGAATCCTTAATAAATGGAAGGATGGAGGTTCCTGTGGACATAGCAGACGGATTCCTCTCATTTTCATCTTGTTAAGAACAGAAATGAAAATTGAAAAAATGCGAAAATGACTGGCCGCAGCTGGACTCGAACCAGGTACCTTCACCAAGGTAGGCCCCATCGTATCTTGTACATGTAATGTCAGGTCACATGGTTGAATTGACCAATGAAATTTGTAACACATCCTGGGTCATGCATATTAATTATGTGAGGGATTTTCCAATGAATCATGACAATATAGCAAGTGTTTTCAAACTGGTACATGTATTCGATATTTCTTGATTCTGTTAGAAAACATTTTGAACTAATACATACTCGTATAAATTTTGAAATGAAAACAATGTTGAAGCACTGTACTTAATGTTTGCTTACGAATGAAAAAAAATTGAGGGGAAAAAATGGCCGAGGCCGGTATCGAACCCCGGACCCTCCGATTCGAAGTCTGACGCTCTACCGCTGAGCTATTGCAGAACTGACAAAGCTTTGCATCAAAAGTCTTTAGAAGGATGAAATCTTGCGACTATGATATGACTCAACATGTCGAGCATGTTCCGAATGATAAATCTTTATCGATCGATTCTATTTACAGGTTTGTATTCAGGAGTAAACAACACAGAATTTCATAAAATGTATTTTTTTAATTTGACTTTCATTGACCATGTATGTAGAGAATAAAATTATGAATCAATAAATCGTGTTTGCTTCTTTTGCAAGGGCGGATCTAGACAGGGTAGGTGAAAACAGGTATGTACACGTATGTAACATGTAAGTCGGAGGGGGGGGGGGCAAAAACTTATCAACCTCCCCCTTTCGAAGGACTAGCCTATGTCATTGGATAAACAAACCGTCAAAGATCTTGTACAGTTATTTCAAAGATTGACGAATTCAAAAAGAAACAGACAAACAAACGAGAAAAAAAAAATGCCCAAGGGGGCCACATTGCTCCGTCAAAGGTCTTGTACAGTTGTTTCAAATATTAAGGAATTTAATAAGAAAAAGACAAACAAACAAACAAACAAAACAAATGAAAAAAAAAAAAACAAGAGGCCCAAGGGAGCCATATTGCTCAGTCAAAAGTCTTGTACAGTTGTTTCAAAGATTGTCGAATCAAAAAAGAAAAAAACAAGCAAAAAACAAACAAGCAAAACAAATGAAAATAAAAAAATAAAACAAACAAACAAACAAGAGGCCCAAGGGGGCCACATTGCTCCGTCAAAGGTCTTGTACAGTTGTTTCAAAGATTGACGAATTAAAAAAAAACAAGACATACAAACAAAATAAAAAAAAAAACCAAGAAGCCCAAGGGGGCCACATTGCTCCGTCAAAGGTCTTGTACAGTTGTTTCAAAGATTGACGAATGAAAAAAAAGAGGCCTAAGGTGGCCATATATACACGTTGAAGTCAATGACATTGAAATAAATATGCGCAATATGAAATGTGTTTTTCTTCTGAATAAAAAGCTATGAATAGGACTGACTTGTTGCATGAACGATCGATAATTCTTGTAATGCTGAATCAGCCATTTGTATTTCTCCGTCTGTATATCAAAAATAAAAACCACTAACATTCAGGAACTCCAATGGCTATGTGGATAGGGCGTTGGACTGCTGGCCCAAGGGTACCGGGTTCGATCCCCAGTCTGGACTTTTTTTTTTCGCCGATCGTCTGCGTTTCTGTCTAGTACTCTCTCTATCTGTTCGTATGTCTGTTCGTTCTTCTATCGTTGTCAGTCTATCTAACACTGTCTATCTTACACTGTCAGTCTGTCTGTCTGGTCCATGCTGCAAATTTACCAGTTAATTTAAATGATGCTATTCAATTTTAAGACATTTTAAAACATTTAATTAGAAAATGACAACAGCATGAAAGTACAGACAAGTCATGGTACGAAGAGAAATAGAAATAAAAGATTTATCTTTCTTAGATCATGTAAAGTTCATATAAGAAGGACCTCGTTTGTGAAGTAGAAGTAGTGTAGGACAAACACTGTGTATTTAACAAGTAAATGTTGTTATGACATTGAGAATGAAAATTTTCACCTTGAACCAAGGTCAAGGAAAAAAGATGAGTATAGAATATCATTTTCTTCAAAATATATATGAAATTGAATAAAGCTCAATATTTTATCAACAAAAGACTGTTATGACCTTGAAATCGAACGAATGACCTTTGGTCAAGGTCAATGTGACAGGACTTACTGCAAGGAATATTTGTACCCAGTTTGCACTCTCAAGGTCAAACAGTCTTTGTTTTATAGGCAAAAATGCTGTTGTGACCTTGAGAATGAGAATTTGACCTTGGATCAAGGTCAAGGTGAAAGAGCTTGGCTTAACAATTATATGTATGAAGTTTGAACTCTGAAGGTCAAATAGTCTTTGTTCTATAAGCAAAAGTTTCATGTGACCTTGAGAATAAAAATTTGACCTTGAAAAGAGGGTCAACATTAAATGACTATCTATAAGTGACCTAACATCCAAGTTTCAACTCAAAGTCTCAAAAATTGTAGAAATTGGCACCTTGCCAATTTAAGGTTCCATTTTCAACTTGAAATAGCTTGAAAACTGTAAATATTTTATGGAGCATGTAAGCGTATAAAAGTTTGCAAATTTCTCAAAGAACAATATAAAACAAATTTTGTTCAAATCGTACGGTTAGTAAAGGAGTTATAAGAGTTTAAAGATTTGACCGCTGATGACCTCAAGCGGGGGCATATGTGAACTTTTCGACAAGAAAAAAATATTAAATTAAGATCTTTATTTGCTCTTTTACATGATACTTTCCATTTTATCATATGATGCGGTACTTTGATGTAACGTCACTGGATTGGCTTGGGGGTAAGAATAATAATAATAATAATAATAATAATAATAAGAATAATAAGAATAAAGAAAAGACAATACAATAACAGAAAGGATTCCGACGGAAATCGGAATCCTTAATAATAAGAACTAGATGGCTACTGTTGCAAGCAACAGACGGATTCCTCCTTTATTAGACCTTCCTCGGAACTGATGTGTTCAAATCCGAATAAAGAAGATGAAAAAAGAATAGTTGCTTTAGTACCTCATTCACTTCAGAAAATGAGTCAAAAGAGCTTAAGTCTAATTTGGGACTCTAATTTATTTATCAACAAAATAGAAGAAAAAAAAATTAAGTACCTTTCATCTTTGGGAAAGCTTTAAACTCCATGCTCTATGGATATCAAATCCTTTACAATTACTTTCTCAAAACAGAATTGCACAATGATTTTGCAATGAGATAATTTCTATTAATAGAAAATGACAACAACATGAAAGTACAGATATGTAATGCTACTAAGAAAAAAAAAAGAAACAGAACAGAGAACAAGAATAAAAGAGTTATCTTTCTTATACTATGTTAAGTTCAAATAGGAATGACTACTTGTGTGAAGAATAAATAGTATAGGACAAAAAGTGTAAATTCTACAAGAGTAAATGATTGTTAAGACCTTGAGAATGATTATTTGGCCTTTAACCAATGTCATGGATGAGAGCTAAGTACTGTGATTGTTCTCATCACGATTGATCTTAATCTGAGCAAAGCTAAATATCTAATCAACCAAAGTCAGTTGTGACCTTGAAATCAAACAAATGACCGTTGGTCAAGGTCATGATGAAAGAGTTTGATGCAAGGAATATTTGTGTAAAGTTTGAACTGTCAAGGTCAAACAGTCTTTGTTTTATAGACTTAAGTTTGTTGTGACCTTGAAAATCAGAATTTGACCTTGGGTCAAGGTCAAGGTGAAAGAGCTGGGCCCAAGCACAATATGTATAAAGTATGAACTCTGAAGGTCAAATAGTCTTTGTTTTGTAGGGAAAAGTTGCTTTGACCTTGAGAATGAGAATTTGACCTTGGGTCAAGGTCAAAGTGAAAGAGCATGACTGAACAATTATTTGTATGAAGTTTAAACTCTGAAGGTCAAATAGTCTTTGTTCTATAGGCAGAAGTTTGTTGTGACCTTGAGAATTAGAATTTGACCTTGGGTCAAGGTCAAGGTGAAAGAGGTTGGTTTAATGATATTATGTATGAAGTTTGAACTTAGAATGTCTAATAGTCTTTGTTCTATAGGCAAAAGTATGTTGTGACCTTGAGAATCAGAATTTAACCTTGGGCCAAGGTCAAGGTGAAAGAGCTTGGTTTAATGATATTATGTATGAAGTTTGAACTCTGCAGGTCTAATAGTCTTTGTTCTATAGGCAAAAGTTTGTTGTGACCTTGAGAATCAAAATTTGACCTTGGGTCAAGGTCATTGTGAAAGAGCTTGGTTTAACGATAGTATGTATGAAGTTTGAACTCTGAAGGTCAAATAGTCTTTGTTCTACAGGTAAAAGTTTGTTGTGACCTTGAGAATGAAAATTTGACCTTGAAAGTAGGTCAACATTAAATTACTACCCATAAGTAACCTAGTATCCAAGTTTCAACTCAAAATCTCAAAAACTGTAGAAATTGGCACTGTGCCAAATTAAAGTTCCATTTTCAACTCGGAATAGCGCGAAAACCGTAAATATTTTATCGAGCATGTAAGCGTATAAAAGTTTACAAATTTCCCAAAGAACATTTTAAAACAAATTTCGTTCAAATCGTACGGTTAGTTTAGGAGTTATAAGAGTTTAAAGATTTGAACTTTGATGACCTCTAGCGGGGGCATATGTGAACTTTTCGACGACAAAATTTTTTTACCTCAAGATCTTTATATGCTCTTTCACATGATCCTTTTCGTTTTATCATAAGAAGTTGTACTTTTTTGTACAGTGACTGGAACGATCTGGGGGTAAGAATAATAATAATAATAATAAGAACTAGATGGCTACTGTTGCAAGCAACAGACGGATTCCTCCTTTATTAGACCTTCCTTGAACTGAAGTGTTAAAATCCGAATAAAGAAGATGGAAAAAAGAATAGTTGCTTTAGTACTTTATTCACTTCAGCAAATGAGTCAAAAGAGCGTATGTCTAACTTGGGACTCTTATCTATTTATTGACAAAAAAGAAGAAAAAGATGATAAATACCTTTCATGTTTTCGAAAGATTTAAACTCCATGCTCTATGGATATCAAATCCTTTACAATTACTTTCTCAAAACAGAATTGCACAATGATTTTGCAATGAGATAATTTCTATTAATAGAAAATGACAACAACATGAAAGGACAGATCTGTAATGCTACTAAGAAAAAAAAAGAAATAGAACAGAGAACAAGAATAAAAGAGTTATCTTTCTTATACTATGTTAAGTTCAAATAAGAATGACTACTTGTGTGAAGAATAAATAGTATAGGACAAAAAGTGTAAATTCTACAAGAGTAAATGATTGTTAAGACCTTGAGAATGATTATTTGGCCTTTAACCAATGTCATGAATGAAAGTTAAGTACTGTGATTATTGTCATCATGATTGATCTTAATCTGAGCAAAGCTCAATATCTAATCAACCAAAGTCAGTTGTGACCTTGAAATCAAACTAATGACCGTTAGTCAAGGTCATGATGAAAGAGTTTGATGCAAGGAATATTTGTGTCAAGTTTGAACTCTCAAGGTCAAACAGTCTTTGTTTTATAGACTTAAGTTTGTTGTGATCTTGAAAATCAGAATTTGACCTTGGGTCAAGGTCAAGGTGAAAGAGCTGGGCCCAAGCATGATATGTATAAAGTATGAACTCTGAAGGTCGAATAGTCTTTGTTTTGTAGGGAAAAGTTGCTGTGACCTTGAGAATGAGAATTTGACCTAGGGTCAAGGTCAAAGTGAAAGAGCATGACTGAGCAATTATTTATATGAAGTTTAAACTCTGAAGGTAAAATAGTCTTTGTTCTATAGGCAAAAGTTTGTTGTGACCTTGAGAATCTGAATTTGACCTTGGGTGAAGGTCAAGATGAAAGAGCTTGGTTTAATGATATTATGTATGAAGTTTGAACTCTGCAGGTCTAATAGTCTTTGTTCTATAGGCAAAAGTTTGTTGTGACCTTGAGAATCAAAATTTGACCTTGGGTCAAGGTCAATGTGAAAGAGCTTGGTTTAACGATAGTATGTATGAAGTTTGAACTGTGAAGGTCAAATAGTCTTTGTTCTACAGGTAAAAGTTTGTTGTGACCTTGAGAATGAAAATTTGACCTTGAAAGTAGGTCAACATTAAATGACTACCTATAAGTAACCTAGTATCCAAGTTTCAACTCAAAATCTCAAAAACTGTAGAAATTGGCACTGTGCCAATTTAAAGTTCCATTTTCAACTCGTAATAGCACGAAAACCGTAAATATTTTATCGAGCATGTAAGCGTATTAAAGTTTACAAATTTCCCAAAGAACATTTTAAAACAAATTTCGTTCAAATCGTACGGTTAGTTTAGGAGTTATAAGAGTTTAAAGATTTGAACTTTGATGACCTCTAGCGGGGGCATATGTGAACTTTTCGACAACAAAATTTTTTTACCTCAAGATCTTTATATGCTCTTTCACATGATCGTTTTCGTTTTATCATTAGAAGTTGTACTTTTTTGTACAGTGACTGGAACGATCTGGGGGTAAGAATAATAATAATAATAATAATAATAAGAATAATAATAAGAATAAAGAAAAGACAATACAATAACAGAAAGGATTCCGACGGAATAGTCGGAATCCTTAATAACAGAAAGGATTCCGACGGAAGTCGGAATCCTTAATAAGAATAAAGAAAAGACAATACAATAACAGAAAGGATTCCGACGGAAGTCGGAATCCTTAATAACTAGATGGCTACTGTTGCAAGCAACAGACGGATTCCTCCTTTATTAGACCTTTCTCAGAACTGAAGAGTTAAAATCTGAATAAAGAAAATGGAAAAATGAATAGTTGTTTTAGTACCTTATTCACTTCAGGATATGAGTCAAAAGAGCTTATGTCTAACTTGGAACTCTTATTTATTTATCAGCAAAATAGAAGAAATAGATAATAGATAATAAATACCTTTTACGTTTACGAAAGCTTTATACTCCATGATCTATCAATTCTAAATTCTTTAAAATTACCCTCTCAAAACAGAATTGCACAATGATTTTGCAATGAGAACATTTCTATAAATAGAAAATGACAATATCATGTAATGCTACTAAGAAAAAAAAAGGAAACAGAGAACAAAAATGAAAGATTTATCTTTCTTGGACTATGTTAAGTTCAAACAAGAAGGACTACTTGTGTGAAGAATAGATACTATAGGACCAGAACTGTAAATTCTACAGGAGTAAATGTTTGTTATGACCTTGAGAATGATTATTTGACCTTGACCAAGGTCACAGATAAAAGATAGGTGTGGGAGGTTATTCTCATCAAAATTGATGTTAATCTGATAAAAGTTTATTATCTTATCAACCAAAGTATGTTGTGACCTTGAAATCGAAAAAAATAACCTTGGGTCAAGGTCAATGTGAGAGGGCATGATGCAAGGAATATCTGAGTAAAGTTTGAACTCTCAACATCAAACAGTCTTTGTTTTACAGGCAAAAGTTTGTTGTGACCTTGAGAAGGAGAATTTGACCTTGGGTCAAGGTCAAGGTGAAAAGGCTTGGCTCAAGGATTATATGTATGAAGTTTGAACTCTCAAGGTCAAACAGTCTTTGTTCTATAGGCAAAAGTTTGTTGTGACCTTGAGAATCAAAATTTGACCTTGAAACAAGGTCAACATTAAATAACTACCTATAAGTAACCCACCGTCCAAGTTTCGACTCAAAATCTCCAAAAAATGTAGAAATTGGCACTGTGCCAATTTAAAATTCCATTTTCAACTCGTAATAGCGCGAAAACCGTAAATATTTCATCGAGCATGTTAGCGTAAAAAAGTTTGCAAATTTACCAAAGAACAATATAAAACAAATTTCGTTGGAATCGTACGATTACTTTAGGAGTTATAAGAGTTTAAAGATTTGACCTTTGATGACCTCTAGCGGGGGCATATGTGAACTTTTCGACAAGAAAAAAAATTTGAATGGAGATCTTCATATGCTTATTCACATGGTATTTTCAACTTTATCATATATTGCGGTACTTTTTTGTAAAGTGTCTGGAACGTTTGGGGGTAAGAATAATAATAAGAATAATAAGAATAAAGAAAAGACAATACAATAACAGAAAGGATTCCGACGGAAGTCGGAATCCTTAATAAGAATAATAATAAGAATAAAGAAAAGACAATACAATAACAGAAAGGATTCCGACGGAATAGTCGGAATCCTTAATAAAGAAAAGACAATACAACAACAGAAAGGATTCCGACGGAAGTCGGAATCCTTAATAAGAATAATAATAAGAATAAAGAAAAGACATTGCAATAACAGAAAGGATTCCGACGGAATAGTCAGAATCCTTAATAAAGAAAAGACATTGCAATAACAGAAAGGATTCCGACGGAATAGTCGGAATCCTTAATGATGTAAATATTTCATTCTCACAATGTTTTAAATTTCCCGCTTATAACTTATTATCAAAATCAGAATCGATTATTGTAATCGGAAGGGGCAGATGTCGCCGACGTTGGTGATAATCAGCACAACACTAAGAGAGAGGCATGACTAGAGACATGATTAGAGATATGACTAGAGAAACAATGCCATCAATTTTTTCTTTTTCTCGATCATTTTGTTGATCAGAATTCCCTTTTTGTTGGACCAAATGCGGCACATATTACAAGGAAAATTCGAATTACAGACCCTATGTCTGAAGCTCTCATGGTGATCGTCGATTACAGTCATCTCTCTGCCGCACGTTGCACATATTTTGAATTGTTCGGATATCCTGAATAGGATTATTTCGGGACGTAGTTGGTGATTATAATAATAAACTGATGATATCATTGGTCACCTGATGTAAGACGGGTAACTCTTGCTTTGTTCAGGCGCGTATGAAGGGGTCCGAGCACATTGCAAAGGTTCATACAGGTAAGTATAGATATTGATATAAATTGATGTACATGTGTTGGTCAAATCAATTTAGGGTTTTTTTTAATCATTTTTGTGAGTTTTATCCATTTAACATATTATTTTGTACTTTATCTCCTTCAAATGAACCAAATCAAAATAAATCGAACCGAGACGTTGTGATTCGAAACTGAACCAATTCGAAGGATACCTAAATCATCCAAGCCCTAATATTTTTACAAGTAATCTTAAGCATTTCCTATAATTATAGTTATCCATTGTTATGAATAGTAAAGCATAATTAAACATGACTTTCTTTCATGAAAATTACATCTAATAATGTAAAAGATGGCGAAAATTACAGTCAGAAAACATTTTTGTATAAACATTATCTAATCATAAGTTGAAAAGGGAATAAATTTCTTTTTAGTATGTGTAGTGGCTTCCGGTAGTTGCAGGTACCAATAGTTCAGTACAAGATCTAAGACTGAGCTATTGGGATGTCCCTTTAGCTGACTCGGCAACGAGTCTGACTGTCACCCGGACGGCAGGGGTTTGACACCCGGACCGGGCACTTGCAAACTACTTCATTGGCAACGAGGTGAACAATTGGTGTGTGTGTGCCAGCTTGATCTGCAGGAGAGGAGGCAGAACCCTGCCAGGGGTTGGAGAGTGGCCACACAGCAGGGTATACCCACGGCCCTCAACGGAAAAGGGGGAAGGGTGTAGTGGCTTCCGGTAGTTGCAGGTACCAATAGTTCAGTAAAAGTTCTAAGACTGATCAGCTATTGGGACGTCCCTTTAGCTGACTCGGCAACGAGTTCTGTTCTGTTCTGTTCTAGGTAGTAAATCCCTCCAGCGTTGGAGAACCTCTTGCCAGTAAAAAGTTTGGGATGGGCCGCAACCACGGACACATAAAATCCAGTAAAAGGTTTAAAATATATACACTATATACACTTGCACAGGTATGGGGAGTCACTAAAATTTGGATATATAAAATCCACTGGATGACAGGAGTGGCGATTAAAATTTGTGCTACAGTCTAAAAAGTATTATGAAGTGTGCAATCTACAACCCATATCTCCTTCTCATAGGTAGAAGTGCGAATAGTTTTTTACGTTCACAGTGTAGCGCATGACAGAGACGTCGTGTGTGTCTATCTATTTCTGCGAGATATTCTGTGTTCTTATTGTGAACCACATCCTCTGTAGAGTAAACATCTAGGTTACAATAGCATAAACCTTTGACCTCAAAAACTAGTGTTCTACACCCAAAAGCTGACGTCATTTACTGACAAAATAGAAATGGCTTACATAGAAAGTGATATATCAAAAGAAAGATCATTTCCTGTAGATTTCATTGGTACTAAATGATATATACCTTTCCGATACTATTGTCACTCTGAAAACGAAAGTGAAAGTGAAAATAGGGAAATTTTGACATGTTATTCAGATGGACTTTGGTCCCATTTTGACCATTGTTCCAAATTTTTTCTTGAAATAAAAATTATGCTGATTTGAAGGTAATATCTGTCTAAATAATATATGAAATTTATTTAGGGATTTACCGCTCCGTTTTTGAGAAATTCCCAATACACCACGAAGAGCCGAATTTCACACGTCCCCATTCTGAGCCCCTCGCCGGAAATCACCTCTACGTTGTGACTCCTTCCAGTTTTATTTATACATGCATATCCAAAAATAGAACCCATGAAAATCTTACAAAAATCTTACAGAATCTAATACCTTAAAACTTGCCTTCAATTTAATTATCATACACACTTTAGCGATATCAGCCTCTGACTCTTTATTTAAAGAAAATTGACCGGGGCCAAATCAGCTTCGAGGCTATAGGGTTTACGCTATTAAAACCTAAACCATATTTTGATTTTACCGATTGAAATTTTTCTTGACATAATTTGAAAATATAGGAATTTTCGAAGAGTTTGGTGTATTGCAAAGTCCTGTAACTTGTATATCTTTCAATCAGCAAGCCGTATAAACATGCCCGCAACCTCCGTCAAAATGCCCATTTTGGCCGTATTTTCATCAAAGAACCTCTAGGTACCCTACTTTAAACCCTCACAGTTCTTTTAACATAAGACTGACACCCAATATTTCATTTTCAATGTCTTGTTCATACTATATAGTGAATTTTGATGTATGGTATCCAAGGACTTTGTTTATAAATAAGCATACCAATTGTACGTGTACATGTTGTGTATCATCATTCATGTCCTAAAGGTTACAATAGCATAAACCTTTGACCTCAAAAACTAGTGTTCTACACCCAAAAGCTGACGTCATTTACTGACAAAATAGAAATGGCTTATATAGAAAGTGATATATCAAAAGAAAGGTCATTTCCTGTAGATTTCATTGGTACTAAATGATATATACCTTTCCGATACTATTGTCACTCTGAAAACGAAAGTGAAAGTGAAAATAGGGAAATTTTGACATGTCATTCAGATGGACTTTGGTCCCATTTTGACCATTGTTCCAAATTTTTTCTTGAAATAAAAATTATGCTGATTTGAAGGTAATATCTGTCTAAATAATATATGAAATTTATTTAGGGATTTACCGCTCCGTTTTTGAGAAATTCCCAATACACCACGAAGAGCCGAATTTCACACGTCCCCATTCTGAGCCCCTCGCCGGAAATCACCTCTACGTTGTGACTCCTTCCAGTTTTATTTATACATGCATATCCAAAAATAGAACCCATGAAAATCTTACAAAAATCTTACAGAATCTAATGATACCTTAAAACTTGCCTTCAATTTAATTATCATACACACTTTAGCGATATCAGCCTCTGACTCTTTATTTAAAGAAAATTGACCGGGGCCAAATCAGCTTCGAGGCTATAGGGTTTACGCTATTAAAACCCTAGTATAATCCGTAGCTGATCACTGGTACATAACTGAGAAAAATTGATATTCTCACATCAGGCACTCGCGATGTCACAAAGGATCTGGAATCTCACATGTTGGAGTTTTGTACAATGCAATATAAAGTGCTCTAAAGTTTCTGTTGAAGTTTTGCAAAGCAGACATGTTGGATCCACATCTAGATTATTGAATGCCGCTCTTGTTGATTGCAGGGAGTAGGTACCTGTCACTAATTTCGTTTTCAGTGGTAGTCGATTTACTTCTCTAGACTGAGTCTGGGTTTCAGTGATACGCAAAAGTGGGTGAATTTTCCCTGGATTGTAGTACGTGACCAATACTCAGATATTCCAGACTGGAGTAAGTTAACGCCTGTTGCTTGATGCGCCTCCCCCCAATAAGCATAGACAGAGTCTGACTGTCACCCGGACAGCCGGGGTTCGACTCCCGGACCGGGCACTTGCAAACTACTTCATCAGTTCATATGAATTAGTTTAATTTGAAAAATAAAAAGAACAAAATTTTATACTTTGTGGGCCGAGATACGATCCTGTTGTTTAACAGTTGGATTCAGGATAGTCTCTATAGCAGCAATGAGTGTTGGTGCAAGTTCTTCTACTGTCGAATTCATTTTTTTCAGAATTTTGTTCACATGTTCAAAAATGAAAGTAGCTGCACGATCCCGATTATTCTAAAGTTTTTCAAAAAGCTTTTTTCATTGCATTTTTTAAGGATATTGTTTACAAAATTAATAAAAATCTTATCAAAATATTGAAAGAAAGTCATCTGAAGGTAGGATTACAAAGTTACTGTTAATTTAATTTAAATCGAGTTCGAGATACTAGTTGAACATGTGGAAGTGAAAATGGAAAATGAGAAGAGCATGCAAAATATGAACATATGACTTGTGGTTTGTCACAGCTAATTCTTTTAATTAATTTTATCAACTATAATAAATGTTCCTCACGGTCTGGCCATAACTGCTACGTTCAAGTAAAATGAAGAGCACAAAAAAACCCAATCCATCCCCCCTCCTACCGTCCTGTCCAGGTTGGGGAAAGGTACCGATCGAGCTAATATACCTCGATTGGGCTAATATACCCCGATTGGGCTAATAAATCTGAATATTTTCAGTAGTAAAAAATTAAAACATTTTCAAAATTATTCTTTCGAGCAAAATCGCATCTTAGATGCGATTTTGCTCGAAAGAAAATGGAGGTATATTTTCTCAGTAACTATTCACTTTTCAGGTATGTTTCTTTTGTAAACATAACTTTTTTTATAAAGAGCTGACAGCTCTTTATAAAAAAAGTTATGTTTACAAAAAGAAACATACCTGAAAAGTGAATAGTTACTGAGAAAATATACCTCCATTTTCCTGAATATATTGGGTGAGATTTCTCGAAATCTAAAAAGTTTTCAGGCATAGTTGCTTTTTAAACATTATTTCTTGATATAAAAGCTGTTGCGATTTTGCACTCAAATATGATTTGGAGGAAAAAAGTACTTTTTTCTGAATAAAAAAAGTCAGATTGATTAGCCCGATCGAGGTACATTAGCTTGATCGAGGTATATTAGCTCGATCGGTACCTTTCCCCAACCTGCTGTCACCTCTGACACCTGTCCTTCAGATCTTCAGTTTATGCTCTGCATCTCTGATCCTTTAGCGTCAATATTTCGCCGTCTCACATGATATTTCTATACAGTTATTTTTGAGTGTGATGGGGCTTCAATACACAATATTGCTACTACAGCGTGTTCAGAATGTCTGTTAAAATTTTTTATTTGGTCACCTACCTTTTCTGCCCAAGTAAATTGATGACGTCAAAACCAGGGATTTTTCAGGGTATTTTACTTTGGGTCCAGGGTCCGTTAAAATTGGGAAAAATCGTGGCGTTTCAATGAAATTGGGAATTTCCAACAGTTTAATTGATTCTTAATGGAATAAATCATTACACAGAGATATAACTCCTTCTTATTCAAAGTGTCTTCAATAAAAGTTTAAACAAAGTAGTAGTAAAGCCATCTATACTTTAGATTGTGCTTCAAAGGACATCAACTTCTAGGATCTGGAACAGGCATCTGTTCAGAGTCAGAGGGGCTACTTTTGATCATGATCAATCAGGATTCAGGTTTAAAGTCAGTGTTTGACGGCGGACATATTCCCACTGTCCAAGTCGCCCCCATTCTGTTAACTGAACATGAACTACTTTCTGTTGTTTCTTTTATAGTCACTATCCAAAATTTTATTTTGAAGAACGTATCTATCCTTTACAAAGAGGGGGAGAAACTCCCTTTTGTAATTTTTTGGTATCAGATTTGCTGTTGTGAGACGACATGGTCCTGGGGTTCCCAATACTGGATATTCAATTTGATGACTAAAATGTAAACCTATACCGGATATAAGAACATATCGATTGTTAAAGTGATATTAGAACATCTGTGAAAATAGTATATAGCATTAGCTCTTAAAAAATGAAATTTTTCATCCTGTAACCACAGAAAAAAAATTCCTGGTTTTAGAGGAAATCGACATTTTTGTCAATTTACCCAATAAATTTTCGGAATCGACTGTATTCTTCGGGGGTCTCAGTAAATGACGTCACAAGTTGTACACGACAGAGTGATTGCCTGTACTAGGACATGTGTATACGCATGTGATTACCGTTTCAAGAATAAAACAATCAATATCTATAACATAGTATTTTTTATTTATTGGGCAAAAAATGAATAAATAAATAAATGAAATAAATAAATAAAGGGCGCACCATTTCTAAACATGCTCATGGCTGGCGATCACCTGTAGATTCAGGACAGAAGTTTGACATAATTTATATTCTGATTAAAAAAAATAATCGTAATGGCCAATATTTTTTGATAGATTCTTAATCTACATATGGATTTATGGATCTAGCACTTGCCGAATATTAGATCGTGGTTTGCGGGGGTAACCCCCCCCCACACACACACACACGCACATTTGTCCGTTTTGAGTCGTTGAAAGAGAGAGAGATCATCCAATCTTTTCTATCATCAATTGCCTCTCATGAAAACGTATTTCAAAAATGTTTTCAGATCAGTATAAATTTATTGCTTCGTTCTTTTATTATTATGTTATTCCATTAAAATCCGCTAACTGTGACCATAACTTAATGATTTAGAAAAAAAAAGAATAATGTCGAATCGTTTTTCGTTGTTAATCCCTAAAATTGTGACCATATATATTGATAGAATAAAATTTGATCCTTATTTTAATTAAAATAGATTCCGTGACATCGACTTGGAGCCTCAGAATAATATTAAATTTACCCACTGGGGAGCTCGTGAAATAAGGTCTACCCTATATCCCTTGCAGGGAATGCAGGTGAATTTTGAAATAATTATTTATTAAGATGAATTCAAAAAAATATATGTAAAAATAAATTAATAACATTTTGTTTTTGTCATTAGACCCCTCACCCCCTTCCTACGCTTCTCCGAAAGATTGTTTTCAATGTTCACTGTGATCCGCCCTCCCCGCTATTTTAGATTCCTGAATCCGTCTATGCCAAAGATATCTCCATCTGTCATTTGTCATTTAAGTGAATGTATATGACAATATGAAGATAGGTAATACTATGTTGTTCACTAAGCTCAATAAAAGGATGGGCAGGGGGCCTCCCGGTCTGAAACTCCAGTCGCACGCATTCCAAGTTAACCCCCCCCCCCCCCTCTTTTTTTCTGCGTTTGAAACAGGTCGGGCTGTATATTCAACCATAGTTTCAAATCGTGCGTGTATAGAACAGATAATAAAATAGGACAGACAGAAAATATGATGTGACATCATGTGTGAAATCGTCCATCTCAAGACCCTTCCCCCCCCCCCCCCCCCCCCCCCTTTTTTTTTTTCTCACGGACAGATGCTTGGTCGCATGAAAATTACTAACATTAAACATTTGCATATTAATACTCGACATCAAGAAATTATCAAAAGATGTGAAACTGAGCAAATTAAATGCGAACTCAGCTTCAATACCTCAACGGTACATTGCATTGTTTACACTACTTTCGTCTTTCATGTACAACTTTCTACGTCATAAGTCTCTCCATCATATTTACCGGAAGTGATCATTTATAGAATCAGGGTTTCTGTAAATGGCTAAAAATAGCAACTTCAAAACTGATTTACGTATGTGTGCGGTAAGAGCTGAAAACTATTTTTGGCGTATTATGGTTTATTTTTAGGGAAAGTTTTAGGTAAAAGTATTATCTCATATGTTCTAATATCACTTTAATGTATTTCTGCTAGGTATTTCAGTCGTCATTATTTTGCTCTTTATTGAAGAACAGTTTAGCAAAAAATTAAGAGGTTCAAATTGGGAAATTTCAATCATAAATTGGGAAAATATAGGTCATTTTGGCGTTGGGAATGGGTCCGATAATCGGACCCAAAAACGGACTTGAAAAATCCCTGAAAACAATTAATGAGCACAATTGAAGAGTGCACGAAGACATTTGTATTATCTTGGTAAGGCCATAACAAATTAATTAAATGCTCTCCGGATTTTTCTTGTGAAAAAAGGGTGCGTGCAAGTGAAAATATAGTTGTTTTAATTTTTTATGTGTTTAAGCTATTAAGGTGCAACAAGTGAAATAAAATACATTTCCGATGTTTTCTGTACTCAATCTGGTGACTAGGAAACCAAGAACACAACAGTACACATTACAGTGGCGGATAGAGCGCCCCCTTTGCCGGGGGTCAAGGGGTGAATTTTGCTGATTTTGACTGAGAATGGGCCAAAATATACCAGCTGTTTTTGGAAAATTTTGGGTCAGAGCCGGGAGGGGTGGAAAGGGGGGGGGGTTGGAGCAGGCGCCCCCTCTGCACGTGCACCCCCCTGAATCCGCCACTGCAACAGATTTCCAACATTCATCCACCTGGACTACGCCTGAGTGTCATGTTTGGGACAATGAATTTGCACCCAACAAATATTTCACGCACACAACAAGAGTCACTTTCGTAGAAATTAGCGCAATCTGTGTGTTCTAGAAACTTTCAAATTTGCAAAAATCTGAGCGACCCTAAAAAATTTTGGATCGAGGTTTTTAAGGATGCGGGAGAACAAAATATTTTCATAATTAAATATTATTCTTAAGCGAAACGATTTATATATACATGTATAAGCAAATGCAAATAACAAATTTGACGTATTTTTTTTTAAAAACTTTAACTTTTGCGATAACTTTTGAATGGTAAGGGATAGGGTTAAAGTTATCCAAGGGTTAAGCCAATATTCAGGGAGATCCAGCCTATGATTAGAAAAAAAATTTAAAAATTGGAAAATAAACAAGTTCCAAGGGAGGTGGGTTCCTGACAAAATACATGTAGGGCATAAAAAATTCCTCGAACATCAGATCACGTGTGTCCCACTTCCTGATTCAGCTCAAATAGAGAATAAGTGTCTTTTAAATTTGTGTTTTGTTATGGGTGTGCAATACACAGCAAACTTGTGCATTATCTGACATGTAAGCCCCAAAGCCCCCCTTAAATCTGCTACTGCAAACATCATGCAAACCACTTTGAACAATTCTTGTTATTCATACAGCGCTAAATATAGAACAGTGCTAAATATAGAACAGGTGTGTGTAGTGTATACATGCAAAGTAGCGCCGAGGAAGTAAACACTCCGAGAACATTTTACAAACATTCTTGAGACTCAGTTTTCCCTGCATGCCACGCACATGGAGCATGTGAATTACAGTAATTTGGACTATTCCAATATGCTCACCCCCGACGGGGTTCGCAAACATATGACTTGTGGTTTGTCACAGCTAATTCTTTTAATTAATTTTATCAACTATAATAAATGTTCCTCATGGTCTGGCCATATCTGCTACGTTCAAGTAAAATGAAGAGCACAAAAAAACCCAATCCATCCCCCTCCTACTGTCCTATCACCTCTGAAACCTGTCCTTCAGATCTTCAGTTTATGCTCTGCATCTCTGATCCTTTAGCGTCAATATTTCGCCGTCTCACATGATATTTCTATACAGTTATTTTTGAGTGTGATGGGGCTTCAATACACAAGATTGCAACTACAGCGTGTTCAGAATGTCTGTTAAAATTTTTTATTTGGTCACCTACCTTTTCTGCCCAAGTAAATTGATGACGTCAAAACAATTAATGAGAACAATTGAAGAGTGTGCGAAGACATTTGTATTATCTTGGTAAGGCCATAACAAATTAATTAAATGTTCTCTGGATTTTTCTTGTGAAAAAAGGGTGCGTGCAAGTGAAAATATAGTTGTTTTGATTTTTTATGTGTTTAAGCTATTAAGGTGCAAGCGAGTGAAATAAAATACATTTCCGATGTTTTCTGTACTCAGTAGGGAAATCCCTTAGGAATCTGGTGACTAGGAAACCAAGAACACAACAGTACACATAACAGTGGCGGATCCAGCGCCCCCTTTGCCGGGGGTCAAGGGGTGAATTTTGCTGATTTTGACTGAAAATGGACCAAAATATACCTAGTTTTTGGAAAATTTAGGGTCAGTGCCGGGAGAGGTGGAGGGGGTGGGGGGTGGAGCAGGCGCCCCCTCTGCACCCCCCTGAATCCGCCACTGCAACAGATTTCCAACATTCACCCACCTGGACTACGCCTAAGTGTCATGTTTGGGACAATGAATTTGCTTCCAACAAATATTTCACGCACACAGCAAGAGTCATTTTCGTAGAAATTTAAGCGCAATCTGAGTCTTCTAGAAACTTGCAAATATGCAAAAATCTGAGCGACCCTGAAAAATTTTGGATCGAGGTTTTTAAGGATGCGGGAGAACAAAATATTTTCATAATTAAATATTATTCTTAAGCGAAACGATTTATATATACATGTATAAGCAAATGCAAAGAAAAAAGTTTGATGTACTTTTTAAAACTTAATTTTTGTGATAACTTTTGAATGGTAAGGGATAGGGTTTTGATATTTAACATGTGTATTCCTTGTGATAATACCTTTCTGAATTTTTGACCTTGTAACCTTGACCTTGGAGCTTAACCATTTTACAACTTTTTACTTACAAACATTCCAAATGGGATATTCGTGTTTCATAAACACATGTTTTTTTTTCCCCTGTTTTCTCGAAAGTGCAGAGACATTAAAACCGGTATGGCCATCTGTCTGCCTGTCAGTCAGTCAGTCAGAAAAACTTTAATCTTGTCCATAATTTTTGAATGGTAAGTGATAGGGCTTTCATATTTCACCTGTGTATGCCTTGTGACAAGACCTTTCCATGGATGCCAAAATTTTTGACCTTGTGACCTTGACCTTGGATTTTACCTACTTTTCAGAAACTTCAATCATGACCTTTACTTTTGAATGGAAAGTTATGTGGCTTTCATATTTACCTGTGTATTCCTTGTGACAAGATCTTTCCATTGATAACAAAAAGTTTGACTTTGTAACCTTGACCTTGGAGTTTGACCTACTTTTCAGAAACTTTAACCTTGACCATAACTTTTGAATGGTAAGTGATATGGCTTTCATATTTCACATGTGTATTCATTGTGACAAGACCTTTCCATGGATACCAAAATTTTGACCTGGTGACCTTGACCTTGAGTTTGACCTACTTTTCAAAAACTTTAACCATGACTGTTACTTTTGAATGGTTAGTGATTGGGTTTTTGTATTTCACACTTGTATTCCTCGTGTTCCTTGTGACAAGACCTTTCCGTTGGTAACAACATTCTGACTTCGTCCTTGGAGGTTGACCTACCCTGGGTACATGTACATTTAAAAACTTCAACCTTGATCATAACTTTTGGATGGTAAATGATAGGACTTTCATATTTCACATGTGCATTCCTTTGTTACCCTTGGTAACAAAAGTTTTGAGCTTTTCATAGAGGATAATCTTTAAAAAATTTGATATTTAGAATTTTGATAATAGATGAGATATATTTTTAAAACTTAAGCATGGGGGGGGGGGTTCCTGTAAGCATTTCTTGAAAGACAAACACCCAAAAGCGGGGGACCACAATTCCTTGAATTTGATTTTTTTTTGTACAAAAGAAGAACCTCAATTGTTCCAATTTGAATGGGTGATATTTTAATTTTCTATGGGAATGGATGCTACAAGGAGACCTGTATCACTTATTTTAATCAATGATTTCTCCTATTCCAATAAGCATGATAAGTAACAGAATTTACGAATTGCTGGCAATTTCCAGGCCGATGAGGCAATAGGATGCTTACATTCTCTCATCATTTGTTTATCCATATTTTGCAAATGATGTATAGCAATTGTACCTGTGCCCTGTGGTTTTTTGGTCACATTCATAAAGTGATATCTCCAATTTGAATTGGTGAAATCGCAAATTGGTTTGAAGATATCACTTACTTTAATAGGTCTTATAGGATATCTAATATTTGAATTGATGACTCATGTATCTCCAATTTGAATAGAAGATATCACTTATTATACTCCCTGCAAATGAAGTTCGGGGAGAGTATAGGAAACACCCTGTCTGTCTGTCTGTCTGTCCATCCATCCGGTTAAGAAGTTCTTAAAGCAGATAACTCTTCAAGTATAAGTGATAGGGCTTTCATATTTCATACATGCATTCACCATAATAAGTACTACATTTTGATACCAAGACATTTGACCTAGTGACCTTGACCTGATTAAGAAGTTCTTAAAGCATATATTTTTTCTCATATAAGTGATAGGGCTTAAATATCACCATGGCAATTACTACATTTTGATACCAAGACATTTGACCTACTGACCTTGACTTTGAACTTTGATATGAATATTTTAGTTAAAAAGTTCTTAAAGTGAATATTTTTTCAAGTATAGGTGATAGGGCTTTCATATTTTATCCATACATTAACCACAACAAGTGCTACATTTTGATTCCAAGACATTTGACCTAGCAACCTTGACTTTGACCTTATTGTAATATTTTGTTAAGATGTTATAAAAGTGAATATCTCTTCAAGTATAAGTTATAAGGTTTTAATATTTCATACACACAAGTTTTACTCCAAGACATTTGACCTTGTGACCTTGACCTTTGACCTTCTTTTAAACTATAAGGGGTAGGGCTTTGATATTTCACATATACTGTATATTCCTAATGACAAAAGCTTTCATTTAATGACTTTTGACCTACTTTTGAATTATAAGGGATAGGGCTTTGAAATTTCTCATATAAATACCTTCTGATGAGAGCTTTCATTTGATATCATGACTTTTGACCTAGTGACCTTAATATTGACCTTTGACCTACTGTTTAGCTATCTGGGATAGAGCTTTGATATTTCACATATAAATTCCTCATGTCCAGAGCTTTCATTTAATACCATGACTTTTGACTTAGTGATCTTGACCTTTGACCTCCTTTTCAACTATAAGGGATAAAGGGTTTGATATTTCAAATATAAATTCCTCATGACAAGAGCTTTCATTTGATATCATGATTTTTGACCTCGTTACATTGATCTTGACCTTTGACCTACTTTTTAATTATAAGGGACAGGGCTTTGATATTTCACATATAGATTCCTCATGACCAAAGATTTCATTTGATACCATGACTTTTGACCCAGTGGCCTTGACCTTTGACCTCCTTTTCAACTATAAGAGATAGGGCTATGATATTTTTTCACATATATATTCCTTGTGACCATAGCTTTCTATGTTATATCACAGGTGAAAATTCTATATTTCCTATCTTTTGTAAAGAGATCTTAACCAAATATATTACAGTTGCTTTAAGGTCTAATTACTTAAGATAGGAAAGAGTATCACAGGTGAAAATTCTATATTTCCTATCTTAAGTAATTAGACCTTAAAGCAACTGTAATATATTTGGTTTAGATCTCTTTACAAAATATATTACAGTTGCTTTAAGGTCTAATTACTTAAGGTAGGAAATATAGAATTTTCACCTGTGATAGTTATGTCAGAAATGAATCCGTTTAGAGAAAAAAGTCCCTCAGGGATATAATTCGTCACTTTGAGGGCAGTTCTAGTTTTATAAGAAAATCTCCAATCTCTTATTCAAATTTGAGATATCCCCTATTCAAATTGGACATGTTGAAGATATCTTCAATAGACGATTTTCACATTACCGCAGTAGGTCTGAATTTTATACAGACCAAGATCTCACATCACACAATTTGACATAACTTTAACTGTGACGTCAAAAGAAATCTATGAGGTCATAATAAAATAAACAACGTCAAAAGTTGTGATGTCGGGTCATGGGGTGTCTAAAATGCAAGTTTAGCGGTAATATGAAATGGTCCATTCAGTAGGAGCTATCATCAATTTGAATAGGAGTTGAATTTCAGATATTACTGTATCTATTCGAAATGGAAAAGGGCAAGATTTATCAGTTTATTCTTTTTAACAATATAACTACTTTAAGCTTGTATTTTAGGAAAATATTGTATGTTTTAGTTAAGAGTGTGTTTCAAGTGTTGATGTCATAAGAAATACTGTTTACCTAATAAGTTTGTGAAAAGGATGCTGTTAAGGTATCTCTTTTATGTTAACATGGGGCATTAGTGTTTCATAAACACATCTTATTCAAACCATGGATTAGGTATCTCATTCAGTTACATAAATCTGTTCTGAGAGTTCAAAGAGTTCAAAATTTATTTGTTTTAAAATCTAAGAATGATTATGTCTCCCTCCCAACGGGGAGGAGACATATTGGTTTTGCCTTCGTCGTCCGTCTGTCTGTCCGTCTGTCACACATCGTGTCCGGGCTATATCTCCTGAACCGTTTGCCCGATCACTTTCATATTTTAGTATGTTGTTGCTTATGACCCGAAGGTTTCACATCACCTTGACCCAAGGTCATGTGACCAAGGTCAAGGTCACTTAGTGCATTTTTAATGAAATAATGCATACATTCCTGTCCGGGCTATGTCTCTTGAACCGTTTGCCGGATAACTTTCATATTTTAGTATTTTGTTGCTTATGACCCGTAGGTTTCACATCACCTTGACCCAAGGTCATGTGACCAAGGTCAAGGTCACTTAGTGCATTTTTAATGAAACTGTACATACATTCCAGTCCGTGCTATATCCCTTGAAACGTTTGCCGGATAACTTTCATATTTTAGTATGTTGCTGTTTATCACAGTAAAGTTTTCACATCACCATGACCCAAGGTCATGTGACCAAGGTCAAGGTCACTTAGTTCATCTTTTAATGAAATTATGCATACATTCCTGTACGAGCTATATCTCTTGAACCATTTGCTAGATCACTTTCATATCTAAGTATGTTGTTGCTTATGACCTGTAGGTTTCACATCATCTTGACCCAAGGTCATGTGACCAATGTCAAGGTCACTTAGTGCATTTTTAATGATATTGTGCATACATTCTTGTCCGGGCTATATCTCTTGAACCGTATGCCGGATCACTTTCATATTTTAGTATGTTTTTGCTTATGACCCGAATGCTTCACATCACCTTGACCCAAGGCCAAGGTCACTTACTACATTTTTAATGAAATTGTAGATACATTCTTGTTTAGGCTTTATCCCTTGGACCGCATACTGGATTGCTTTCAAGTTTAAGAATGTATTTAGTCATGACCAAAAGGTTTCACCTGGACCAATGGTCATTTGATCAAGGTCAAAGTTACTAAGTACATTTTAATGAAATTGTACTTGCTATCCCATTGGGGCTGTATCTCTTTTAACTATTTATCAGGTCACCGTCATATTTTAGTATGTTGTTGCTTATCATGTAAAGGTTTCACATCACGTTGACTCAAGGTCATGTGACCAAAGTCAAGGTCAATAAGTATATTTTAAATGAAATTGTATTTGTTACATGTATTATGTCCAGGCTTAATCTTTTGAACCGTGAATGGATCACGTCATATTTTAGTATGATGATGCTGATGACCCAAAGGTTTCACACCTCCTTGATCCAAGGTCATATGACTAAGGTCAAGTATTACATTTTTTAATGAAATTGTAAATGCTATTGAGTCTAGGCTATATCTGTGGAATCGTATACTGGATCACTCTTATACTATAGTATGCTGTTGCTCAGGATTGGAGGGTTTCTTATCATCTTGACCCAAGGTCATGTGCCCAAGGTCAAGATCATTTAGTTCTTTTTAATGAAATTGTACGTACTAATATTGGCTGGGCTATATCTCCTGAACCCTTCTTACAATTGTTTTCATATTTTAGTATGTTGTTTCTAAGGACTAAATGTTTCTTATCACATTGTCCCAAGGTCACATGGTTAAGGTAGCTTCTTACTTTGGTAATGAAATTGTATATGCTAAGCATGTCCAGGCTGAAATTGTCTATGCTAATAGTGTTTAGGCTTTATATTTTGAACGTGTATCCAATCACTAATTCAGTTTTTTGTTGCTCATGATTCATACAATGTTAAACGTCTTTAAATTCAATAGCATCATTTAAAAGCAGATAAGTTTGCAGCATGGACCAGACATGCATGTTTGGGGTACTTAACCCTCGTCAGTGAGTGTAGGTTTCAGATCACCTATATCCAAGGTCATGTGACCAAAGTCAATTTCTTTAAATATGCTTATAATGAAATTGTATATGCCAATCATGTTTGGGCTTTACCTCAAACAATGTAATGAATCACTTTCATGTTTTAGTATGATGTTGCCCATGACTCAAAGGACATCATTTTGCATTTTGGCCTAAGGTCAAAGTAACTTAGAGGGAGGGGGGAGACATCTGTTTTTTTATGAAAAACATTTTGTTTAATTTTCTTTTGTTCTTTTGCAGAGTACACTGCCAATACCATGGACTCAAGTGCAGATACTGGCATGCGGTATGTAGGATATTACTATGAGGTCAAAGGTCAAGTGAAGTTCTCAATGCTTGGTAACATCTCAATACCTTGGAGAGATGGTCGTATCACTATTGCTTGTAAACCATTTGGGTGGATGTTTTACCTCTTTGAAGGAGCACCTCATAAACCACCAAAATCTTTCAAGGTAAGGATATGCTTCAAGGAAATGTAGGTCATTTGCGTCAAGGCAGATCCTTCTTTCTAGGCCAATTCTCAGGTGAAGTCCTCAGGTTCACTTACTCACGATGAGTCGTCTCCTCCTTGATGTACAAAAATGTACTTAAGACATTCAATACAGTGCCATCTATGTCCCTTGTCAGGCACATATTGTACAAGCAGAGCTGAAGTATTCACTTCTACATCTATTATGGTTCTTATGGTCAACTCATCTCACACTCTGGGTACAAATGTACCTGTGTTACTCCTTGGTAGGGACAGGATGCATGCAGACTTTAGCGTCATGTCCAAGGTCACAACTTTGTTCTTCAGTGTCTCGTGACTTGAGAATTGAACCCATAGGGCATCACTTTTTCTCTATATAAATACTAACAGTATATTTATCTATCTGTACAATACAATTATCTTCAGCTCCTTTCAGTTATATTTATGTTCACTTTATTGAATTTATATAGAGAATAATTGTCTTTTTAATTTGTGTTTTGTTACGGGTATGCAACACACAGCAAGTGCATTTGTCGTACATGCTATGCACGCTAGCACATTTCATGCGATAAATGAAATTGCTGTGTGTTGCATACCAGTAACAAAACACAAATTATGACAATATTATTATCCCCTCACAGGGATCACCCTAGCCCTGCAGAGTAATGAGATAAAAATCTCATTTGCTAAAAAGCAATGAGATTTTTTCGATTTCAATGAGATTTTGAATGAAAACAAAAGTGAAATAGAAATCAAAATTTCGTTCCACTTTATTTCCGTGGAGTCCACATCTAGCAACACATTATTTGAATGTGAAAATCGCCATGGATTTTTTTTTCCATTGTTTGAATGCCATTTTTAATGACAAATGAGGTCAAATAAGATTAATTCTTTGTTTCTTATACACCATACACTGCTATAATTTGTCGCCGACGAGTTTTTTTTTCACAACTTCAGAGAAAAAAATATCGGCCTTGCCTCATTAACAATCGCTGGTTAAATATGAAGTACCGGTATCTATTCATTCAAAGGAAATTACATTGTGTTGTGAATGTTATTTTTTAGCCGAGTTGCAAAACTCGGCTCTTAATTTGATGTGAGACGGGCGGGCGGGCGGGCGGGCGGGCGGTTGGGCGGGTGTCTGGGCGGGCGTCTGGGCGGGCGGTTGGGCGGGCGGGAAGGCGTCAACAATTGGTTTCCGGTCTATAAGTCAACTACGAAAGAGGCTATAACAATGAAACTTCATACACTTACTCACCATTAGTCAAGGATGAGCCCTATTGATTTTGGGGTCAAAAGGTCAAAGGTCAAGGTCACAGGACTCAGATGATTGAAAATGGTTTCTGGACCATATTTCAGCCTGTGTTGCACCTATAATCATGAAACTTGCCAGAAATGTTTCCCTTGAATCAAGGATGAGGCCTATCGATTTTGGGGTCAAAAGGTCAAAGGTCAAGGTCACAGGACTCAGATGATTGAAAATGGTTTCCGGACCATATTTCAGCCTGTATTGCACCTATAATCATGAAACTTGCCAGAAATGTTTCCCTTGAATCAAGGATGAGGCCTATTGATTTTGGGGTCAAAAGGTCAAAGGTCAAGGTCACAGGACTCAGATGATTGAAAATGGTTTCTGGACCATATTTCAGCCTGTATTGCACCTATAATCATGAAACTTGCCAGAAATGTTTCCCTTGAATCAAGGATGAGGCCTATTGATTTTGGGGTCAAAAGGTCAAAGGTCAAGGTCACAGGACTCTGTTGATTGAAATTGGTTTTCGGACCATATTTCAGCCTGTATTGCACCTATAATCATGTAACTTGCCAGAAATGTTTCCTGTGAATAGAAAATGACCACTTTTGATTTTGGGGTCAAAAGGTCAAAGGTCAAGGTCACAGGACTCTGATGTTTGAAAATGGTTTCCTGGCCATATTTTAGCCTGTATTGCACCTAAAGTCATGAAACTTGCCAATAATGATTCCCATGAATCAAGAATGACCCCTATTGATTTTGGGGTCAAAAGGTCAAAGGTCAAGGTCACAGGACTCCGATGATTGAAAGTGGTTTCGGACCATATTTCAGCCTGTATTGTAATTATAATCATGAAGCTTGCCAGAAATGTTTCCCATGGATCAAGGATGACCACTATCAATTTTGGGGTTAAAAGGTCAAAGGTCAAGGTCACAGGACTAAGATGATTAAAAATGGTTTCCCGACTGAATTTGAGCCTGTATTGCACCTATAATCATGTAACTTGCCAGAAATGTTTCCAGTGAATAGAAAATGACCACTTTTGATTTAGGGGTCAAAGGGTCAAAGATCAAGGTCACAGGACTTAGGTAATTGAAAATGGTTTCCAGACCATTTTTGAGCCTGTATTGCACCTATAATCATGAAACTTGCCATTAATTTTTGGGTCAAAAGGTCAAAGATCAAGGTCACAGGAAAATCTGTATCCTTGAAAATATATTACACGCTGATATAGAATAAAGAGAAGACCATTTCTTGATCCAGAAATTTTCATTTAGGACCACAAAATGTTGTTACAAACCATACACATTTCATGTTAGTCTGCATATTCATACTTACATTCCAGTTTTGCAACTCGGCATTTTGCATCTTCGATGCATTTTGAGCTTATTTTTTGTTCCAACGGATTTCATCGCGTCTTGACAAGTCATTTTACGGAAACGTCTAATCTGCGGGGGGAGGGGTGCACGTCAAGACTTTAAATTCACGCATTGTAAATATTTTTAAGGAATTTGTATAGCTATTGTTCACATTGACTATTTCAAGGACTAATAAACTGTTTACAAGTCATTGAAGATACTATCCGGTAGTTATTGCTGAGTACTGGCCACAAGCCGACACATTTCGAGTACATAGCCGGTCTACTCGCGTGCGCTATACTGTAAAAATGTTTCAACTGTGTTTGTATGTACTATAAATAGTAATTTTCTTTTCGGGTCATTTTCTATGCAAACAAAAGTCAATACCGAGACTGCATTGTAATATTTCATACTCTATTGAGTCTTTGGTATTATAATGACAAAAGAGCACGTACCGCTGACAACCGCTAGAAAAATGTAAAACTAAATGCTCGCATCTACGGATAAAAAAAATGCCCGCATACAAACGTCGATCAATACGAGAAACGGGAATTTCGTGGAAAAGATTGGGTATGTATATATACAGAGTCTGCAATACCTGCCGAGTTTTCATAAATACATACGTGATGTCCCACACGGAAATCGAATAATCGGCTTACAATTTTGAAAATTAAAGACAAAACTCTTATTCTGTCGCATTGTATCAACCTAAGTGCGATTTATGCAAAGGAGGTACGCGATGTTTAAGCGCGACAGAGCAGCACAAATGCGATATTTGAGTAAAAAATGCGAGAATATCGCAAAATCGCGGCCTAGGGTGATCCCTGCCCTCACAACATGGTTTCAGGGGGATAAAGTAACAACAATGTTCGTGTGAGGGTGTGTGCATGTATGCATCACAAAATCCTTGTATGCAGCCTAGAGGGTGTAGTTTTGGTTGGATCTAAACCAAACTTCATACGCTGATAGCTTATGACAAGAGGAAGAACCCTATTGATTTTCTAGGTCTAAGGTCAAGGTCACAGATTGGAAAAGGTCAAAATCCTTGTATACAGCCTAGCAGGTGCAGTTATGAATGAATTTTAACCAAACTTCATATGCTGATAGCATATGATGAGATGGAGAACCCTATTGATTTTCAAGGTCAAAGGTTACAGTTAGGAAAAGGTCAAAATCATTGTATACTGGCTAGAGGGTGCAGTTTGAATTGGATCTTAAGCAAACTCCATAAATTTATTGCTTATGAAAAGAGGAAGAACCTATTTATTTTCAAGGTCAAAGGTCAATGTCACAGATTGGAAAAGGTCAAAATCCATGTATACAGCCTATAGTGTGCAATTTTTATTGGATCTGACCAAACTTCATAAACCAATTGCTTATTACAAGAGGAAGAATCCTATTAATTTTAAAGGTTAAAGGTCATAGGTCAAGGTCACAGATTGGAAATGGTTAAGATCATTGTATACAGCTTAGAGGGTGCAGTTTTAATTGGACCTAATCAAACTTCATACAGTAATTGCTTATGACAAGAGGAAGAACCCTATTGATTTTCAAGGTCATAGGTCAAAGGTCAATGTCACAGATTGGAAAATGTCAAAATCCTTGAATACAGCCTAGATGGTGCAGTTTTAATTGGATCTAAACCAAACTTCATACACTTATTGCGTATGATTAGAAGATGAACCTTATTGATTTTCCTTGTATACAGCCTAGACGGCACATCAATTTTCCTGCAGTGCAAGGGGATGCTACGCTTTGCGTTGCCTAGGTTTTATTCTATATATATGCGCTATAGTTGTCTGTTTCATTCTTGTTTTCTGAAATTACTTTTTTTGGTAAAATGGTGACGTTAAAATTCAGGTCACCACAGGTTCAGTTTGTAAGTTGGACAACATCCATTAGGCATGTTTCTTTAGATCTTATGCATTGTGATGTCACAAGCGTTTACATGCAGAAATGGAACAGGTTCGTATCAGTAGTTTTGCATATATTAATTTTAGAAACATTTAAAGAAAACGCATGTATTGCTTTCAGCTGGAAAGATGGCGTGTGCACCAACTATCTCTTGATAATGATTGCCTGAAGATTGAATTCCGACCAGATGCAGTGTCTATTTACTTTAAAATGGCAGAAGGAGAGAAAGACTCAGAGCCAGTTAAACTAGCCTTTAATCTGATAGAGAAAATACTCAAAGGTAATTTATTTTCGAATACCTTTGCAAGCAAATTTGGAAAGGGGTATATAAGATAAGGCATCGGGCCAGTGACAGAAAAGGTTGCTGGTTTGAGCCTGACTAGGACCATGGGTCAGTTGACGTATACTCATCTATGTTGTGTGTTATTACGAAAAATGTCCTTGTCTGTGTATTGTATACATGTCTGTGGTGTTTAAAAAAAGAATCACAATGTCAGTCTGTCCATCTATCATAACTGGGCTATAACTTCTCTTACTTTCAGTCATCTTAGTCTAGGGTGTATTATGTTATGGCATTCTTTATATGGTGTCTGTCAAGTAAGATTTTATATATGTTAGGACCTGTCCTCAACCAGAGTCTAAGGTTAAGGTCACAGTTTAATCTTACAACTGGCATTACTTTCAGCGAGCCGTGACAAATGCTTTGGGACACAATGTCATAGCCTGATTGTCATAGGTGTCGTCAGTTGAGTGGACAAAACTTTAACCTAGGCTATACCTCATGAACTATAAAGGGGCAGGGCTTCACATATGGATCCCTCATGACCGGACCTTTCATTTACTTTACTTTACTTTTGTCCTAGTGAACTTGAACTTGGAGTTTGACCTACTTAAAAAAATTTTTACCTCGGCTTTATTTCATGAACTATAAGGAGTAGGGCTTTGATATTTCACGTGTTG
Source organism: Pinctada imbricata (assembly GCA_033119305.1). NCBI lineage: Eukaryota > Metazoa > Mollusca > Bivalvia > Pterioida > Pteriidae > Pinctada > Pinctada imbricata. The sequence goes on from VSWD01000009.1 coordinate 24,805,625, forward strand.
ATTCCTCATGAACAGATCTGTAATTTGAAAAATGACAGATTTCGACCTAGTGACCTTGATCTTGGAGTTTGACCTACTTTTATAAAACTTTAACCTGGGCTTTATGTTATGACCTATTAGGAACAGGGTTTTGATATTTCATGTGGATTCCTAATGACAAGAACTTTCATTTGGGACCTTGACATACCTGCCAACTGTTCTGATTTTAGCGGAATTTTCCTGATTTTTACAGGCTAATTTCGCATTCTGGATTGAGACTTGTCTGTTCCGCTTTCAACAATTATTGCGCACATTGTAATCTGATCAAGAACGAAACAATAACAAACATGACTGCATGAAGAAGAATCAATTGAACACTTATTCTTTTACTGTCCTTTTACTTCAAATATTTGGGAAGAGATAAAAAATTGGATAAATTCACATAGTTTTTGTAGCATCAATCTTGGAATAACTGATATTCTGTTTGGAATACCTGGCAAACAGAACAATGCATTAAATCACATTATACTTCTTGTAAAATACTTGATCTTTTCATATGCTAAAAATGATAATCAACTTTCATTTGAAAAGGTAAAGCAATATCTGAAATATCACTATTTAACTGAGACAGCTTCAATATAAATTAAATCAGAGTTATACTATATTTGATAAGAAGTGGCAGACTCTTCAATCTCTCTTCGAAACTTAGAACAACTTATAAATTAGTAAGTAGATCATATTGAATCATCATTATCATTATGATACTCATTAGCTTATACATGCAGGAATCATTTCTGAATAAATGCTGCTTAATCTACTACTTTGTGTGCAAGGTGTGTGAAAGGTGTGTATCTGCTATATATACATATATAAAAGCTCTATAATGATGAAAATACTTACTGAAAATACATGTAATACGTACTTAGAGCAACAAAAAAAAAAAAAAAAAAAACATGACTGCATTAACAAAATAAAAAGAAATGCAGCAAACAGCATTGAAAAAGGACAAAAACAACAATACTGACTGACAGTGGTGATAATTTCAAATGAAGAGGCATCAATATATTTGGAATATGTGCAGGAAACAAAAAACCAGAGATTTTGTTTCCCGCTTTAACAGGGTCATGGTCTTAAGCAAAAGCCCCCCCCCTATCTTTCATGGGGCATCACAAACATTATAATACATATTTGGAAATATGGGGCTTCTAAACAGCAGAATTAGAAAGACTTATGTAAGGAAGTAAATAATTGTTAGGTCATTTTTGAAGACCAAAAAATTCAGTAGAAGAGATGGGGGGGGGGGGGGGGGGGTGACCTTGCTGTTCCTCTTAACCATGTCCTAGGGTTGGCAGGTATGCCTTGACTTTTAACCATGTGACCGGGTTGACCTTGGAATTTGACCTACATTTAAAAAACTTTAATCTAAGCTATATATCATGAAATATAAGAAGTAGGCCTTTATATGTAGATTCCTCATAACCAGATTTTTATGCCCCCCTTCGAAGAAGAGGGGACATATAGGTTTGCCGCTGTCGGTCGGTCGGTCTGTCGGTCGGTCTGTCGGTCGGTCCGCAACATCAGTTTCCGTTCAATATCTCTGGAATGGATTCACAAATTGAAATGAAATTTTGTATACAGACACATCAAACAAAAATCTAGGTCAAGTTGATATTTGGGTCCGATCAAAAAATTTTGACAGAGTTATGCCCCTTGCATTTCGAAAAATACCAAAATTTCAGGGTTTCCGTTCAATATCTCTTGAATGGAGTTACATATTGAAATGAAATTTTGTATACAGACACATCAAATGAAAATCCAGGTCAAGTTCGTATTAAGGTCCGATCGAAAAAATTTGGACAGAGTTATGCCCCTTGCACTTCGAAAAATACCAAAATTTCAGGGTTTCTGTTCAATATCTCTTGAGTGGAGTTACATATTGAAATGAAATTTTGTATACAGACACATCAAATGAAAATCTAGGTCAAGTGTATATTTGGGTCCGATCAACAAAATTTTGACAGAGTAATGCCCCTTGCACTTCGAAAAAAAAACCAAAATTTCAGGGTTTCCGTTCAATATCTCTTGAGTGGAGTTACATATTGAAATGAAATTTTGTATACGGATACATCAAATGACAATCTAGGTCAAGTTCTTATTTGGGTCCAATCAAAAAAATTTTTACAAAGTAATGCCCCTTGCATTTCGAAAAATACTAAAATTTCAGGGTTTCCGTTCAATATCTCTTGAGTGGAGTTACATATAGAAATGAAATTTTGTATACAGACACATCAAATGAAAATCTAGGTCAAGTTCATATTTAGGTCCGATCAAAAAAATTTGGACAGAGTTATGCCCCTTGCACTTTGAAAAATACCAAAACTTCAGGGTTTCTGTTCAATATCTCTTGAGTGGAGTTACATATTGAAATGAAACTGTTACTTTATACCCCCATAGGTTGTATCAATGCAAGGACTTTAATCACAGAAGGGGTAGGGGGGCATTAATGTTTTACAAACATGACTTTTAACTTGTTCATTAGTGACTTTGACATTAGAGTTAGACTTACTATATAATAACCTTGGCTATATCTTATGAATATAAGTGGTAAGGCTTTGATAATTCACTTGTAGATTCCTCATGATCAGACTTTTCATTTGAGTCCTTGACTTTGATTGTTTGGCCTTGACCTTGGAGTTTTATCTACTTTTAAACTTTAACCTGGCCATATCTCAATATTTAACTTTCAAAAACCTACATGGTGAGCGATGTTGTCTTTGACAAGTCTTATTCTGCATTTCAATAAAGTGTTATCCTAGATGCAATTATCTGATATGGCCTTGAACCAAATTCAGAGGTCAAATTTGCTTGCATGTGACTTGAATTCACTTTAGCTCCTTAATCTTTCTTACTGAAGAATTCAATTTATGTGTATGCTTTCTAATCAGCACAAAAATAATCCCTCATATATCTTCCAATTTTCAGAGGACTCATTTAGACCCAAGGGAAGGTTTGGTCCCTATCCAGAGAGAGATGTTTACGAAGCTCAGCGAGTGCTGGAGATATTGGTACAGCAAAGTAGGAGTCGTTGTATTCGTCATATTCTACAGAAAGCTGAGGGTGAATCAACATTGTCTGATCTGTCCGATATCTCCGATACAGACCTTGATGATGAGGATGACGTCCAGGATAAAAGTTCTACAGATATAGGATCTGACAGCATGAGTAAATTACGACCAGAACCACTTTATGCAGTGGATTCAATATACCAGGCTGGGGATTTGGTAACAAGCATGACAGATCTTCAGTCCGGAAATGAGACGAGTAAAAAAGTTGGCGAATCATCATTGGCAGATCAAGATGGTTCTTGTAGTGCATCTAGATCTGCATCAACACTACCAGAAAGAAAAAGAAAAAATTCTGAAAAATCTGAGATTAGAGAAGCAGAAAATGTCCCGTTGAGAAAAATGTCTGAAGGTACAAAGAAAACCGATGCATCTAATGACCTGAAGAGGAAAGGCTCAAAATTGGACTCCGATGTATTAACAAACTCCAAGGTGAAGAAAATGCATATTGAAGCCAATAGTGAAGGAAACGAACCTGTATACTTGAGTAACAGAGATTCTAAGAGGGTTAGAGAACCTATCCCTGCTCAGTCTTATTTATCACCAAATTACCAATGTTCAGAGTGTTATATGAAGTTTCAATCGAAGAGATCTCTTGCTTTACATCTAGAGTCTAAGCATGGAATTGTGAATTCAACCAGCATATCAGGTTGCCAGCCAAATACATCATCTTTACCCATCAGAACGGAACAACGTGCAGATGAATCCACTAATTCTTTGGGGAAAGAGGATTATCCTCCCCAAAGAGTGAGCCCCACTTCAACAAGTGGCTCTCCATTCAGTTGTTCCAAATGTAATATGAAGTTCTTATCCAGCAAATCTCTGAACATACATTTGGAGGCAAAACATGGACAGAAAAAAGTAAAGGCTGTGAATTCAAACATTTTGTTAACAATGTGGACAGCTGGTACACACACAAGCAAATTTGATGTTAATGAGAGTGATGGTAGTTCTGTTCCTAATAAATCAAACAGCGTGGAAAAAGTTACAGATAAACCAACTAACACGGTTAACATAGAGAAATCTTCTTCTCAAAGCTCAAATGCAAGTACGTCGAGCAGCTCTCAATTCAGTTGTTCAAAATGCGGTATGAGGTTCTTATCTATCAGCTCTCTAAACATACATTTGGAAGCAAAACATGGCCAGAAGAAAGTAAATACCGTGGATTCAGACGTTATGTCACCAATACCGAAAACTGGTCCAATTACAAGCAAACTAGTTCAACCTGAAGTTGATGTTGGTTGTGGTATTAAAGAATCAAACGGTGATAGAAAAATCAGAAATAAACCTGCTAATGCCGTTAACATAGAAAATTCTACTCCTCAAAGCTCAAACACAAGTATGTTAAGCAGCCCTACGTTCAAGTGCCCAAAGTGTAGTATGAAGTTCTTATTCAGTAAATCTCTGGACTTGCATTTGGAACTAAAACATGGCCAGAAGAAAGTAAACACTGCATTTTCAAATGATTCACCACCAGTGACCAACAATGGTCCACTTGCAGACAAATTGGTAGTATCGGAGGATGATTTTGGTTTGGTTCCCAATGAATGGTCCCTCCCTGCTAGTGCTAAACAAGAAGTTAAATGTTCAGACTGTGACATGAAGTTTCTTTCACCAAAATCTTTGAAAGTTCATAAAGAAGCAAAACACTGCAAAGGAAATGCAGTATCTTCATATGAAAGTAGGCTGTTAACAAATAAAAGTAATGGAAGTTCCATGTGGCAAGACAAAGCTGTTTCAAAGAAGAAAGATGAAAAACAAACAACATGGAAGAAAAAAATGAAGGAAAGAAGAAAGCAAGAGAAATTAGCTAAATACAAATGCAAGACTTGTGGCATGGGATTTCTCAAACAGAAATCTTTGGAGAAACATATGGACAAATATTCTACCGAGAATCATGAAGTTTACTTTATTTGCTTTATTTGTGGTCATGTAAGTACAAATAAAGACGGGCTACGAGACCATTTAACTGGAAAAAATCATAAATTTGGTCAAAAAGTGATTGGCCATAGAACATCAGATAATTCTATTTGCATCAGAGAGATATCTAAGGATAAATCAGAATTTGTAGAATTACCTGAAGTTCTTCCATACACTGATGTCATACCAATTTGCAGTATTTGTGGGGAGTGTTTCCAGTCTGTTTATAAGTGTCGATCTCACATGAAGAAGATTCACAATAAAGATAGTTATATGTTGGCAAAAGTTGTAGAGAATCAAAGCTTTGCAAAAAACTCTGAATTTTGTGATGAATGTAATGGCATGAATGTTGTGCATAATGTGTCAAATTGTGTGAAGTTTACTCATCAGACATTTGAGAATAACATGAAGGTTGTTTTCTGCTGTCCTTTAGGATGTGTTGTCTGTAAACATGTCGAGGATATTAAGAGTCATTTGAATTATAAGAAAAAATGCAATGGAGAGATTTACATTATAGCCCTATTAATTCAAGTAGACCATAGCAATTTGAACAAGTATATGGAAAATAAAATAATTTTTGATTTGTCTTGCTAGATAAATGAAGGTAAATTCTGCATCTCTTTGTTTTGCATTTTTATATTGCATATTAGTTTCAGTATTTATTTTTACTTCACTACTGACATTATGCCTAATGTAACTGACTGTCACTTTGTCCGCCTCTGTCCATCTCATGATCTGACTGGTAGTCACGCTTTTACATGGCTTTAACTTGCCCGATATACATCAAACATCTTTTAAGCTAGCATGGATGGTAAAGCATGATGAGACTCGGCATTCATTGTCACCATAAAAGTCAAGGTCATGCAACAAGTGACATGCCTGTTCTTGAAAACTGCTATTTTTGGATTTTTAGCAAGCCATGACAAATGTCAAGGGAGCTAATGAGTACTCAATATGGGCCTGAGTGTCTGCTTGGTTGCATGGACAAATACTTAAAGCTGGGCTATATCTCATGAACTATTAGGGGTAGCACTTTGATTTCACATGCAGATTCTGCATGACAAGACCTTTCTTATAGGACTGTTTTGACCTAGCAACCTTGGAGTTTGACTTACATTGTACATGTACCTATAAAAATTTTAACCTGCCAGTGGGCTATATCTTATGAAGGGTTGGGCATTGATTTTCTCATGCACATTACTCACAACCAGAAATTTCATTTGAAACCTTGACCTTTAACCTAGTGACCTTGATTTTGGAATTTGGCCTACTATTACCAAACTTTAACCGGGGCTATATCTCATGATATACTTCGATATTTCACATGTAGATTCCTTGGGACCAGACCTTTCATATGGGATCTTGACATAGTGACCAATGGCCTTGAAGTTTGACCACTTTTAGAAAAACTAACCTGGACTGCATCTCATGATCTGTAAGGGATGGGACTTTGATATTTCACATTCCACTTGACCATTCCTTTCATTTGGAATCTTTCCCTTTGACCTTGTGACTTTCACTTTGGAGTTTGACCTACTTTTAAAACCTTTATTCTGGGCTATATCTCATGAACTATAAAGGGAAGGGCTTTGATATTTCACATGTAAGTCGCTCCTGACCTAACCATTCATTTGGGACCTTGGCTTTTGACCTAGTGACCTTGACCTTGGAGTTTGGCCTACTTTTTGAAAACCTAAACCAGGCCATATCTCGTTATTTTACGAATTTGCTATTTTTATTATTAAAAACCTGCAGGGCAAGCAATGTTGTCTTCTGACAAAACTTGTATAAGATATTTTTTATGAAAATTATTTAAAACCTTGGTCATAGAATGTTTCAAGCGAGTTGAGTTTGGTCTTGATTGACTAACTTTTAGGAGAACCATGTTATTTGAAAACTAGAATTTGATATCCAGTTTTCATGACTTATTTCGATTATAGATTGAGAATTGATACATGGCTTGATCTAGGATAATTGTCCCCTCACAGCAAAGTTGTTGAGGGGATAAAGCATCTTTGCTGTTCGTCTTTGTTCTTGTGTTTATGAGTATCCAGATTCTTGTGAACAGCATAGAAAACAAATCAATCATCATTGAAAAATCAAACCTTCAACAAATGTCCCCAATGGGGAGAGGATGGACCCTATTGATTTTCAAAGTCAAGGGTCAAAGGTCAAGGTCACTATTGACTTTGGTTTAAAATCCTTGTTAACAGCATAAAAGATAAAGCAATCGATCATCATAGAAACATGAAACCTTTCACAAATGTTCCCCAAAGTAAAAGGATGAACCCTATTTATTTTGAAAGTCAATGGTCAAAAGTCAAGGTCTCTAGTATTGACTATTGGGCATTTATAAAATCCTTGTTAACAGCATAGAAGATAAAGCAATCATAACCTTCTACAGATGTCCCCTATGGGGAGAGGATGATACAATGTACCTGTTGATTTTCAAGGTCACCACTGATCTCAAAATCTTTTTTGCTGAAAGTATAAACATGCGGTTGAGAGGTTAATTTGAGTTTAGTTTGCTATTATGGTTGGCCTATTTTAGTGGTAGATATGCCCCTTGATGACTTCTGATTTTAGTTCGCCTCAACAAAGTTGGTTGTGTAAGTTTATGCTACATCCCCTAGTGTCTGCGTAACCAATCAAGCACAAGTGAATCATCTAGGGATGCTGCATGTGACCTTCAATTTACGTTTCCAGTTTGGGGTAGCTCAGTATCTGACAAAGCACTGATTCTACATCGACTTAACTTACACAAGCAATTCATCTTGTTATCATCGGCTGAGATGAACCCATACATTGGAAGCTGCATGATGACTGATCTACTTTTTTCCATTCGAGTAATTTTGCTTTTAAAAGTTAATATTGAACTAAGTATAAGTACTGTGTGTACCAAACTTGCATAATGGATAAAATTTTCTTAAATGACAATGACTTACCTTTCTGGCTTGAGTGTTTGGGTATTCAATTGGATGTAAAAAGGACATAAATGATACATTTCTTAAGTGTATTTTCCTACATCAAAAATGTAGCCCTGTGCACCGGACAAGGCGAATTCACTCAAAATTGACCCTTTGTGAGTTTAGGTAAAATAACCATGAAATTGATGTCCTGGTTCTAATAGCTATTGTGGTATATTGGAACATTGTGAAAGGTAATCAAAAACGTTTTTGCTTAGTTTACCATTAAAATATTTCTAAACAGGCTCGGGAATATAAAACCAACAACTCTTTTCATAATACATCGTATGAAATGAAAATTCATTTGAGATCCTATATATCAAATAAACCGTTGCTATATCAACTTCTGATATATACTCCAATACTGAGTTAAAAAAGTTATTTTCCTCATTATTTTGTTATATGGTTATGAAATTGATCATGATCACCATGTCAAGGTCATTTGTCTCAAGTTCAAGGTCATTTCTAAAGTTCTTCAGATTGAAATCGGAATAATCTGGTTTTCTATTCAGTGATTTTCCTACTACAGCACTTTGGCTTACAAGTAATAAATTCTAGTAGGTCCATGTCAATTTATGAAAGATTTATCAAAGAAGCATTCAATATGCATATTGATACATGCAGCACTACCGGGGTAATAATTTGCTCCATAGTGGCTTTCAAAAGCAAAATCACTCAAGCGGAGAAAGTAGGTCATGTTTATTTTATGAAAGTTTGTTGAAAGATATAAACCCAGTATGCAAGTACACGTATAGTACATATACCTATACGATATCCCTGGCCTAAGAATTACACTGGGTTTGGTAATTTTCTCCTTTATGTTACTTTGAGTTTATTTATCTTCTGGTCACCATCACAGGTTGCAACCTGTGGTCACCATTTATATTAATGTCTGCATGGTCTAGCTGATATCTGATCCCCAGGATGTTATAAAATGGGTTTGGTCATTTTCTCCTATATATTACTTTGAGTTTATGTATCTTCTGGTATATTATACTTTCGCGCCATTATGAATTTGTGTGCACGGTCCAGCTGATATTTTGTAGTGAGCCCCAGATCCCTAGGGTGCTATAAAATGGGCTTGGTCTTTTTCTCCTATATATACATGTACATACTTTCATACTGGTGTCGTTCTGCACATGGTACTTCATTTGTTCGAGCAACATAATTTAAGACCGACAAATTTACCTTAATTAGTTTGACAATCTTGCCAACGGTCACATGAGTCTTTCGGTCAAGTTCATAGATCTTAAAAAGTGGGGGATCTCCCTCCTTGGCACTTGAAACTTCCGTATTATTGAAAAAGAGGGAGGTTGCGCTTAACCCATTTTGCTACATTTTTAATGAATCGCAACAAATCGTGCAAAACCAATTTTCAAATAATTTCATTGTGCTGACATTTCAATGCAAACTATTATTAAACTATGAAAATGTATAAATTGTTTATTGCTTGCATTTTGTCATGAAATGCCGTCTGAATGTCACTATTTAGAGTTGTTCATTCCAAAAGAGACAAAAGAGGGAGAAAGAGGGTGAATGGACCAAAAAGAGGGAGATTTTGGTCTCCCTCGAGGGAGAAATGCCAAGGAGGGAGATTAGACCAAAAAGAGGGAGTCTCCCTCCAAAAGAAGGAAAGTTGACAGACTTGTACGCAAGTTTGTCACCGGTGGCGGATTCGGGGGGGGGTTAAGGGAGCGTACGCCCCCCCCCCCCCCTCCACCCTAAAAATTTCCAATCAAGGGTGAAACGATCATTTCCAATCAAGAAAGAGTACATATTAGTGCATATTAACTAACTGTTAGTAAATATAATTGTTAAATGCATCAATTCAGTCCATTCTTTAATCAATTACAGTTACGAAGATGGGTCCTAAAAGGCTGAAATGCAATCTTGAGCTTCGGGGGGGGGGGGGCTTCGCCCTGGACCCGCTGGGGACCTAAGCGGTCCCCAGACCCCTCACAAATTCTTTTTCTAACTAAAAAGATGGATCCGCCATTGGTCACAGTCTTTCCAAACTCAAAAATCAAAGTAAAAGTTACACTAACCCCATTCCCAAAGAGTTTACAATGTAATTTAAAATAAATATATGAGATCCTTCCTTCGTGCATCTGAATTGGGGGGGGGGGGGGGCGTCTTTGGGCGAAGCTCCCCGGAATCTCCTGCATTTCAACCTTTTTAGGGACTCAAAGGTGGGTAATTTAAGCGTTCAATAATCAATATACAGCTTATGATATCTCAGAGTTTGTCTTTGATTCTTATCGGAGCACTCTCCAAAGGGGAGTGTTCCGATAAGCTACATATTTCTGCCCAGACTACAGAAACTCACCATTTTTCATTCATTTATCTTATCAAAGTTTAACTTCTGCCCAATGGCTTGGCATTTCTGTTCACAATCAAACACCAATAAAATCGAAAAAGTTCAAGAAAGAGCACTAATTAAGGTTCATTTACGGGGACTATGGGAGCAGTTATTTGGAACTCCTGGATAAAACTGGTCTCCCCACCCTTCATATACGCCGACTAAGAATAATGGCAATAGAAATATTTAAATTTATAAATGATTTGGCACCACCTTGCTTAAATGATCTTGCTTCTTTCAAGCATTCAACTTACAACTTTAGGTACAAGAACATAGCTAGTATTCCTCGTGTAAAGAGCACAATGTTTGGCAAAAGATTCAGCAGCAACACTTTGGAATGACCTACCAGGAAATTTTAGGCAATGTGCAAATTTCGCACAATTCAAAAATCTGATTTCATCATGGAATGGTAAAGAATGTAAGTGTGGCATCTGCAAAATCACCCAGATTAGATCAGAAGCTTCAATATTACATAACTGTAAAGACACATCGCTTCTTCATTTTTCAAATAAATCCGGCTAGCCAGTTCAAGTATATGTTGTAACTTGAGTGCTCACCAAGCTTTCTTGCAAAAAGTTTAATATTTGATTTTTCTTCTTCGTGTTATTAATTACTCTCTTGTTTTAAAAATTCACTGGTCTCATGTACTTAGGCAGGGAAGGAGGGTTGTGTGAGTTAGAAGGATTGCCTGTCTTTCATACCCTTCCTTATCAAAATGTCTCTTTCCAGAAGTTTAGGGACTGGGGGAGGAGGGAAGTCAGTGTTGGTAAGAGATTGTCCTGTTGACCTTGCCTTTCTTCTCGTGCGTCTGTGTTCAATACGGTTAAGGTTGGATCGGGCTGTATATCTGCACTCCATTGTTTTAATTGATGTTTGTACTTTGTACACTTGGTTGCTGCCAAATATTAATTATTTTGTTAGTAGTATGCTTTGCTGTGGTGTGCTTTGGTGCTTATGCCTATGTGTGCTTTATGTGCTGCCATATTATGTGTGCTTTATTTGCTTATGCCTTATTTCAATGCTATTTGTGTGCAAATAATGTTTTCATGAATTATGACGTGTTGCTTGCGTGCACCATATTCCGAACGAACTGTGATAATATTGCCCCTGTGAGATATGAAATTCTTATGCTATTTAGCTACATTTTATGACATCAGTCAGTCTTAACACAGTCAAATTTTACAAATCCAAGTAAATTCTAAGGTTTTAGCATGAGGTGTTTAATATAGTAATAGCTATTAAAATTGATAGGTAAATTTTAATTTTCTCCCTTGATCTATAGTATATTGTTGCATGTTGTTTTTATATTCGTTTGGTTTTATATATGTTTTACATGTCGATCAAAAGCTCTTCTGAGCTTGTGTTTTAACTTTACATGTTGTCCTCACCATGCCGACTTTGAAATAAATCTTGTCTTGTCTTGGGTTCACATATTAAACATGACATTATATATCAATACAAAATTTCAAATTCCTCTCTAACACTCACAACTCACCACTCGTTCACCATGCTCTGTACAAGGTACCTTAATTCCACTATGTATGCAAGTGTATGCGGTGTATGCGGGAAGGTGTGCTATGTTACATGTACAGTGGATGGTCCGTATTTAACATGCCATCACACGAGGCAATCTCCTGAGCCGCGGCTGCCGAGGGGCCACTCAGACCGTTTTAGTACCCTCCGAGTCAGAGAACAGGTTGGGGCGAGATGATAATCACCTCTGAAATAGTTCGCCCTCAACGGGATTCGAACAAGGAATCTTCAGATTTAAAATCCGGCGCTCTACTGTTTGAGCTTCCGAAAAGTCTGAAAAAAAGCCAAATCAACGTGGGGTGGCGTAGCTCAGTTGAAAGAGCGCTTAGTACGTCGACTTGTAGCCAGTGAAGCATGCGACTGACCAGCATCGAATCCGACGAGCGTCAGGTGGAGGGACGATTACCAACTTAGAGCCTCGCCAGCCGTTGTGGGCTAACACCTTGTATATAGCCAAGTAATCCCAGCCTAGTCTTTAGGAAGGGACTATAAACAGGGGCCCCGTGTCTCGGATAGGCGTAGGCACGTAAAAGGACCCTCACTGCTTAGGTTGGGTCCGTTGCATAGGTCAAAATTCCAACATACAGCTTACGTCTTCGGACGGTACGCCTAACAGAGGCGGAATCTTTAACTGAACTGAACTGAACGTGGGACGAACTAGAAGCAGATCGAAATGTTCTAAAACGTTGGCATGTGAAGTTTGGCCCAAAAAGCGCCTTATGATTGTAAATAGTGGTAAGTATAGTGATAACGAGGGAAAGAAGTCAATATATATGTTTATTTTACACACAAATAAATAATTTTATTCCTAATGTATGATTAATGATTCCCCGAATTTCCTCTTGCTCAATCCCACAACCACCAGTGACCACCGGCACGGGAACAAAGTGCGTAAAAGAAATAAGACAAGATTTATTTAAAGTCGGTATAAGCATATAATATGAAACAAGGCAAAGCCTTTTTGTGCGAGCGGAGAGAAAATAAATAATATGAATAAAGTGTAGTGGTTCCGGTAGTAGCAGATACCAATAGTTCAGTACAAGTTCTAAGACTGGGCTATTGGGATGTCCCTTTAGCTCACTCGGCAACGAGTCTGACTATCACCCGGACGGCCGGGGTTCGATTCCCCGAGTCCGTCTCCTGCAAACTACTTCATTGGCGACGAGGTGAACAATTGGTGTGTGTGGGCCAGCTCGATCTGCAGGAGATGAGGCAGAACCCTGCCAGGGGTTGGAGAGTGGCCACACAGCGGGGTACATCCACGGCCCTCAACGGAAAAGGGGGAAGGATGTAGTGGTTCCGGTAGTAGCAGATACCAATAGTTCAGTACAAGTTCTAAGACTGGGCTATTGGGATGTCCCTTTAGCTCACTCGGCAACGAGTCTGACTATCACTGGACGGCTGGGGTTCGATTCCCCGAGTCCGTCTCCTGCAAACTACTTCACAAGGCAAAGCTTTTTTTTAGACTAAATAATCCAGTCTCTCCACTGCCGCTAAAAGAGACTGAATCCCACCACGTTTGTTAAAGAACGAAGTATGATGACCAATCAGAACTAAGGATACAAAATATCACGTGATCAACTTTCTATATCATTCGTTCCGATTGGTCGGTTCTCCGAACTTTCGCTTTGCCTGTTTAGTTTGGTAGGGAGTTAAAAATTGGCAAAAAATGCAATAACGGAGCGAGAAAAAAACGCAAGGTGGGTAGAGATAGTTAGATAAATGTTTTCTTTAGTCCTGTCAACAAGAAAATCAATATTTCAGACCTTCAAAATGGAAAAATCGTTGGGCAACAGTTTCGTCCGACTTCGTTCTGTAACAACCATAGTGGGGTTCAGTCTCTTTTAGCGGCAGCGGAGAGACTGGTTTATTTAGTCTAAGCTTTTTTGTGCGAGCGGAGAGAAAATAGATATGATTATAGGGGATGTAGTTGCCATCAAGATAGACGCACGTACATGAATAAGCAAAAAAGCATGCATTTTCCCATCTTTCTTGCCATACCTTCAACTCAAAATTTGTGTGCACTGTTCATGGGGAAATGGCGAACGTTAGAGAAGATAGAAAGGTTACGAATGGAAATGCACATCACAGGCTGTTGATATTTATCTATCAGAAAATAAGGAGCAACCTTTTGTTGTTTTTTATCGTACAAACAGGGAAAGAAGAATAACAAACGGTAAGCTTTTAATTTTTATTTATTTTTAAATAGATAAACATAGGCAGCTTGTGATGTTCATGATTATGACGTTGTTTTTTGAAACATAAATGCGCGTGAAGTTTTGTGTACCGCATACATTCAACAAGTAAAAATAAAGAGGGAAGATGCCTTTTGAACAGAGATTTAAACACGAAATGAAATATTTCATCGTAAGATCGTACTGCCGAACCGCACGCAACATGTAACAGATCAATTTCAGTCGAAAGTACAGTTAAAAACGTGTGATAATCACAACCTACAATGTACCTCGACATAACATTTCACTGCCACTGGTGAAGATGAATGACAAAAGTAGATCAAACATTAAACCTAAATGTTGAATAAGTCTGATCCACTAATACCTGCATTTGCACAGTATACATGTACATCCTAAAAACTAATGGAACCCATGGGTACCCACAAGTGCTGTACACACTATACACAGTGTTGGTGAATGCACAGCCAGTCCTTGAACTTTGTCTGGCATGATGCGTCATTGACTACGTCAAATTGACATTTAGGTCACTCACACAGTGTACACGTGAACTCATAATGGGGAATCGCTCAAGATATAGATAGTACATTGATGATCAATTTGACAATTAAAATTCCTTGGTGGATCTTGTTTTCCCTGTACGTATGATAAATAACAACAAAGGGTTGATTTTTGTGTCGCCTGCGACAGCGACACTTAGGGATCACTTTGTTGTCCGTCTGTCCGTCCGTCTGTCAGTCCGTCCGTCTGTCTGTCTGTCACACTTTGGGTGTCACAGCCCATAACTTTTGATTGGTAAGTGATAGGGCTTTGATATTTCACATGTGTATTCCTTGTGACAAGACCTTCTTACACATACCATAATTTTTGACCTAGTGACCTTGACCCACATATTTGACCTACTTTCTAAAAATATTAAGAATGGATATATCTTTTGATTGGTTAGTGTTAGGACTTTGATATTTCACATGTGCAATCCTTGTGGCAAGACCTTTCTACACATACCATAATTTTTGACCTTGTGACCTTGACCTAGATATTTGACCTACTTTTGAAAAAAAGATAAGATTCGCTATATCTTTTGATTGGTAAGTGATAGGGCTTTGATATTTCACATGTGTATTCCTTGTGACAAGACCTTCCTACACATACCATAATTTTTGACCTATTGACCTTGACCTACATATTTGACCTACTTTTCCAAAAAATTAAGAATGGATTTATCTTTTGATTGGTAAGTGATAAGGCTTTGGTATTTCACATGTGTATTCCTTGTGACAAGACCTTTCTACACAGACCTTAATATTTGACCTTGATCTAGATATTTGACCTACTTTTCAAGAAAAGTAATATTGGCTATATCTTTTGATTGGTAGGTGATAGGGATTTGATATTTCACATGTATTTTTCTTGTAACAATGCCATTCTACACATACCATAATTTTTTACCTTTTGACCTTTACCTAGCTATTTGACCTTCTTTTTTAATATGTGATAGGTCTTGAATATTTCTTATGATGACACCTTTTTGTTACCAATTTTTTACGTAGTGACCTTGACCTAGATGATTGACACTCATTTCTGAAAATTTGAGAATGACCATGATAAAATGAGATAAGATGAAATGATAATTTGTAATTAAGAGGTCTGATATATCAAATGAATTTCATTTGACAAGACTTTTCTGCTGATACCAATAATTTTGTTCCACTTTCTAGAATAATAATCAAACCGCTTCGCAGGCGACACAAGCATTCCTTGGATTGCTATTTTTATTTTTTAATAGATATAATTTAATAAACATTGGTAACCTGTGGTTTCTACTATATATTATTGACTTGTACAGCTCTTTATCTCCAAAAATTGATTTCAAACATTTTTTATTGGAATGACACGTAAGTCATAATTTATTTCAAGCTGGATTTATTATCATTATCATTCTTCTTGAAAAAGATGGGGGGGGGGGGGGTATTTTTTATCTATCATTTTTATTTATTTGTCTATCATATATTTATCTATAGCTACATTATGTACATCTCTTTATCTTCAAATATTGATTGAAAACATTTTTTTTCGGAATGACATGTCAAATCGTAATTTATTTCATGCTGGATCAACTATTATTTCATTTTCCCTTGGAAGGTAAGGGGGGGGGGGGGTTTATTTAATTCTTAAGCATGATTCGGCAAAGTTTTTCGTCGGCCTTTTCATCTGTTTTTGTTTTTGTTTTTTTTAGGGGTGGTGGGGGGGGGGGGGGGGGTGTTCTTACTATGATATGATGAGAAATCTCAAGTCAGTCATTTCATTTACCTAGAACACCCCACCTTCCCTCTGCTACATGTAATAATGTTTCCCCACAATAATTTAATGCAAAGGCCATACTGAGCTTGGAATACCAACAGATATTGTAGACAGACACTGGAAAAGCAACAGATACATGTTACATAAGATTTTTATGAAACTTTGTGTTATCCATGAATTGATAGGACAGCACGTTTTGGTTTTAAAGGTCAGAGCTTAATGTATACATGTGTAGCAGTCCTCAACCTTTTCATTCATTCATTCGTTCATTCATTCATTCATTTATTATGCCCCCCTTCGAAGAAGAGGGGACATATAGGTTTGCCGCTGTCGGTCGGTCGGTCGGTCGGTCTGTCGGTCGGTCCGCGACATCAGTTTCCGTTCAATATCTCTGGAATGGATTCACATATTGAAATGAAATTTTGTATACAAACACATCAAACAAAAATCTAGGTCAAGGTCATATTTGGGTCCGATCAAAAAAAATTTGACAGAGTTATGCCCCTTGCATTTCGAAAAATACCAAAATTTCAGGGTTTCCGTTCAATATCTCTTGAATGGAGTTACATGTACATATTGAAATGAAATTTTGTATACAGACCCTTACGAAAAAATTTTATATGTGACATATAGGGATCTGCTATAGGTTACATATAGTTCTCTTATAGTCTTTACATATATGTGACATATAGGGATTTTAAATGCAAATTAGATGCAAATGAGCTTCAACCTATACTTGCTGGCAGCTTCTACCTATATCACCTATAGTTCGTCTATATGTCTTTCACCGTTATGTCCTTTATACTCCTCCTATACTTGAACTATACATGCATGTAGGTTACTTTCAGAGGTACCTGTATTCCCCCTATACTCTACCTATACATAGATAGGTAGATACATAGGTCCCATTCAGAAGCTCGCCTATACTTCCCATATAGGGCAAATATATGGGAATTTTAAGCCTTCTAATTGGTTCTTTACCAAGTATTGAACATTACATGCTGTACAGACATATCAACATGACAAATATTCCCAATTATTGATGGTAAAAATAACTATCAAGACATAAAATTGAATTAACTTTTTATCTCACATTAACACAACAAAGCAGTTGAAGTTCAAATCAATTTTAAAATGTAACATATTCATAGTTTTTCTGGTCTGGATCTGGATAGTTATGTCGCCTGGCCTTTTACAGCATATGCGATGGAGGAAAGAGCACAAGTGATGTTAGTTTCGCTGCTGGATGGCCGATCGAAAGGCCCCTTAACTTTTCACAAGCATGATTGTGTCTTCAAGTAGGTTCCAATCAGTAATGGTCTTTGGGAAGTACGAATTTCTGTACGGTTCTGTATTACACTGGATGATCTTATAATATCCACGAGAATTACACAGAGAATGATTATGATGTTTCACAACATGTAAAGAAGTTTGGAAATTGTCAAAGCGTTTTGGTACAGTATCTACACATTTTTCTGTCCTTAATTTGGCCTGGTTCTACCTCTACTTCTACTTCTAACAGTCAGTGGCCTCTGTCATCTAGCTGCATGACTATTCTGCCACGTTGGTTCTCCCTCTACCGGTACAATTGTACAGTACCCCGTAGTCTGAAAGTCAAAAAACGAGCAAAATTTATGATACTAGATTCAGGAGAAATAGTGATGAACAATTAGACAAATTTTACTATTGATTATCTGGACACTATCGGAGGCTAGCTATTGATTCTGTACCGGTAATTATCGGAACCATCAAAGTTTTAAAAATGATGTTTAAAACCAGTGAAATACCATTCATGCTGTGTTCTTTTATACATCTACGCACACTGCAAATGCATGAAACAGTGACACTCTTCATATACATGTAGGTGCACATTTGCCCACTATTCCCTTCTCCCTCCAACCCCCATTCCTTCCCCATTCTGTCCTCTTCCATGATCCCTCCATTCCTCTCACTTCCTGGCCCTTCCCCGGATTTAAAGTCATGACATTGGATGTTTCCACTGTAGAATTTTTCAGTCCCATGATGCAGTAGAGATAAGACATAAAAGTGTATTTTCTCCGCCCTTTTGTTAAGATTTAGCTCCGATTCCCTCTGTTCAGCTGTTAATTTACAACTAGCGAATCAATTATTTCTAATACACAAGGAAAACATAGCTTACCTTCTTGTCGGTCTAACATCAAAATTTCTCAGCTCTTCTAGTTCTACTGCATCTTTTCACAGAAAGTAAACAAAGATTTGATGTAAATATCCCATCGACTGAGGTGCTTAGTATACCGACGTGCTCAGTAGACCGTGGGAATTTTCACTTGGCTTCATGGTCGTTTACTTTGATTTATTCACTTTTCTTTAGTGTATCACATAAATGCAGACGAAATTACGATCCAAACTTCAACTTTTCCGCCCGGACCTTTTAAAATCCGTCGTTTTGATTGGCTGTCTTCTAATCATGGACGTGTCGTACACAAACATTTCAAACTAAGATGCTTCTTAAGATATACCATATCGTTAGTACGTGAATGTCGTGGCTCAGTTGGGTGAGCGTCGGACTTCTGATTTAGGGGTCCAGGGTTCGAATCCTGGCATAGTTGGACTTTTTCATTATTTTGTATTTCATGGTCTATGAGCCTTTTTCTTTTCATATATTCAAAGCAGGAAAAGGGGGGAGGGACTTGGATTAATAAACATTCTTTGCTTTTCTGATTTCTCATATTCTTTTTATTAGGCTGGACCCACTTCCATGGCTGTAAACAACCGCCACCCCACCCCACCCCCAAACTAAAACCAATTACAAACAGATTAACTGATAATTAAGGTACAATGTGAAAACAGTAAAATGTGAAATACTGTTAAGTTCCAGATTGCTTTTCTTTTCTAACAGATCTCGGAAAAATACACATTTTGATACCCATATTGCCTTGTATTTCATGTCATATAAGTTTAAACACAATTTTTAAAGAAATTGTCATGGTTCTGGACTTAGAAATTTTCCCTCAAAGATGCAGAGCAGTACAATTTTCTAAGTCTAAAGAGAAGCTAAATTACACTAAGTTCAGTATTCATATAGTTGCACTATAACCTCCCTATAGCTCCAGCAGACATGGTATGCTGTATGCATTTCCCCTATTTTTAACATATATATCACCTATAGGTTAAATTCAATTTTACCTATATGTTACCTATACCTATAACCAACCTAGACACAAAAGCTGGAAACCTATAGGAGAAATATAGTTTACATATAGGAGACATATAGTTTTGTATAGATTTTTTTCGTAAGGGGACACATCAAATGAAAATCCAGGTCAAGTTCGTATTAAGGTCTGATCGAAAAAATTTTGACAGAGTTATGCCCCTTGCACTTCGAAAAATACCAAAATTTCAGGATTTCTGTTCAATATCTCTTGAGTGGAGTTACATATTGAAATGAAATTTTGTATACAGACACATCAAATGAAAATCTAGGTTAAGTGTATATTTGGGTCCGATCAACAAAATTTTGACAGAGTTATGCCCCTTGCACTTTGAAAAAACCAAAATTTCAGGGTTTCCGTTCAATATCTCTTGAGTGGAGTTACATATTGAAATGAAATTTTGCATAGGGATACATCAAATGACAATCTAGGTCAAGTTCTTATTTTGGTCCAATCAACAAAATTTTGACAGAGTAATGCCCCTTGCACTTCAAAAAATACCAAAATTTCAGTGTTTCCGTTCAATATCTCTTGAGTGGAGTTACATATAGAAATGAAATTTTGTATACAGACACATCAAATGAAAATCTAGTTCAAGTTCATATTTAGGTCCGATCAAAAAAATTTTGACAGAGTTATGCCCCTTGCACTTTGAAAAATACCAAAACTTCAGGGTTTCTGTTCAATATCTCTTGAGTGGAGTTACATATTGAAATGAAATTTTGTATACAGACACATCAAATGAAAATCTACTAGGTCAAGTTCATATTTAGGTCCGATGAACAAAATTTTGACAGAGTTATGCCCCTTGCACTTTGAAAAATACCAAAACTTCAGGGTTTCTGTTCAATATCTCTTGAGTGGAGTAACATATTGAAATGAAATTTTGTATACAGACACATCAAATGAAAATCTACTAGGTCAAGTTCATATTTAGGTCCGATGAACAAAATTTTGACAGAGTTATGCCCCTTGCACCTCGAAAAATACCAAAATTTCAGGGTTTCCGTTCAATATCTCTTGAGTGGAGTTACATATTGAAATGAAATTTTGTTTTCAGACACATCAAATAAAAATCTAGGTCAAGTTCATATTTGGGTTCAATCAAAAAATTTTATGCCCCCCTTTGAAGAAGAGGGGACATATTGCTTTTGCTGCTGTCTGACTTTCTGTCGGTCGGTCGGTTGGTCCACGACATCAGTTTCCGTTCAATACCTCTGGATTGGATTCACATATTGAAATGAAATTTTGTGTACAGACACATCAAATGAAAATCTAGGTCAAGTTCATATTTGGGTCCAATGAAAAAAAAATTGACAAAGTTAAGCCCCTTGCTTTTCGAAAAGTACCAAAATTTCAGGATTTTCGTTCAATATCTCTGGAGTGTATTCACATACTGAAATGAATCTTGTGTACAGACACATCAAATGAAAATCTAGGTCAAGTTTATATTTGGGTCCGATCAAAAAAATTTTGACAGAGTTATGCCCCTTGCACTTCGAATCCGATCAAAAAAAATTTGACAGAGTTATGCCCCTTGAATTTTGGTTGGAAAATTTACCAACATTCTGTTCAGTATCAGGTTTGTTGAATATGATTATTTAATAGAATACTATTAATTACCTTGTAGAAGTTTCTTAGAAGAAGAGCTTTAACAAAGCATAAATGCTGTACATACAGGTCCTCCTGACAGTTATACTTCTTTGACTTTTTTCATTACACTGTTACTTTATACCCCCATAGGTTGTATCAATGCAAGTATAAAGTTGTGACGGACTTTAATCACAGAAGGGGTAGGGGGCATTAATGTTTTACAAACATGACTTTTAACTTGTTCATTCATTCATTCATTCATTCATTCATTCATTCATTCATTCATTCATTCATTCATTCATTCAAATTATTCTTCACTTTCTCATTACATGAGGTTATGATATGAATAATATAACGATCAATAGAATCAGTTTTTCATATACCTACATGCTAATGCAAAAGAAGTAAATTAAAATAGAGACAATAATAGAATATCATTTCGCTTCAATCATGTCCCGGAAATCACAATGCAGTATAATAAGCGTAATCTGACCCTTAAATATTTAGAACAATAGCATAAGAAATATATTCAGGTTCATCAATGAATTAATATAAGTGACAATAAAATATAGATTACAATGCATGGTAACTTTAATAGATGAGTCGATCGCTTTGCTGTGGTAAGGATAGATAAAATAGTCATGTAAGAGTTATCTCTCTTAACAATAAGCGATCTTCATAATGAAATATTACATCAACTCATTAGATTTGACAATAAGTATGATACAAAAATATGACGAGAATATAGTAAGTATATAGACAAATGGGTGCGTTTCCTGATTGTGGATAAAGGTCCACCTTTACGCTTGTAACCATCAAAATAAACACAAAGGAATCTGTTATCTGTACCGTGGGTATGAACAATCGCAAGCAAAAATATGAAATACATGTATATGAGAATCACACAATATACTCGATTTGTGGAGACAATTGAATTATGCAAAATGGTAATGAACATGAATGAAAATGTCTCTCACTTCTGACTCATTTGCAAAAGAGAAAGAAAAGTTAAAATAGGGAATTAATGCAATTATATGAATTAGTCGGAAATGTAATTAATAGAAATAGAAAAGTTAAAGAGACTTACAAGTCTTCAAGTCATGTTTTATGTATTGTATTCTGTATGATATAAATGACCAAGTCATAGTCTATGGAATATGTCTGTACTCAATGAATAATATGTTTGAACTGAATTAAATTTTCTATGTCGAGCGCAATGCAACAGGCTAAGCGCAACTGACCAATGGCCAGCTTGGTTATATTGGGGAATAATTAGTGACCAATGGCTTTTGCTTTTTATGCACTTTTCAATCATCTTAATACCTTTGATTTCTTTTTTGACCAAAAACAATTTTTTTCTTCCATTTTCATTCTTTTCTGTTTTGCACACTCATTCACTGTGCTAAGTCATTTAATGCTGTGGTATATATTTTATGTCTAAATTTTATATTTTCAAATTTTTAAAAATGATTTATGTGCATATAGACCCAGGGTTATGGGTTCAAATTCTGACACTAACACTATTATCATGCAATGTTAGAAGGTTAAGAGTGTGCATGGGTATCAGGTGAGCATTGTGCCCCCTGGGGCTCTTGTTTCTTCAGACACTTTATTTAGTTTTTATTGTGTTTTAGGATGAAGAGTGATGACGAGTAGAAGAAGTAGGAGTGCCAGGAGTTTTAATGGCAGATTTGGACCATATAATGAATATGAGGTGATGAGAGCCAAGGATACTATAGAAAGACTAGTAGCAAATAGTAATAACGTTGGTGTGCACAGACTTCTTACTAAAGCGTATCAGTGTCCCATCAAATGGGGAGGTTACGACAGGTTCCAGTATTACTCTAAACCCTTGTTTCCCAATGCCTCAGACTGGCCCGCCCCAAAAATACGTGTCACACAGACGTCTACGACTGAAAGTTCTGAGAGTGTTAATCAGTGTTTAAACACAAGTGAAAGTCTTAGACAAACTAAGAATGACACTACAGTAGGGAATGACAAAGATTTTTTTGTGATTGACACCAAAGGAAACAGACCTGCAGAAAGGGAGGAATCGAACACTGTAGAAGAACTTTCTAAAGAAAGCCATGATCTTTACCAAACTAACGTTAATAGATGGAATTCAGTGGAAGAAGATGGAGTCATTGTGATTGAAGAGGAGGAGGGAGAGGACTGCATGGATGGAAATGAAAAAAATAGAGAATCTGTAAATATACGCACATCGGATAATACTGAATCAGGAATACTTATGTCTGAAGGCAGTAGAGAACTTGAGGCAAGTAAGGAAGTTGAGGAAGGGGAACTTTTAGAAAGAGGCGATGAGACAGACCGATTTGTACAGCAGCAATTACTGAGAGGTGTGGAAATGGTAGTAAGACTGAAATGTGACGTTTGCAGTTATAACGTAGAAGGCTTTGATGTCGTTACCATGAGGGATCACCTTAATAAGGAAAAGCATTATGGGGCATCATTGTTCGAAGGTTATATGTATGAAAGTGAATTTAGCCCTGTTTACGTAGTAGAAAGAGAAGCTGTTAGGACGCAGGAGACTGATATTTCGACGGTCATACCAATGTGCCCTTTGTGTGCCGAAGTGTTTCCTTCCATTTGGACTTGTGAAATCCATGCTGTCAGGCAACATAATCGAAGCGTTTACGGCGTAGGCAAAGTTGTTGATACAAAAGTAATACTTGTCAGTGAAGAGCCAAAGTGTGATAAATGTGGTCATGTATTTGATGCTCAGAAAAATTTACATAAACATTGGAGATCTACAATGCTACATTATCCTTATGAGCTCCCAACGTTAAATCAGGTCACTGTATTTAGCTGCTTGTACTGCAGTACCTATTTCAGTTCATTTGTGACAGCTAGATTACATTCTTGTAAGAAACACAAAGACAGGAAGTCTCGACCACTGGGAGTGGGACTTAAGGTAATTTATGTCGAAAAATCTACGGAACAGATACGTCTTCCATCTCTTAAACCCATACAGGGCAGTCAGCAATGGTTGAACAGGAACACATTTCAGGCAGAAATGGCACACATTTCAATAAAACAGTTGCAGAATCGATTCAGTGCAACAGATCGACGGAAAAATAAGAAGAAAAAGAAGAAGAAAGACAAATCCAAAGGTGTTCCGGTCATTTGTGCTTTTGATCAACCTTGACATTAGAAATCACTATGATTGATTAATATAACATTAATGTCCATTTCCAGCTAATTTTGCTCACCATGCTTTGTATCCCTTCAAAAATTATAGAGGAAAAATCATGTGAACACAAAAGAAAACTTAGAAAAGAAATGGAGAGAATGAATCTCCTTGATTTACGAATGTATAAGCTCAGAGGTCTAAGGTTTCATTGTAGTAACTGTGTTTATCTGATCAAAAGTTAATAACACAATTTGTTAATTAAGTCTCAGTCTGGTGTTACACTTTAGGAATGAGTTACTTCATGTATAACATGTCAATTTGGTTAAGTAAGCTGAACTCAACAAACAGCTGATGAGTACTATTCATGATGATGTCATTTGTTTAGGATCAGATTTGAGATAATTATGAATGTATAATTGATCTGCGTAAATGAATGTTGATGTTATGTACCAGCCGGTATAAGAAGAAAAGATAACATACGATGATGACGCCTTACTTCAATGTACAATGTACATGTATAATGCATTTGTTTTTTACCTACATGTTATCCATTTTAAGAAACGGGAAGTGCAGTATGAGAGAAAAAACAAACCTCATCAAATTTGATATACATTTACAATTGTACTTCTGCATTTTAATGAAAGAAGAAAATTTATCAATTTTGTGGATCATATGCACATTCAAGGTCAAGTCTGAAGGTGTAAGAGGATATGTTATTGATATACCCTTGTACATGTAAATTGTAATTCCCAACAGAAATCACTTTTCATCAACATAATTTCACAATTGTAATACTTTCTTCTAAGCAAGAGAGTGCAAATCAAGATTTTGAAGGTCAACAATCAAAGGTCATAAGAAACTAAATTTAATTTGTTATTTATTTATGGTCACTGAACTGTGATATATCCGTAATCAATAAGGTACGGTCCATTTGATATTCAGGGGGGGGGGGGGGGGGGCTTGGATTTTTTTCGAAAAAAATAATTTTGCTTTACATTTTGATGAAAAAAATAAATTTGCTTATGGTGTGACAGAAAAAAATAATCTTGCTCTCACAAGTAATCTGAATTTGAAGAATAACCATAAATTTCACTTAAAATTCCTGAAAATTTTTAGGCTCGCTTCACTCGCCACAATTTTCACTTTATATCAAGGGAGACCCTCCCCTCAGACCCTCTTACATGTTACATGACCTTATATACATTTTGTTTACTGAAAATTAAATCACATTGTAAAAATCTTTTATCTCTCTCAGTTTGGATGTGAATACAAGTTTTACATAAGAATTTAGTAATGTTTAGAGCAATTGAAGTAAAACTAAAAAATTTCTGTTGAAAAAAACACGAGCAATAATTGTTAGAAAAAAATTTCCTTGCTCCAACTTTGCGAGAAAAAAATACTTCTGCCCCGGTCCAGGGCGAAAAAAATAATTTTGCTCCGACAAAAAACCCAAGCCCCCCCCCAGAATATCAAATGGACCGTGCCTAATCCAAGTTTAAATAAATACACTAAGTGCATTGTTTATTGTTGCTGATTTGTTAAAAGTTACACTTTTGTTACTATTGTAGAGGCTTTTGAATTATTATTGCTCATGAGATTAGGAAGATTCCTTTTGAATTTGAAAAATAATGTATGGTAACAGTCTATAAATGATGCAATCATTGTAATTTGTATTGGTATCCTAGAATTATGGTAGAATATTAGTTGACATATCATTTGTAAGTTAAACTAAAACTTACATGTATCATCCACGCAAGATGTCAATGGTTGTCAAAGTTATTATTGAAATTATGTAAGACAAGTACATATAATATGCCATTAAATGTGGGTACATGTAGGGGATTTTTTTCCCTTTAGGTCCAATAGAATCAAAATGATCAAGGGAAAATTCTCAAACTACTTGTATTTTATTTAGAAATCTGAATTTTGTCTAAATCTGATGAAAATAATTGACTTGCATACATGTACAGTGGACGTAATATAGAATATTGTGTGGATTCCTAGGTCGGCATGCTAAAGATTGATAAAGGTGGTGAAAATTCATTCATTTGATTACTGATTTATAATATGTACTTTGAAATATGTATGTAAGAGTTTTGATTTGAAATTTATAAGGAAAGCACTCATGGCATACTAGTACTATGTGCCTTTATTTTAAGGAATTGGATTCTCTAAATAAAT